>OX327688.1:20195000-21445000 GCA_946807835.1 Ailanthus altissimus | reverse complement strand
TTACAGAAAATTTGCAACCTTTAACGCCAATGTCAACCAAATCTGATAGCCATGCACATATTTCTATATTTATCTTAAAATTTGAGCGATTTAGAATTAATGAGTCAAATTTATAATTTTGAAGAAAAAAAGAGTTTAGACTTAACTTTTTGGACTTTATGACATATGATGATGACATACAGACTCCTCTTTAAGAGATGTCAAATTTTAGTCGAAATTTAAGAAAAACATATAAATATAAAATAAAATTATAGTGGTTCAACTTCGAAAAAGCCTACATTTATTTTTAAGAAAAACATATAAATATAAAATAAAATTATAGTGGTTCAACTTCGAAAAAGCCTACATTTATTTTACTGGCCTTCAACACACTATCAATCTATTATTAGACTATTTACACAAAGATAATATAAACAACAAATTACCTTTTTAACTATATGAATCTTCGTGGTACGATGTCTTCCTAAAGTTTGTGACGGAGACATTCCTTTAGGAAGGTCTTCAAAGATGCTCTAGGACTCTCTTATCTTCTAACAAGATTGAAAGAAGTCATGAAACCAAAGAGAAACTATCTTCATTTTGCTTCTTTAAGAACCCTAAAAAAATTTCTCTTTTCTCATTATGCATCCCCTATTTAATGATGTTCATTGATGATTGACTACATAATTAAACTAGGAAAAGTTGTCTCCTTTCCTATCTTGGATACTTCCCCAAAATTATAAGAGGCTTTCCTTAAGAAACTCTTGGAATTTTGGAATTAAGGATAACTTGTTAGAGTGTGTGAGGCCCACCAACGCTTTGGTACCCAACCAGTGGCTGACACCTCAGCACCTACTGGCGCCCCAGCACACAATTCGCAGGTAACCTGCACCCCCAAGGAATCGAACCCCCGCCCCCATCTCCATGGAGGCCTTATAGGCCTTTAGAGGTTCGTCCTTGTACCCATTGGGCTGGCCAGCTCAGTGGGTACAAGGACGAACCTCTAAAGGCCTATAAGGCCTCCATGGAGATGGGGGCGGGGGTTCGATTCCTTGGGGGTGCAGGTAACCTGCGGATTGTGTGTTGGGGCGCCAGTAGGTGCTGAGGTGTCAGCCACTGGTTGGGTACCAAAGCGTTGGTGGGCCCCACACACTCTAACATAACTATCTTTAGGGTGACTAATTGATAAGAGAGAAATAAACCTATATTTTATCATCAATTTACTTAAGAATTATTTATTTTTAAGGGAATAAAAGGTTATTTATGTGCTTAATATTGATTTTATAAGGATTGAGCAATAAAAGATGATAAGTGAAGAAATTGGAGCAAAACTACGAAAATTGGAGTCAAAATAAAAAATCTGAACTTAAATGCAAAATTTAAAAAGTTACGGATGAATGCTGCAGTAACAAAAGACTGAACGCTTCAATGTTTATAAAAGGAAGAACGATCCAACGATAGATGGAGACCATTAAAGTGGTAATTTTAGAACTTGCACACTCCAGCACTAGCAAGCCATCGCCCCAGCGATGTGACTAATTTTAGTACCCTATTTTCAAGGTTTAACGCCCCGACGTTGAGTGACCACCACTGCAGTAATAAAACTTTTCAGGGCAGTGCCCCAGCGATGGTGTAATTCATAATAAAATTCTAAATACAACTCTAAGACTTTAAGACTTCCTTATAAAAGGCCACTTATCTCTACCTTTAAGAGATTAACAACTTAGATTTTTTAGAGCAAATAGAGTAGAATTAGAGCAATTTAGAGAGAGAGTTTCACTCATATCAAAAGTAGTAAGGGAATTTGACATATTCTTATGAGATCAACCAATTGCAAGACAGAATTTGGAACATCAATCTTGATTTGCTTTCTTGTTGTATCATGTATTTAATTATTTCTTACCTTTATTCTCTTGTAATCATAAACTAATTTATTTTCTAAAGTTATAGCTTGAACTCAATACGTATGCTTAATTATTATACTTTTTAATATTTTATAAACTTAGTTTTTGTTATTTAAATCATTTGATCTTAATGCTTTTCAATATATTGATTGATTAAGGAACACATTGTTTGATTTAGTTCAAGCTATAACCCACTGATTGGTTGAGGAACACATTGATAAACTTGGAAAAGGCATCCTTGTGTTTAAGCCTAAGACAATTTGATACATAATTGCGAAATAATGTCTATAAGTTTTGATATAGGATAGGAATATACCTATTTGGCATATATAATTAAAAAGACTTTAACTTAATGAGTCTTAATTTTATCGATAATTACCATAAGAATATAGGTAATTAGTAAAAAAATTATTTTCACTTGACCATCGGAAGAGCCTAGTGAAGAGGTTCTTGTTTTGACCAATAATGAAACTAAGGGATTAAATATTAAGAGTAGTATCATTAGAAAACATATTGAAGGATAATTATAATCCTAGGTTCTCTTTATTTTGTGATTTTCATAATTTGCTTGGTTGTGATAATTTTATATTTACTACATTCATTAAATTAGTTTTATTTTAATTTCAATTGAGATATTAATTTTTTTGAATAAAAATAAGAAAGATATAATTTTAGTATTTGGTTAAAAATACATATTAATTTCCTATGGGTTTAACATCTAATTTTAACATTATATTACTTGCTGCGACATGTATACTTGTGTTTAATTATAGTAAGAAATAACACAACACTAATCCACTTTTTTGTTGCTAATTCGAGAGCAAGTGACCTTGGATAAGTTCTTTTGCTTAAAGAAGAGTGCTTGTTCTTAATGAGAATGTTGATGCCCTACTTGGCTCATATTGATCATTAAAGACAGGGTAGATAGACCATCCACCCAGTGCTACTACCCATTTCTACTAAGGCTAAGCTTAATAAGAGAAAGAAATGTATATGTATATAAGATCTTGGCTACATTTAGGTTAGCGAAGCTACATTCTTTCGTGGCTTGAGAAAGAGAGCCTCAACATGACAGTCTACACATAGCTCCGATAGCATGTAGTAGAAAATAAAGACAGAGATATAGAAAGTGTGCTATGAGGTTTCTTATATAGGTAGCTAATCTTTACTTAACTTACCATGTTCAATGTTATAGCTCCGAAGTTATCACCTTATGCTGTTCTAAAGCCTTCTTGAAAGTAGGCCATGGCCTTTATAATATTCTCCATGAGGGGCTTGGTTATTATCGAGGACTTTGGGTTGTCCACGATTCAAAGGCCAAATTGATTGGAGAATATAAGCATTGGGCTAGAATCTCGAAGTAGAGGGGGGTGTAAAGATTCTTTAGTTTTTAGTATTAACTTATTGATATTATAAACTTTATAACAATTCTTTGCCCAAGGGCACCCCTTAAGCTTTTAATGTCACATCCTCTGTAATGAAGTGCTTTAGATATGTATGTCCTAGGCCAATATGACATGGATGCTTACTCAGTTGTTAAATTGTGCCTATTAATGTAAATTTGACCTTTGAAATTAGCACCCCAAACTGATTTCATTTAATTATAAATGGCTCTTCGAGAGACGCGAGTTAGCAATCAATTAGAAGAACAGTTGCATCTCTTCATTTAATCATAGACGTTACCAAATCTTAGATTGCTTATGCCGGTTGAATGACTGAGAAGGAAAATTTGAAAGGTTGTGCCAGTTGAAAAGACATTATACTTGTGAGAGTATATCAATAATTAGATTTAGAATCGACAGTTATTATGACATTGAGGTCTCTCTATAAATAAAGGTCACCCTTCCTTTTCTTCATTTTTCATTAGTTTGGCAATTTTAAAGAGAAAAACTTCCTGCAATTTTTTAAGAGAGAAAAACCATATAACTCTTTATTCTTGCAACTCCCTTTTAAGAAAACTTTTTGGTCAAGTAAATTTCTTTCTCATTTCTTTTATTTCTAGTGTTATTGATTTTACTATTTTCAGTAGCTGGTTATTTTTTTTATATCGATTGAGTCTTTTTGGATTTAATCACTTGAAACTTAAGCATTCGTCTAAAGTGATTAGTTTGAATGGTCAACTTGCATTTTTGGCTGAAATAACTTATCTGATAGGTTATAAATATCCTTTTTTTTTGTCTAGGTGTATAAACCATGTCTTTCATCAAGGATTCCTAAAATGTATTTGGTCATGAGCACGATGGTGTTGATGGGGACTCAAATGGTGGGAGTAGCTCAACTCGAGCAGTAAATAATGCAAATGTTTAAGAAGTCTGAGGACCTTATTTGGTTGTTAGGGGTCATACCGATGAGGGAATCTTGTAGAACTGTTAGAGGTTCCTAGTCATTTTGAGAGGACTCCTAGTGATATAGTACTGAATAGGGTACTTTAAAGGTAGGCTCAGACTTTTGGTCAACATAGTAGGCTTAAAAAGAAGAAGAAAAATGCCATTTTATGGCTGAATGAAGAGATACCATTTGAGTTAGATTGGTCTCCTTACATTCTTCTCTTGTGCAAGAGGGGCCCCTTTTGGCATTAAGGGAGATATATGGAATACTGATAAGGCGTAATTGTATAAACTATTTTATCTTCCTAACTTGATATTTGTTCAATTTATCTCAATAATTGGGCTATTTATGCGTATTAATGTTGTTTTATAGGTTGAAGCATTATTGGAGCAAAAATACCGGAAAACGGACGCAAATCGGAGCATTAGAGATAAAAATACGGACGCAAACACCGATTGCAGAAACTGAGCGCCGCAGCGCCAAATCGCAGCGCCGCGGCGCCGGGACCTGGGCAACAAGTTTTGACAGGTTCCTGAAAATCAGGAAACCCAAAAGTAACTCAAAATGCGCCCTAATTCCGTGCTCTTACCTATTTTAATTGCTCAAAACTTACATTTTAAGGGGGACTCTAGTTGGGACAGCAGCTAGAAACACAAAGAAACACCTAACTTCTAAGTTTGGAGAAATCAAAGAGGAGGAAAGCAAGCTTCAACTTCAAAGACATTTGACAGGGATGTCTTCCTTTCTTTGATTCTTTACTTGTTGTAAGATATTTAATTTACATGTATTTATGGAATTAGCTTCAAGATTGTGTAGTTTAATGATGAGCTAATTTCGTTCATCTAGGATTACATCCTTGAACTCATTTGTGATTGATTTTTAGCTCTCTCTTTTATGGTATTAATTCAGCTTTTGATATATTCATTGTGCTTGTGTGTAATGCTATTTGATTACTTGGCTAGTAGTTAAATTGATCTAGAAATGCTTAAATAAACTTGACAAAGGCATTTAGGTATTTAGTCTTAAGCATATTGATGCATGATCATAGTGTAGTACACTTGAGTTTCATATGAGATAGACATATGCTCATAAGGCATGTATGGCTCATAAAACTTGTGCTTAATGAATTTTGTTCAATTTATTTATCATAGACATATAGATATTTGATTGGATGGAATAGATTCACTTGACCTGCAAAAGAGGCTTGTGATGTGTTGAGTGTTTTGGTCAATATATCAAGTTGAGAACCAATAAACATCAAAGAGATTCTGCTGAATTTATTTGCATAATGAGGGATAGTTTGTAATCCTAGGATTTCTCATATTGAATATAATTTGTTGGTAATTTAGTTTATCACTTAGCATAATTAAGTTGTTCTTTTACTTGAGTAGTTTAATCATCATACATTAAATCATTTTCTGGATAATAGTAGAAAGACACCATTTCGGTACTTAAACTAGAAAAGATAAATCATTCTCTGTGGGATCGACACTCTACTTATCATATATTACTTGTTGCGACAACGTGCACTTGCGCTAATTTGTGTTATAGAAATCACACAACAAATACCAACCATCATTACTCTTAGGGTCCTTTGAGAAGATAGATATGCAAGTATTCTACCTTCGAGAAAGGTGGTATTCTACCTTGCTTTCTTTAATTTGGGTTTAAGGTTACCCCTTCAGTCTTATTTTTTTTAATATAACTTCACACATTTAAACTTATCAACTTGCCTGCTAGGTTTAAATGCTTAAAGGGTACTAGTTGGTTTAAGGGTGATATGGATAAAGGTTAGATACAACAAACCTACCTTCAATGAGTTTCAACAATTGTACTAGTATAGGGCGAATGCTGATCAACAGAAGGGGTTTTACTTCTTCTCTGCTTATGATGATGAGAAGAAGTTCTCCCTTATTCAAGGTATGCCCTTGATGAGTGCATTTTAAACATTATATTGCATCTCTTCTAAACTTGATAATGCTTAATTTAAATAAGAATACATGGCTTTCCATGTGTTATAATTTCATTTTGTAGGTTTCAAGTTAATTGAGTTATTTGGGATGAAAATTCAAAGAAAACAAGTAAAAAAACCAAATATACTACAGTACCGTGAATAGTGCCAGAGCTACAGTGCATAACAGTATTGTTTTACAGTACTACGCCCAGGCACCAAAAAATGGCACCCAGGCACTAGAAAGCCTAGGTTTTAGCGCCCAGGCGCCAAAACGGGCTCCCATTGGTAGAATGCTTGGCGCCTAAGCGTCAAAAAATGGCGCCCAGGCTCCACCACCTGTTTTAGTAACCATTTTTGTCCTAATTTAAAACTTATAAATACTACCCTTTAGCCACATCTCAAATTAGCAAAGGAGTGTATGAAATAGAGAGAGAAACTTTGGTTTTTAGTGAGAGAAACACCATTGAAGCTTGGATTAAGAAAGATTATTGAAGATTGAAGACTCCAAAGGCTTTTCAAACTAGTTCTTTCTTCTTTCTCTACTTCATTTATATTTATTTATAGTTTGTAATGGTCCTTTGTGTTGATTTGATCATGAGTACTTTTATGAACATTTGGATGAATGTAATTGAATATTTCACTATAGATTACTAGATTATATGTTTTAGGGCATGATGAAGTTCTATTGAACTTTATGTATTCATGTTATTTTGTGATTAATGACTATTTGATATTTATTTATTTATGCCTTTTATGTGCTTAATGCTTCTAATTATATTGAAAAATGGATTGGATGAATTAAACATTTGGGTTATGTGCTTGAAAAAGTTTAATCCATATGTTGGTTGTAAAAGGCATGGCTTTGAGTTTGTTGAGTTGGGAGACTAATGAACTTAGGGTAGTCACATAAGGGTATCCTAATACGTGTATGTATAACGGTTTAGATAGGGATATCAACTTGTTTGTATATGCATAGAGTCTCATTCGACACTCAGGAGAGGGAATGAGATTATTCTTAAGCCCTTGATTAATGAATGCATTAGATTAGTTGTTAATCACAAATGATAAATAGCATAGAAACAATAAAGGGAAATCAAATCCCTAGAACCCCATTGCCATAGAACTCTCATATTCTAAATATATCAGTTTATTTAGCTTGAAGCATTTTAATTCCACAATTCAATTATCCTTTAAATTCGCTCAGATAAAGTTAGGTTGTCAACATTGTGATAATTATCATTAATTTAGGATATCAATTCTCGTGGGAACGATATTTACTCATCACTTTATTACTTGCTTATGACTCGTACACTTGCGGTTAGAATTCGCGTGTGCATAATTTTGCGAACAAGTTTTTGACGCTATTATAAAGGATAGTAAATTTTGATTTTGTGCTAATATTGTGGTTACGCAACTTGATTTTAATTTAGACATTTGTTTTGTTTTCATTTGTGGTTTTATTTTGGTTGTTTGAAGGTGTATGAGAAGAGCTTGTAGCTTAGAGCTATTGCCTTTTGATCCAAAAGTTGAGCCCAGAATTTGGAGGCTTAGGAGAGAAATGAGAGATTAATCTCACGTTATGGCTGATGGTATCAATGACAACCAACAACCACGAACATTGAGGGACTATTTTAGGCCTATGGTTAATGAGAACTATTCAGGGATTCAGCGTCAAGTAGTTCAAGTCAACAATTTTGAATTGAAAGCTGACCTTTATTAACATAGTTCAACAAAATCAATATGAGGGATTGCCAAGTGAAGACCCGAATGTTCACCTTGCAATGTTCTTGGAGGTGTGTGATACTATTAAGTTAAATGGAGTCACGGAGGACACCATTCGCCTACGCTTATTCCCATTCTCTCTTAAGGACAAGGCAAGGGGATGACTTCAATCATGACAACTGGGAAGTATCACAACATAGGAGGACTTGCTCAACGATTCCTTACCAAGTTCTTTCCACCATCTAAGACTTCACAACTTCGTGGAGAGATAGCACAATTTAGACAATTAGATTTTGAGCCACTTTATAAAGCATGAGAGCGGTTCAAAGATCTCATCTGAAAATGTCCTCAATATAAGTATCAAGATGTAGAAATTAAGCACACATATTGAGTTCAAGTATTAACCCTAGAAGAAAAATTTAGTTCATGGCTACAAGAGAACATGGGCAAAAATAATAATAAATCATGATATAATCAATAACAAACCGATTTAGACGTCGAATAGCTCTTCATTGCACTGCCTAAGAAACTCTTGATGTAGAAGAACGCCTTAAATCTCTCTCTATGGCTACTTTAATTAAGCTCTAATTGCTCTCTAAGACTTGTGTTGTGTGTTCTTGATGTTCTTGGATGCTCTCTAAAGGCTAGGGATGAGTGGCCTTTTATAGGGATTGATATGAGCTTGAAATCTGTAATTCTTGTCGAGTCAGAAATCACACTACCGTTGGAGTACTATCTTGCTGTCGCTGGGGAACTGCATATAAAAGGCTATATTGCTAGAGTAGGAAAGGTCTGGCGTTGGAGCGCTGGGACGGTAGACTGCGACTTAAACAAGTCTTTTTTTTAATTTCCTTATTTTAATCACTGTTCCAGCAGTAGGGTGAAATTCTTTGTGGCACTGGGGCGATGAACTGTATATTTTAAAAATTTTACATTTCGCTCAAGTCCCTATAAATAACAATAATGCACATTAATAGTCATTTATTTTCATAAAATAATAAAATATCAAAATAAAAAATATGAGAAAATATATGACAAATATGCCTTCATCATTTTTTCGATGAGGAATAAGGCTATGTAGGAGTATCTTACCATCTGTTTTGTGCTCGAATCTTCTCTAAATTAGGCCTTTGTCTTTTTTTGTTATATTTATGCTCTTATGGTTCGAGATAATTTTTCATTAACTGCTTTTGTTTATTGTAGTGACAACTTAGACTTTGAAACCCGAGCTCTATTTGGAGGAAAAAGATCAAGTTGACTAATCTAGAAAACAAGGTGAACCTATCAAGGAGTTTTTTCTCAAGAGAACTTAGAGAGTATAGGTCTAATCAGCAGATCATCTAAGTTGCAAAAAAAGATAAGAGGAGAAAGAAGCAATTTTTTTATTTATAAATTATTCTGACTTTCACCTTGTTTCTCTCTTTTCTAACAGAATAAAACACTAGCAAGAACAGATAAAAATGACCTCACCCTTCTGAGGCCTCTAAGTTAAACCAGAAGACTAAGAGGGCTTCTTAATGTTTTTGGTCTAGATGAAAATGATAGTTCGAGGAACTCCTCAATAGATAAGAAGGGAAGAATCACTAATGCTTGGTAGCTCCTCCGAAGGTCTTAGTGGACCATGGGATCCTTCATCTCCTGTCTCAGTAGATTCATGAGATGAAGTTTCTTTGCCTCTTCCTTTCATAAGTATCCATTCCTTAGCAAGCAAGTGGGGAAAATTCAGTGGCTAAAGTTATGGCTTCTATTCTTCTAGTCCCAAGTCATATTGTCTCTAGTTCGAGCGGTTCTTTGGTGAAGTCATGGTGCTCAATCTTCAAGTCATCTAATATCCCTGCTATGAAACACGACAAGTATGGGCACATCGTGCCCTTAGTGAGAGAGGTCAAGCAATTAGTCTTAGCCACTTGAGCTGATGACCTATCCAAGTACGACTCCTAAAACTTTGACATATGGAATGGGGTATTTGCTTGAGGTTTTTTTTTTCTTATAATCCTTTCTTTTTGAATTATACTTTGTTAAGCATTTTGAATTATTTGTTTCTCATATAGGCAACTTTTATTTTATCTCATTATTAGGACAAGCTCTTTGGTGATACCAAGGAAAAGTAAAAGCTATAATAAGGCTAAGGCTAAGGTGGCCAAACTCAATAAGGCCTTGCTTGAAGTTAATAAGAAATTTGATAAGGAAAGCAAAGGCACAAAAGACTGGATGTCAAAATGGAAGTGACCGAGGCTAAGGTGGCTACTAGGGAGAGTAGGGCTTTGGTGATAAAGAGCATCGTTGTGGCTTTTCAATTAGAAGTTTACTAGCTCAAAAAGGTGGTTGATAAGTCTTAAACTTTGATCAAGGTTTTTTGAGAGAAAATATTATCCTTAAAAAGAGGAGTGAAGAAATATTTTGAAGAGCTTGAGGACGTTCGAGCTGGTAAGAGTTAAGAGCCCTTTGGCAATGAGGGTGAACATGGACTTTGACCAATGCATCCAAGTTTTCAAGACTCACTATCCTAACTTGGATTTTTCTTGTCTTGAAGAAGTGATAGTTTCTCAAGCAAAGACTAAGGATAAAGTCAAGGATCCTCTAATTGAAGTGCCTCCTTAATGCAATTAGGTTACCACTGCTGAGGACTTTATTGTTGCCCCTACCTTCGAGCATCTACCCCTGCCCCTTAGAATTTTGTTTTTATTTGAATTAATGTAATCTGGGAAAGGCCCTTCTTCTTTTAACATTTTATTCTTTTTTTTAAAAAGATCATTTTCTTTTACTTATCTATTTGATTGTATTTGTATGGTGTCTATCATTTTAATGATTTTGACACATATACATTTACTTCAGCTTTTTTAAAGGGAAGCATATTCATGATATCAATTGTCAAATCCTCGATTAAAACCCATTCAATATTTTCTCAAGGAGAATTTTAGAGGTTTATTAGGATCTTATCAAGAGAATTTTTGGCGGCCTCACTCTTTTATCCCCTTGAGTTTTTAGAATTCTTTTAAGTCAGATGGCTGAAAAGGTGCTCGACTAATAGTTTGAGGAGACTATAAGAGCCTTACCTTACTCCTCATTCATTATTTTTCTCATTTAATCAAGGGGATTATTGATAAGGGTTCATTAAATCTAATATTTGTATATTCCAAACTTAATATTTGTTTATAGAAATTAAGATTATTTGGTTTTTGATGTATTTAATTATTATTTTTGTAGGTTTGAAGTCAATAGAGTAAATAGGGTCGAAACTCCAATGAAATTAAGCCAAAAACATCAAATTGCTATAGTATCTGCTACAGTGAAATGCTACAGTACGAGATACAATATTCGCTACAATGACATGCTACAATATTTTAAAGGCAAAAACCTATAAATAAGAAGGCAAAAAAACCCTAAAAGCAAGAAGAAATGGGAGAAAAGAACAAAAGAGGTAAAAAAAACCTAAAAAAAGAATTCATAACACAAAATCAAATATCAAAGCCAAATATTGAAGAACCAAGATTAAGATTCAAGTTTCAAGTCAAGAAAAGGGAGAAGCACATCAAGGAGTCACTTTGATTAGTTTTTCTTCTCTTTCTTTATCATTATGTTCTTGTTCTTGTTGATATTTATGAATTGGTTTGATACTTTTAGTTTTGTGATGGGCTAAATTATTCATCTAGGGTTAGACTATGTGAACCTAGTATGGATTTAAATTTTGTTAATTTTTAGTTTATGAACTTGATACATTCAATTAATTCATTCTATCTTGTGTTTAATGCTTTCATTATACATGATCAATATCATGAATGATTGAGGAACCATGATGAACTCGATAGATGGATTCATGTGTTTAGCCTAGGATAGTTTGATGCATGATTATAGGGTAACAACTATGAGTTCCATCTAGGATAGACATATACCTAGGTGGCATGTATGGCATATTTTAGACTTGATCTTAATAAATTACATTCTGATTTGATTACTATAGACATATACGTGATTGTTAGAATGTGTAATATAGTTACTTGACCATCGACAGAGGCTTGTGATGAGATTAGTGTCTAAGCTAATCAATTGGTATTAAGAGATTAACTAAGTGGTTAATGAGTCTAATGAAATATTAGGGGGCGAGTTAAAACCCTAGATTATCTATATTTATGAATTTTACTTTTTACTTTTGTTTAAGTTAATTGATAGAATTAGATTAGTTAAATAAATTTCAGATTTTAGTTTTTTTGGATAAAAGTTAAGTAGATACAATGTAATACTTAATTTATAGAATTAGATCGCATAGTCCATATGGGATCGATACTTGGACTTAAAATCCTATATTACTTGATACGATAACGTGTGCTTGCACTTAGTTACTATAGTATCACAATAAGTTATAAGGTCCTTGCCTCATACCCCTTGATTCTTTTACTGACCAAAGGGGTCATAGAGGTTGTGCCCCACACCGTTTAGTGATGTGATCAACTAAGGGGGTTATAAGAGCCATACCTTATACCTATAAGCTTTGTATTGACTAAAAGGGTCATAAGGCCCTTGTCTTATACCCTTTAATAAACCTAGATGGTCATGAGGCCTTACCTCATACCTTTGGCATATCTGTTGATAAAATGGGTTATAAAGGCTTTGCCCTATACTATTTGGCTCTTCTAACCAAAGGGGTCATGAGGGTTTTACCCTTTACCATTTGGTTCTTTCATCAACTACGGGTGTCATAAGAGCCTTGCCTCATAGCCCCGAGCTCTTAACTGACCAAAAGTATCATAGGGGCTTTGCCCTGTACTCTTTGTCTCATTTGACCCTTTTTGGTCATAAAGGTCTTGCCTCGTACCATTTGGTTCTTTGATCAATTAAAGAGTTCATAAAGGCCTTACCTCATACCCCTTAACTCTTATTTTAACTAAAAGGGTTATATAGGCCTTACTGATACCTTTTATCTCTTCAATAATTTCCTTTTGGGCAATCTCACGAACGGTATTGAAAAAAAAAAGAGGAGTATTATTATGTGGCCTAGTCTAACAAGGTTTGAACACTTGTAAGTAACTAGAGAAGTGCAAAAATAAGAAATTCATTAGGTAATGAGTTAAGGGTATTATCTATTATTTTCATGGCACTCATTAGATGTTTTTGAAGGTGTTCTTTCATGTTTAGAATTTCACGTTAGTAGTTATATATTTCCTTGTACTTTATAGTGACCTTATTTTACCATGATTAAGGGCTTTTTGGTATTTTGTTATCTTCATTGTCATTGCTAATTCTTATTAATTCCTTGAATCTTCATGACTACATTGGTGGTTGTCACATGCCTTTGAGGTATCGCCTTTCATTTGTTTTCACATATGATGATAAACTATTAACCACAAATTTGGGCAATTTGAAGCAAAAGAGACCATTTTGTGATTTCGAGAGAAATAGAGTTTAGGCCTGCTTTTTTAGGCTTTATTAATTGTGATGATGGCATACGGGTACCTCTTACGAGGTGTCAAATCTTAGTCAAAGTTTAGAGAAAATAGGCAAACATGAAACAAGATTATAACGGTTCAAATTTGAAAGAGTCTACATCCACTTTACCAAGCCTTTAGCCCACTGTCAATCCACTATTAGATAACATTTGTACAAAGAAAATAAAAAGAATGATTATATAATAAATTGTCTTTCTAAATAATGAATCTCCATGGTATGATATCTTCCTAAGGGTTATGGTGGAGTCATTCCTTTGGGAAGGTTTTTAAAGATGCCCTAGAACTCTTTTCCCTTCTAATAAGATTGAAATAACTATGAAACCAAAGGAAACTAACTTTATTCTACCTTCTCAAAAACCCCCAAAAATCCCTATTTTCTCATTACTCAGCCTCTTATTTATAGATATCATTGATGATTGAGTTCTAGTAAAACTAGGGTAAGTTCTATCTTTTCCTACCCAGGATACATCCCTAAAATTATAGGAGATTTTCCTTCAAAAACTTTTAGGATTCAAGGATCTCAGAATTAAGTATAATTTATGACTTTAGGATGACCAGTCCACTATTTTGTCCCTTGGCTAACAATTAAATAACCTTGGATAAGTGCTCTTGCTTGAAGAGGAGTGCTTGGCCCTAATGAGAATACTGATGCCTTGCTTAAGCTATGCTGATCGTCGAGGATAGCTTGTTCAGCATTATAGCTTCAATGTCATCACCTTATGCAATTCTTCAGCCTTCTTGAGAGCATGCCATGGCCTCTGTAATATTCTATAGGAAGGGGTTAGTCATGGTCGAGGACTTTAGGTTATCCAAGATTCAAAGGCTGAACTAAACTCTTAGAGGAGATGGACTTAGGCTGGAATATCAAAGGGTAATAAGTGTCAATTAGTTTTTAATATTAACTTGTTAATATTGGAAACTTTATAACAGTTCTCGCCTTATAACTAGTTGTTGGGTGAGAGCTTTCACTCCTTATCGCTTGATTTAGATGTTCCAAGGATCGAAAAATGTATATTCAAGCATAAAATGACGAAATTCGATTGAACATTATAGTCTCTCCCTGCATAGCAACGAGTTTTGTATGTAGGGTCATTTTCCTTAGGCTTAGGTGAGCTATGCTTATTGCAACAAAGAGATAATAAAAATATTGTGCACAAAGGCTATTGGGTTCAACCATACTAGCACTAATGCAAGTGAGACTGGAAAGCTCACACCTGACGACCTTTATGTGCAATATTTACAAAATATCTTCAACGTGATGTGAGTGCAGGATGCTCGACCCCAAAGGTAACGGCCTTGCAGATGTTTTTTAGATGCAATTTTTAATTTTGATCCTCGAATCTGCTATTTCCCTTCCTCAAAGTGCCCGAATCTATAAAAAAAAGGGCATAATAGGTAAGGAACTCTATAAGTAGGAGCAAAAAGCTTGTTGAGAACATGTGAAAAACAAAACAATAATAATAAAAGGAAGATGCAATGCAAGAACTTCTGTAGAGGTCACCCATCTTAGTACTACTCTTACCCAAGAAAGCTTAAATTCAAAGTACTTATGGGATCCGTTGCATTAGTGTTGGTATGGTCGTTCTTAATAGCCTTGTGTGCAATAGTTACATAACCTCTACATGTGATGAAATTTGTTGCTACTCAACAAGTGATGACAATGTTCGCCTGAATTTTGTTGTTTTAATTTCAGAATCTGCGTTTTCCCATCCTCGGAGCACCCAAATGTAGTTAAAAGGTGTAAGATGTGGGAATGCTACAAGTAGGAGTAGAAAACTTGCATCCAGCAACCTTCGCACAATATTTTCTTAAGCTCTTTGTCCCAACAACGTTGATTCCTAGGGAAATGGTCTCGTAAATGAAACTTGTTACTATGTGGTGAGTAGCTGATAAGGGCATATTTGAAATATATTTTCTCATATTTTTATCTTGATATTTTATTATTTTATGATAATAAATGGCTATGTATATGCATAATATTGCAAAGTTTTCACAATATGCACCTATAGCCCCAACACCACAAGGATTTTCACCTCAGCGTTAGAATAGTGATCAAAATAAGAACAAATATGGCCTATTGAAGACACGTATTTTTGCCCTACCACTAGTGAGTCACCGCTCCAGCAACAGTCCAATGCCCCAACGCTATGTCCTCACAGCTTCAACGTGGCGCTCAAATGACAGTATAATAGCACCCCAGTAGTAGTGCGATTCTTGACTCGACAAGAATAAGAGATTTCAAGCTCACATCAATCACTATAAAAAGCTACTCGTCCCCAACCTTTAGAGAGGATTCAAGAAGACACAAGATAAAGGCGTTATTTGGCATCAAGAGTTTCTTAAGCAGCGCAATCAAGAGTAATTCGACTTCTATATCGGTTCGCTATTGATTGTATAATGATTTCTTATTATTTTTGCCACTGATCTCTTGTAGCCATGAACTAAATTTTCTTTCTAGAGTTAAAACTTGAACTCAATATATGCACTTAATTGTGATATCTTTGTAATATTTAATCAACTTAGTTCTTTTGTTATTCAAATTACTTGTTCTTAATGCTTCAATATATCTGGCCAATATATGGTGAATGAATTAGTAATATGTTTTATAAACTCGGAAGATGAATCATTATATTTAGATCTAGGTAATTTGATGCATGATTGTGGAGTAACATTCAATGTTGCATATGCAAGTTTCAAATTAGGATAGGAATATACTTAATTGACATGTATGATCAATAAGACTTGTTCTTAATGAATCTTAGTTTATTACAAATACCATAGGAATATAGGTATTTGGTCAATTATGATATACTTGCATGACCTTAGGAGAGGCTTATGAATACAATAGTGTCTTGATTAATAACAAAGACTAAGGGAGTTAAATATTAAAGGATTAATCATTGGAAAATATATTGAGGGATGGTATTAACCCTAGGTTTTCTCTATACTGCTATTGTCCAAATCTCTATACATTGTGTCATTACTTTTATATTTTCTAAATTTATTCTTAGAATTTTATCTTTTTGAATGATTACTCAAAAAACATAATTTTTTTACTTGGTTAAAAAGAAGATATTATTGCTATAGGTTTGACATCCAACTCTTTTATCCATTTATTACTTGTATATGATAGTGTATACTTGCACTCAATTTTAAGATATAAAATATCGCATCAATTATTTTGATCATTTTATTAACCTAGCATGTTATTTTTACTTTTAAAATTTTCATTTCATTTTCAGTCAAGTATAATCTATTGAATTCTCTCTTTGATTTTATTATTTATTACTCGAGGATGAGCAAATGATTAAGTTTAGGAGAGTTTGATAAACCTAAATTATATCTATGATTTTCACTCCCTTAACTCGATTAATTGCTCATTTTAATTAGAATATTAGGCTTTTTGTATATTTTATTGTTATTTTGTAGGTTTTGAGTCAATTGAGCAATTGGAGATGAAAATCTAAGGAAAACAAGACAAAACATCAAATTGCTATAGTAACTTGTTACATTGAATCGCTACAGTGTCCATGAACAGTACCAAGCTAAAGAACTGTCGCCCTAACGATGAAAGTGTTTCATTGCAGCGGTGAATAGTATAATTTTCCTTAACTAAAAAGAAATATAACTTAGGGCTTGTTTTAGACCACTTGTTTTAGACCTAAACAAACATTCAACTTAGGGCTCTTAGAGCCATAACACATTGAAAAAGATCAAATTTAGAGAGAGAAGAAAAAGGAATCCAAGAAAGTAAAAAATTATTGGCGAATTTTTGGCATATCAACCAATTGCAAATTGACGTCTATATTGGTTTGCTTTTGGTTGTATTATGTTGGTTTTATTTTTCAACCATAATTCTCTTGTTATTATGAGCTAAAATTATTTTATAGGGTTATTACTTGAACTCAATATGGGTGCTTAATTGTTAGATCTTTTTAATATTTGTTTGAACTCAATTATTTATTATTAAATTATTTGTTCTTAATGCTTCATTATATCTGATCAATATTATGACTGATTTGGTAATACTTTGATAAACTCGAAAGAGGCATCATTGTATTTAAACCTAGATAATTTGATGCCTGATTGTAGAGTAACATTCAATGTTGCATATGCAAGTTTCAAATTAGGATAAGAATATACCTAATTGGCATATATGATCAATAAGACTTGGTCTTAATGAATCTTAGTTTATTATAAATACCATAGGAATATAAGTATTTGGTCAATTATGATATACTTGCATGACATTGGGAGAGGATTATGAATACATTAGTAAATATTTAAGGATTAGTCTTTAGAAAACATATTGAAGGATGGTAATTAACCCTAGGCTTTCTCTATTGTGCTATCTTTTTGATTTATTTGAGACGTGTCATTTATTTTTTGTACTTTCATTTTACTTAAATTTATTGTAAAATTAAGATTTGATTTTTCTGAATAATTACAAGAAAGATACAATTTTAGTACTTGAAAGAAAATAAAAATTATCCTTGTGGGTTCGACATCAGACTTAAAAGTCATTTTATTACTTGTTACAATAGTGTATACTTGCACTTAATTTTAAGATATAGAAATATTGCATCAGCTGTAATGATTTTAAGCCAAGTATAACTATTTTGATGCATGAAACTATGGTTTTCCCTCCTTAGAGCTCTCGACTTTTGCAAACATGGCGTAAGAAGCGGGGAACACCTATAAGTGGGAGGGGAATGCTCGTACCCAACAACCTTTATGTATAATATTTATATAAGCTCTTTGCTGTAATTTGAGCGTGGGCTGCCAAACCTCAAGGGAAACATCCCCATGGAAGAAACTCGCTGCTATGTGGCGAGCGACAATGATTGTTTGGCTGAATTTCTCAATTTCAATGTCGGAATTTTCATTTTCCAATTCTTAGAGCGTCTAAATTCGTTGAAAAAAGGAATAAGAAGCAAGGAACACTGGGAGTAGAAATGGAAACCTTACGCTTGACAGCTTTCTATGCATAATATTTATATAAGCTCTCTACCAAGATGTAGTGCGGGTCATTAGACCCCAAGATAAATGGCCCCAATGATGAATCTTATTTATACATGGTGAGCATCAATGCTTTTTGGGCGACTTTTATAGCTTCAAGGCATGTATATGTGGTTTCTCCTTATAGCACTAGAATTCAGCGAAAAGGCACAAGAAGCGGGGAACATAGTGAGCGAGACCAGATAGCTCACACCTAATAGCTTTTATATGCAACATTTGCATAAGTTCTCTACTACAGTGTGAGTTCAAGTTGTTAAACCCCAAGAGAAATAGACCCATCAATGAAAATCATTGCTAATATGGTGAACAGTGACAATATCAACTAAATTTTGTAGTTTTGACATTTGAATCTATGATTATCCCTCCACAAGCACACGAATCTGGCGAAAAAGGCGTGAGACGCGAGGGACACCATGACCAGGACCAAAAAGCTAATTTTTGTAGTTTTAATGGCTGAATCTGTGGTTACCCATCCTTGGAGTTCCCGAATTCGGCCAAAAAGGCATAAGAAATGGGGAACCCAATGAGCGGGGGTAGAAAGCTTGTTAAGAATATAAGAAAAACAAAATCAAAAGAACAACAAAAGACAAGTGCAACATAAGGACTTCCCAAGAGGTTATTCATCTTGTTACCACTCTTGCCTAAGCATGCTTAACTTCGAAGTACTGATAGGATCCATTGCATCAGTATTGGTATGATCACACCCACAACCTTCGTGCATAATATTTAAATAACCTCTCTACTGCGATGCAAGCACAGGTAGCCTGATCCTAAGAAAAACAACCTAGTAGAGGAAACTTGCTGCTAGGTAATGAGTAGCAATGATTTGCAGTCGAATTTTATGATTTTGACACCTAAAGTTATGGTTTTCCCTTTACGGAGCACTCAAATATGGTGAAAAAGGCATAAGAAATAGGGAATGCTACAAATGGGAGCTGAAGTGGAAAGCTTACGAAGAACATTGGAAAACCAAAAATAATAGAACGATAAAAAAGGGTATAACATGAGGACTTTCTAAGAGGTCACCTATCTTACTCTTGCTTTTGCCTAAGCACATTTGACTTTGGGTGTCTAATGGAATCCGATGCACTAATGCTGGTATGGTCACACCCAATAGCTTTTGTGAGTTATATTTACATAAGCTCTTTACCGCGATGTGAGCATGGATTATCCCATCCTAAGGGAAATAACCTCGCAGAGGAAATGCACTACTGGGTGGCCAAAGGCAATGATTTAAGGTTGAATACCTCGACCCAAAATCTAGGGCTTTATCCATCTCTTTTTCAAAGGTAGCAACCTCCTCCCCCCATCAAAATCTTCAGGGTTGAAAATGTTGGTGAATTGTACTTGCATGTGAGAGTGAAAATATTTAATGCATGTAAATACATATCACGCAGTGGAAACATAATTCTATTTCAACAATCACACACTAAATTTAAAGTTCTATTACATTAATAGAAATAAACCTTTGAAAATTGTCGGTGCAGTTTTAATTTATAGAGACTCAACTGAAGCGTCTCCGTAAGTAATTCTAGTTCTTGACTTTGGTGGGATCAAGAAGTTAAAATTGTAGATTAATTTCCAAGAATTGTTGCTTAACCCCTAAAGCCTTTCTTCTCTCACAAAGTGGTTGAATGTATCTTAAAATCTAATAATGCAAGTTTTGCATATTTTGCTCTCAAAATGGCCGAATGAACCACACATTACAATGCGAAAAATAATTTTTGCACTCTTATATAGTTTGATTTTTAAGTTATTGACAAGTGTCCATTTAGTTCCACGTGTCCCTAATTCATAAGTTAACAACATTTTGTTAACTTAATAAAATAAGCTTAACACTTAAGCTTTTGACACATATGCATTCTAAGAGATCTTTGATGCGATATTTCTACATCTTAAAATCAAACGCAAGTATACGCTATCATAATAAGTAATAAAGGGACTTATAAAGTTGGATGTCAAACCTACATGGATAATTTTTATTTTCTACCAAGTACTAAAATTATATCTTTATTGTAATTATTCAAAAAAAATTAAATCTTAATTTTATGATAAATTTAAGTAAAAGAATAGTACAGAAAATAAATGGCACAACTCAAATAAAATAAGAAAATAGAAATATAGAGAAAGCCTAGGGTTAATTACTATTCTTCAATATGTTTTCTAACTATTAATCCCTCAATTCTTATTATTGGTCAAGACACTAATGTATTTATAAGCCTCTCTCAAGGTCATGCAAGTATATCCTAATTTATCAAATACCTATATTCCTATGATACTTGTAATAAATTAAAATTCATTAAGAACAAGTCTTATTGACCATACATGCCAATTAAGTATATTCCTATCCTAATTCAAATCTTGCATATGCAACATTGAATGTTACTCTACAATTATGCATCAAATTATCTAGGTCTAAATACAATGATGTCTCATCCGAGTTTATCAAAGTATTACCAATCAATCATAATATTGATCAGATATAATGAAGCATTAATAACAAATAATTTGAATAATGAAGAATTGAATTCAAATAAATATTAAAAAGATCCAACAATTAAGCTCATTTATTGAGTTTAAGTAATAATTCTAGAAAATAAATTTAGCTCATGATAACAAGAAAATTATGCCTGAAAGATAATATAAACATAATACAACCAAAATCAAACCAATATAGTTGTTAATTTGCAATTGGTTGATACTCCAAAGATTCGCCAATAATCTCTTGCTTCCTTGGATTCCCCTTACTTCTCTCTCTAAAAATTACTCTTCTTCAATGTGTTGTGGCTCTAAGAGCCCTAAGTTATATGTTCTTTGAGATCTGAAACGAGTGACCTTTATATAGGGATTGATTGGAGTCTTGGAGTTGTATTTCTTTCTAGGTTTAGAAAGAATCGCACAATTAACTACTACGGCGGAAGTACTGTAGCACTGGGACTATTCACAGGTGATTGTTTATGTGTCACTATAATGATTACTGTAGCATTTTATGTTTTATTTTGTTTTCTTTAATTTTTATTCCCAATTACTCTATTGACTCCAAACCTACAAAATTACATTAAAACATATAAAAAGCCTAATATTTTTTTTTATTAAAATGAGCAATTAATCAAGTTAAGAGAGAGAAAATAATAGATATAATTTATGCTTATTAATCTTAAAAGAAATTTTGCTTCTGAAATTTTTTTGAATCGAACTATTCGACCTAATCTACTATCCCAATGCTCAATGAGTATACTTTATATTGTGACACTCTCTAACTTCACACCTATTTCTCTTAGAGAACTTTTTATAAGTTCATGAATAATGCTCCACACATATGTTACAGATATTACAAATCAGCGTGTTAAACCATACAAGTTGAGGTTAAAAGATATTCGTATAGTCTCTCATTCACCTATATCCTAAAAGAGAAAAAGCATAGATCTTCACCGTTAAATCTCTATTTGCTCAACCATGAACTTATATCCATATTTTTATTTTGATAAACAATACCTACAAACACTTTTGTAATATTGTTTTACCTTACGAAAACTCTTTTCTAGGTTTAATTCTTGTGGCTACAAGACTTTCTAAAATACAATCTCATAGCATCAGGATATACAACTCACCCATATGAGCTGATGGATCCTATATCTACGTACATTAAACTCTATGAGCATCAGACCATACCCAACGATATGCAGAGGTCAGACCATTAAAGTTCTCTGACATTTGTGGAATCAAAAAATAGTGGATCACTCATAAGCCCATCATGGCACTCAGATCAAAGGACCATTAATAATACTCAACTTGAAAATGCCTTTCATTGATGGCTTTATGGGATGTCTATTGGAAGTTCTCATAAATCTGTTCAGTACCCAATCCTTACTAAATACCTGCATGCCTATGCAAGTTTCTACTAAACTCATGGTATACTAAGACTAATCACTTAGACGATCCAAATATAGACATACGCTGACCTGGAAGCTCTACTAATTGACCTACGTTGGTAAACATAGTTCATGAATGATATATTTAAGAACATATTGCATACTCATATTTATTAGCACTATTTATAACTCATTACAACTATGTCATTACTATAATATTCTTGGGTCTTTGCCCTGTTTCAGATAAGTTCTAACTCTTAGAATACTAACTCTTAGTGTAGACCTAAACATCTTCAGATCAGATCTAAACTCTTTTAAACCTACACTGTTTAAAAGGGAACAAGCTTAGTACCATATAATAAATGTTAATGATTTATTGAAATGTACATTGTATAAGTATCAAATAATTATTCATACAAGATGGAATGGCTCGTAAACACCATCTCCAACAAAAAAAAGCTCTACCTTAGACCTTTTCTTCTTTAGAAGAAGAGATCTAAATCATAACTTGTGGCTTATCTTTGACTTCGCTGAAGGAGTACGCCATAAGGTGGGAGTTTTAAAAGAAGGAGAATAAATTGCAGAAGTATTACTAGTGCTTATTGTCTTCTTGATAGTAGCTTTTCTAGTCCGTTTCTTCCTACTGCTTAGAGTAACTAGATTCTTCGAGCCAACAACCTTACTTACACCATTAAAAATCACTAATACTTAAAAAAGTGTTAAAAAGTTTCTGACATGAGCAATATTGATGATATAATATTATGTTAGTGAAACTATTTACCAATACCAAATTAGTATTAATGAAATATCTAACAAGACCCTTATAAAAATAACAAAACCTATTAGAGAAGCTCTTTAATAAGCCTCATAATTAGGCAAGATGTTTATCACATAAGTGGCGCTAGCAACCTCCAAAGTTATCCTTTTTAAGTCCTTAAACTCCTTGAGCTTAGAATTACTTAATTTGTCAAATAAATTTTGAAAGCTCATTGAAGCCTTCCTAAAAGAAGGACAACCTTGATTTAACCTAAATTGCTTTAAGACATTCTTATGCTGATAAACTATGAGAGCAAATTCTATATTCTTGTTCAAGTATAATAAATAGTTTGGTTTCATAGTTAAGTAATACTCCATAAGTGTAAACAAGCCATCTTCAACAAATATCGTGTGAAGAAAATAAGCATCGTTATCAATAAAAGAATAAAAGTTAGGAACTTGAAAGGTATTATATAAGAAGACCTATGGCTGAAAAGTAAAATTAGAAATATCATTAATAAAGTCATGAACTCCCTTATATTAGAACAGATTATGTAATCAATGAACTCTAATAGACAATAAGTTAAAGACAAAGTTATTATCCATAGGAATAGAACCAAACTCCATAGGTTATTTCATATGCATAAATGTCAACAGGGCATTGGCATAGTCATTGAATCATGTGAACATGATAAGCTAAAATTCATTAAAAATATGGATGATAAGGGTATATTTGTCATTTATTTTCTCATGTTTTTATCTTGATATTTTATTATTTTATGAGAACAAATGGCTATTTATGTGCATTATTATTTATTATAAGGACTTGAATGAAATTTCAAAATATGTATATGTCGCCCTAGCACTACACATGGATTTTGGCCTCAGTGATGGAATAGTGATCAAAATAAGAAAATAAAAAAAAATGTCCTATTTAAGTCGTAGTTCATCGCCCCAACGCTAGCCATCCACCGCTCTAGTGATAGCCCATTGCCCTAGCACTAGATTCCCACCGCTCTAGTTATATAGACTTTTGAACGCGGCACCCCAACAACAGTATGGTAGCGCCCCGTGTTTACTAACCCAGCAAGAATTGAGGTTTTTAAGTTTATATCAATCCCTATAAAAGGACACTTATCCCTAGCCTTCAAAGATCATCCAAGAATCTACAAGATATACAACACAAGTCTTAGAGAGTATTTGCAGCATAATTGAAGCATCCATATAGATAAATTCAAGGCATTCTTCAACATCAAGAGTTCTTAGACAGGAAAATCAAGAGCAATTTGATGTCTATATGTTTTCTATTGATTGTATCATGTTTTCATATTATTTTTGCCATTGTTCTCTTGTAGCCATGAAATAAATTTTCTTTCTAGGGTTAATACTTAAACTCAATATGTGTGCTTAGTTTCTATATCTTTAATAAACTTAGTTCTTTGATTATTCAAAATACTTTTTTCTTAATGCTTCAATAAATTTGGCCAATATATGGTGAATGATTTGGTACTACTTTGATAAACTTAAAAGAGGAATCATTATATTTAGACCTAGGTAATTTGATGTATAATTGTAGAGTAACATTCAATGTTGCATATGTAAGTTTCCAATTATGATAGGAATATACCTAATTGGCATATATGATCAACAAGACTTATTCTTAATGAATCTTAGTTTATTACAAATAATATAAGAATATAGGTATTTGATAAATTATGATATACTTGCATGACCTTGGTGATGCAATATTTCTATATCTTAAAATTAAGCGCAAGTATACACTATCGTAACAAGTAATAAAGTGATTTATAAAGTCGAATGTCAAACCCATAAAGATAATTTTTATTTTCTACCAAGTACTAAAATTATATCTTGTAATTATTCAAAAAAATCAAATCTTAGTTTTGCAATGAATTTAAGTAAAATAAAAGTGCTGAAAATAAATGACATAACTCAAATAAAATAAAAAAATAGCAATATAGAGAAAGCTTAAGGTTAATTACTAACCTTCAATATGTTTTCAAAATATTAATCCTTTTAGTATTTATATCCCTCAATTCTTATTATTGGTCAAGACACTAATATATTCATAAGCCTCTCCCACGGTCATGCAAGTATATCATAATTTACCAAATACCTATATTCCTATAGTACTTGTAATAAATTAAGATTTATTAAGAACAAGTCTTATTGACCATACATGCCAATTAGGTATATTCCTATCCTAAATTAAAACTTGCATATGCAACATTGAATACTACTCTACAATCATGCTTCAAATTACCTAGGTCTAAATACCATGATTCCTCTTCTGAGTTTATAAAAAATATTACCCATTCATTCACCATATATTGGCTAGATATATTGAAGCATTAAGAACAAGTAATTTGAATAACAAAGAACTAAGTTTATTAAACATTAAAAAGATAAGGTCATTAAGCACACATAATGAGTTCAAGTATTAACACTAGAATAGAAAATTTAGTTCATGGATACAAGAGAATATCAGTAAAAACAATAAGAAATTATGATACAATCAATAGAAAACCGATATAGACATCGAATTGCTCTTAATTGCGTTGCCTAAGAAACTTTTGATGCTAAAAAATGTCTTGAATCTCTTTCTATGGTTGCTTTAATTAATTTTCTATTACTCTCTAAGACTTGTGCTCTGTATTCTTAATATTCTTGGATTGCTCTTGGGTGCTCTTTAAAGTCTAGAGACGAGTGGCCTTTTATAGGGATTGATATGAGTTTAAAAATCTCAATTCTCATTAGATTAGGACTCGCACTACCCTTGGGGCACTAGGTACTATTGCTGGGGTGCTACATGTAAATGGCCTCACTGCTGGAGTGGTGAGATGTTGGGGCTAGAGCGTTGTTCTGTTGCAAGAGCGATAGAGAGATGGCACTAGGGCACCAGACTGCGACTTAAACAAGTCATTTTTTTTTAATCACTATTTCAGTGCTGGGGCGAAAATCCTTGTGGTGCTGGGACAACAGGTCCATATTTGGGACAAGAAAAGGCAAGAAACTAAGACAAAAGAAATTAATGGAGCCAGTCTAGTTCGTCCTTTAAAAGGCCTTTATCGCTCAAATATTTAGCCTTAGATTCTAGCTTAACTATGAAATCATCATTAACATCAAATAGATTATTGTAAATCCCATCAAGGAGCCGTTGCTTATAAGATAATCAAAAATAGGCTTAAGAAAATACATGACAATACCAAAAATCACAAAGACATAAAAATCAAGAAACATGATCAAATACGACAAAAAACTTTAAGTCAAAATTTAGCTATTCCTGTTCTTCTTTTATGATTGCCAATAATAAGTATAAGGAGAGGAGAACAATATGAAAAAGGAAAGATTAATGCAAGAAAACATGATAAAGATTTATCACACAATTCCAATGAAAGTATGATTGCAAAATAATTATACGCAAGATTCCAAATAAAAAAAAAATTGAAAAGCACGAGCAAGCAATAAGAAAGAAACAATTACACAAGTTCATGCCAAAAAGAAACTTCAGGGTAATCATAGGAAGGGACATAGAAGCACTTACCAAATCTTATAGGGGAGCATGAATAAAGTAGAAAAATTCCAAGAAATTCAAAGAAAAACTTAGGACAAAAAGGGCTTGCAAAAGTTAAAAGTTAAAATCAAGAAAACGAGAGAGGAAATGTGAAAGCAAGAAGATAAATCCTATGGAAAACAATAGGAAAAATTAAAAGTAGTAAAGGTGGGTCAACAAGCTTCCTTTTACGAACATGTCAAAATAACAGCTAGGACCCATTCAAATTTACTAGCTGTTATAATATTATTACCTCAAATAAGGAAACAAATGTAAATATATATAAACCTAGAAAGAGAAAATCTCTATAGTGAATACAATAAATCTTTTCGTTACACGCTGGATAACGGCAAAAAAATTTTGCAAATTATGCAAAAGGTCATGCCATATGATAGTAATAGACAGTGAGGGAACAAACCAAAAATCTAAAGCTATATTGATCACACAACTTGCCTTACTTGCACTGCACAGCCCGTATGGTTAAGGGAAATAAATGTTGTTGTACAAAAATTTAAAAAGTTTCCAATAAAATTATTAACCCTAAAACAAAACTCTCTCAAACCAAACTTTCCGGCCGCCACCCTCATAACATACGTCTGCCGGAGAGGGGGCTTAGGACTCATTTTTGGCGGACACAACCACCCCTCATGCCCTCCTCTATTTGTTTTCAGTCCTCTTTTTACAAACTTTCTTGCATTTTCCATCTTTTCAGCTCTCCGGCGAGCTTTCTTTAGTTTCCGATGACTTCGACAGCCGTTGTTGTCCGACAGCCTTTGCCTTCTCTTTACTGCTGCGTGTCCTGCTACAATGGCTTAGCAGGTCATGCCAGCTGTCGCGCTGGATACCATCCAGTGACTTTGACAACCTGTGCTCAATAGCCTCTGTCGTCCAATGTCGTGCGGTGCCAGCCGTCAATGGTTTAATGGGTCCAACCGCAACAACCATTAAATCTTTTTCGACTCTGTCCAACGGCTCGTCTGTCATTCCTTTCGCTAGACACCAGCACATCTGCCTCTCTGTCTACTAATAGGCCAGCCGATTATCAAGCCACCTTTGTTGGCTTTCCCCCCATGTCCGGTCACTGTGTTTTCGCGGCTCCTTTTCGGTCACATTAGCTCGTCGGTGGTATGGCACCCGCCGCTGCTTGCATTAAACACCTGATTTGCTATTATAACAGCAGCTGAATATATTTATAGCATATTGAACTTAATACGTGTGTTTAGCATCTGGTAGTTGAAAGCTCTGCTTCTTACAGTTGCCGCCTCTTGAACTGTTGCCTTCGTTTTCCTCTAATGCGGTTGGCAAATGGTCATTGTTGTCAATTTTTAATAATAGGGCTTTTTTAATTTAGTCATTAATAATTCATCCCTTGTGTTAAGGGATCTGTATTTCCCTCTTGCGAGATCGGTTATTCCCTTTCTTTTGAAAGGTCTGTTATTCCCTTTTTTTGAAAGGTCAATTCCTTTTTTAGGTGTTATTTACCCACTGTGGGTATGATTGATACTCTTGTTTGCAAGAGTTTGGTTCAGGAAAATCTTAATATGTATTCATGCTACTAGTTCCTAGTAATCTTTTGATTTTATTATCAAAGGTCCTTTGATGTATTATCTTGAAGTTGTTCAATGATATTCCATTATTCTTCAAAAAAAAAAAAGTATGTCAAATAAGGTAAGAGACACAGGCTCAAGTAACTTTATAGGGCTTAATTAGGGACGTGGTTTGGTAGGCATATGGTTGAATTAAATAAGACCCAAAACATGTAAACTCTTAGGTAAAGACCCACTTAAATGGAAACTTAACCCAATTATAGGGTAAGCTTGTGTAATTAAGGCTAATAAAGAAATATAAGTTCAATAAAAGAAATTTTTGTCGAGTCCTAAAATAAGATGAGTAAGTTCCTTATTTATTATGCAAGTGATTGATAAAATAATGTATTATTCATAATAAAATCAATATTGATTCCTTTTTATTCGACAAATTGGTTTTTCTCTTTTAAATAAGATAAAACTCATTAAATAATTTATATTTTATAAGGACAAGAGATCAAATAAAAAGTCTTGACCTAGTACAAAACTCTAATTATATAATAACCTTCTTTTATACGTTAAACCAACTATTATCATCATATTTTGCCCTAGCTCACTAAACACATTGATCTACCCTTTTTCTTGGCTCTTTGACATTTTCTTCAACCCACATTAATAACCCAACAACCATTCATTGATCTTATTGTCCACATCATTAAAGAAACAACACCTTGAAGCTCTAGACCATAACCAAAAGGTGTTTTCTCTCTAATCTCTAAGCTAAGGTTTTTTACAGTTTGAAACTCTAAACTTGTCTCCCATGCAAAGCAATTCAAAATAGATTTTAGCACTAATAAAACTGTCCTATTACTCTCCATTAATACGGATCTTTCATGGCTTAAAACCAAATTTATTCTATTAAATAGCTTCAGACCCAAAATCAGTAAGAAAATTCACAACACCATATCTCTTAGAGTTCAAGAATCTTTAAAGAAACTTTATACCTTCTTTCGAACTTACAAGCAAGAAGAGGCTGAGATGTAACATCCAAGTTCAGACCGTCACATTTCTATAGTCTACCACATAACTACAAAATCACCACAACTAGTGATATCATGCTACATCCACCCCACACAAAACCTTATTCCTTTTGATTGATAAGGATAATACAAAATTATGATATTACAAGATTGACGGGGGATTTCAAAGTTCGATTTCTCTAGAGCTGTTTTGTTCTTCGATAATATTAAATTCCCTTCGTAGCCGTTTTGGCTTCTAAGGGCTCAATGAATATATAAAAAGGAAAATAGAAAACACAAACGAATCTACCGAAAACAATGGTCCTTAATTTTCATTCCAATTTTAGAAGAAAGATCCCGCTAATTTCACAAAAATATTTAAATATTTTCCATGATGAAGAAAATTTTGACCAATGATGAGCACCGGATTCGTGGAGGCAACTAGGCTATGAAAGCTGTAAACGGTCATAATTAGGGGTGGGCAAATCCGGTTCGGTTCGGTTTTTAGTGTGAATCGAAAACCGAACCGAGCTGGTCGGTTTTTGAAAAATAAAACCGAAAACCGAACCGAAAAATTAAAAACCGAACCGGTTCGGTTCGGTTCGGTTCGGTTTTTGGTTTTTCGGTTCGGTTTGGGTAAAATAAATTTAATTTAGGCTTATTTTTTGTTCGGTTCGGTTTGGGTCGGTTCGGTTCGGTTCGGTTTTTCAATTTTCTTTAATTTTTTTAAATTTTTTTTAAATTTTTAAATTTTTTTTTAAATTCGGTTTTTTCGGTTCGGTTTTTAAAATAAAAAACCGAAAACCGAACCGACCAAGAGAAAAACCGAACCGAACCGACCAATTCGGTTCGGTTTTTCGAGTCCGGTTCGATTTTTCGGCTTTTTGCCCACCCCTAGTCATAATTGCCGAACACGTTATACTTTTCTTTAATTCTATAATTTATAATTTTCGTGGTCCTCGTTGTGTGGTCTAGACGCAAGGGTAACGCCGTATTTCAACACTCAAAAGTGAATGGACGCTTACATCAACACCACTAGGACTGCGAACTATGTTCCCAAACAACGATAATAGTAATAATAAATCTTTTTATAAAAAAATTGTTACAACAACAATAATAATAATATTAATGATAAATACTTTTATAACTAGACTTTGAACTATTTTTTCTAAGCAGAAACAATAGTAATAATAAAAAATAATTTTATAAAAATTTGTAACAACAACAATAATAATGTCTGTTAAAAATTTTAGTGTACATTCTAAAATTATTTTACGCGAATATAGAAGACTTTATTCATAAATAAAGTAAAAATAAGAAATGTCACAATAAAGAGATAAAATAATTATACAATCACACAAAAAAATTATATGATTCAATAACAAATACTTACGTTCTTCGTGGATCACAAAATTCTAGCCTCTTTTTATTCAATTCACAAAGAACTCAAATCACAAAGGTATCTCACAAGAGATAATCAAAGAATATAATATAATAGACGAACTCTCAAGGATCTATTAACACTTTCTTGATCTTTTAAATCTCAAGCACTTCTATGATACTCTCTTGTACACTTAGTACTCAAGAAATTTTATTTCTAATTAAAATAAGAGTCCATATATGTAGGAGTCTAACTCCTACTCAAAGAAGTTGATCCAACCTAATTTTTTTTTTTTAAATTAGGCATTACGACATTACTCTTCCAACGCTACGGCATTACTCTTCCAACGCTGTGGCACTTGTACGATCTCGTACTAGCGCCACGACACTACATTTTTAGGGCCGCGTAGCACCACGATGCTTACACCTGAAATTTCTCCACTTGTGCTTTTGCGCCCATCCTTACTTTTGACTCTCTGTTCTTCTACCTTTCTCGTACACCCGATGCATACTTGACTTCATGTTGACTCATTAATTTTCAACTCAAAATCACGTACACACATAATTGTGAATCATTAAAATTTCAACAATCCCCTCCTTGATTTAAAATCTCTTTTCAAGAAGTTTTCCAAGATTCATCTATGTCAGCGCCCCTATCACTTAGCGCTTACTTCAGTTAAGTATTTGTCTTGACTTAACTCATCTTGAGCATGTGACTTTAGTCTTCAATGATACGAATGCATCTTCCCTTGGAAAATGTTTTATTCCAAATAACTTCCTAATCTTTCCGTCATGCATACTCATCCTTATATCACCAATCTCTATGACTTCACAAGCCATATCACTACCCATTAGTACTTTACTACCCTTAATACATTTATAGTTAGTAAACAAAGATCTATTAGGACATATATAGTGACTGCAACTAGAATTAGGAATCTAATCAATAGCATTCTTCTTATCCGAAGCTAACAAAGATTCTGTAACTTTATAGTTCTCCTCACAGACTATTGTGGCATCTCTTGCCATCTTTGTTTTGGATAATCCCTTAACAAATGCCATTCTTTCCTACAAAGATAACACTTCTTGGATCTCTTTGATTGATTGTTCTTTCTATCTCTTCCTCTTGTAATTAAACCTATTACACTACCAAACTCAAATCATTTCCCTAATTTTTTTTAGTTCAATAAAGCTTTAACATCACTTGTTGTTAAAGTATCTTTCTACACATGAGTGTATCCATAAAATACTCATAACTTGGAGGTAAAGACCACAACAAAATAAATGTCTTATCTTCAATCTTGATGTCTATAGTCTTAAAATCTATGATTATTTTGTTGAAGGCATCAATATGGTTTTTAATTGAAGTCCCTTCAGCCATAAATAGCTATTACAACTTCTTCTTAACATAGAAATGATTCGCCAAGGACATCGTCATGTAGAGAGTATCAAGTTTCTTCTAGAGGCCAATTGATGTCTTCTCTCTAGCTACCTTCCTCAGAACTTCATTCCTTAATGACAGAACTATGGTATTATAGGCCTTCTTTTGAATGGTTTCTCTATCTTTCTTGGATCCAGATGTCACATGTTTCTTCTTTAACTCTTTATTCTCTCTCTTAGAGTTTTTTTTTAATACTTGATTAATTTTAAAGGGTTACAAGAGTTTATATAATATTTAAAATGTCCATAGAAACCCTATTTTTAATTAGAATTAGAGCCATACATGTAGGAGTCTAAATCTCACTTAAAGAAGTTGATCCGATTAAAAATAAAAATTATCTGAAACTGAGCTTTGCGGCGCTACTCTTCCAACGCAGTGGCGCTAATGCGATCTCATACTAGCATTGCAACGCTGAGGGTTCTGACTTTAAAGTTGAGGTGCTCACACTTAAGAATAATCCACTTGGGCTTTTGTGCTCCTCCTTGCGTCCGATCCTTAATTTCACTCCTTTTCTTCTATATTCAATGGATACTTGATTTCGTATTAACTTTTCATTGATTTCCAACTCAAAATTATGTATACACATAATTTTGAATCACCAGAATTTCAACAATGTCAATAATAAATATTTTTATGGAAGTTTGTTTGTAGAATTTAGCTAATGGCTTCTTATTAACAATTTTCTTCTAAAGGATTCTTATAAACAAATTTGTTAATAAATTAAACTTATAAAAGTTTCAATGATAATAGTTAATGTTCTAAAAGAAATAAATTATAATGGGTTCAAGTGAAGTCTCATCAACGAAGAAAGAAGTTAATCTCTCAATTAATTGCCTTGCATACATGTTAAGCATTACGTGAGACAATAAATCACGTATGTTCTTTATGTTTTCAGTGGTAATTATGCTGGTAAATCAAGTAGGTTATTCGGATATTAATCATAGTAATTATCTTTTGCTTTTTCTAATTTTAATAATTGCGTGCTTAATACTATCTGAGTCTGAAATCTTTTTATTTTATTTTATTGAAAGAAAGTCTGAAATCTTTTGAAAAGTTGAATGCTAGCAAAGCCTTAATTGATGGGCATGCTTATAACGCATGGTTTATCACAATATCCTTGATTACATGATGATAGTTGGTCAGTTCGTCAAATTTGCTCTTGTTGACACTTGTCCGAAACTTTTGCTCTATTTATAGGAAAATGTTGGCCAAAGAATCTGCAAATCCAACTAAACTACAAAAGCAAGCACGGATTTGATTAACTCAAAAGATGTGCACTCTTGAACAAGTGGGAAAGTTGAGACCATATTCAATAGAAGACACCACTCACAAACTTGCATTATGAGAAATTGAGACTCCATTCCGTGTAAAACGACTGTTATAATTAATGGCCAGCAAGGAGCAGCTTCACACATTAGCCTTAGTGTGATGAAATTATCGAAACCAAACCCATCATTTTATTTTCCTCTTTTGCGAGGAGGTTGCGGGGTGACTATATATTTAAAGGATATTCAAAGATGAGGGGTCATGACCGAAAAAAGTTAGCTATAGTTAAGGATTGCAAAAGAGAGCACGACACGATTATTCAATACGAATTTGACATATTTAAAGCGAATATGGGTAGAGAAAATTAACGTGATTAATAAATAGGTTGAATTTGTGTTACCTATTTATTAATCGAGTCGAATACGTATTTGAGGTATACGATTCATTAATTCATTTAAGTTACATTTAATAAGTGAATCGAATTCGTATTTATTCGTGTATTTATTCGTTTAAGTCACGTTTAATTAAATTGTAATTAAATATTCATATAAACGAATCAAATTTAGTATTATTATTATTCATTTAAACAGACAAAATTGTAAATGCATAGAATCATATATAATCGTATAAACAAATTGAATTTGATCAATTTATTTAAACTTATCTAATCTTGTCATGTCATGTAATTCGCATATTAAACGAATCGAATATGTATTTGAGTGCCTAATTCATTTATGTAAACGAATTGTATATAAATATAATAAACAATTTTAATATCTTATATTGATACGACACGAATACGATTCGTTACGAATTACCATCCCTAACTATAGCCCGTAACTATACATTAGGCAAGCCTCTAGCTTAAGAAAAATTGTCATTTTCCCCTCTTATTGCTTCTCATATTTATTACTAATCCTTCTAATTTTTTAGATTAGCTCATTAATTTTTAGAGAGAAAATTCATATTTTAAAAATATATTAATCTTTTTACATAATTATTTTATATTTTTAAAATTTTAAATTTAATAAGATGTGCATTTGTTTTTCTTTTAGTGTATTTTAATTTTAATCTTTTAGTAGATGTATTTTTCTCTTTTAGTATATTTTAGTCAATGTTGTCGTATTCGAAATAAAAAGGGTTATTATTATAAAAATGTTTTAGGTAAGGCATAATTATAAAAATACTCACAAAGTTTAGATTCCATTAGAAATATCCAAAGATTTAAAAAAAATTCACCAATACCTTTCCATTAGAGAATTTTCTATTAAAGTTAATAAGATAAGGGTAATAAAGTCATTTTAACATTTAAATATTAAACAAATATTTTAAAAATAATAAAATTTTAAGTACTATTTTACATTTAAATTTTCGAAGCATTTGTGTTTTCTTTTTCAAATGCTTAAATTTTCACAAACAATCATCAACTACAAATCTGTTATCTCTCCGTCGTCCCTCTATCGTCCCATTTGTGGTTTCATTTTTATCAAGGAGACCTAATCCCATCACAAATATGTTGGATTGTTATGACATTCATAACACAGTAGAATAGAAAATAATTTTTTTTAATTTTTATTTTTATCAGATAAAACTATTTTTTTATCTTAAGATCTTATAAATATATGAGTTTTTTATTAAGGGGACCTAATCCCATCACAAATATGTTGGATTGTTATGATATTCATAACACAGCAGAATAGAAAACAAAATTTTTTTAATTTTAATTTTTATCAGATAAAAATATTTTTTTATCTTAAGATCTTATAAATATATGAGTTTGTGTTAAAATAAAAAACAAATTAACAGGTGCAAAGATATACCTGAATTCACGTTAGGTTTTCTTCTACTAAAGGATTCCAAACCAAGCCTCTTATTTTTCAGTGAGAGGAAGAGTGAGCTTTCTATTTTTTCTTCTTCTTTTTTTATAAAAAATATGTATTCTGTGTTTTTTATGTAAGTCCCCTCTTTAGACTAATCTTCTTCTTTTAAAATAATAATTTAATTAATAATATTTATTAATTAAATTATTATCTATTAAAAAGAGATCTAATTAATATAAATTACATAGAGTCCTACTCTTTGTGGTTAACGTATAATACCCAACAATTGAGTATTATTAGACTTCTAATATTAATAGACTTTTAGTCTTTTATAAAAAGAAAAATACTTAATTAAAATATTTTTTTTATAATTTCAAAATTATCCTTAAGATTTTATTTATTTAATTTATTAAATTAAATACTTAATTATATTTGGATAAGATATTATCTATATTAATTAATTAATTTTATCCAAATATAAAATATACGTATTTGAAAACTATTTTTTTTGGACATAAACAATTTGTGTAATAACACAATCTTTTTTTAATTGTTCACTATAATAACAAAAGAGGTGGTATTGGAGACTTATGGACCTACAATTTTAAGCTTCAATAAATTTTGAATAATTAATTAAATTTATTAATTCTAGTATTATTCCACTAAAAACTTAGAATTACACTATTGAAATTGTAGATATAATTTCCTTAGAAGTAGTTCATTGATTTAATCACTACATACAATTTAACCCTCCATAGATGGCTCGTAATTAGAGTTAGGTCAATTACCATTTTTCCCTCTAATTATTTATTTATCTTTAAGTATCATTAATTCACCGGTTAACAGTTAATTTGCAACATTATTATAAATTGAGCGCTCTAACTGTTTAGTTCTAGAATTAACTTTTAAGAAAATATTTTTTTTAACTTATGTTAGGAATGAATGGATTCTATATTTGTAAATCATATTCCCAACCGTTTATCTCATTATGCCACCAAAATACAAGTTTTTAGCCTATTCTTTAGAAAAATCATAACGAGTATTTCATATGACACAATAACACAAATGGGAGTTTATGATCATTCAGGATAAAGGTTAATCTGCATATAATCATCAGTTGACATTATTTGAATTCTTGATTAACAACGGTATTTTACATAAGAATTCAAATTGTCTGGTCCAGTCCTATATAATCATAATATATATATTGCTACATTAGTGATTCCGAATAAAATTACTACATTTAAAATGTTTGTGGACCACACTAGTAATATTTAATTATAGATCTCAAACTTTAATTAATTTATTATGGACTTTTATGTTTATTATCCATAACTTTAATCCTCTTGTATATAACAATACTAAAGTTATGGTTACATAAATAAACAAGGGATTTTCTTATATTTATGTCATAAAATTATAAACACTTTGCAAATATAAAATTACAACTTTATTAATTTCATAAAATAAGTATAAGTACATGGGTTTAGGGCACTATCCCTAACAATCTCTCACTTGCCCTAAAGCAGGTGAGATATGTCTCTTAAACCCATGCCCTCCATATGACTCTCAAGTAACCTAGCCAGTAATGTCTTGGTGAATGGGTCTGCAAGATTATTTTTAGATGTTATCTTCATGACCATCGCATCACCTCTATGCACATTTTCCTAATCAATTCATACTTTCTCTCTATAGGTTTTGCTCTCTTATGGCTTCGGGTTCCTTTGAATTTGCCACTGCCCCACTATTGTCACAATAAAGGATCAATAGTTTATCCATGTCTGGAATAACTTTCAGATCAAAGAAGAACTTTCTAAGCCATACTGCTTTCCTTAGCTGTTTTGCAAGATGCTATGTATTCAGCCTCCATAGTTGAATCTGTAGTACTGGATTATTTTACACTTTTCCAGACTATGGCTCCGCCACCAAGGTAAATACTAACCCAAACATCGACTTTCAACTTTCTTTGTCTGATTGAAAATTAGAATCAGTATAACTAGTGGGGTTCAGATCTCTACTTGAATACACAATCATATAGTTTCTTATTCTCCGAAGATACTTAAGAATGTGCTTTACCGCAATCTAGTAAGCTAATCTAGGGTTAGATTGATAACGATTGACTATTCTTACTACATAACAAATGTCAGGCCTCGTGTATAATATAGCGTACATGAGGCTGTCAACTGCTGAGGCATTGAAAACATGTCTTATATCTTCTTCCTCCTGAGGTGTCTTAGGACACTACTCTTTAGAAAGAATAATTCTAGGTTGAGTTAGTAATTGACCCTTCTTGGAATTTTGTATCGAAAATCGCATAAGTACTTTATCAATATACGATGCCTGAGATAGTGCCAACAGTGTGTTCTTACGATCTTGAATAATTGGGATCCTATGGATATAACTTGCCTCTCTCAAATCCTTCATTTGGAAGTGTTCGGTTAGCCACTTTTTTATGTTGGATAATATTTCTACATTATTTCCAATGAGTAGAATGTCATCCACATAAAGTACTAAGAAAACCATCTTCTTATTCTTGATGTATTTGTATACACAAGGTTCATCAATATTTGGTTGAAACCATAAGATTTAATTATTTCATCAAATCTTAAGTTCTAAGAACTTGAAGCTTGCTTGAGTCCATAAATGGACTTGAGCAATTTGCAGACTTTTTGCTCCTGGCCTTCTACCACGAACCCCTCTGGTTGCATAATATAGATGTTTTCTTTAAGATAGCCATTCAAAAAGGCTGTCTTGACGTCTATTTTCCATATCTCATAATCGAGACATTCGGTAATGGACAGGAGAATGCTAATGGATTTGAGTATGGCTACTAGTGAGAAAATTTTCTTATAGTCAACTCTCTCTTTCTGGGTATAACACTTTGCCACTAGTCTTGCTTTGAAAGTCTCTACTTTTTCATCCACACCTTTTTTCTTCATGAAGATCCATTTATACCCAATGAGCCTAACATCATTAGGTGTATCTATAAGTTTTCAGACTGAATTAGAGTACACAGACTCTATTTCTTGGTTCATGGCTTCTTACCATTTTTCTTAATCAGAATCTTCCATTGCATGTCTATATGTCAATGGATCATCTTGGCTTATGTTAGACACAACTACTTGTGCCTCTTTCCCCTCTCTATAATGAGAAGATAGTTTTACTATCCTCCCATTACGTCGAGGTTCCATGGTGTTCTGATCAGAATTGACGGTTACCTAACTTTGTCGTTCACTAACTGTCGGTGGTAAAGGTCTGATCTAATCAGAAAGTATTTCCTCCAGTATAATTTCACTGTGAGGTTTATAGTTTAATATATAATCATTCTCAAGAAAAGTGGCATTTGTCGATACAATCACTTTCTTTTTTTAGGACTATAAAACAAACCTCTTCTTGTACCTTTAGGGTAGCCTACAAACAAACAAACTTTTGTACGCAGTTCTAACTTTTCAGTCTTTTCTTTCAACACATGTGTTGGACACCCCAATATACAAAAATGGTGTAAACTAGGTTTACTACCATTCCACTTCTCTAAAGGTGTACTTTGGATAGATTTAGAAGGTACTACATTAAAAATATAGACCACGGTCTCTAGTGCATAACTCCAAAATGAGAGTGACAGTGAAGAGTAGCTTACTATAAACCTAACCATATCTAACAAGATTCTGTTTCTCCTTTCTGCAATACCATTCTATTGTGGTGTTTCAGGTGTTGTAAGTTGGGATAAAATCCTATACTCTAATAGGTGATCCTTAAACTCTGTGTCAAGGTATTCACAACCTTGATTAGATTGAACACTCTTAAGTTTTTTACCTAATTGCTTTTTAGCTTCTGTTAAAAATTCTTTGAACTTTCCAAAAGTATCAAATTTTGTTTGCATTAAGTAAATATAACTGTATCTTGAATAATCGTCAATAAATGTGATGAAGTATTCATAACCGCCTCTTGCTTGTACATTCAATGAATCACAAATGTTACTATATACATGGTGAAGTGTTCTTTGGCTCTTTCACCCCTAGTTGAGAAAGGTCTTTTAGTCATTGTACCCTGTAGATAGGATTCATATACAGGAAGAGTGCCAATAGTAAGCTATCTTAAAGGATCATCCTTTACCAACCTATTGATCCTATCTAGATTAATATGACCTAACCTCAGATGCCAAAGATACTCATCATTTGGAGAAATATTTTTTACCTTTTTGTAGATTTAGGATGTTCTACTTTAAATAGCTCAGAATTGACCAGTGAAGCCTCGTCGAGTCTTAAAACATAAAGTCCATTTTCTAATTTTGCATGACAAATATCTAAATCATTTCTACCAATAATAATCTCATTATTATAAAAATAAATATTAAAAAATTATCCATGCAACTTAGGAATAGAAATCAAATTACTTTTGAATTCAGAAATGTAATAAACATTATTTAAAATTAAAAAATTATTCCTAAAATTCAATCAAGTCTCTCTCACTGCTAAAGCTGAAATGACCACCTCACTAGCAGCCCGCATGGTAAAGTCCCCATTGGCAAGCTCCCTAGAAGAACTAAGCATCTGCAAGAAAGAACAAACATGATTAGTGGCTCATGAATCAATTATCCAAAGATAAAGTTCACCCTTCACTAAATAGGCTTCTAAAACTAGTAAATCATATTTACCTTTATTCTTTTCCTTCAGTTCAGAGAGATACTTTTTACAGTTCCTCTTCCAATGCCCCTAGACTTCACAATGAAAATACTTTCATTTATTTTCTTTGGAGTCCTTCTTGGTCTTACTACTATTAAAGGCTTTCTTGGCTTTTTCTCTAGAACTTGAACTACCACCAGTGTTCTTCCTTTTTTTATTTTTCTTGGAGGAAGACTGCTTAGCTTCAACAACATTTGCCTCAGACTCTTTAGGCTTATTTGATATAGCCTCAAACGTTTGCAGTTCATTAAGTAGCTAAGTCATACTATATGAGAGCTTGTTCATAATATAATTTATTTTGAACTGCGAAAATGTTAGAGTAAGAGACTTTAGTATAATGCTGACGTGGGTCTTATCATCTATAGTAACTCTATAGATCTCTGCCTGATGCATTAGGTCGATCATGTTCAAAACATGTTCAGGCACTGGAGCTCCTTTCTTCATCTTAGCGTTCATATAGCTACAAGTAACTTCATGGCTTTTTGTTCCGATTGCTAGCCAAACATTGCTTAGAGAGAATCCTATATCTCATATGCAGTCTCCAAGTGCTCATGCTTCATTCTAAGCACATCGCTTATGCTGGCAAGCATATAACAGCGAGCCTTATTATCAGCCTGTATCTATTTCTTATATTGCTCCCGTACATTATGATGAGCATTGACTGCAGGTTCTGGGGGACATTCCTATGTAAAGACGAACTTTTGGTCATCACAGATCAGCACAATATTTATATTGCTTTTTCATTTTACAAAATTATCACTGGACAATTTTTTATTTGCTAAGAGGGCTATGATAGGGTTTGTTCTAGACATGATGTTGAAATAAATAAAGTAATTTTAAGAATACTTAAATAAATATCATAGTGCTTTCAAAATAGTAAACATGATATATGAGTGCATTTATTTAAATATATAAATTAATACTAATCCACGATAGTTCAATTTAACGATTAATGTGTCGCCGTAAGGTAGGTCACATTAAATTTAAATTGAAATTGAGACTATCTCAAATTAATAGAAAAATTTTTAAATATCTCATATTTTTATTTACCTATTAATTATCACTTATTTCGGTCAAAATATGATTAATTATTTAATTATATATTTATGAGTGTAACCCATGATTTCAGATCGAGATGACTTAACTCAAAAATTGCCGCCGTAGGGTGAGTCAATTATGAAATACATCACTTAATCCTATCTCTAGGAAGTCAACCTTGTTATTGACATAGGCAGACACCATCCATAGGAAGGATAAAATCAAAGCGTCGCGAGGCGCCACCTATATCTCACGATGTTGTACTAATAATAGAGATCGGTGGGTTCATTGTCATGTACCCTCTCCCATTCACTATTTTTAACTTACGTGTTTTTCTAATTTATAAAATATTTTATGTTTTATAACTTCAGTAAATTATTATATCTCATATAACAAATTACTAGGTATATTTAATTAATCTTAATAAAGTCTAATCTTATTAGGCTTAGGTTTATTAGTAAAACTATTCCTTTTAAATAGGCCTAAGAATTTAGGTGAACATAGTTTTTTAATTATTGGATTATTTATTTATTTATAAATAATAAAATCAATAATTTTATTATTATTTTTCTAAGTAATCAAATTATTTAATATAGATTACTTAGAATAATGTAAAATTACGAAATTTAACTATTAAATCTAATTTCACATTATTTGATTAATTATACAAATTTAAAACATGCTAATTAATCCACTAATCTAATTATATTAATTATAATATGCCATAAAAAATTATTTAAATTTTAATTATGGCATGTATGCATGTCATATTACAATAATATGAGTTGGTACAAATGCATGACATGCGATTATGCATAATCATGTTATAATTCATCACATAAATAAATAATATAAATTAATATTTAATATAACTTTGACTGGGTCCCCTAAAATTTTTAATTACGACCCATATACGTGATCTTCTCAATTCCATAATCAATCCAGTTTATTTTCTTTGTAATTTTATACGTATTGGATTAATAACGTTTCTTAACCCATTGTATATATTGCAAGGTAGGTCAACGCTTGAACTTGTTTTTAAAGGAATTTTGTTCATATAAAGCCTAAACATAAAAAGGATCAAAATCCAATTTTATTTGTGCTTCACAAGTCTAAAAAAATTCCCTTTGTTGCTCTAATCCACCTAGGACCACAACCTTCATGCTATTACCGTATTTTACATTCTAAGTTATTAATCAAATCATTGGAAATGAACAATTGGTCCCACCAATTAGTTCTTGATGCATTGCTAAAGAAAAACAATTTGTTCTTTTGTGCATGGCAAAAGTCATCTTAACATGATGATTTTTTGTCTTCATCATTTCCTTTTCCCTTTATATATATATATATATATATATATATATATATATATGCAAAAGGCATCATGACGGCATTGTGCCTTTTCTTCTTCTCGATCAATTTTTTTTATTATTCACTTCTTCCGATTCATGAATTTCCATCAATAAATAAAAACAAATATTTCAAAAAATCCTATGCCCCTTTGTGAGTTTAAAAAATTTTGATTTAATCAAAATTGAAAAAAATATACAATCCATCCTAGAGGACCATATAATTAACGACCAAATGATCTATACACAATAGCCATTTATCATACAAACAAAATAAAAAAATGCAAGTACCCACTCTTATATATATACCCATAAATAACGATTTAAATAAAATAAATCATAACACCAAAATTATATATTCAAAAAACTATTATTTTGATACCAATTGTTGAATTGTTATGACATTCATAACGCATCATAATAGAAAATAAAATTTTTTTAATCTTTATTTTCATCATATAAAAATATTTTTTATCTTAGGATATTATGAATATATAAGTTTGATGTTAAAATATATAAAAATTAACAGGAACAAAGATATACCTGAATCTACGCTAGGTTTTTTTCTACTAAAGGATTTCAAACCAAGCCTTTTATTCTACAGTGAGAAGAAGAGTGGGCTTTCTAATTTTTTTCTCTTTTTTTATTGGAAAAATACGTATTCTGTGCTTTTTACGTATTTTTATGTAAGTCTCTTCTTTAGACTAATCTTCTCCTTTTAAAATAATAATTTAATTAATAACATTTATTACTTAAATTATTATCTATTAAAAAGAGACCTAATTAATGTAAATCACATAGAGTCCTACTCTTTGTGGTTAACATATAATACCTAACAATTGAACATTATTAGACTTCTAATATTAATAGACTTTTAGTCTTTTATAAAAAAGAAAACACTTAATTAAAATAAAATCCTTTTGATAATTTCAAAAATTATCCTAAATTTTTTATTTATTTAATTTATTAAATTAAATATTTAATTAATAAATTGATAAGATATTATCTATATTAATTAATTCTTAATTAATTAATTTTATCCAAATATAAAATATACGTATTTGAAAACTATTTTTTGGACACAAATAATTTGTGTAATAACACAATCATTTTTTAATTGTTCATTATAATAATTAAAGAGGTGGTATTAGGAACCTATGAACCTATAATTTCAAGCTCTAATAAATTTTGAATAATTAATTAATTCAAATTATTAATTCCAGTGTTATTCTACTAAAAACTTGAAATTGCACTCTTGAAATTACAGATATAATTTATTCAGAAGCAGACAATTGATTTAATCACTACATGTAATTCAACCCTCTATAGATGGTTCATAATTAGAGCTAAGCAAATTATTGTTGTACCCACCTAATTATTTTTTTATCCTTAAGTACCATTAATTCACCAACGAATAGTTAAGTTGTAACATTATTATAAATTGAGTACTCTAATTATTCAGTTCTAGAATTATATACTAAAGTTATGGTTACGTAAATAAATAAGAGATTTTTTTATATTTATGTCATAAAATTATAAATACTTTTCAAATATAAAATTACAACTTTATTAATTTCATAAAAACATTACAAGTACATACTTTTAGGGCACTATCTCTAACAAAATAGAATTTCCATTTTCATTTTTATCACAAATAGAAAAGAATGAATTAGCCTTATTTATGGTTAATCATATCATATACAGAATTCTCATTTTCAGTACTGGTTCTTTTTATAACAATAACATACAATTCAAGAATCAATTTTGTGAACAAGTCAATATGATGTGGTTCATACGCGGGACCAACAGGGACTAGCGCAATCGTACTGGGAAGTAGGGAAGTGATGTTGGTGATTTCAAGTTTAGGGTTTCAAATTTTTAAGTTTAATTGTATTTTTTATTTTTAGGTGTACAAGTATGGGTGGGCAAGCATATGAGCTTGAGATGCTTGTGGATTTGAGGCCAATTTAATTTGGTGCTTGTGGATTGGACAAATCCAAGAGAGGGATATGTTTATTTATTGATCATTTCTCTTCTCTCGTGTTCAATTTCATCTATTTGTAGTGATTTGTTTTTGGAACTTGATCTATCTTCGAGCTTAAATTTTGGGAAGATTAGTATTGTTCTAAGCTGAAATTGTTAGGAAGGTTCGTGGCAAAGATGATCGGCGGCGGAGAATAAAGTAAATAGTAGTGGCAGTTTTGGGTTGCGTTTGTCCTTAGGTTTGGTCGATGGCGACAATTTTGGGCCGAGTTCATTCCTAGGTTTGGCTCTCATTCTTATGATGGATGGTGACAAGAGGCAACAATGAAGTTTTGAATTTGGTCGACGGTTATGAAGGTTGGGATTTGGCTATTTTTGGCTCTCGTTCGTCCGTAGGTTTCTTCTCTTCTTTTTTAATGATTTTTTTTGGAATGTAAAAATAAAATTTCTTTTGAGTTTGGTTTCTTAAGCATCAAATTACTTAGTCCAAGTGTTTGTGAAAGGAAGATTGGTTGGTGGTGTTTATAAGTGATGAAGTTGGTGGTGTTTAGGCAAAAACGTTTTTGTTCTAGTAATGAGAAAAAGCAAGAAAGTAAAGGTAAACAAATTTAAAAGGAATGTGTGGAAAATAAGTTAAATTGTTGGTTGTTATTGGTTGGTATTGTATTCAATTTTTTTTTTCTGAATTATGTATAAATTTAATTTTATTACTAAACAATTATTAATATTAATGAGTTAAAGAAAATAAAAAATATTGGTAGAAGGGTATAATAGATAAGTTAATTTTACTATTAAGGGTAACTTAGACCACCCAAAAAAAATACAATAAAAGATACACCAAAGAGATATAGGGTTCTAAAAAGACATTCACCAGAGCACTCAAAAAAGACAATTGATTTTAAAACTCAAATCTAATTCCCCCCTTTCATCCGTCATGACATTTATAGAGACCACTTAGATGTTTCGCACTCATTACAATTTTTTGAAGTACCATAATTAATAAAAACTAAAACTTTCAAACTTACAACTACCACTAAGATGAAACAAATTTAGTAGTAAATACAACTGCTATAATAAATATAGTCAACTACTTATTAAATTTCTCTTTAACCTTTAATTTCTCAATGTGATTATGTTGAGTTCATTAGGTTTTATTTCTAGCTCCATGTATTTAAACACTCTCATGTCAATCTCCCTTGGTTGAATAAGACTCATCCCCAATCTTTTAATTTCTTTGTCACCCTTATAAGGATATAGATCAACAATATTGAATACATCAGAGACTCTATAGGATTTTGGAAGATCAATTTTGTAGGCATTTTCTCCAATTTGTTTTATCATTTTGAATGGTCCACCAGCTTTTGGTTTGAGTTTGGCAAACTTTTCATGCAGGAACCTTTCTTTTCTGAGATGAATCCAAACCAGATCTCCTTCTTAAAACTCAACATGCTTTCGATGCTTGTTGGCACTTTTTTGATACTTCTAGTTTTGCTAATTCTTCAGCATTTACACTGAATTGATGTGTAGTAGGAAAGGGAACTAAATTTAACAGACTTGTGGAATTTTGACTATAAATAATTTTAAATGGACTATAACTCGTAGTTTGGCTTTTAGTCTAGTTGAAAGCAAACTCAATTTGAACCAAAATAAGATCCCATTAGTTAATGTTCTTTTCAAAATAACTTCTCAAAAGGTTTCCCAAACTACGATTTGTGACTTCAGTTTGACCATTGGTTTAAGGATGACAGAAAGAGATGAAATTGAGTTGAGTTCTAAGCTTCCTCCATAGAGTGCACCAAAAGTGACTCATAAACTTTGTGTCACAATCTAAAATGATAGATTGAGGAATTATATGAAGTTTTACAATCTCTTGAAAATATAAGTCAGCTGCATGAGAAGCATCAAGAGTCTTGTTACAAAAAACAAAGTATGCTATATTGGAAAAACGATCGACCACCACCATGACAGAATATTTATTTCTTTAAGTTCTTAGCAATCCCACAACAAAATTCATCAAAACATAATCCCAAGGTATTGTAGGAACCAAACGAAGAGTGTATAAGCCAGTATTTTGGCCATGACTTTTAGCCACATGATTGATTTTACACCTATCCACAAGCCTTTGAACATCCTTCTTAATCTTTGGCCAATAATATATTTTTTTATATTAATGCCAAAGTCTTGTCTCTCTCAAATTTTCCACCAAGTCCATAATTATGAGACTCTTTGATAATAAACTCTTTGATAATAAACTCTTGAAGAGAGCAATGTGGAATACACAAGTGGTTTCCTTTGAAAAGATATCCACCATGCATAAGACATTGCTAAAAATAGCCATACTTGTAGTCTTTTGTGATTTTTTTTAAAATAAGCATAATCTTTGTAGAGTTCCTTCAAGTCAAAGCCTATAACATTTACTTGCATGGCGGACAACAAGGAATATTTTTGACTTAATGCATTAGCCATCATATTTTTTAACTCTAAAATTGTGCTTAATTGTAAAGTTAAAGGATTGAAGGAATTCAACCTAATGAGCAGCACGCCTATTAAGTTTGTGCTGACTATTAATGAACTTTAATATTTTATGATCAGAATAAAGAACAAATATTTTTGAAAGAAGGTAACGACTCCAATGATCTAGAGCTCAACAAATAACATAGAAATCTCTATTATAAGTAGAATACTTCTTACGGGAATCACTCAATTTTTCACTAAAGAAAGAAATGGGCTTACCTTCTTGATTAAGGATAACACTTATTCCCACATTTGATGCATCATATTCAACTTCAAAGACTTTGTCAAAATTTGGTAATGTAAGAATTTGAGTTGGGGCTACCTTCAACTTGATGAGGTCAAAGATCCTTTGTGCTTTATTTCTCCACTTAAAGTGATCACCCTTTAAACATTCGGTGGTTGGAGCCATGATAGAACTAAATCCCTCGACGAAATCCTAATAAAATAAAGTCAATCCATAAAAGCTTCAAACATTATAGAGAGTTTGAGGAATAGGCCAGTTCAAAATAGCTTCCATTTTACTAGGATCCATTGTGATTCCATCTTTAGAGACTATATAACCTAAAATGATAAATCAATTTGAAAAGAACTCACATTTCTTCAAGTTGACATAAAGTTATATTCCTTCAAAGTGTTGAAAACTTGATGAAGATGGTTTAAGTGTTGCTCCTCGTCATTGCCATACACAAGAATATCATCAAAGTAGATAACGACAAACCATCCAGTGTAGAGCTTTAGAACATGATTCATCAAACGTATGAAAGTACTTGAAGCATTTGAAATTCCAAAGACATCACTTTCTATTTATAAATACCATATTTTGTCTTGAATGTTGTCTTTCATTCGTCACCTAGTTTTATCTTTATTTAATAGTATCTATTATGTAGATCAATTTTAGATAAATACAAGCTCTATAAAGTTAGTTAAAGACATCATCAAGGCTAGGAATTGGAAAGTGATAATCAACAGTGATTTTGTTGATGGCTATACTGTCCATACATATATGATAAAAGCATCCTTCGTAGGCATAAGGAAAGTAGGAATAGCAAAAGGACTATTACTTTCTTTAACCAAGCCTTTGGATAAAAGCTTACTTACCAGCCTTTGATATTTTTCATGCTCTTTAGGACTTATTCTATAGGCTGCTTTGTTGGATAAAACACTTCTTGGAATAAGATCAATACCATATTGATTGTCTCTCATTGGAGGCAATCTCGATAGAATCTCATCTGATACTATATCGCGAAATTCTTGAAGTAGCTTCTTCATCATAAAATGTGGCTTAAAGTTGTCATTGTTTTCTTCAAACACTACAAGATCAAAGACTTCGTAAAATTCTTAAAATTTCCTCTTATATTCAAAAAGAGTTATGAAATTATTTTTCTCTCTTTAGAAGGTTTATGAACATTCATCATCTTAGAAGGACCCAAAATGACCTTAACATACTCTTTGACAAAAGAATAAGAGTTTTTGTGGCCATAATAATAAAAAAAACTCTTCTATCATATTGCCATGGACGACGAAGAAGTAAATGAGAAGCATTCATAGGAACAACGTCATACCAAACTTCAACCTTGTAATTTTTCTTAATAGAAAAAGAAACAAGGCAATGTTGATTTACCTTTATTTTATTTCTATTTTCTAGCCAAGAAAGCTTGTATGGTTGAGAATGCTTTACTATCTTTAGGCCCAATTTTTCCACCATTTAAATAGAAACATCATTTTCAAAACTATTGATGGGTGTAAATTAGACATATATTTAGACCTCAAATTATCTTGAAAATTATTCATTTTCGAGTAATTTCAGAACCATTTATGCTTTGAATGTTGTTTTTACAAGGTTTTATTATGATAAGATGGGAAAGGAAGGAATTGGAGCAAAAATATAAATTGCTATAGTAAATCACAACAATAACAGTGAATAGTATATATAAACAGTGATTTGCTATAGTGCCAATGCCAAGGTGTCCAAAATGAACGGTTGGGGTGCAAATTTCAGTGTCTTCAATGCCCCAGCATCCAAAATGAATGCCTTTGTGTTCAAATAGGATGAACGCCCTTACATTAAAGAATTAAAAGCTCCAGCATTGACAGAACGCCCCAGCATTGAAGAATGAAAGGTCCAGAGTTAGGCAGATTATATAAATTCACTGTTTCATTTCTAAACAGAGAGTTTTGCCCATAATCTAACCCTAACCCATTTTTTATCGATTCAAACGCGTCTCTAATCCATAAATCATCCCTACATTATGCAATAACAACATTTAAAGCTATTTTGGAGATAGATTAAACAATCAAGTGCATTTTGGCTAATTTTAGAGGAATCAACCAAGTTTAAGGATTGATAAGAAGCCACAAAGCCTTTATAAATTCGGTTTGCTTTAGTTGTATCATGGTTATTATTGTTATTAGTCATAAAAATCTTATCATGTTGCTATAAGTTTATTATCTAGGGTTATGAACTTGAACTCAATATGTGTAATTGATTTGTTTAATCTTATTATTGTGAACTCAGTTTATCATTTAATTTGTTTGTTATTAATGCTTTCAATATGTTAGGAATAGTGATTGGATGATTAAGGAACACTTGGATAAACTTAGAAAAGACATCCTAATGTTTAGACCTAGACAAACTAATTCATGATTATGGGGTGGCATCTACAAGTTTTGAATTAGGATAAGCATATACCTAATTGGCATGTATGGTCGATGCAACTTTTCGTAATGAATCTTAATTTATTCTAATTACCATAGGAATATAAGTAATTAATAGATTAAGGTATAGTTGCTCAACCATCAGAAGAGGCTGGTGATGAGTTTCGTGTTGTCATTAATAATTCTAATCGAGGGGCTAATAATTGGGATAATCAAGCCATATTAGGGGATAGTTATAGTCCTAAGTACTCTTCATGTAGTGATTGCACTTCATTGCTTGTACAATTAAAGTTGTTTAGCATTATTAGTATTTAGTTTTAGTATAAACAAATCTAATTAACATTTGTCTGGATAAAGGTAATGAGACACAATTTTAGTAATTGGTTAAGAGTAACACACAAATTCCTTGTGGGAATAATACTCTACTCACACTGTATTACTTGTTTATGATAACGTGCATTTACGCTTAGCACACACATCTCAATCACCACAATAACTACCTCTATCAATAATGACATTACACACCTTACCATGAGAAGTACACCTAGTGTAAAAGATATAGTTTTTGCAACCAATCTTTTTTTTTCATGTACAACGCTTAAAAGTTTACAAAGGATGACAGTTTCAACCTCATCTCCAGAAGTTTTATCTTTTTACTCTACTCACACTGTATTATTTGTTCTTGATAGCGTGCATTTGTACTTAGTATACACATCGCAATCATCACAACAACTACCTCTATTAATAATGACATTACACACATTGCCATGAGAAGTACACCTAGTGTAAAAGATATATTTTTATGAAGGATGAGAGTTTTGACCTCATCTTCAAAAGTTATATCTTTTTCAGGATCTGTATAATTATTCTCCATCTCTTTTTTGTCTTCTTCTTCAATGAGTATCATAATTTTGTGATTTGGACATTCGAAAATAATATGTCCATATCCTTAGCATTTGAAACACCTAGGAGAACTATTGTTGGAAGAATTGTGTTATTGCTTCTGGTTAGAGACACAATTATTCTTTGAAGATTTTACAATTGATGTAGCAGTAGGAATGGTTTTAGAGTTGGAAGTACTCCCCCAGTTAGAAATGCTTTCTTATATCAAGAATCGAGAATTGTCATTGCATGCTATCGTTTGCTGATTTTTTACTTTAAATGCAAGTCTACACACATTTGCATAAGTCTAGTTTGGTTGCAATTGCACAACATTGGAAATCTCAGATCTTAGACCCCAAGATAACATACAATTGTTTATTTTTCTTGTTCAGCCATATCACAATTTAGCATAAGATAATCAAATTCTATATTGTATTCTTCTACTAAGAGCTCATTTTGATGAAAGTTGTACAATTTGAGAAAAACATCTTTCAATAGTTGTCTAGAAGATATTTCCTCTTAAGCTCCCATTTCATCTTCTCCAAGTCATGATCTTGATTTTACATTATCGTACCCTTTGTTTTTTTAGATTTTTCCACCAAATAAGCATACATTTTTTAGTTTTAATGGCAACGAGTTTTACCTTTTGATTTTTTGGAACATCTTGATAATCAAAGATTCTTTCAACGGTGTTTAATCAATCTACAAACCCGTTTGGATGCATTCTTCCTTCAAAATTTGAAATTTCCACTTTTACATGAAAATCTCAGTGAGAATCATTTCTAAATGCAATATTTTTTTATGACACTTGAATGTAGTGGAGAACTATCACCGGAAGAATGAGAAAGAGCTTGATGAAAAGGATTTGTATTAACTTCATCATTATTGTCTGGATCTTCATGTTGCACTACTTCATCCTAATCTTTGAAATGTTCTAAACGTTGTTAAAGCTGTTGAATTTGTTGTTTTAATTCTTCAATTAGAATATATCATATATCAACTTGAGTTACAAGTTGTTCTTCAATGGTTGGAGCAAATCGAAAGTTCTAATACTAAATTGACACAGGCTCAAGAGCTAAAAGAAAATACAACGAGAATGAAAGAAATAAAATAAGCATACCACTTTTATTATTTCTTAAAGAGATATAGAATTTCACTACCCAAAAGGGATATAATAAAATATACAAGCCATTTGTTTGAACTCACCACTCATGGAGTCCACCAAAAAGATATAAGGTTCTAAAGAGATACTCACCAGAGTACTCAAAAAAGACCGTTGATTTTAAAACTCAAATCTGATTCCCCACCTCTCATCCCTAATGGCATTTATAGAGATTACTTAGGATGCCTAGCACTCATTATAACTTTTCAAATACAATAATTAATGAAAAATAAGACTTTTAAACTTACAACTATCATTAAGATAAAATAAATTCAGTTGTAAAATACAACTACTATGATAAATGTAGTCAACTTCTTATTAACTTTCTCTCTAACCTTTAATTTCTCAATGTGATTATATTGAGTTCATTAAATTCTATTTTCAGCTCCGTGTGTCTCGTGTTAAATAGACTGAAAAAAAGTTGAAGTAGGCTGAAATTTATGCAAAAGTAGAGGCTAGTATAAAGATAGGCTCATGCTAAACCAAGCGGTTCACTGCCAAAATGTAAAAATATTCAGTTGATTGCTTAATATGTCCAGCTACAAGTATATGCCATCACCGTATACGTTATGGTCACGGCACTCAAAATCAAATCTAATTTGAACTATAATGGTAACTAATTAATATCTACTAAGAAAAGTGCGAGAAGCCAAAAATAATAATAATAATAATAATAATAAATACATTCAGGAGGTGATCAAAGATAAAAAAAGGGTCTTCAAAGTTCAGTTTACTCCCAGAAATTACAATGGCTCACAATTTAGATAGAGTTGTTAATATTCAAGACAGTGTAATATGGGTAGATGAATTCCCAGATCATATTCATAGATGTATCTCTTTTTCGTCTGGTTAATGGAAAATATTGTTTCTAAAGAAAGACTTCCACATTCAAAAAATTTCCTTTAAAAGGAGTCTAAAGAACAAAAATAAAAATATAAGAGTGGTAGAGAATTGAAGCAGGAACAAATTTAACTCCGATCAAGATGGATGTGGAGAAACTATTTCACATGACAGGAGGGATTGGCCTAACTAGCTATGCTAGAAATTCCTCTCTTCAATTTCAACTATATTCTTCTCTCTCTCTATAATGTCTTTTCCTCACTCGGGAATTAGTGCCTGTTTTGAGACAGTTTTTCTAATTGATTTTCATTTGTATCAACAGAAGAAGGCATCAGATACGGCGAAGCACATAATCTTAGAAACATTAGAACAACTTTATATTGAAATAAATCCTAAGACTATAGGCATAGCTGATTTGGGTTTTTCTTCTGGACCCAATACACTAGCTATCATCAAAGATCTTGTTCAAACTGTTGAACAAATTAGTCGTGAAATCTTGCACAATCCAGAACCGGAGTTCGTGGTGTACCTTAACGATCTTCCAACGAATGACTTCAACTCAGTCTTTAAGGCCTCGCCTGATTTTTTTAGGAAGCTTACGAAAGAAAGAGGAGGTGGGCGCCCCAATATTTATATTGCAGGTTACCCTTTTCCTTTTATGGAAGTCTTTTTCCTAACAATTATTTACACTTTATCCATTCTTGCACTGGCTGTCAAAGGTGGGACGACATTTTTTTTTCTGAGGAAGCATATGCTGTTAACTAGCGTTTACATATCAAAATTTGGGAATCATTTAGTCTAATAAACACTAGTTTTTTTTTTTCTGCATGCAGGTTCCACCAGCTTTTTACAACGAAAAGGGAGAGTCCATAAACAAAGGCAACCTTTACATCTCTGAATCCAGCCCTCAAATTGTGTCCCATACCTATTTTAAGCAATTTCAAGAGGACGTCTCCTTGTTCTTCAATCACGGTCCCAAGAGCAGGTCGTTGGAGGCCGAATGGTGCTGATATTTTGGGGAGAATAGGCCCAGATCATGTCGATAGAGGCAACTCATTCTTTTGGGAACTTCTCTCACGATGACTAGCTGTCCTGGTTTCTCAGGTCTCCAAATTAAACATTTCCAAATTTGCAATCATGCATGTCTTTTAAAATGCTTATTTGTGGATACTGCGTATTATGAATGTCAAATCACACCACAAATTCTTCTATATGACTATTTTAAAAATAATACCAGAGATTGTAAGTGTTATTTTATTTTTTCCATCTAAAAGATGTGCCATGTATTTATTGATTGGGTTAATTTTTATAACTTATAAAGTAATTTGTTTTATCTTTTTTTTATCATTTAATAAATAAATGACACGCCATTTGGAAAAAAAATTGAAATTGTACTTGAGAAGGGTAATATTACTCTATATATTCTAATTGGTCTGTCCATTAAATTTTTGTCACGTGTTTTAAACATGTTGTCTCATTTATCTAATCATTATTACGGTGGTTTCATTTCAAAACATGTCGGTTCCACTCTTAGAAAGATTTTAAGAGAAAGTCTACTATACATCCCTTGCACCATGTCCATCATGCAAAATATTAATTAAGTCCTACCATGCAATATGTATTTATGTTGAAAATTTATTAGATAAATTACTAGTTGCCAATAATAAAAATATACATATCATGCTACTTTAGATAAATGGATTATTTTAGATGTATAATAGATTTTCTCAAATATTAAATAATTTTTATGAGCCTATCTCAAATAAAAGACTTCACAGAATATATTACCGTTTTATTTATGATGACATTATTCGTATGTGCATGGAAAATATTATTAGGATTTCATGAATAATGTCATGCACTTGTCTCACTAATTATATTCTCATTGTATCCTAGTTCTTTTTTTCCCTTCTTTAAATGTTTTGTAGGGAGAGATAGAGAAAGGAAAGCTTGATTCTTATCCTGCGCACTACTATGCACCATCAAAAGAAGAAATAGAAGAGCAAGTGAGAAGGGACCATTCGTTTAAACTAGACAAGCTAGCGATGTTTCAGGTAGAGGGGGGAGATGATCAAGGTGAGAGCTATGGCTCTGCGGTTGAAAGAATGGTTAGGGCTATTCAAGAATCAACAATTATGCATCATTTTAACTGTGGAGAAGCAGTTTTAGACATTCTGTTTGAAAACTATGGTCAAATGGTTGATGAAGAAATGGCTAAAGAGGAAAGCAAGCCCTCATGTTTGTACTAGTTCTTAGAAAGTTGTAAGTTTTTTTGGGGAAAAACTAATGTTATTCCAATATTATGCATGTGAATATATTTTAAGATCAAATGCCTTTTGTACTCTGATAAATAAATTATGAAAAATAAAAGATGACTTTTGTATTGTGATCCCTAGAAAAGCAATTTTGTAAAAAATTAATAGAAGTCTTTGTTTTGAAGAATTTTTCTTACATAATTGTACTTACATCTATGGGTGGTAAAGAGTAGCAACTTTATGAGATTTGTCATATTTATTCATTAATTATATAAAATATCTATTACTAAAGTGTTTTCTTTCATCGTTAATGATAGCACGAGGTGTGTTAAAATGAGAAAATATATTTTCTTTCAAAAATTTTACCACAACCTTGTAGTCATTGTTTGTACATGCACAACCCACTTAGATACATAATCAACAGCAACAAGGATATAAAGATTATCAAAAGAATTAGAGAATGGTCTTATAAAATCAATACCCTAAACATCAAATATTTCAATAATAAGAATATGGTTCAAAGGTATCATATTCTTATGAGAAATACTCCTTAATTTTTAGCATCTATAATAAGAGCTACAATACACATAGTGTCTTTAAAAAATAATGGCCAATAGAAGCTACAATTGCAAAATTTTTGTAGTAATCTTCTTGGCACTAAAATGGCCTCCACATGCATGGTCATGACAAAAGAAGATAACACTATATTGTTCATTTTTAGGTACACATCTATTAATAATTTAGTCAAGACAATATTTGAACAAGTATGGATCATCCAAAAAGAATCTCTTAACCTGAGCTACAAATTTATCATGCTCTAGCTTGGTCTAATGCGTAGGCATTTGACCAGTAGCTAGATAATTTACTATATCTATAACCCATGGTAACTGGGAAACAATGAAAAGTTGCTCATCTAAAAAAAAAAATCTCTAATAGGTACTAATAAACTAAACTATTATCCGACAAGTGGTTAGCTACAATATTTTCGAACCTTATCGGATCTAATGAGGTTTAGCATATTTCTTAGAAAGAAAGAATTACCTGAATAGATTAAAAATTTAAAACCTATCAAATAAGTTATAAACTTGTCTAAAGCGAAATGAACATCAAGTAACTCTTTTTTCATGGTGGAAAAATTCAGTTGTACATCATTAAGAATCTTACTCACACAGTATATCATGTAAGGTAACCCATCTAAACATTAACCTAAAATAACTCCAATTACATAATCGAAGGCATCACATATGATCTCAAATGGAATGCTTCAATCAGGTGGTCAAATAATGGGTGCAAAAATTAGTAAGGCTTTGAGCTTTTCAAAAGCTCAAAGACAATCATCATCAAAGTTAAAAGGTGTCTCTTTGGCAAGGAAATTACACTTGTAATTAATATTTTTGCCTATATATATATATATTTATAATGCATCTCAATATTTTATCTATAAATTCCAAAGCTAACCTTTGCATAATGACAACCTCGCCGAAGTTTTAACATTGATAACATGTTAATGCTTATCAATAATACAGCCAAATATCCTCTATTAATGGAAAGAAGCAAGCTCAGTAATTCACTAAAGTACTTAATCTAAGCATATCTTGGATAAGTGCTATATATGATATTTGTACATCTTTTCTCTAATTTGCATAAATTTTCAAATCAATGGGTTACATATATATAGTAATGTCATTTTACGTGTAGATATGACATTCAAACAAGCATACAAGACCTATATGATGACTGCATTACAACAAAGGTTGTACATAAGAATGAAATCTTAAGTTCATAAGAGAGAGAATTATATGCTAACAACCCTATCACTCGAACTTAGAGTTTCATTAAAGAAATTATAGTCATCATACCTTAAGTGACAACCATCAAAGAAAAGTTGACCACCTAGTGTAGCTAACTGAAAAAGGAGGCATTTTAGGATTGGTTGTTGCACTAAGCAAAACAAAGATTATAATTGTTTTGAGAAAGATCTTTCATGCATTCACCAAATGCATAGACAGTTGTATTCCTAATTCCATTCCATTAGTCTTCATTATAACTAATTTGATACTGCTAAATCACTTTGAAATTTATTTTGCACATCTCTGTACCACTCACTGACCTCTCTCGTGAGTGTTAACTACTGCGTAATTTACATCACGTTTGTCAAGAACTACGACAATTCGTAATAGATTTTCATTCTTAAATGCATTTTTTTTTATTAATTAGCCCTTTTAGAACTAGTTTAGAAGAGTAATTAGGATGCTAAAGCTTTTATTTCATACTGAGATCATCAATGTTTGATTTAGTTTCTCATAGTCGTACAAGACAAATTTAAGCTTACTTCTACCTCTTTACTTCATCAAAAGCCATTACTTACCCTTGATTAGGCTATTGAAAAAATTATTTCAGAGAAAACTCTGCTTGCTACTCTTCAAACATTGTACCAATAATATTCTTTCTACTCCATAGCTTCATTAGAATAAACTAATAATCACACTTTATTTGATTTGGTATCGACAAAAAAATGTAGATATTGCCATATACTTGGGTATGTTGTGCTCAATTGCCTTACAAGCAAATGTCACATATATAGAAAAGTTAGGATTAGAAATGATAAAGATTGTCCAAGTAAAAAGGAAATCATCTCTAAGTGTTCATTCCAAAGGTCATCAATAATTTTCTGCTATCATTACTGATCTTTCCACACAGGGTAATTTTGACTAACCATCTATCTCCTCCTCTCATCAGTTAGTGATCTTGAGTCATTGCTTTAATAATTTTTGTTAAAATTTGGTAACACCTCTATTTCTGCTTCTTTCATTATCTTAAGTAATTCTTCGTGGTATTTTGATTCTATATATTGTAATCACAAGACCTTAAATCCCACCATGTTTTCTTCTAAAAGACCCTTTGTTTCTAATTGACCATTTATTCAAGAAGCTAATGGTTTTCTAATGAATGTTTGTCAAGTCGGTCAACTATCACTTTCAAATGTCTCTTTGTCAAACACATTTCTTATTCTTAAACTAACCATAAATCTTTTATTTGTTGGTCAATTATGTAAACTTGATTTTAATGTCTTGTGTACTGCATCTGGTTGTTATGTGTATGATTTACATATAGGTCGAACTCTTGAGACATGTTGTAAAGTTGGACGCTTGTATGAGCTTGTCTCCTTACATCTTCTTTCTTACCATTATTCGTCTACAATCTTAACTTCTTTAATATCTATTTTTAGTCTTTGGCATTCTCAATTAGGTTATGCATCTATTAGTCATATACATTCTCTATTTTCTAGGGAGAAGCAGCTCTCACTATTATATTCACCATCAATCATATTCCATCTCTTGTTACAACAAACTAATCTCCCTATAAGAGACTTTATGGCACCCAACTTAATTACAATCTTGTCAAGGTTTTTGGTAGTGTATGTTTTGTTCTTCTTCAACCCCATGTGCATACTAAATTAGAATCTCATACTCGTCTATACTGCTTTTTATGATATAAAATAAATATTAAAAGTTATAGGTGTTGGGATCTCATCACCAATCGATTTCGTATCTCTCATCATGTGATCTTCTAAGGCCATAAAATATTTTTGTTTGTGTCTAAATTTTACTTTGCTTCTCCTTCTATACATAAATTTTTCATAAATATCACTATTGATATGTTTTTTGATCTAGATCTTAATACTCCTTCTAAGCATCATATATGTGAACCTAACAATACAATACATATTCTTGAGCTATCCACCTTATTTAAATCTACACTAGATAACTAAAAAATGTCCTCTACTTCCCCATCTTTTCGTTGTTTTACTTTGGTAAGATCACTTCTTCTTAAACTTCGAGATATTCATTTTTTTCTACTACTTTTTCCTCATATAAGCCTCAATCATACTCTGAGACTAGTTCTAACCTTGTTTGGTAGCAAGCTATGACAAAAGAATTGGAGGCTCTTGAAAAATCATATAATTGGGATTTAGCTACACTTTTGTCCTACAAAATTGTCATAGGCTGTAAATGGGTTTATAAATTCAAGACCAAGGTTGTCTTATAACCAAGGGTTTTACTCATGAATATAACATCGATTATGAAGAAATATTTTCCTTAATAACTCATTTAACTTTTGTTTGAAGCTTATTAGCTGTTGTCACTGTCTGTGGTTAGATATTGTTTCTGATGGATGTGAAAAATGCTTTCCTCATTAATGACCTCATTGAAGAAATCTATATAAAATCATCTCATGGCTAGTCCCATCCACCTTATATTGTTTTTAATCTTTGTCATGCTTTGTATAGTCTTAAGCAAGCTCCTTGTGTCTAGTTTGCTAAATTTAGAAATATTATACATCAACATGGTTTTTTCTTCTAGTCCTAATGAATAACACTATTTGTTCACAATACTACTCAAGGGTGTATTTTTTTGCTTATCTATGTTGATGATATAAATATTACGGGAAATAATCTAGCTAATATCAATGATCTTAATAGTTTCTTACAACAACATTTTGAGATGAAGGACCTTAGACATCTAAGTTATTTCTTAGTCTCGAGGTACTTTCTGGTTCTACAAGGTACTACCTTTCACAAGCTAAATATGCATTTGATCTATTCATATGAACAAGATTGACTGACAATAAGATTACCTTCACTCCTTTAGAACCTAATGTCAAGCTTAAATCATCCGATAATACACTTTTTCCAAATGCCACCCTTATCGACAATTGGTTAAAAGCTTGGTATATCTTATTATGTCTCATCTTGACATTGCTTATATTGTTCATGTAATCAATTAGATCAAGTTTGTTCCCCATTCATCTAACTATATTGTTGTTCTTCATAATTTGTGTTATATCAAATGTACTCTTTTTTATGCCTTAATTTATTAGCAAAATTTTCTTTTGAATTACAAGCTTATTCTGATGCTATTTGAGCTACTAATCCTACCGATCAATAATCTATTACTATGTTTTTCCTTTTCTCAGGGGACTCTCTTATTTTCTAGCGTAGGAAGAAACAAACAATTATAGCACAGTCTAGTATTGAGGCTGAATATCGTGCCCTTATTTATACTACCTAAGAGATTATTTGGTTGCAATGGATTTTTAGTGATATGGGCATGTCTCACTCTAGTGGTATATCTCTAATATGTGATAATTAAAGTGTCATTCAAATTACTCACAATGATATTTTGCACAAGCGTGCCAAGTACATTGAGACCGATTATTACTTTACTCATGAAAATGTTTTTCTTGGCACTGTTAAGCTTCATTTTAATTTCCTCTTATGACTAATCGATCGATATCTTTACCAATCTTCTCCTTTAACACCTCGTATTTATATGACGAAGAAGAAGAAAAAGTAACATTTCTATTATGAAGCTATTAATTTTCAAACTTAAGCTTGCTTCTATTATGCTAACTTAAGTTTGAGAGGATATTAATAGTATTAGTATAGTATTAATATTCTTAAATACCACTTATTTTTCTATTTAGTGGTATTGTCTTATTTGCATTATACTTCTTATATGGGTAGTAATTCTTATTCTAATGTAAAATAGATTTGTATATTTTCCAATTTAGTTTTAGTATTAAGCCTATATAAAAAGCCATATCTTGTACATATTTTTCTCATAATGAAATTCATATTTTCTATTCATTCTTATAGTTTTGTTTGTTTGAAATTAAATAATATTTTTATGCTATTTCATTTGTTATTATTTTAGTGATTAATTAGTAAAACACAAATACTCACTGACTATCATGCTGTCCACTGCATGATCACCATCGGTTACCGACCTAAGCCTTTGATAGTTAATTATTAAAGTTATCGTTGACACCATCATAAGCTTTACAATATGACCAACTTAACCGTGTAAATATGTTCGCAAATAAAATTTTAATGTAGGGATCCATATATGTCCAGTGGCCTACTAGACCAATGTAAGTCTTAGATTCGAGAGAAACTAAAACTGTAGGTTTACCAAATAAGGCTAGGTTGAATTTGGGTGATAACGAGTAAGATTTGTACTTAACCTAGGCTATATAATAGCAAGTGAATTGTAGAGCTTGGATTCTTCTCAAAGAAGGATAAGCAAAGCTTTAACGACAAAGTTATGAGTTTCAACAAGCAAGGCTTGTATATTATAGATTTAATGAATATTTGATCATGCTCCATACAATAAGAAATCAAGCCTTTATATAGGCTATAAAATCTATACAAAACCTAATTCTAAAAAGAAAAGAATCCTAATTAAACAAACTTCCTAAAATGTCAAACTACTAAATAAGGTATAACATTAATTGGGCCTAAATCCAAATAAGCCCATTATATAGTTTTTAGGCCAGACTCAATAATTCCCCTTGCAAGTCGATCAAAAAGATTATTTTGCTAAGACTTGTAACTCTTTACTTAGCCAACCGTCCACCTTTTCTGGTCAGATCTCCCTATTGCTTTGCTATCAAAATATCACCTTGTGATAGGCCTTCAAAATTGCCCAAATAAACCTTCGAGGTCGCCTTATAGTAGTCATAGGCTAACTGATCACCCTGCTCCATATCCTTGATGTCGCATATGCTATTTATTCTCTGAAGATCGCCCGATAGCACTTTTATTTCCAAAAAATAGCCTCTTTAAGTAATACTTGATGAAAATCAGCAATAATTCACCCTAATCTCCCTTGTTGAAATTTTCTTAAGTTCTTTAGCCGAAAAATCGCCTTGGTTACTTGGAGATGTCACTATCAACCACTAAAATCACCTATAAGCCTATTCTAAAACAAGAAATCATCATAGGCACTTAGAAATACCATTATTCATCACTTAGTTCACCCATAATATTTCATCTGGACTTTTGATTAGCAAGAAATCGCTTTAGATGAGAAGCTTGACTCAAAATCATCTTTCCAAGTCTTATTCATAGCAAATTGCTAGGTTATGTCTGTCTTCGTTCAATACTTCATAAAATCGCCCATTCCTTTGTTAAGTCCTCTAAATTAGCTTTATTAAAACTATTGGGGATATCAAGTGTGTGATATACGAGTGTATACGTAATTTCAAAAATTACAAAATGTAGTGGAAGCATGTTACAAATACACCCAATTTAACAAATTGAACATATATATGTTAGTATAACTATTATACAATTATAAACATGATGAACAATTATATCATAACATAATGTAAAAATACTCACCTAATGAATGTAGCTTTACAAATTCTTCAAGTCCTTCAATAATCCATGTGAAGAGCTCACCTTGAAGTATATGTTGAACAATTCTAGTCCATAACTTTTGGTGGGATTAAGGAGCTAGAATGGTAGCTTAATTTTAGAATTTTCAGCAACTTATATTCAAACTCTTTTGAATACAATTTTGTTTCTTAAATGGAGATGGTAAATATTTTTATACAACTCTTGTATTATCTAGAAATATTTAACATACAACTCTTATATTTTAATCTTAGAAACAATTTCTACATGAGATTAATTATGGTGAACAACTCTTGTCATAATTATTAATCTATTTCTCCATTGTTTTTATTCATTATAATCCATCCATGAGACAAGAAGATGAAGAGAAGTTCTACAATTTTCAACACTTGAAAAATGAACAAAAACTAAAATTCTCTCTTACCTCTTTTTCTCTTCCTTTTCCAAATTCTTCACAAGAATTGAATTCATCATTCAATTGTTTTGCAAATCAATTTTGTTATTCAACATTTTGATTAAACAAAATTAAGTACTCCACCAATTTTATTGTTGGTCTCCCACTTAGAATTAATTTAACCAAGCACTAGAATAATGGCCACCAAAATTAATTTTTACCTAACAAATATAATTACTTTAATTATAATAGGTAAATAAATGGTCAACATTTAGGCCCCTCATTCTATTAAAATATAATGCGATGATCTATATATATATATTATAATATTATCTAATAATATAATAATAATATATAATTTAATTATTCAAAATAATTTTGAATAATTACTTTTTACCTTACTAATTTTTACTACCATAGTTAAATGGTTAAAAGGTAAAATCAAATCATCGAACAAATTTTGCCATTTGTCAATATTCTATTAATTAACAACCCTTGTTAATTAATTGAGTGATTTACTTAACAATTAAGTCTTGACAAATGTACATCCCGAGGGATCCCTAACTAATTATTCTATTTTGCTGAAATTCATTGGATCGAATTATTCAATCCAATCCGCTACCCTAGTGCTCAACGAGTACACTTCATATTGTGAGACTCTCTAGGTCCACACCTAATTTGTCATATGGAGCTCCTCCATACGTCTGTAAACAATGTCCCATACACACGTTACGGATATTACAAATTAGCTCGTTAGACCATGCAAGTTGAGGTTATTGCATATTCGTATAATCCTTCCATCATTTATATCCTTGAAGAGAAGAGATATAGATCATCACCGTCAAATCTCTTATTTGTTCAATTATGAACTTATCTCCAGATATATATTTCATTAAACAATATCTACAAACACTTTTGTGATATTGTTTATTCCTTCAGAATATCTTTTTTAAGGTTTATGCTTATGGCCACAAGTCTTTCTAAAATACAATCTCGAAGCATTAGGATATACAACCCACTCATATGAGCTGACGGATCTCATATCTACGCACACCAGACTCCATGAGCATCGGACCATACCCAGTGACACCCAGCTGTCAGACCATGAAAGGTTTCTGACATGTGTGGAACCAAAGCATGGTGGATCACTCACAAGCCCACCGTAGCGCTCAGGTCAAAGGACCACAAATACTACTCAACTCGGAAGACCTTCCATTGACTGCTTTATGAGATGTCTATTGGATGTCTTCCTGAGTCTATTCAATATTCGGTCCTTACTGAGTACCTGCACCTCTATATGAGCTTCCTACTAAGCTCATGGTTTGCTAAGACTAACCATCTGAACCATCCAGACATAGACATACACTAATCTATATTAATGGGTTCCACCGATAGACGCAGAAATTAGATCAGGAACATTATATTTGAGAATATACTTGCATAATGACATTTTCTAGCACCATCTGCAACTCCTTGCAGCTATGTCATTACTAATATATTCTCAAGTCATTGTCCTATTTCAGACAAAGTTCTAATTCTTTAGATTTCGCTAACTCTTATAAACTTACTAATTCTTAATACCACTAACTCTTAGTGTTTATAACTATTAGCGTTGCTAACTCTTAACCTTGGTCTAAACTCTTTTAGACCAGATCTGAACTCCTTCAGATCATACAATGTCTGAAACGTTACAAGCATCTTACCATTTAATAATAAATAATATTAACGATTTTATTAGAAATAATAATTGTATAAATACCATCACTATATATTTATACATTATGGGATGGCACGTAAGCACAAATCCCAACAAAAACTAGTCGATCATAAAGTGTCTTAACTCTATACTTGTATTGGCTTTCAGTCTTATATAATGCTTAACCTGATTTTGCACTCAGAATTTCTGTAGATCAATTTTATCAATGACTCTTCATTTGCCTTTTCAACTGTGTCAGTAACTGTCATGTCATTAATTATTAATGGTTATTAATAATTATCTCATCATTGTTTTAGTAATAAATTCAAAAATATAATCGTCTTTTCATTGCCCCTATTAAATGCTAAACTATTAGGGCGTGACCTTTCATTAATAGCTTTTAAGCTCTATAAAAAGAAGCCATTTCATTTTTACCTTCAAAGCACTTTTAATTTCTCTCAACTTACTCAAAAAAGCTGCAAAGTGTTCTTTAGCATTCAACTAATCTATAATCATCTTTAATATAATTTTTAAAAAAATGTTTACTTTTGATCTTCATTTTCACTAATTTACCTTAAACGTTGTTTAAACTTTAATATTCTATTTGTAGTACTTGTTGCGATGGCATCAAAATTGACCTCTACTACCCGTTTAAAGAAATCTAAGACAACCAAAGCTAAGGACACTCCCATCTCTCTACATGATAAGTCTCAGGAAATAGAGTTACAAGGTCTCCATTAAGGTACTCACCTACTCAGCCAATTTCTCTGGTTACATCTTAGGTCTTTATGAAACCTCTATAATAGTAGATTACCTTAACGTTTTCCCTGTTCACTTTAAAGAACTAATGAGATTTGACCAAGAACATGATATGTCCATATGGTCGACTTCAAAGTCGATCAGGTCTTGGCCAAAATCAACTAGTAATTTTAAGGGTTCGCTTAATTGCCTAGAGTTATATTTTTCTTCCATCGGGAAATCAACTAGGATTTATGATATCATCCAACTCTTTTGGTATCAGATCCCACTAAATAACAACTTTATATCAACCACCCTTCTTTTCTAGTCTAAAGCCTGTAATAGCTATTATTTTAGATTTGGTTATATGTCGCCTACCCTATATGACTTAGATGTTCCTTTTAACATTCCAATCGATGGTGTTAAAATAAACGCCGAACTAGAAATAGGTAAGGTCTAATTATATTTTTTCAAGCCTGAATCTAGCTTTGAATAATTTATTAGTTCCTTTAAAGAAAAATCAGCCAAGCCTGCGAGGATTAAGCATATGCCATCCTCCTTTATTGGTTGTGTAAGTACGACCTATGCCTTATTTCTTAAAGAATCAACAAGGAAAATCTTTAAGTAGTAATCGCCCTAGCTGATGGCACATCTCTAGCTCTAGGTCTTTTCTTTCTTTCCCATTTGTATAGAAGTCTTTTTGAAATTCTTCCTTCCAAGGGTGAGTCAACCTTTCCAAATGTTGGGGGTCCCTTGTAGATTTTATACTTTTGGATATTAGCCTACTTTCCCTCTTTCTTTATTGTAAATTCTCAACCTGATGAAAATCGGCTTAGTTGTTACGCCCTTTGGAGCTTTTAATGAAAGATTAAGGATTATAGCTTTAGAGATTTTTTCTTATTCTTTTACACTACATTCTCTTTAGAAAACCATGCTTTTTGTTGCCTTAAGCCAACCAAGCCATAAGTCGACTAGATGGTCTTATAAGGGCCAAAATTATACTTCTGAGGAGGTCGCCCTGGATGCTGAATGGCATCATTTATGGGTCAGTTGTCTGACTACTTATGATTTGCATCATGGGACGATCATTGCCTCTATAAATAATAACAAGTGTGGAATGGAGACTTATCACCCTTAGTGGGGTAAGTTGCCAATTTGGATACGTCCAAGCCGTTTCTCACCTTAACCTTTTGTCAGCCAACTAATCTCCCTAAGAGATCGCATCAATTGGTCAATTTACCAATTTTCCCTGGTTGGTTTAGACAATTGGATATGTATTGGAAGGGAGTGGTCGATTAACATTTCACTCTACTATTAGATGCAACACTTGCCTACCACCATTTTGAAGAAACTAACACTGGTGCTGCTATGCTGGTGATAAGGGCATATTTGGCATATATTTTTTTATATTTTTATTTTGATATTTTATTATTTTATGAGAATAAATAGCTATTTATGAGCATTATTGTTATTTATAAGGACTTCAACAAAAGTTAAAGTATGGACCTGTCACCGTAGTGCCATAAGGATTTTCGCCCCCAACGTTAGAACAGTGATTAAATTAAGAAAATTAGAAGAAAAAAAATGACCTGTTTAAGTTGTAATTCACCACCCCAGCTCCAGCTCACCATCGAGCCAGCGACAGCCCAATGCTCAAGAACCAGTACCTCATCGCTCCAAGGATAGGCCTTTTACATATAGTGCCCTAGCGACAACAACATAGCGCCCTAATGGTACTGTGATTCCTAATCTGATAAGAATTGAGGTTTTCAAGCTTAAACCAATCCTTATAAAAGGTCACTCGTCCTTAGCCTTTAGAGATCATCCAAGACCATCAAGAACACACAACATAAGTCTTAGAGAGCAATTAGATCTTAATTGAAGCATTTACAGAGAAAGATTCAAGGCGTTCTTCTGCATCAAGAGTTTCTTAGGTAGCGTAATCAAGAGCAATTCAATGTCTATATCGGTTTGCTATTGATTGTATTATAATTTTTTTATTATTTTTATCCCTGTTCTCTTGTAGCCATGAACTAAATTTTCTTTCTAGGGTTAATACTTGAACTCAATATGTGCACTTAATTGCTATATCTTTTTAATATTTAACAAACTTAGTTATTTGTTATTCAAATTACTTGTTCTTAATGCTTTAACATATAATGAATGAATTGGTAATATTTTTTATAAACTCGGAAGAGAAATCATTACATTTAGACCTCAGTAATTTACAACATGATTGTAGAGTAACATTCAATGCTGCCTATGCAAGTTTTAAATTAGGATAGGAATATACCGAATTGGCATGTATGATCAATAAGACTTAATCTTAATGAATCTTAATTTATTACAAATACCATAGGGATATAGATATTTGGTAAATTAAGGTATACTTGCATGATCGTGGAAGAGGCTTGTGAATACATTAGTGTCTTGATCAATAACAAGAACTAAGAAAATTAAATATTATAGGATTAATCATTAAAAAACATATTGAGGGATAGTATTAACCCTAGGTTTTCTCAAAATTATTATCATCCAAATCTCTTTACATTGTGTCATTAGTTTTACATTTTTTTACATTCATTCTTAGATTTTATTTTTCAGAATTATTACTAGAAAGACATAATTTTAGTACTTGGTTAAAAAAAAGATATTATCTATGTGGGTTCGACATCTGACTTAATTTTAAGATATAAAAATATCGTATCAAGTTTTTGGCGCCATTGCCGAGGATAATTATATACTTTTTCGCCAATATTAATACCAATCTTTCTAGTTTTTACTTCAGATTTTATTGTTTTTTTTAATTTAGTTTTTCTTACTTTCTTTTGAGGTACATGCGAAGATTAAAAAGTGAAAACTTGAGTATATTTGATCCAGAAATTGAAAGAACTTTAAGAAGAATTAGAAGAGAACAAAATCAAGTCAACATCATGGAAGATCAAGTACCAATTGCACCCAACAATGAAGCAAGACCACTAAGGGAATATGTTGTTCTCCTAGTCAGTGGAATCCATTCAAGCATTCAAAGACCAACTATTCAAGCTAACAACTTCGAGATCAAGCCAAGCACGATTCAAATGCTCAAGGATTTAATGTAATTTAGTAGACTACCCAATGATGATCCAAATATGTACAACATCAACTTTTTAGAGATATGTGACACATTCAAGTATAATGAGGTGTCCGATGATGCAATTCAACTCGATTGTTTCCTTTTTCCTTGAGAGACAAAGCAAAGAGCTAGCTACTATCACTTCTTTTTTCCTTTTTTCCACCTGCTAAAATTATCAAGATGAGGAACGACATCACATTATTCCTACAACTAGATGGAGAATCTCTTTATGAGGCATGAGAGAGATACAAAGATAAGCAAAGAAAATGTCCTTATCACGGAGTTCCAAAGCGGTTGCTTGTATAAACATTCTACAATGTATTAGTCGGTAAATTCAAAACAATAGTAGATGCTGCAGCTGAAGGAGCACTCATGAATAAATCTACTAATGAAGCGTATGATCTACTAGATGAGATGGCATCCAATGCCTATCAATGGCCCACTGAAAGGTTAACTACAAGAAAGATCATTGAACTATATGAAGTAGACACATTGACTACATTATTTGCCCAAGTCAATTTCTTGACCAAACAATTAAGTAACTTAGGAGTTAATGCCGTCAAGAGTCAACCCATCACTTAAGATTTTTGTGGAGGCAATCATGCTAATGGAAATTGCATGGTGACTGCTCAATATATAGGGGACTTCAATCGTAATAATCCTAACTCAAATTTCTACAACCTTGGATGAAGGAATCACCCCAACTTCTTTTAGAGCAATAAGCGAGGACAACATTCCAAAGCTCCCATTGGCTTCCAATCACAAACCAAGCAAGAAAAATAATCAAACATAGAACACATGTTCTTACAATACGTAACAAAAATAAATGCACTTCTTCAAAGTCAAGCAACTTCATTTAGAGTTTTAGATAATCAAGTATAATAACTCGTTGCAGCAATGAGCAATCGCCCTCAAGGAACCTTACCAAGCAACACCAAAGTCAATCCAAGAAACAAATGTAGAGTAGTGTCAAGCCGTCTCCCTAAAAAGTGGTAAAATCTTACATGACAACACACCTCAACGACAACTTTTAAAGATGAATAAGAAGGAGAAGGAAATAGTGGTCCAGCAAGATAACGTGTAACCATATAGACAATCTATATCATTTCCTCGTAGATTACAACAACTAAAAAGCCAAGAAAAAAGTGTCGAAACACAAAAAGCATAGAAACTGGTATTCAAGTACAAGAACAAAAAAGTGAAAATGCAGCAGAAGATGCTAATAGCAACCCATAGAAGCAAGCCATGCGGTATTCACTCCATCACCTTCATTTCCTCAGAGGTTGCAAAAGAAGAAACTAGATAAGCAATTCTCTAAATTTCTTGATATTTTTTAAAAATTACTAATTAATCTTCCCTTTGCAGATGTACTGAAGCAAATGCTGAGCTATGTGAGATTCATGAAGGATATCCTATCAAAGAAGAGAAGAATAAATGAATTCGAGATTGTAGCTGTAACGGAGGAGTACAGCGTTATCCTTCTAAAGAACCTACCTCCAAGGCTCAAAGATCATAGAGTTTTACCATCTCATGCTTAATTGGAAACTATAATTTTGGGAAGGCACTTTGTGATTTAAGAGCTAGCATCAATCTTATGACATTGTCTGTGTACAAAAAATTAGGATTGAGAGAAGCCAAACCAACAAATGTCACACTCCAGCTAGCAGATCGTTCTCTCACCTATCCCAATGGAGTCATTGAAGATGTACTGGTTAAAGTTGATAAATTTTTCTTCTCTATAGATTTCATTGTTCTAGACATGAAAAAAGATAAGGTGATTCCTATCATCCTTAGAAGACCCTTTCTAGCTACTGTAAGAACAATCATTGATGCATAAAAAGGAAAGTTGACAATGAGGGTACAAGAGGACATGATCACTCTTAAGGTTGTCAGAGAGATCAAGTTCCCAGCTGAAAGTGAGGATTATTTCTGCATTAATGTGGTGCACCCAAATGTCAAGCAAACTAAAGATATGGAGACATTGGATCCTATCATCTTAAAAAGGGCATTGAAGAATAGGAAGGCAAGAGAGAAGAAGAAAGGGAAGCATCACGACAAAGCAAACAAAGAAAAAGAAAATGAAGAGCCAATTCCCCAGTCCAAGATTAAAATCTTTCCAGAGAGACAGAATGCAACAAAAGATACTACCTAATGTTTAATAGCAAAAATATGGAAGCCAAAAGAGAAGAGAGCCAGCAAGAGCACATACACAAATGCTTTCATCAGCAACTTTGACCCACATAAGAGAATAAAAAGCCTCATCAAGCTGACGACGCTAAATCAAGCACTTCTTGAGAGGTAACCTAAGTAATTTTCATTTTTATGTTTATTTAATTTCCATTTGGTTACTTTATTTTATTTTCTTCTTAGAAATAAAACAGCAAGTCAAACACTCAAGGAATGCAGCTGAAGTATTTGCAAGCATCTACAGCAAAGGACCACATGCACATCAATATACAACAAACGCTGCATGGCTTATATTTTATTTACCTGGGAAGTCTCGTACTCTTAATTCTTTATTTTTTGACAATGGGGACAATGTCTAATTTAGGTTTGGGGGTAGAAAACACTTTTCTGTGTTTATTTTGTCGAGTAATTTGAATAGTTTGTTCTTGTGAGTTAAATGTTTTTTAGTTAATTAGTTTTTTATTAGTATTTTTAAGATGATTATTAGTCTATGATGAGAAATAAAATACATGGTTGAATTTATCTTTTACAAATCCATAGGGAATGATAGATATTTGAGACAATTTTGGTTATCTAATTTAGAAACAAGTTCGACTTTATTTATAATCACCATTTTTTAGCACTTTATTAAAGTGTGCATAGTTATGATTATTACTTAGAGATACTTATGATTTAGGGTGTATAACTCAAGTCTTAAAAGACTGACACTCTAGAACTTGTCTTTAGTTACTACTTGAGATAAAATTCTAGGAAACACATGAATAAGGAAATGACATTAGGCCATCTTTGGACCGATTGAGCCTTTCTAGCCTACCTTTCATTGTATATTTATCCCTAGTACTGTATTTTTGAGCTTAATGATTTATTTTTCTTGTTTAACCACATTACAAGCGCAAGACTTAAAAATTACTTATCCAAAAATTTACCCGTAACACCATAAACCTTGCATTTGCTTAGAAATACTCTTGAAAGGAAAAGGTTGTGGTGATATGAGAAAAATAAATTTGTGTGATATTTGTCAATCTAAGTTTAGGGGTATTCAAAAAAAAGAAAAAAAAGAGAAGAAGAAAACAAATTAAAGAAAAAAGAAAGAGAAAAAAATACCCACAGCTAAAAAGAAGGAAAAGAAATTCTTTGAAAATAAAGGTTGAAAAGAAAGATGGGAAACACAATAAGTTTATGGAAGAGATAATACACGGAAAAGAAAGATCAAGAGGTTTCTAGGTAAAGTCTAAGTGTTTATGGCATGACTTAACCTAAATTGCTTATCCTTTTATCCCACTTTAACCATAGTCTTACGTTACAAGCTAAGTAAAGTCCTAAATAGATCCATAGACATATGATTTTGTATATTAGTTGAAAGTGGTAGTGAAGACAAACCTATGGAAGTATCATTATACAAATCAAATGCTGATATATCATTTTTTCTGTACAAACTAAACTATAAAGTAAATCAAAGTATTGTTTTAGCTATTGTTTGCTGCTTGCACATACACACACATGGTGATTAGCTTTGAGGAAGAATGAGAGACTAAATAGAGATAATTAAGATTGTTAAAGGTTATTCATCTACCTTGAGGATTTGTGCCATTTAAACAACTTTTTGAGACAACTATTTTGATCATCTTACTAACCTAGTATGTTTTATTTTCTTTATTTGTTATTTGAGTCAAGTATAAATCTTTGTTTCTCTCTTGATTTTTTTTTCATTGCTTGAGGACAAGCAAGTGTTTAAGTTTGGGAGAATTTGATAAAGTCATATTTGTCATATATTTTCTCATGTTTCTATTTTGATGTTTTATTATTTTATGAGAATAAATGGTTATTTATGTGCATTATTATTATTTATAGGGACTTGAAAAAAATTTAAAGTAAGGAGGTAAAAGGAGCAAAAATAAGGACTAAAATGCAAAATTTTCAAAAATTGGACCTGTCATCCCAGTGCCACAAGAATTTTTGCCCCAACACTAAAACAGTGATTAAAATAAGAAAAAAAAATGACTTGTTTAAGTCACAGTTAATCGCCCCCAGCACTAGCTTGCCATCCCACTAGCGACAACCCAATGCTCCAACGATGAGGCCTTTTATATGCAATGCCCTAATGACAGCAACATAGCGCCCCAACGGTAGTGCAATTCCTAATCCATCAAGAATTGAGATTTTCTAGCTCAAACCAATCCCTATAAAAAGCCACTTATCCCCAGCCTTTAGAGATCATCCAAGAACATCTAGAACATACAACACAAGTCTTAGAGAGCAATTAGAGCTTACTTGATGCAGCCATAGAGAGAGATCAAGGCGTTCTTCGGCATCAAGAGTTTCTTAGACAGCGTAATCAAGAGCAATTCGACGTCTATATCAGTTTACTATTAATTGAATCATGGTTTCTTATTATTTTTACCTCTATTCTCTTGTAGCCATGAACTAAATTTTCTTTATAAGGTTAATACTTGAACTCAATAAGTGCGTTTAATTGCCATATCTTTTTAATATTTAACAAACTTAGTTCTTATATTATTCAAATTACTTGTTTTTAATGCTTCAATATATAGTGAATGAATTGGTAATATTTTTGATAAACTTGGAAAGAAATAATTACATTTAAACTTAGGTAATTTACAACATGATTGTAGAATAACATTCAATGTTGCATATGCAAGTTTTAAATTAGGATAGGAATATACCGAATTGGCATGTATGATCAATAAGACTTAATCTTAATGCATATTAATTTATTACAAGCACCATAGGGATATAGGTATTTAGTAAATTAAAGTATACTTGCATGACCTTGAAAGAGGCTTTGTGAATACATTAGTGTCTTGATCAATAACAAGAATTAAGAGAATTAAATATTAGCGGATTAAGCATTAGAAAGTATATTGAGGGATAGTATTAACCCTAGGTTTTCTCTATATTTCTGTCATCCAAATCTCTTTACAATGTGTCATTACTTTTATATTTTTTTACATTTATTCTTAGATTTTGTTTTTCTGAATAATTACTAGAAAGACATAATTTTAGTACTTGGTTAAAAAAAAGATATTATCCTTGTAGGTTCGACATCCGACTCTTTTGTCCCTTTATTACTTGCATACGATAATGTATACTTGCACTTAATTTTAAGATATAGAAATATTGCATCAGCTAATCGGCCAGAAGAAAACTCGAGGTAAGCTGATTTAAGAGATTTTAGATTTTGAGTCATTTTACAGCTTTAAGTTTAACTATAATAACTTAAAAAAAATGAGGAGTCTATGCCATTAGGGAAAATTTGAGCTTCTTTTGAAACATAAATGGTTGGCCATGTAATGCCAAACTAAATAGGTTTGCTCAAGTAGCCCTTGATTATAAGAGGCGTTCTTTAAGTGACTGTTTATGAATCTAATTCCAAAGGCTAAGTACAGCATAACTGGTGACATCCCAAACAAGAGGAAAAGTCAACCTACATGGACTGATTTTTACCTTGATAAATATAATAAACCAATCTTTGACCCTGAATCAGTTAAGATCGTTGGTGATACGAGCCGAAATGGTATTAAAATTATTCCCTTTCTCATACTTTAACTTTCTAATTTTATTTTGTTTTTTTGATTTGACTTAGAGGCGATCCCAACTACTTTGGACGCACCCCCAATAGGTGAAGATGAATCAGCCCCTCCTACAAAATAAGTGAAGGTAATATTAATTACCCCCTTCCTCAATCTGTTGTTTTATTGAGATTACTTAAAAAAAATTCTTAGATTTCAGACGACCGCCAAAAAGTCCTAGAGAATTAAAATCGTTTACTCCGAATCAGTTTCAAATAAGTTGATTGCCTCTCATCAATCAACAAATCCTTCATCGCTCATTACTCCAACCAAAAAATCACCTCAGTCTACTATTGAGGCTTCAATTGTTCCCATATGGCAAAGGGCATGCCTCTAATGACTATCAAAATAAAATCAACCTCAGTAATATAGGTCTGGCATTGTGTTCATGTTTTCCTAAATAAAATTATGTATTTCAAAAGTGATTCGCTTGGCATTTGCATCACCTTGGCCAAGTCGGCCAAAGTTACCTCTAGTAGCAGCCTATAAAATTCAGCATGAAACTTATTTCTATCTGCTCCTAATTGGCAATCGATTCTGCTATTAAGTTGGTATACTCGGTGTAAGAAATCTTGGTTAAAGAGTTACCAAAAAGTCTTAGCTTACAGAAAATAGACGAACTAGTTTCACCATATTGTACTGTAAACCTAGAGATGCGCTCAAACGTAGTGATTTTCTCCTCACCAAAAAACAAGAAGAATTCAAGGATTTTATATCCTTTTGGAAAAGGGAATAAGGAATCAATACTATAGGTTATAGCTTTTTGTAAGATATACGAGCGATGGGTCTCAAGCCAACCTTTATATTCTATAAGGCTTTCTACCAACAAATTCCTCTCAATCTCAAGTCATCCTAAACTACTAGTTAGTCAGACGAGTTCCATAGAACCAAATTGAATTGACCTAGACTAAGCTTGGCCGACCTGTTCTTGAGCTTAGGAAGGTAACCGATGTAGACTTCCTAAATTGACAATGTTGTCGGCCTGGTTATAGCTAAAAATTTGGCCTGGTTAGTTTTGGTAGACCTATGAGTTTATAGACTCAACTCTTTTAAGTTGCCTATGAATATTAATTGAGCCATATGGTAGGTCAGTTTGGTGATAACTCTTTTGTCACCAAGGTTCTTGGAGTTTGGGTTCGATTGTCCCATGAGAAGAGCTATCAGCTATCTGATTATGCCTCATCAACTCTAGGTTTTTTAGAATACTTTGAATGATATTCTAATTATCTTCTATCAATGATAAAAAATCTTCGACCATTTGATTTGTGAGCAATGTACCAAGTTGCTGATTTTCCTAGGCAATTTGAGAGACCAGTCATCTACGTCTGTAGTAGAAAATAGCCAAGGGTATGGAAGAGTACTTCGGTGAATCTCTTCTAACTAGTGATTGAGCAAATCTTCCTCGACATGGCTATGCTCATGCCATCTTGTTCTAGATTGATTAGATCTCTAATATGTAGTAAGAGTTTAGCCATATAGGACAGCTCGGTACCGTTCTTTCTAAACTTGTTATTTTTTGCCATTGATCTAGTTTCTACTGTCATACAAAATGTGTTTCCCGGGCATGCCAAAAATAATGTTCGGAATAAAATTTTAGTATAGGGATCCGTGTATGTCCAGTGCCTTTCTAGACCAATGTGAGTCTTAGATTCGAGAGAAACTAAGACTCTGAGTTTACCAAATAAATGTAAGAGTATATGATGATATCAGTGTTAGTATAATTTCAAAGCGGAAGCATATATATATATATTACACTCATTTAATACACTTCAACATATGTATCATATCCATATATATATTTATATTTATATGTATAACAATTATACTATATTAACAAATTGAAAGTACTTACCAAGATAAAGATAGCTTTACAATTTGTTGTGATCCAAGTGTAGAGCTTACAAGAAATATAACTCTAGAACAATTCTAGGCCAAAATTAAGGTAGGTATTTTGGCTCTAGAATATTTTGACTCTAGATTAATAGCTTATTATAAACTTGTAGGATTTTTTAATTTCTCTTAAGTGTTAGTATTTTTTTTCTTTCTTAAAGAAAGAATTCTTTTCTAACACTTAGCCAAAACTCTCAATTGAGCAAAAATGACTCTTTCTCTCTATTTATCTATCTTTCTAATTTTTTCTTACATATATCATATACACCTTATTCAAAAACACAAAAGCCAAGAGTTCATCAACTCTTTTGTTGAAAATGCATAACAATTATGCATTTATATTTTTCTTTGTCTCCCATTTAGTCTTTGAAAGAATGTAAAACTTCATTAGAAAATTGTCATTAGTAATATGAGCCTTTCTTTATAAATGAAAATGACTAAAGACTAATGTGCTAATATTTGATTATTTTAAGAAACACATGTTAAAAATATTTTGATTCTCAAAACCAATCCAATAAGATTCTAAATTCTAAATTCAAATGAATAACATTTATGCATTTAATTTAATAAATAGAAAAGTATGCATAATTTAAACAAAATCATGAGAACTCTCATACACTTGTCAAAGTGTTAATTAAATTAATGTGCATGGAGAGTTATAATACACTAATTAGGTGTCCAATTATATTTTGACATGTGTCGAATTCTAACACTTAGAATTCAACGCATGTCATTTTTTAGAGGTACAAAAACCAAATCCTACTTATTCGAAATTTTTTTCTCAGATCAAACTCTTCGACCCTATGTGCTACCCTAGTGCTCAATGAGTACACTTCAAATTGTGAGACTTCCTAAGTTCAAACCTATTTCATTTGTCTTATGTAACTTTTTCATATGTCTGTGAACATTGCCCCATACACATGTTATGTATACAATAAAATGGCGCATAAAACCATACAAGTTGAGGTTAACCATATTCGTATAATTGTTACTTATATCTTAAAAGAGTAAAGACATAGATATACCGTTAAATATCTATCTCATTCTAACATATATGGAATCTAAGCATGGTGGATCACTCACAAGCCCACCATGGCGCTCAAGTCAAAAGACCACAAATGCTACTCAACTCAAGAAGACCATTCATTAACGGCTTTTATAAAATGTCTATTAGATGTCTTCATGAGTCCGTTCAATGTTAAGTCCTTACTTAACACCTGTATACCTATACGAGCTTCCACTAAGCTCACAGTTTGTTAAGATTAATTGTCTGATCATTCCATATATAAATATACACTAGTCGTTTCAGTTTTAACAATCGACCCATATTGTTAAACCCATGACCAGAAAATAATTTGGAGAATATACTGGATAATGACATTTCTTAACACTATTTACAACTTCTTGCAACTATGTCACAACTATAAATATTCTTGGGTCTTTGTCCTAATTCATGCTAGATTCTAACTCTTAGAAATACTAACTCTTAGTATTGATGTAAAATGTATGAAAAGAATAAGATTAATATCATATAATAAATAGTGATTTATAGAAATGTATATTGTATAAATATAAATAAGATTTATACAAAACTAAAATAGAGCTTGAGCACCAACTCAAATAACTCTCACTTGCTCTAGTTATATTCAGAATGATATCTAATACCCATTGACTCTAAATGTTTTAAAAACACTTTAGGAGTTAAGCCCTTAGTAAGTGGGTCCGCTATATTTTCACTGGAATCTACTCTAGATACTATTACATCCTCTCTGGCCAAGATCTCTTTAATTATATGGTACTTTCGTTTCATATGCTTAAACTTTTGGTGTACCCTCTATGATAAACTTGCATATCAACACTACTTCTTTTGTAGCTTTTGAAGCCACAATATATTCTACATCTGTGGTTAAATCAACTATAGATCCATTTTTTGCACTTTTCCAACTAACAGTGGCACTATTGAGAAGAAATACAAAACTAGATGTAGACTTTCTATCATCCTAATCAGACTAGAAGTCTGAATCAGTGTATCCTTTTTCATGTAAGTCACTCTCTCCATAAATTAAGAACATATCCTTTGTACCTTTAAAGTATTTCAGAATATGTTTCAAAGGCATCTAATGGTCATTTCTTTGATTAGATTGATACTAGCTTGTAACGCTTGCAATTATACTGATGTCAAGTCTTGTACATAACATGGCGTATATTATGCTTCCTACAACTGGTGCATAAGGTATGCTAGACATTTTAACTCTTTCATCTTCCTTTTGAGGACATATCTACTTAAAAATATGAATGTCATGTCTGAAAGGTATATTAACTGCCTTATAGTTACTAAAGCTATACCTTTCTAAAATATTGTTTATGTACGAGGATTAGGAGAATCCAATCAGCCTTCTATCTCTATCTTTATAAAGCTTTATACCTAGTATATAGAAAATCTCTTCTAAATCCTTCATGGAGAAGTTCTTACTCAAATAACTTTTGACTGAATGTAACATACCAATATTGTTCCGATAATGAGTATGTTATCCACATAGAAGACCAAAAAGAAAATCATGCTCATACTGAACTTTTTATACACACACATTTCTTCATCTTTTTATAAAATCAGACCCTCTGATTATTTCATCAAAAAAAGATTCTAGCTTTAGGAGGCCTGTTTAAGCCCATAAATGGACCTTATTAATTTGCACACTAGATTAGAATTATCGTTGGATGTACAACTTTTAGGCTATTTTATATATATCTCTTCCTCAAGATATCTATTCAGAAAAGCTGTCTTTACATCCATCTACTAGATTTCATAATTATAATTTGTAGTAATAGCCAATAATATTCGGATTGATTTTAGCATGGCTACTGGTGAAAAAGTCTCCTCATAATCTATTCTAGATTTCTTAGTATAACTTTTTGTAACCAATCGAGCTTTGAAGGTCACTATCTTTCCATTGGGCTTATGCTTTTGCTTGTAAATTCATTTACAACCAATTAGTGCAATTCCTTCGAGAATTTGTACCAAGTCTTAGATTTGGTTGTCATGCATTGAATCAATCTTGAATTTCATGGCATCTAGCCTTTTACTTAAATCAATGTCTAACATCGCCTCTCTGTAAGTTAAAGGATCATTTTCTTCAACTAAGAAAATATCAAAGACACCTTCAGACATCATTTTATATCTTATAGGTGGCCTCGAGATCTTTTTTGACTTATGGGGAGGATGTGTCAAAGGTATCTTACTCGATTGAACTAGAGATTTCATCTCAAGTTCATTGAGTTGTTCATTGATTTCATCAAGAATAACCTTTCTACAATCTCCATAATCCATCAGAAATTGTGTTTCTAGGAAAGTAGCATAACCAGCAATAAACACATTTCGCTCATCGGGATTATAGAACTGATATCTCACAGAGTACTTGGGATATCTAATGAACTAGTACTTATACCCTTTGGATGTAAGTTTGTCTCGTTACAAAACTTTTACATAAGTAGAACAGCCTCAAATCTTAACATACTTAAGACTTGGTTTCCTCCCAGACCATTTCTTATACGAAGTGGTAGGAATGGCTTTTGATGGAACTCTGTTCAATAAATGATCAGCAGTCTATAGAGCATAACTATAAAGATATTCAGGAAGATCAGTAAAGCTCATTATTGATAGGATCATATCTAATAAAGTCTAATTCTTCCTCTCAGAAACACGATTGTGTTGAGGAGTACTTGGAGGACTATATTAAGTGAAAATCCCATTCTCTTTCAAATAATCAGTGAATTCACCACTCATGTATTCACTGCCTTGATCTGACCGTAGGCATTTAATGAATTTACCAGTTTGTTTCTCTACTTCAAGTCAAAACTCTTAAAACATTTTAAAAGTTTCCGACTTGTGTTTCATTAAAAACACATATCCGTATTGTGATGAATCATCAATAAAGGTTATGAAGTATCAAAACTCACCTATGGTAGTGTGATTCCTCGGACCACATACATGCTATGTATTAGTTCTAACAAATCATTAGGACGATGTCCTACACCAGTAAATAGAGATTTATTCATTTTTTCTTGAATACAAGATTCACAAACTAGATAAGATTCTACAAAAATATCAGATATCTGACCATCTTTAACCCGACGGGTTAGGCGTCTCGTGCCTATATGATCTAATTGTATGTGCCACAATTCTGTATTATTAAAATATTTCGTACTTTTTCTTTTATTATTTACCTATACATTAAAAACATTTCCAGTTGTATCTAAAAAATAATGGTCATTCATCAACTGATAATACAACAAAATACTACAACCCAAAGGGAGAAGTAATTCAAAAGTCCCAAAAGCTTCAACCTTGAGGAAATTTCAATTTCTAACACAAAGTTGTACTTCTCAACGCTGCAATTATTTAGCTTCCTTCAGTCCCTACAACATATTGTACATGTAAAAAGGACATGTGGTATCTAATAGCCAACTAGTGCTAGTATCAAATGCTAATGAAATGTTAATAATAGTTAAACATATACCTGTGGAGGTTTTTTTGACAGTGGCAAGGTATTTCTGACAATTGCGCTTCCAATGTCCATCCTCACTGCAAAGGAAACACTTTCCTTTGCCTTTTTCCTTATCTTGTGACTTGGATATGATATGTCTCTGAGGACCTATAGATGGTGTTGTATTCACCTTTTTCTTCCTAGAAGCCCTTGAGGTAAAAGACGAAGCACTCTAAACGTAGAAGGTTGAACTCGCTTTGTTCACGTCCTCATGTGCTGTCTTTAACATATTTTGAAGATCAGTATATGTAAAAGTTAACCCTTGCATGTTGAAGTTCATGATGAATTGTGCAAATGACTTTGGTAGAGATTATAGAATCAAACTATTCCCTAATGCATTGTTCAAAGATATGTCCATCTTTTTTAGCCTCTCAATGCTAGAAATCATCTTACGCAGATGAGGACTAACTGGACTGCCCTCTACAAGTCTAGCCTGAAAGAGTGCCTTAATGACCCAGTAAATCTCAACCTATGGTCTTTCACCAAATAACTCTATCAGATGAAGTATAATACTACTTGTACAATCTATGTGGTTATGCACCCTCTGAAGTTTAGTAGACATCGAGGCCAGGATATATGATTTAACTTTCAAATCATTATCAATCCATTTCTGATACGTTACAACCTCTTCTGAATTTACATTAATAGAAACACCTCTGGGCATTTTTTTGATCAATCACATATCCAATGTTTTTTGAATTCAGAATAATTTTGAGATTCATAAGCCAATTAGAATAATTTCAGCCCCTTTTAGTTGATATGCATCCAGTATATATACTAACGAGCTGCTCAAAAACATTTTATCTTCAAAAGATAAAGTAGAGATGTTAGTGGAACATTTCAAATTGTTAAAAAGCTTTAAATCATGGATATAACAAATTATAGGTTTAAATCTAAAGATGCCCTCTCACTGTTTTAACTTTTCCCTTTAATCTCTCAAATGGGAAAATGAAAGTTTAACTCTTTAAACTTTACAGTGGAAAGTAGACCCAATCGAAGTTTACTCCAATCTTACACTTTAGCAATATTGGTCTTTGTAAACCCAAAAGGTAAATAAATCTTGTCAATTACATCTCATGCAACTCTTACCACTTGTCTTAAACACTTCTTATCTTCACACTTTAGCGATATTGGGTAAGTGTGTTCTAGATTAACTTTTCAATCATCAAATTTAAGTTACTAATACTACCCTATCACTTTAGGCATATTGGGCAATATGTTCACTTATATTTACCTCAGCTCATGTTTAATCGGTATAGTCCAAATCAATCCAATCAATCCCTCACACTTTAGCAATATTGGGAATGACCGAGGTGATCCGTCTAACATCGTATTGACAAGACGAACCATGTATAACATTCTTGAAATACATTACAATCTGAGTAAGAGAGATTTTATACACATCCACATCTCATGCGGATGAATTTATTAATCATTTATTTATTTTTACGTAAGCACAACTAACCCCCCCTAATAGGGCTCATATTTTGGTTAAGAACGTAAAACAAATGATTTTAGTTTATAAAAACAATATATAATTGCATAATATAAAAATTATATGCATTAAAATAAAAAATTATTTAATGTTATTAATGTTGCCGAGTTCTAGTTCAATGCTGTGGTGTTTTATTTCACCGCTGTGGCATTTATATGAACAATTGTTTTTTAATATCAAACATCACCATGTTCTAATTTTAAATATCAACATGTTCAAAACCATGTTCAAATATTAAACATCACCATGTTCAATTTTTAAACATCAACATATTTAATTTATAAACATCATCATATGAACATTTTAAACCTCAACATAAATAAATATTAAAAATCACCATGTTTAAATTTTAAACATCAACATTTCAATATTAAACATTAACTTCTTCAAAATATTAAACATGACTATGATTAAATTTGAAATATCACTATGTCCAATATTTTAAACAACAACATGTATCACATACTCAATTTAGCATGCTTTGATACCATTTTATAGGAGTATGTAATGATATGAGTGTAAATACAATTTTCAAAATAAAAAAATTTAATATGCAGCAGAAGCATATATACGTATTACACTCTTTTAATACACTTAAACATATTTATCACATACATATATATATAGATATTTATATTTATATGTATAACAATTATACTATATTAACAAATTGAAAGTATTTACCAAGATGAAGGTAGGTTTAAAATTTGTTGAGATATAAGTGTAGAGCTCCCAAGAAAAATAACACTAGAGCAATTCTAAGCCAAAATCAAGGTGGGTATTTCGGCTTTAAAAATGTAATTGGATAAATAAATAAATAATTGAAGAGAATATAATGTTTAAAGAGAGTTAAAATAATTTTGGAGAGAATTTGGAGAGTTTGAGTTGAGTTGAGAGAAAACTAAGAGAGTGAAGAGTGTAGAGAGGAGAGAGATAGTTAAGTAGTGTGCGAGAAGGGGTCAGTTTATTTTCTTTTCTTTTGACGGGTCACAAAAACCTGAATCTCATATCTCTATCTGAAGGGGTAAGGTATAGTCTAGTGGTTTTAAAATCCTTTAATTCTTTTATACAGCACATAAACTTATAGTGTTTCTTTATATTTAAATAAAAAATTATTTAATGTTATTAATGTTGCCGCGCTCTGGTTCAATGCTGTGGTGTTTTATTTCACCGCTGTGGCATTTATATGAACAATTTTTTTTTAATATCAAACATCAACATGTTCTAATTTTAAATATCAATATGTTTAAATTTTAAATATCAACATGTTCAAAACCATGTTCAAATATTAAACATCATCATGTTCAATTTTTAAACATTAACATATTTAATTTTTAAACATCATCATGTGAAATTTTTAAACATCGACATAAATAATATTAAACATCACTATGTTTAAATTTTAAACATCAACATTTCAAATATTAAACATTAACTTGTTCAAAATATTGACGTGCTGGCCCTAAAAAGAAAAACGCTCTCTACTCTCCAACACAGATGCCCCGTCCCCAAAACAAGCCGCCACCGAAAATGGGGCTTTGGCCTCCTTTCCGGTGGCCGAACCACTTGCTCAACGTTGAGCTTCACATATACTGGTCGCCTCGTTTTCTTTCTGTTTTTCTATTTTTTTGTTTTTTCTCCTTTCCAGGTGCTTTCCACTACAGCCAACCGCCAAGCAAGCAACTAACACCAGAGACCATTTTTCTTCTGCCTCCGCCAACTCACCACTGCCTACTGTCTCCATGTGCTGCCAGCCTTATCAATGCCGGACCGTCGTTTTCCTTCATCGGCGCTTGCATGGTCTTTTCACAGCCTTGCTGGTCGGCCATGGACTTCACTTCACTGGTGCCTATAAGAGGTGGTTTGATGTGCATCTCCTCGCTGGCTTACCCCTTGGCAACCATGCATCTTCTTCGGCCTTCTGCCTTCGCCTGCTCATCATAGCCAGCGGTCACGTCGCCATCATGTTTTGGTGTGATGCAAATCCAGTGGCTTTCTCAGCACTGCCGGCTGTTTGTGCAAAGTCTGTACCTTTGCTGCCGCTACTCTTCCCAGCCCGCATTGAGCCCTTCCGGGTCTCGATGGAACTGGTTTGAAAAGCCATATGTTTTTTCGGCCATTTTCGGTGTGCCTTGCCTATCCAGTGACGAGCGGTGGTCCCGATCGATGGTTCTCCATTCGGTAATTTTCATTGTGGTGTTGGAATATGTACTGTTACTTGCTTGGTTGTTTTGGTGTTATGCGGATCTGTGTGACTTAAGTTTAAGTCTAGCAACAATAATTTTTCCCCTTTTTAAAGGATCTGTATTTCCCTCCTACGGAGGTCTGTTTATCGCTTTTCTACGGAAAGGTCTATCTTCCCTTTCTACAGAAAGGTCTATCTCTCATTTCTTCAGAAAGGTCTGCCCTCTCTTTCTTCGAAAAGAGTCTTGTCCTTACCCACTATAAGTATGACGACCTTCTTCTTTGCAAGAGGCTTAAATCAGATGATTTCAAAATGTATTTATCTTATTCTATTATTCCTTTGATATATATATTAACGGAAATTGATGTAATATCTTGACGATATTAATGATATGATATGATACTATTCAAAAAAAAAAAACTTGTTCACAATATTAAACATGACTATGATTAAATTTGAAATATCACCATGTCCAATATTTTAAACAACAACATGTATCACACACTCAATTTAGCATGCTTTGATACCATTTTGTAGGAGTATGTGATGATATGAGTGTAAATACAATTTTCAAAATAAAAATATTTAATACGCAACAGAAGCATATATACATATTACACTCTTTTCATACACTTAAACATATGTATCACATACATATATATATTTATATTTATATGTATAACAATTATGCTATATTAACAAATTGAAAGTATTTACTAAGATGAAGGTAGGTTTAAAATTTGTTGAGATATAAGTGTAGAGCTCCCAAGAAAAATAACTCTAGAGCAATTCTAAGCCAAAATCAAGGTGGGTATTTTGGCTTTAAAAATGTAATTGGATAAATAAATAAATAATTGAAGAGAATATAATGTTTAAAGAGAGTTAAAATAATTTAGGAGGGAATTTGGAGAGTTTGAATTGAGTTGAGAGAAAATTAATAGAGAGAAGAGTGTAGAGAGGAGAGAGAGAGAGTTAAGTAGTGTGCGAGAAGGGGTCAATTTATTTTCTTTTCTTTTGACAGATCTCAAAGACTTGAATCTCATATCTCTATCCGAAGAGGTAAGGTATAGTCTAGTGGTTTTAAAATCATTTAATTCTTTTATACAACACATAAACTTATAGCGTTTCTTTATATTAAATTTCATAAGCCTATATATATGTGCCTCGTTTGAATCGACAACTATAATGGTTGCTGAACTGGCAGCCATAGTGACTGCTGGAATCGACGACTATTTGGCTGCCAGTTTATTATTATCATTTATTTAATTTAAATTATAAATATTATTAATTGAAAAAATAATAAAAATTATTATTAATTTATTATTAAAAAATTAATTTTTTTGTAAATAGTGCTCTATACGTAATTCTGTTAATTTAGTTATTTTATGTAATTCTGTTAATTTTAACAAAATATTTTTTAATGATTGAGCATTATTGTCGATTTTTTAAATTAATAAATTTTATTGATATTAAATAATACTTCAAAAGTATTCATAATAATATTCTTATAAATAATTATGCTTTTAGAACATATTTCCATGTTCATCGTATACTAAAAAGAAAATATAATTGTCACATATTTATTACCGAATAAATAATACGAAGCAAATCTAGAGCACTATTAATAAACTATAAAGATAATCACGCTCATTTATTGCCAAGTAATTAACAAACTATGGGACAATATGTATACAATTTACGTACTCTCACGAAGTATTATTAATTTATAACCCGAATCGATTTCTTTTGTTCATGGAATTGGATGAATGACCACTTTTCCAATAGCTCTGCCAGTTTCAAGATGGGCAAATGCTTCCAGAGTCTTTGGAAATGGGAATGGGCCTTTTGGGTCAATCACTGGTTTCACTTTTCCACTCTCCAAATAAGGATTAAGTTTCTCCAACACTGACCCATCCGAAGTCACCAAAAAATGCGAAGCTGGTGGAGTTACAGGACGTATTATTACCACAACTTTCCCTCCTTCTTTAACTGCCTTCAACGCCCTCTCACTTTGCCCTATTTTAAATGCACTACGCTGTTAGTAGATATTTCATTATTGTTGTCAACAAACTGTTCCTTTAAAATTGGGGAAACAAAAGTTGAAGAAAATAAAATTGCCAAGTTTGTTAGATAAAACAGAGATTTCATTCTAAATTAAGAGTGGGTTGATATATAGGTGCTTTTGTTGTTCTTTGGGAGAACAGCAGCTAAAGTATTTCTTAAAACACAACTTTTACTTCCCAATTAGTTGTTTATCACGCACCCATTTATTTATTGTACAGCTAATATTTTTACTCCACAATAGTTGTGATTTTAATGCCAAAAAACTTAAATACTAAACTGACCCTAAATCTTGATACAAGTTGTATGGTTGTTAGATTTGAATTTAGAAAAAAAAAAAAAAACCTGAAATTTTTGAATAAAATTGATTTTACAAGCTTGCAAGTTGCAACCTACCATATTATTGAAATTCTTTATAGTTGTGATAACCTTCTTTAAAACTTTATCTCATTCTTTTCGTAAAAGTTAATAAAATTTGCTAGAGGCGTCCGCTACAAAAGAGTAGTCAACAAAATTTGAAGCAGTAAAGTTGTATACACATTTTAAAGAATTCAGGTGTAGGTTATTAATTAAAATAAAAACAAATAAAAGAGTTAGAAATGATTTCAGGAATTTAGGAGTGAAGCAAATATGGAGTATGTAGTTAAGTTTCAAATAAGCAATAGTTGCCTTACCGACAGCATCGAAAACTACATCAAATTTCTCTGGCAGGTCTTCAAAGTTGTCTTTGGTGTAGTCAATAGCCAAATCTACACCCAAGCTCTTTAATAAGTCCAGTTTTCCGGTGCTAGCAGTAGCTGCCACTTTCGATGCACCAAAAACATGTTTCGCTAACTGCAATCATTGAAAGAGGAAGACTTATCTTAACCTTAACATCAAATTAGATAATTAATTAGTGTTAAGACTTATTTTTAAATATTAATATTAAATATTCATTTATTAATTTAAATTTTTGAGTTGAATGGTAAATTAATGTGATATTAAAATTAAGATTTTGAGTTTGAATTCTGTCCATATTTTTATTTTTTTTAATAAACTAATATTAAATCTTTACCGGCTATAGATAATTACTCTGTAAAAGTGGCATAATAATTTAACCGAACAAGTTTAACCGTACCTGAATTGCCAGGGTGCCAACTCCACCAGCACCACCTAAAACAAGGATAGATTTACCAGTAGAAAATTCTGAACGTTCAACACCTTCATAGGCAGTTTCAATGGCAACGGGAAGCCCAGCAGCTTCAGCAAAACTTAGATTTTTGGGCTTGAGAGCTAATAGCTTCTCTTCAACAGCAGTGTACTCGGCCAAAGACCCATATTTCTTAGGGTTATCCAATGCTTTCTCATTGATCTCTCCATATACCTCGTCTCCTACCTTTAAATTCTTCACTTGGCTTCCCACTTTCTCCACTACACCGGCAACATCATAGCCAGGAACCGTCTGACATTGATTACAAAAAAATAAAATTAATAATAAACACATATATATATGTATATATTGTATATTTTTGTATATACATGGGGAATGGGAATGACCAAACTTCGGAAAGAACATCAGAGAGTAACGTTTCATTTAGTAACTATATTCATAAACATTTTGATAATTCAAAAGGTTTTACTAATTATCATTCTACAATTTTTTTTTTTAACTGGCATTTAATCTTTAGAGAGAAAATAGAAAGAGAGTTACAAAACTTACAGGTAGAGGAGAGTCGGTGACTTTGAATATCCCAAGCATCCTCTTGGCATGAACTGGATTGAGTCCTGCGGCAACGACCTTGATCAGCACCTGATCTTCCTTCACTTCTGGAACTGCAACATCAGAATGAAATTTCAAAACATTCGTAGAGTTTCCATAGTCATTGTAAACCCTAGCCTTCATCTTAATTAGAGGGAATAGTAGCACTACTTGTTGCTGTTCAAACAGTGTTAGATGGTTGGTTCGGTGATTATCTTAACCAGTTTATTATGTTTGCTGCTACGATATTTAAAATGCAATTCAACGGTCTTAATCAGCCTGAAAAGGAAAGTAAACCTTATAGATGTTAGTGGACGTCTCTCATTTGATTAGAGTTAGTGGTCGACAAATTGATCATGATTCATGAATTATGATTATTCTACTGTGTACAATAATCAACGTTAGAAAACTTGGAATAGAATAGAACAGTAAACTCACCAAAGATGAGTTTTCATGTACCTGCCCAGATAATATGGCATTGTTCCTTTTTTTTTTTTTTTAAGTTTCAACTTGGAGATATAATTTTTTGAAATGTAAACCAAAAAAAAACTAAAATTTGTTTGCCTGTGCCCGACTAGAATTCAGGAATTATTCGTTGTTTTAAATCGTAGATGTGAATTTTGGCATCTATGAATAACGAGAAAGTCAGGTCCAAAGAAATTGATAATTTGCTTATATTAATTTTGCCTTTACAAAGGCGCAATTTATATAAGAAAATAAATATTATTAAAAAAATAAAAAAATAAAAAAATGATTTTGGAATATAATCTGAAAGAAATTTGAATAATAATGCTTGAAATGAAAACTTTTTATTTACTATTAAAATTATTTGTAATAGAAATATATCATTATAAAAAATTTGTAATAAAATTTATTACGAATTTTATGCTATCAGTAATTTATGATTGATTTTATCACAATAAAAAATTTTAATTTTCTATCGTAAATGTATGATATTTTTTATTAGAAAATAAATTTTAGATATTAGTAATAAATAATTTATTAGATTATTTTAAAAAATTAGTAAGAAAATGATGTGTGTATTCTTATACACAATATAACATAATTTTTAAAATTTTATTACAATAAAAGAATTACAAAATGGTGTGTAAAACACTGACTCATCTTTAAATTACAATAAAAAAAACCTAACTATTTTACTTCATTTAACTATCTTTATAAACCAAATCCATTGATTTCATCTTTCTTTTAACTTTCTCGACTCTCTTATCTATTGCCTCCCATTTCATCTAGTCATTGATGTCTAATATTCTCTAGCCATTACCACTGACAAGCATAAATTGTATTTATTATTTTCACTCTTTTAACTTGATTAATTACTCTCTTTTTTTTCTTTTCTCTCTCATTTTCTTTCCTTTTCTTCTCTTACTTCTTCCTCTTCCTTTCTCTTCTTTCTACCAATCCAACGAGATCGATAACCCAATACCCAAAATAAATTATTAAAAAATACCTTTTCTTTTTATCCACTCTTTTTTTAAAAGTGGGTCTCACATATTTAAATAAAATATAAATATATATATTATATATTAATTTTACAGACCTCACTGTCCATTAATAATAATAAAAAATATAATATAAATATGTAAAAATATCTTAATATTATATATATAATATTTGGTATTTTTCGCCAAACTTTTTACCGTTAGTCATTAAAATTTACATCAAGAAAATATCATGAATATATATTTTTAAAATATTACTAATAGAGACTATTGAAAACTTAGTAATATCCGAGTATTACAAGACTTGTATTCGATGATAGTTTTTATAAATAAACCTCTATCTCATTTGCCCTTTTCATTTTTCAACATTTACAATTCTCAATGTCCATTTTAATTTTTATTATCCATTTTCCTTTTGTTTTTAGCAGATTAACTATCTTCAAATACAAGAGGTAATTAATTATTAATCACTTTTCGATTTCATATGTTATTTTTGGTTTTTTTTGTATTATTTTGGTTTTTGTTCATGGGCATGTTAATGAATCAGATATGATTCTTGTTTTCTTAAGAGAAAAACTTGAATGCTATGTTTTTTTTTTCTTTTTTCTTTTCAGAATGGTGTTGTAACATGGTGTAGTAGTTTTGGGAAAGTTCAAGTAGGAGTATCACTTTATAATAACAGCTAATTTGAAGGATTATTTTTGTTAGTTAGTGTTCGCAAAATTATACACACAGAATTTGTAACCGCAAGTGCACAAGTTGTGAGCAAGTAATAAGGTGATGAGAGAGTATCGTTCTCACGAGGATTGTGTCCTAAATTGATGCTAAGTACTATGATGTTGGCAACCTAACTTCTAGGCTAATCTAAAGGGTATGATGAATTATTAAATTAAAAGCAACTTAAAACTGATTAACTTGGTAAATTAAGGAAAAGAAAGATCTATGGCTATGGAATTCTAGGGACTTGATTTCCTCTATTGTTCCTGTGGTCTTTGTTATTAGTGATCAACAACTAATTTTATGCATTCATTAGTCCAGAGTGTCTGATTAATCTCATTCCCTCTCCCGAGCACTAAATGAGATACTATACATATACAACTAAGTTGATATTCCTATCTAACCCGTTATACATACACGTATTAAGCTACTCTTAAGCGACTACCCTAAGTTCATTAGTCTTCCAACTCAACAAACTCAAAGCTATGCTTTTTAAAACCAACATATGGATTAAACTTTTTCAAGCACATAACCCAAATGTTTAAATCATCCAATATATTTTTCAATGCAATTAGAAGCATGAAGCATAAAAAAAGCATAAACGAATAACACAAGATAGCCATTAATCACATAACAACATTAGCACATATTGTTCAATAGAGTTCTATTAAGGCCTACAACATATAATCTAACAACAAAATGATAATCTTGCGATATGGTGAATTCTATACAAATGGGATCCTAGAGTATTGATTTCATTCTATTCTTCCTATGTTCTTCCCATTTAGCAAATTTGTTCAATTTATTAATCAAAGGCTTAAGATTAATCTCATTTCCTCTTCCGAGTGCCAAATGAGATACTATGCATACATATTCAAGTTGATATCTCTATCTAACTTGTTTACATAGACATGCATTACGCAACCCTTAAATTGATTACCTAATGATTAATTTCATTACCTCTCCCGAGCGTCAAATGAAATTCTAGGCATAATAGCACACCCAAAGTGTTTGCGCCTGTCACGCATTTTATCAAACACTTTAAAAAAGAGTGCACCACATGTAATCCTAGGCATAATGGCATACCCAAAGTGTTTGCGCCTGTCACGCATTTTATCAAACACTTGGAGTGCACCAGATGCAAATCCTAAGGAAAATCATGATGATTACCTAAGTGTTATTGGCCTTCCAACTCAATAACAACCTAATGTTATGTTTCTCCCAAATCCAATAAATGGGTCAATCTCTTTCAAGCATCAATCCATAAATTCACAACAACCAATTCATTTTCCAATCAATTAGAAGCATTAAGCATAAAGAAACATAAATGAATTACACGAAAATATACTAAATCATCTAGATATAATATAAATAAAACTACATCAAGCCTTAGAATCAAGTTTAATCACATAAAAATCTAACCATAACTAAAATTTTCTAGAAATCCATAGATACAACTCATTTAAGCAATGTTCATAATAGAAAATTAAAACAAAAGAGAAAATCAAATAAAAGAAAAGAGAAAATAGAATTTGGGATGTCTCCAAGGTTTTAATCCTCCAAATGTCTTCAATGAAGCTCAAGAAACCTTGGAGACATCATTTCTTCTCTTCAAATTTGAGCTAAAGCCTTCTCTCCCTTTGCAAATTTCGTGCCCCTTGCTGCCTAACTCCCTTTGGCTCAATAATGGACATTTATATAGGTTTAGGGTTTCAAAAAGAGGACAAAAATGCCCTTAAAGAATGCTCAGAATTCAGTGCCACGATATTTGGGTTCAATGCCGCGGCATGGAGCTTCTAGAATGGGTGCGCCGGTCAATGCCTCAGCGCCGAATACCCCGATATTGCACTGTAGCACTGTTTATATTTTTAGTATTTTAGTTCCTTCTCGGATTCTCATCTCAAATAGCTCCATTTGCATCCAGTTTTCGGTATTTTTGCTCCGATAGTACTTAAACTTATAAAACAACATTAATATGCATAAAATAGCCAAATTATTGGAATAAATTGAACAAAAATCAAGTTTAGGAAAGTAAAATATTTTATGCAATTACACTCTATCAGTTAGATTGTTAAATTTATTAGTACATTTATTTGAGGATTGATGGCGAATTATTTATGTGGTGGATATTAATTATTATCAATTTGTTGCTAACTATAGCAATTTATATATTTTTCTTCTATAAATATTTATAAATTTGTGATAGAACGTATCTATCATAAAATTTTTCTATAAAAAATCTATAATAAAAATGATCAATCATAAATTAGTGAGATAATTTTAAACAATAAAATGAATTTATCACAAAACTTTGTTTGTGATGAATATTACATTAGCCCCTTTTTTAGTAGTGATTTTTATTTGTTTTATCATATTTGCATTCTAATCGTGTCATATTTGCCTTTTACTAGTCAATAATCTATTAATGATTCTTATCATGCTCTTTTTATTTTCTTATCTGTTAGTGAAAAAACTGTTTAACTCCCAATTTGTTGTAATGATATTGGAAATCCTTCTTTTATATAGTCTTTTTATCATGCAAAAAGGAGGTAAGGTTCTTTTAGATCTTTGTCCATAGAAATCTTCCAAAATCTTTCAATTGTATTGGCTTTTTTTATTGATCATGTAAAAAAGTAAATAGCATTTCTATCATTTTCATCAATGAAATCTTTCAGTTTAAAAGAATTTTATTTTAGTGACAAACATATTATAAGAAATTAAACTTTTATTGTGATGTTCATAACTTTTTCTGTCAGCATTTTTAATATGTCACTTTTTTTTAACATACCATATCGATTATGGATCGATATCAACGTAACCATAAAAAATTCAATACTAAAAAGGGGTGATTTACTTGATCTCCTTTCTTCTCTCTCTTCGAAAATTGATTCTCGGGTAACTGTTCATAACCTACAAAACCGTCACTCTTTCCTCCCCTCTTCCCGCTCTCTCTCTCTCTCTATTATCTATTTATTATTGTTGGCTATAAGGCACAATGAAAACGAGCTAATCTACTGTATACAAACATGATGCTAATGACGTTGTTCAATGAATAATCAGCTAAAAAGACAAAAGGCATGTTGTAGAGTTGATGGATTGCGACGTTGACACAAAACACATGGCGAATTGCGGCAAATGGAATTGTAATGGAAATGACTGTTTGGCGTTGATGTACCATTTTTAGCGATCGAATTGAAGCGAAGAATGTTAAATATGGCATCGATTTGCTGATTGGTTATTGTTGGCAGTGGCAGTGGCAGTGCGGTGGTTAGTAGCGGCACTAAGGTTCTTCCCGATTTTGTGTTTTTTCTTGCTTGATTCTTTTTAAATACACTCAAAAACTACCCTAGTATGCTCCGAAACTATTTTTCACCATGGCCTATCATCTCATAGTGCTTATTCTAATCTAATCATTAAAATAGCTTTTAAAATATATTTGCAAACATCTTTTGATATCATTTATCATAACATAGAGTAATTGTTATTGACTCAAAAAGTTAAAAACAATGTACAAAATTGTAAAAGGGGACTAAAATGTTCAACTTGAATATTACAAAATAGTATTTTTGAGAAGAGACTTAGAGTCAAGGCACCACAGCCTAGAAAATTGATATGTAAACCTAGGTCTTGGCACCATAGCGCCAAAAACTGAGGTCGCGGTGCAGCCCGTGGGAACAGTAACAGTAACAGTGAACAGTGAACAGTTCTCCCACCCCATGAACAACGACTGGCATACGGGTGCCAAATTCCAACACCGTAACATCGTTTGAAGCAGGACCTTCATACTACGGTACCAGCCAATTTGATGAGGCACCGCAACCCCAATTCTACTGTGTCGCGGTGCCATCACTAAAATTTGCCATAATTTGAAGTCTATAAATTGAAACCTTTGAGCCACTACCTATTTTTTATCAAAAGGGATAAAGAAAAATATAAGAGAAGATAGAAAGAAGAGAGGAGGCTAGAGCACAAATTGGAAGAGGAGAAAGACTAATTTCTAGAGAGAGAAATGTTAGTGTACTATGCATAGGGTGAATGTGTGCATTTTAATTATAAAGTAAACACAATGGAAATAAAACATCAATCTCATTACAATAATAAGATAAAAAGAGCTCAACCTGAAGTTATAGTCGGAACAACTCTAATCCAAAAATTTGGTGGAATTGCTGCAGGTAGAATGGTAGCTTCTTATCTTAGCAGAAATTGAAGCAATTATTTGCTTCTTTATCTCTAGGCCAATTACTTCACTTACACTTTTGGAAATTTTGTAACTCTTACAACTTGATGCACTAAGTCATGCATAAAGCCCCCTTATTTATATTGTTCATTGCAGCCCGTGGAGCCAATTGAAACTCTTTTAGTGGCTTAAATATTCAAGCATAATGTGCAATGCAATTTGAAACTCAAATCACACCTTATGCTTAATAAAAGAAAATGTGGCAAGGAGCTTAAGTGCTAGCTGAATTACGGCATGAGTAATGAACATTTTTCATTTCAAATGCCATTATAAATAGCCCACCTCATGCTTTCCAAATTAACTCTGCTTTTCAATTTAAGTGAAGTAACTGAATTTCAATAAGCATGAGGTAGTGATGCTTTACTTTCCAAAAGGCTATACACCTCAAACTTAGCAAAAGTAAATGGATGGCCACATGTCAAGCCAATGCATGATGATGCCTTGTAATACATATGGCAGCTTCTTAGGCGATGAGATAACAAGTCCCCACTTGCTATTTGTCAACCTTCTTGTCCTAACACTTAAACTCTATCAACGTCTCGAGAGATTTTGAAATAATTTTTTCTTTCTGAGATCTTTTCAGATCGAACCATTCAATCCGATGCACTACCCCAATACTCAACGAATACATTCATATTGTAAAACTCTTTAGGTTCACATCCATTTATCTTACAAAACTCTTTCGTAAGTCTATAAATGATGCTCACACACACGTTACGAAAATTATAGAATGGCGTATTAAACTATACAAGTTGAGGTTAATACATATTCCCATAATCCCTCTATCACTTATATCCTAGAAGAGCAGAGATATAAATCATCATTATCAAGTCTCCATATGCTCAACCGTGAACTTATATCCAGATTCGTATTTCATAAATAATGTTCGCAAAAACTTTTGTGATATTGTTTATCCCATAAAAAACTCTTTTTTTAGGTTTATTGCTTATGACCATAAGACTTTCTAAAATATAGTCTTTGAGCATCATGATATACAACTCACCCATAAGAGCTGACGAATCCCATAACTACTCACACTGGACTCTATGAGCATCAAACTATACCTAACAATATCTAGTGGTCAGACTATGAAAGGTTTTTGATATGTGTGTAACATAAGTTTAGTGGACCACTTATGTCAATGGACTATAAATACTATTTAATTCGAGAAGACCTTCATTTGACGGCTTTATGGGATGTCTAATGGAGGTTCTCATTGAGTTTGTTCAGTACCCAATCCGCACTGAATACCTGTATGTCTATACGAGTTTCCACTAAGCTCATGATTTGCTAAGACTAACCATCTGGACCATTTAGATATAGACATACACTGATCTATATTTGATAAAGTCTTCACCAATAGACTCGCATTAGTGAAGATAAATCAAGAACATAAAGTTTAAGAACATACTTGCACAATGATATTTCTTAACTATTTGTAACTTCTTACAACTATGTCATTACTAATATATCCCTAGGTCTTTGTCCTGTTTTAGACAAGGATTTAATCTTTTAGATTTCACTGACTCTTATAACTTACTAACTCTTAACAGTGCTAACTCTTAGCATTTATAATTCTCAGCGTTGCTAACTCTTAGCCCAGATCTAAACTCTTTTAGACCAGATCTGAACTCCTTCAGATCATACAGTGTCTGAAATGTTACTAGCATATTACCATTTGATAAATATAATTAGCGATTAAATAAAATATTTATTGCATAAATATTAAAATAAAGTACCTATACAAAATAGGATGGCATGTAACACAAATCCAAAAACCTCTCACTTGTTCTAGTGCCATTCGTAATGGTATCGTATACCTAATGAATCCACATGTTTCTCAAACACTTTAGGAGTTAAGGCTTAGTTAGTGGGTCCGCTACATTATCTACAAAGTCAACTCTATAAAATATTACACCTACTCTAGCCAAGATCTCTCTAACTATGTGGTATTTACTTTCCACTTGCTTAGATCTTTGGTGTGCTCTTGGCTCTTTGGCTTGTGCAATGGCCTTATTATTGTCGCAAAATAATGGAACATGATCCATCAAACTTAGGACTTTATCGAGCTTTCCGATAAATTTACATATCCATACTGCTTCTTTCGCTACTTTCGAGACAATAATGTATTCTGCCTTTGTAGTAAAATCAGCTATGGACCCCTATTTGACACTTTTCCAACTTATTACAACACCATTGAGAATAACACATAACCCAATATAGACTTTCTATCATCTAGATCAGACTGAAAGTCTAAATCTATGTATCCTCATACTTGTAAGTCATTATCTCTATATATAAAAAAAGTACATTTGTACTCTTAAGGTATTTAAGGACATGTTTAACTGTCATCTAATGGCTATCACCTGGATCAGATTGATACCGACTCATAACACTTATAGCTAAATTGATGTAAAGTCTTGTACACATCATGATATACATCAAGCTTTCAATAGCTGACGCATATAGGATGTTAGACATTCTAACCTTTTTATCTTTCTTCTGAGGACACATCTTCCTTAAAAGATGAATGCCATTTCTAAAAGTACATTAACTATCTTACAATTACTAAAATGGTACTTTTCGAAGACATTGTCTATGTACAAAGATTATCTATAAAGCTTTATATCCAGTATATAGGAAGCCTCCTCCAAATCCTTTATAGAGAAGTTCTTACTCAGATAACTTTTCACTAACTACAACATACGGATATTATTTCCAATGATTAAATGTCATTGACATAAAGAATTAAGAAAATTATCATGCTCCCACTTACCTTTCTATACACACAAACTTTTTCTTTGTTTTTGATGAAACCAGACCCTCTAATTACCTCATCAAAATAAAGATTCTAACTTCCGGAGGCCTACTAAAGTCCATAAATAGACTTTTTAAGTTTAAATACAAAACCAGAGGTCAAGCTTGATGCAAAACTTTCAGATTGTTCCATGTATATCTCTTCCTCAAGATATCCATTACGAAATACCGTCTTTACATCTATCTGTCAAATCTCAAAGTCATAGTATGGGGCAATTGCTAATAATATTTGAATTGACTTAAGCATTGCTATTGGTCTAAAGGTTTCCTCATAATCGATCTTAGATCGCTGAGTATAACTTTTTGCTACCAGTTGAGCTTTGAAGGTCTTTACCTTCTCATCCAGCCTACACTTTTGCTTACAAAACCCATTTAACACCGATAGAAACTATTCCTTCAGAAAGCTCAACCAAGTCCCGAACTTGATTGTGATGCATTGAGTCAATTTTAAATTTAATGGCATCTTGCTATTTTCCCAAGTTGATGTCTAACATCACCTCTCCGTAAGTTAAAGGATTATTTTCTATAAGTAAGAAAAAATCAGGGGCATCTTAGAGTATCAAACCATACCTTTCAGGTGGCTTTGATATCCTTTGTGACTTATGTGAAGGGTGTGTGAAAGGTTTTCTGCTCAATTGAGCCCGTGGTTCCATTACTGATTCATCCTGATTAACTTCATCAAGTTTAATCTTTCTACAATCCCCAAGATCCATGAAAAACTCTTTTTCTAGAAGGTCGCATAATGAGAAACGAACACATTTCACTCATGAGGATCATAGAACTAGTATCCCATTGAATTCTTGGGATTAGTAATGAATTGATACTTGTACCCTCTGGGTGCAAGTTTATCCTCTTGCATAAATTTTACATAAGCAGGACAGCCCTAAATCTTAAAATATTTAAGACTCGGTTTCCTTCCAGTCCACATATGATATAGAGATAAGGGAACAGTTTTAAATAGAACTCTGTTCAATATATAAGCAGTAATTTCTAGAGCATATCGCTGTAGATATTTTAGAAGATTAGTGAAGCTCATTATCGATCAAACCATATCCAATAGAGTCTAATTCCTCCTCTCTGAAACACCAATGTATTGTAGAGTAATTGGAGGACTACACTAAGCGAGAATCTCATTCTCTTTTAAATATTTCAAGAGTTCATTGCTCATGTATTCTCTGCCTCGATTTGATCGAATAATTTAATGTACATGTTGGTTTGTTTCTCTACTTTAAGTCAAAATTCTTTGAACTTTTTAAAGGTTTTCGACTTGTGTTTCATAAGAAACACATATCCATATTGTGACAAATGATCGTTAAAGATTACGAACTATCAAAATTCACCCATCGTAGTGTAATTCATTGGACTACATACATCACTATGTACAAGTTCCAAAATCAGTGGCACGGTGTCTAACACCAGTAAAAAGAGATTTTGTCATTTTTTCTTGAATAAGTGATTCAAAACCTAGATAAGGCTCTATAGTCAGATCAGGTATCCGACCATCTTTAACCAGACAGGATAAGCATCCAACACCTATATGGCCTAATCTCATATGCTATAATTCTATCCCGTGTAAAGTTCCTGAGCTACTACTAACATTTACCTGTACATTCATGACATTTCTTATTGTATCCAATATATAATTCCTATTAACTAATAGACATTCAGCTATCAAAACATCATGCATATCATATAAATATAAGGAACGATTTTGAATATGCATATGATATCATTCACTGTCAAGTACAAGACGGGATGCAATCTATCTAACAATACAAGGCACATATCAATAATAGATAAGCATATACCTAAAGGGAGATTTTTAACAGAGGCTAGGTACTTCGAACAATTTCGCTTCCAGTGCCCATCCTCGCCACAGTGGAAACACTTTCCTTTTTTCTTTTTCTTTCTTTTATAGCTTAGATGTGGGTCACTTCTGAGGACCTATACTGGGTGTCTGTTTCACCTTGTTTCTCTTCTTCTATTTAGGCTTCCTAGAAGCATTCGGGGTAAAAGATAAAGTACCCTGATTATAGAAGAACGATCGCGCTTTGTTCATATCCTCTTGTGTTATCTTTAACATATTATGATGATCAGCATAAGTAGGGGTCAATCCTTACATATTAAAGTTCATAATAAACTGTACGAAAGGCTCTGAAAGCGACTAAAGAATCAAATTATTCCTCAATGAATTATTTAGCACAATATCGTTAGTCATGAACCTCTCGATGTAAGAAATCATCTTGAGGACATAGGGACTTACAGAACTGCCCTCTAGAAGTCTACACTAGAAAAGCGATTTGGAAACTATATAAATTTTAACTTGAGATCGGTCGTCAAATAGCTTTTTCAAATATAGCATAATGCTATTAAAATCGCCTATATGGACGTGCTCTCTCTATAGGTCTTTAGACATTGAGGAAAGAATGTAAGATTTAAATTTTAAATCATAATTTAACCATTTCTAATAAGTCTGCCTCTTCTCTAGAGTGGCTTTATCAGAAATGCCTTAGGGCATGCACTGATCAATCACATATCCTAATTTTTTAGAATCCATAACAATTTTTAAATTCATCAGCCAGTCAACATAATTATTAGCACATTTAATTTTGCTTGCATTAAGTATGCACACCAATAGATTAGATGAAGCCATTGTATCTTTACAAGAAAAAATAAAAAGATGTTAGCAGAAAATATTTCAATCACTAATAAATAATGTCTTAGATTATGGTATAACATTTATACATTCTTAAACTAAAAATGCCCTCCCACTGCTTTACATAATCCTCTAAATCTTTCAAAGTGGATCGACAATTTAACACTTTTAAACTATACAATGGAAAGTGGATCCTGTTGGCATTTTACTCTGACTATATACTTTAGCTATCTAAGCCTTTCTAAAATCCAAAAGGTAGACAACTCTTCTCAATTGCATATCATGTAACTCTTACTACTAGTCCTAAATATATCTTATCCACACACTTTAGCTATCAAGGGTAGGTGTATTCCAGATTACCTTGTCAATTATCAAATATATGCTATCAATATTACCCATACACTTTAGAGTTCTAGGGAAATACTTTCACATATATTTGTCTCATCTTACATTTAACTAGCATAAACAAATTACACTGACTAAATCCCTCACACTTTAGTGATCTTAGGAAAAACCAATACGTCTATTATCATATTGACAAGATGGACCAATGTGTAACATTATCTCATAAGGAAATACTTTTCAATCTAATTAAAAGAGATTTTTTATATGTCCCAATCTTGTGAGGATGTGATACTCAATCACATATTTGTTTTGTGCAAGCACAATTAAGCCTTTAGTAAGGTTTTTATTGTGATTACCAGCATAAACAAATAGGCCACGGTTTATAATGCAATTATTATAACAATCATAAATCGCATAAAATAAATAATAAATATTTGTAAATACTTTAAAAAATAAATAATCGGAGTGAATGGCGTAATTACAGCAGTTTTAGGTTCCTATTGTTACGACGCTAGGGCCCAGCCTCCGATGTCGCAGCGCTAACCTTACAGCGTTGTGGTGCTAGGGTCATCACCCCAGTGCAGCGGTGTTGTGTTACTAGCACTGTGGCGCTGGGGCCTGGAAACCTCAGCTCCATAGCGCTGTGCAGTAAGCGTTGTGGCGCTAGGGTCTAGAAACCACGGTGTCACGGTGTTCCTCATCTAACGCTATGGCACTGAAACCTAGATAGCCCTAACGCTCGACATTCCTTTAAGCTGTGTCCTGATTATGTACTTTTCAATACTTGAAATGCATAATCAACAACCCTGGGACTTCCTAATGACTCCATGAGCACTCTAATTAACCACAATCAACATACAAATATACGTTTGGATACCATTTTGTTAGTGTGCTATGCGTAGGGTGAATGTGTGCATTATAATTTTAATTTTAATAAATTTGCACGTCACACATGAAAAGTAAGTACAGTGGAAATAAAATATACATTTCATTACACTAATGAGATAAAAAGGAGCTCATCCTAAAGTTGTACTTAAAACAACTCTAGTCCAAAAACTTGGTGGGATTGCTAGAGCTAGAATGGTAGCTTCTTATCTCAGCTCCAATTGCACCCCATTCTTAATAAAAGAAAAGGTGGCAAAGAGCTTAAGTGCTGGTTAAATTACGGCATGAGTAATAGCCAATTTCTATTTCAAATGCCATTATAAATAGTCCACCTCATGCCAATTTAACTTTGCTTTTCAAATTAAGTGAAGCGTCCGAATTTCAATAAGCATGAGGTAGTGATGCTTTACTTTCAAAAAGGCTATACACCTCATGCCTAGCAAAAGTAAATAGGTGGCCAAAGGTCAAGCCATTATAAGGCATCATCATGCCTTGGCTTAACATGTGGTAGCTTCTTAGAGGTTAAGGTGGCAAGTTCCCATTTACCATTTGTCAACCTTCTAGGCCTAACACTTAAGCCTTGCCAACTTCCCGAAAGACTCTAAAATAATTCTTGCTTTTTAAGATCTTTTTAGATTAAACCATTTAAGCTAGTGCGCTTCCCTAGTGCTCAACGAGTAAACTTTATATTTTAAGACTCTCTAGTTCACACATGTTTGTCTTATGAAACTCTTCTGTTAGTTCATACATATATAAGTTATGAAAATTACAGAATGACGTATTGGACCATACAAGTTGAGATTAATACATATTCATATAATCCATTCGTCACTTATATACTGGAAGAGCAGAGACTTAAATCATCACCGTCAAGTTTCCATATGCTTAACCGTGAACTTATCTCTAAATTTTTATTACATAAAAAATATGTACAAACACTTTTGTAATATTATTTATCCCATGGAAAACTCTTTCTCAAGTTTATTGCTTATGGCTATAAGACTTCTAGAAATACAATCTTGGAGCACAAGATATACAACTCACCCATATAAGCTAATAGATCCCATATCTATACACAATGAACTCTATAAGCATTGGATTATACCCAGTGACACCAGTGGTCAGAATATGAAATGTCTCTAACATGTGTAACCTAAATATGATGGATCACTCACAAGCCTACTGCAGTGTTCAAGTCAAGGGACCATGAATACTACTCAACTCAAGAATACCCTCAATTGTTAGCTTTTATGGGATTTCTATTGGAGGTCCTCATTGAGTCTGTTCAGTACTCAGTCCTTACTGAATATCTGTATATCTATATGAGCTTTAATTAAGCTCATGATCTACTAAGACTAACCATCCAGATATAGGCATACATTGATCTATATTTGATATGGTCTTCACCGATAAACCTGCATTAGTGAAGATAGATCAAGAATATAAAGTTTGAGAACATAAATGCATAATGACATTTTCTAGCACTATTTGTAACTCCTTGTAACTATGTTATTGCTAATATATCCCCAGGTTGTTGTCCCATTTCAGATAAGTCTCTAACTCTATAGATTTCACTGACTCTTATAACTTGCTAAGTCTTATCAGTGCTAACTTTTAGCATTTATAGTTCTTAGCATTGCTAACTCTTAGCCCTGGTCTAATCTCCTTTAAACTAGATTTGAACTCTTTCAGATCATACAATATTTTAAATGTTACAAGTATCTTACTATTTAATAAATATAATTAGCAATTAAATGGAATATCTATTGCATAAATATTAAAATAAAATATTCATACAAAATGGGATGGCACGTAAGTACAAATCCCAATAAGAAATACCTATCATTAGAGTGAGTGAATGTCTCTACAGCCTCTTGAGGGTTATTAAAAATATTTGAAGGATGAAAGGTTTGGAGACATCTCCAAATTGGTTTATTTTGTTTCTTTTTACTTTATCTCTTTTGTTTGAAGTTTGTAGTTATGAATATTGTTTAAGCATGATTGTATCTACGAATTTCTTGATAATTTTAATTATAGTTTGATTAATGTGTGGCAAAATGTGAATTCTAAGGCTTGATGTAGCTTTATTTATACTATATTTGGATGATTTAGTGGATTATTGTTTAATTCATTCATGTTTCTTTATGCTTAATGCTTCTAATTAATTGGGAAATGAATTAGTTGTTATTCATTTATAGGTTAGTGCTAATGAGAGATTGACGTATTTTCGGATTTGAAAAACATAGCTTTAGTTGTTATTGCATCAGGAGGCTAACAACACTTAGATAATCATTAAAGGTTGCTCTATTATTACATCAATAGACAAGTTAGATAGGGATATCGACTTGAAAATGTATGTTTGTATCTCATTTGACATTCGAGAGAGGTGATAAGATTAATTTATGGGTAATCAATTTAAGAGTTGCATAATAAATGTATAGGTAGACAAGTTAGATAGAAATATTAACTTGAATATGTATTCATAATATCTAATCTTTAGGAGATGTAATGAAATTGGTATTAAACTCTTGATTAATGAATTGAATGAAATTGCTAAATAGGGAGAACATAGGGAGAATTGAGTAAAATCAAGACCCTAAGATCCTCACCATTTTGTAAAATTATTATTTTTAATTGTTGCTTTGTTAATCGCTTAATTTAGGTTGTTAAAGTGATTTTCCTTAGTCATTACAATTAAATTAAGTTGCTTAGATAAAATTGAATTGCAAAAACTCATAGTACTTAGTGTAAATTCGAAAGATCAATCCTTGTAGGAATAATACTCATACTCATTACTTTATTACTTGCTTACAACCCATGCACTTATAGCTTGTATATGCGAACTAGTCTTTTTTACCGTTGTTGGGGATTGTAATTTTTGAGTTCTTGCTAATATTGTGGTTAAGTGACTTGATCTTAATTTAGCCATTTATTTTTCTTGATTTAGTTGTTTCGGAGATGTATACGAAGAGCTTGTAGCTTGAACTTATTTCCTATTAATCCAGAAGTATAGTGTAGTTTACGAAACCTTAGAAGAGAACAAAGAATCCAAGCTCAAGCTATAGCTGACGAAGGTAACAACCAGCAACCATGGGCCTTGTAAGATTATTTCAAGCTCGTGGTTAATGACAATTTTTAGGGGATCCGACTTTAAGGAATCAATACCAACAAATGTGAATTGAAGCTAGCTCTCATTAGCATAGTGTAACAAAATTAGTATGGGCTTTTCCAAGTTACCCAAATGTTTATCTTGTCATGTTCTTGAAGATTTGTGACACTATCAAGATAAATGGAGTTTCGAAAGATATCATTTGATTATACTTGTTCTCTTTATTTTTTATAGACAAGGCGAAAGAGTGGCTCTAATCCTTATAACCAGGTAGCATCACAACATGGGAAGCATTGGCGTAAACATTTCTCACTAAGTTCTTCCCTCCATTAAAGACTTCTCAAATAAATTTTGAGCCTCTTTATGAAGCATGGGAGTGGTTTAAAAGATCTTATTCAGAAGTGGCTTTAGCATGGATACCAAAATTGCTTTCATATCTAACATTTTTACAATAGGTTGAATTGCCAAACTAGAGTGATTATAGATGCGGCGACCAGTGGTACTTTATTGTCCAAAACTGCCGATGAAGCTCAACTTCTATTGATAGAAATAAATTACAACAACTATCAATGGCCAATTATGAGGAAAGGCGCCAAAGTGTATAAAGTTAACCTTATTGTAGCACTTTCAGCTCAAGTTTCAACCTTAGCCAACTAAATTTATGCACTAAATGCTAGAGAATTTTCATGAAACAAGGATTGAGCTAAGATTACTAGAGTGTCTTATATCAGTGAGGGTGGTGATCCAGATCAAGTTCAATATGTCAACAATCGAATTTTTTATTGTTGAAGCAACAACAAGGAATGCAATACAACCTCAACTAGGGTTTGATCAACTAATAGCCGTGAAGCTTAGAGATAATGCTTATGTGTCATTCTAATATTTGTATGAATATATTGATATTTATACAATACACATTTTTCTATAAATCATTAATTTATTATAAGGATATTTTTCTCAATACCCCTAAAATATCGACTAATTTCACAAATACTCAAATGTTTAAATAATTGATATTAATATCCAAATTTTTAACGAAATATGTACCAATGCCTAATTGTTAGGAATATTCTGTCAAATTAAACAAATTTCATGTCAATCAACTTAAAATGACTAAATTGCCCCTCATACGTTAAAAATGACTGACATGACAATGACATTTGCACGAGTTCTAAAGAAGTTCAATTTTCAAAAAACATTGTGACTTTTTATTATTAAAAATTATACTTATTTTAATATTATTAAAGAATCCTTCAAAATTATTAAAAATAATAAAATAAAATCCTTTATAAAATAATTAAAAAATATAAACAAAAAATTCAAAACACCTTAAAAATAAAACAAAATAAAAATAAAAATCATAATAATAATAAAAATCCTTTCAGAAAATTAAAAATTAAAAAATAATTATATTTAAGATTCGTTAGAAGTTAAAAATTTGGAAGTAAAAAATTGAAGAATATATCACTATTTAGATATAAACTAGTGTAATAAAATTAAAAAAATTATATTTGATGATGATCAACAAGGAACCTAAATAGACTGAATTACAATGTAATTAGATACTCATAACATACTAATGTGTAATATCAACTAACTTCAAATTATTAAAGAAAAATAAAACAATTTTATTAAGAAAATATTGAACAAAGAAATTTCCAAATCTACAAAATTAAATTCAAATCACAGCCTAAGCTGCCGCTGCACTGAAACTCAACCTACTACCATCGAACAATGCTATGCTACCGTGAAGAGACCATCGATCAGTTCAAAATACATCGATTACCAAACCGTGTCGATTGGCTTCTCCTCCGTCAGAAAACGTAGGGGATGTATGTATAATCTAGTGTAATTCTCACTATATATTGTTTGGCAGCCAAGAAAAATGTATGGGCTTTTCAACTTGATCTATTATCTGATAATCCTTCATTGCCACTTGATCGTGCAAAATCCAAAAGCCAAAAAAAAATTAAAAGATCCAAGCTCGCCAAACTCAAAATCCAAAAAGATTCCTTAGATCCTACAACTCCTTGACCTCTCTCTTTTATTCAAAATAATTAAATTTCCCAAAAAACTTTCACATACAAAATCTCTAACTTTGTTTCTCTTTTTCAGTTTCCATATCCAAAAATAAACTCAAATGGTAAGGGATACCAAATTTAAATTTAATGCTTTTAGTGTAATTGAAAAATTAACTAGATGATCTAGACTTATAGGTTGTATGCTTGGAAAAGATTAACCCATTTGTTAGACTTGAAAAGCATGACCTTAGCTTTTATTGAGTTTAGAGACTAATACAACTTGGGTAATCAATTTAAGGGCTGCATAATACATGTATAGATAACAAGTTAGATAAGGATATAACCTTGAATATGTATGCATAGGATCTCATTTGACGCTCGGGTCCTAGGGTCTCATTTAACCACTCATTATGTGACACTATTAAGATGAATGGTGTTTTGGAGGATGTCATTCAGCTACGTTTGTTCCCTTTCTCACTTAGGGACAAAACATAATCCATGTAACTGGGGAGTATAACAACATAGAAAGAGTTAGCAAAAAAGTTCCTTACCAAGTTCTTTCTACCATTAAAGATCTCTAAACGCCAAGGAGAAATAGTTCAATTTTGACAAATAGATTTTAAACCACTCTATGAAGCTTGGGAGTAGTTCAAGGACCTTATTCAAAAGTGATCTCAATATAAATACTAATATTTGTTCCAAATTTAACTCATCTACAATGGGTTGAATGGCCAAAAGACTATCGTAAATGAGATAGTAGGTGGTACTTTTCTATCAAAATCCGTAGAAAAAGCTTAGCTCTTGTTAGAAAAAATAGCTTGTAATAACTACCAATGTCCTAATGAGAGGTCCATTATGAGAAAAGCCACTGAAGTACATGATGTTGATCCATTGGTTACACTCTTAGCCCAAGTCTTAGCATTAGACAATTAAATTTCCACACTCAATGCTAGAGAAGTATCAACAAGAAAAGATTCGACAATTATGGTAGCTATATCGTACAAAGGTGAAGAGGGTGATCTGGAACAAGTGCAATGCGTCAATAGTTGTTATTTCAACTACCAGAGACATAATTTGCCTATATATTACCATCTAAGACTTTAAAATCATGAAAACTTTGCTTATGAAAATCCTAGGCAACTAGCCAACTCAATTAAAGGCCAAATCTCTGTCAAGTTCCCTAATGACAAGAAGACCAATCCAAAGGATAAATGTAAAGCTATCACTCTCAAGAATGGTAAAAAAGTAGAAGCACCAAAGAAAAAAGTAGGTGAAGATAAAGAGGAAGAAGTTGGGGTGAACTGTCAAAGGTGAATTCTAGGCCTAACTTAATTTCTATTCTGGATAATCCACAAGAGTGGTACTCTCAAAGGTTTAGAAAAAAATAACTTTGATGCTCAATTTTCTAAATTCCTTGAAGTCATCAAGACGATTTATAAAAACATCCCTTTTGTGTATACCTTATTGCAAATGCCTAACTATGTGAAACTCATGAAAGAGGTGAATGTTGTGTGATTTCTATAACACAAATTAGCGCAAGTGCACGTTGTCGCAACAAGTAATATATGATAAGTAGAGTGTCGATCCCACAGAGAATGATTTATCTTTTCTAGTTTAAGTACCGAAATGGTGTCTTTCTACTATTATCCAGAAAATGATTTAATGTATGATGATTAAACTACTCAAGTAAAAGAACAACTTAATTATACTAAGTGATAAACTAAATTACCAACAAATTATATTCAATATGAGAAATCCTAGGATTACAAACTATCCCCCATTATGCAAATAAATTCAGCAGAATCTCTTTGATGTTTATTGGTTCTCAACTTGATATATTGACCAAAACACTCAACACATCACAAGCCTCTTTTGCAGGTCAAGTGAATCTATTCCATCCAATCAAATATCTATATGTCTATGATAAATAAATTGAACAAAATTCATTAAGCACAAGTTTTATGAGCCATACATGCCTTATGAGTATATGTCTATCTCATATGAAACTCAAGTGTACTACACTATGATCATGCATCAATATGCTTAAGACTAAATACCTAAATGCCTTTGTCAAGTTTATTTAAGCATTTCTAGATCAATTTAACCACTGGCCAAGTAATCAAATAGCATTAAGCACAAGCACAATGAATATATCAAAAGCTGAATTAATACCATAAAAGAGAGAACTAAAATCAATCACATAATGAGTTCAAGGATGTAATCCTAGATGAACGAAATTAGCTCATCATTAAACTACACAATCTTGAAGCTAATTCCATCAATACATGTAAACTAAACATCTTACAACAAGTAAAGAATCAAAGCAAAGAAGACATCCCTGTCAAATGCCTTTGTTGTTGAAGCTTGCTTCCCTCCTCTTTGATTTCTTCAAACTTAGAAGTTAGGTGTTTCTTTGTGTTTCCAGCTGCTGTCCCAGCTGGAGTCCTCCTCCAAAATGTAAGTTTTGAGCAATTAAATAGGTAAGAGCACGGAATTAGGGCGCATTTTGAGTTACTTTTGGGTTTCCTGATTTTCAGGAACCTGTCAAAACTTGTTGCCCAGGTCCCGGCGCCGCGGCGCTGCGATTTGGCGCTGCGGCGCTCAGTTTCTGCAATCGGCGCCGCGGCGCTGAAATCCAGCGCTGCGGCGCTGCACTGTTGCTACAGTGGCACTGTAGCAGTGTACTGTAGCTACAGTGTTACGGTAGCAAACAGTGCCCCCATTCGTATTTTTATCTCTAATGCTCCGATTTGCGTCCGTTTTCCGGTATTTTTGCTCCGATAATGCTTCAACCTATAAAACAACATTAATACGCATAAATAGCCCAATTATTGAGATAAATTGAACAAATATCAAGTTAGGAAGATAAAATAGTTTATACAATTACGCCTTATCAGTGAAGCCAAGAAAAATTAATTTGGAAGACTATGAAATGGTCAAGCTAACTTGGAGTATAGTGCAATCCTTCAACGTAAGTTACCTCAAAAGTTGAAAGATCTAGGTAGCATTACCATTCTTTACACTATTGGGAATTATATTTTTGAGAAAACTTTGTATGATCTTGGGGAAAGCATAAATCTAATGCCTCTATCCATCTTTCAGAAGTTAGGTTTTGGAGAGGTAGAGCCCACTATAATTTCTTTATAAATGGTAAATAGGTCTTTTACTTATCCAAGAGTCATGATTAAAGATGTACTAGTTAAAGTAGATAAGTTCATTCTTCTTATAGTCTTTGTGGTTTTAGATATGGAAAAAGATAGTGAGGTTCTTATATTTTTGTATGGCTATTTTTAACTACCAAGAGAGCCTTCATAGATGTTCACAATGGAAACTTGATACTCCGGGTGAATGATAAAGAGGTGAAGTTCAACATTTACCACACCATGTAATTTTTGAATGAAGTATAATCTTGTAAGAATGTTGATATTGTTAGTGAATGTGTTCTAAATCTTACACGTCAAGTCTTATATGGAGATCCTATGGAGGATTATCTTGTGAATTCTAAATTTTGAAAAGATGTACCTCCCCCCAAACAGAATTTGGTGATGTTTTTTATGAGATGAGTGAAGGCCATGTCAATGAAGTCTTTTCTCTTAAAGCTTTTCTTGTTGGGATAAACTCTAGTAGTCATGTGGATATCCTTAAGTCGGTGTGTACTTATAGAGATTCCAAGAATTTTGGGAAGACAACCAGTTCCTAGTAAAATGGGCTTATTTTGAAGCAATTGCCTGACCATCTTCGTTATGCCTTCTTGGGGGACAATTCCATTTTTTTAGTGATTATTTCTACATCATTGAGTCAAGAAAAAAAAGAGCAAGTTACTTGGGGGTTTGAGAATGCATAAGAGTGTATTAGGTTGGTCCATCACTAACATTAAAGGTATTAGCCCCACTATTTGCATGCATAAAATCTTAATGAATGAGACTTATAAGCCATCTATTAAGCACTAAAGAAGGATGAATCCGACCATGAAAAAAGTTGTGAGAACTGAATTATTGAAGCTAGTTAATGTCGGAAAGAACAAGACATTACCTCTAATAGTAACCCAAGTCCATCAGATGCAAGGTGAGAAGTGCTACACATCAGCATTAGTGCAGCACAGTCTTTAGGCAGTTCCATTTTTTCCTCCCTCAAAAGAGACAACATGTGCTTGTAACTCCCTCTTTTTATAAAAATGAGATCTGAAAAGATGAAGAGATCTTGATCCATGCCTTTTTAATGGGACAACTAGTTATAGCTTTTAATAGACGACCTCAAGAAGCTCTACCAAGTAATACTGAAGCTAATCCAAAAGGAAGTGCAGAGCAATGCTAAGCAGTAACATTAAGAAGTGGTAAGAAATTATAAGTCAGCACATCTCAACCACAATCACCAAGCATTCAGAACACTAATGAGAAGGAAAAGGTAATACAAAAAAATAAAGTGTAGCCCTGTATAATTCTAGTACTTTTTCTTTAAAGGTTACAGAGGAAGAAAATGAGTACAGAAGCAAAAACTCTACAACATAACAGTGTAAAAACAAGTGTAGAAGCAGAAACTTTATAGCAGAACAATGCAAAAACTGGTGTAGAAGTTCAAAAAAATGCAAAAGTACAAAAAAATACAAACACGGTAGAAAAAACCAACAATTACATACATAATCATTTAGTGCAACCTTTTATTTCATCTCCACCATTTTCTTAGAGACTGCAAAAGAAGAAATTTGATAAACAATTCTTAAAATTTCTTGAAATTTGTTAAAAAATTACACATTAATTTTCTTTTGTAGATGCACTTGAACAAATGCCTAACTATGTGAAGTTTATGAAAAACATTCTCTCAAGAAAAGACTAGCTAAGTTAGAGACAGTAGCATTGACAGAAGAGTGTAGCGTTATCCTTCAAAAGAAACTACCTCTTAAGCTCAAAGATCTCAATAGCTTTACCATACTATGCACTATAGGAAACTATAACTTTGGAAAAGCACACTGTGATCTATGAGCAAGCATAAATCTCATGCCATTCTCTATCTACAACAAATTAGATTAGAGAGAAGCAAAACCTACCAATATCACACTCTAACTTGTTGATCAATCCCTCATTTATCTTAAGGAGTTATAAAGGATGTGCCAGTAAAGGTAGACAAGTTCATCTTCCCTACTGACTTTATCATTCTGGATATAGAAGAAGACAAGGAGATTCTATAGTCCTTGGAAGACCATTTCTAGCCACTGGGCAAACAATAATTGATGTATAAAAAAGAGAATTGACAATGAGAGTATAAGACTAAACAGTGACATTCAAGGTCTTCAAAGAAATCAAGTTGCCTATGGAAAATGAAAACTATTTCCACATTGATGTAGTGCATTCAAATAATAAACAGCAACCTTTGCAGTTAAAAGAGATGGAAGAAATGAATTTCTAGATAAAAATTAAAGTACTGAGGCACAAAAGAAAAAGAAAGAAGAAGCATGAGCAGAACTTTCATGATAGGTGCAAATATTTGAGAAAAAGAAACTCTCTCCCCTAGTCTAAGATTAAACTCTTTCTAGAGAAGCACAATGAAAATAAAGTGAAAACTACTATCAAAAGCTTAATATCAAGGCTATGAAAGTCCATAAAAAAAAGTACCAGCAAGAGTACATTCCAACATGCATCTACCATCAGATTTGATCTATCATAAAAATAAAGAAGCCTCGTCATACTAACGACATTAAATCAAACGCTTCTTAAGAGGCAACCCAAGTAAATTTTATTTTTATATTGCTTATTTTTAATTTTATTTACTTTTCTTTTCTTTTCTTTTAGTGTAAGAGTAACAAGAAAAGAAATTAAAGAGCAGCACAAGTAATTGCAAGCATTAGAAGATACGAAAACTCAACACACAGCTATATCAAGATACAAGTGCTGCAATGCTAAACTATTATTTACTATAGAAGTTTCTTACTTTCATATTTATTTTCACCATTGGAGACAATGTCAAATTTAAGTTTGGAAAGGAAAACACTTATTCGATGTTTATTTTTCATTGCATAAAGTTTCTTTTTGTTATCTTACATGTTAAATTTTTTTAAATTGTTAGTTTTTTTAGATGAGATGATGATCATTAGTCATGATAAAAAAAATAGAATATTTGTTGAATTTATTTTTACAAGTCCCTAAGAAATGGTAGACGTTTGAGATAATTCTTATACTAAAAATCTTGAACTGATTTCAACCTTATTTTTTCTCACTTAATTTTGAGCACATTGAAATAAAGCATGTATTAGTTGAATTATTGCTTAGAGATACTCATACTTAAGTTGTACACCACAGACTCGAAGATCAACAATCTAGAACTTGCTTGATTACTGCTTGAGGTGAAATCCTACAAAACACATGACAGAAAAATGACATTAAGTCATCTTTGGACTGATTAAGCATCTTCTAGCCTACATTAAATGTATATTTATCCTTAGTTATCCTTTTTGAGCCTAAATATTCATTTTTTACTATTTAACCATATTACAAGCCTCAAGATTTTAAGCTTATTTATTCAAAAATTATCTGTAATACTATAAACCTTAAGTTTACTTTGAAATACTCATAAAAGAAAAAAGGTTATGGTTGTATGAGCATAGGGTGCCGAAGTAGAAAGAAATTAAGTTTAATGGCATTTATCAATCTAAGTAAGAGGATATTATAAAAAAATGATTCTTTAAATTCTTTATACTCCCAACTTAAGAAAAAGAAGAAATTCTTTAGAAAATAGTAACTAAAAGAAATATGAAAATATAATAAGTTTAGGGGATGAGATAAATCAAAGAAAATGAGATCAAGAGGTTTCTAGGTAAATACTAAGTATTCATGGTGTGACTTGAACCTTATATACTTATCTTTATGTCCCACCTTGACCCTAACCTTTATTACAAGCTAAGTAAAGTCCTAAATAGATCCCTAAACATGTATTTTTCTACATTAGTGGAGAGTGGTATGGAAACAAAAACCTATAGTAGTGTTTTTATAAATTGAAATATGTCAAGACATCATCTTTTTGTACTATTTTAAGTTATCGAGTAAATCTAGGTTTAATTTGACTATTTACATTCTTATTGCACATACACAAAGTGATCAATTATAGAGAAGAAAGATGAACTTAATGAATGGTATTATCAATTATCAAGAGTTGTTTATCAAATTCTGAAAATACTTATACCATTTCAACAGCTTTTGAGACAATGTATGATCATCTAATCAACTTAGCATATTTTATTTTTGAATTTTATTTTTATTTTGAGTTGAGAATAAATTATTTTATGTTCTCTTTTCATTGCTTGAGGACGAACAAAAGTAGTCTTGAGGTATTTGATAAGGGCTTATTAAAAATATTATTTCTATCTTCTCAAACTTAGATTTTGCGTTAATCATGAATTATTTGGCTATTTATTGAGTTTATTGATAAAACATAGGTTTTTAACCCATGACATAAAGATTATAGGGAATAAATAGGTATTAGAGAGTTAATGGAAATGTACAGTTGTATAAATACACAAGTATATAAACATTCAGGGATGTCACGTAAGTACTGACCCTAAAAATCTCCCACTTACTCTAGTGCCATTCCTGATGATATCTCATACACATGGACTCCACGTGTTTCATAAACACTTTTAGAGTCATGACTTTAGAAAGTGAGTTCGCTAAATTATTTATGAAACACTTCTACAAATAATCACATCTCCTTCAGCTAAGATCCCTTTAGTCATACGAGACTCCTCTCAACACAATTAGAGTACTGGTGTCCTCTTGGTACCTCGGCCTGTACAACAACCTAGTTTTGTCATACAACTATAGGATAGGATCCATCCATCTTAGAACTCTTTCAAGGCCAGCGATAAACCTACGAATTCTCACTACCGTTTCAGCTGCGTACTTATAAATTAACAGTGAATCCAAATTTGGTGTAATTCCAACTCTTCTAGTACTAATGAGAATAAGCACATTCCCAGATGTAGACTCTCTATCATCTAAGTCAAACTAGAAGTCTAATTCCGTGCGTCTTCTCATTTATAAGCCATTTTCTCTATATTTAAGAAACGTATCCTTTATACCATTAAGGTACATTAGGATATGTTTGACTACCATCAAATAGTGGTCACCTGAATCAGACTGAACTCGACTCGTAACTCTTATAGCCAAACTGATCTCAGGTCTCAAACAAATTATAGCATACATCAAACTCTGAAGAGTTGATATATCTTGTGTGTTAAATACTCCAACTCTCTCATCTGAAGAGACACTCTCCTCAAAAGATGAACATCAGGTCTAAAAGATATGTTAACTATCTCATAGTTAACAAACCGTATCTTTTCGAAGATCCTATTTATGTGAAATGATTTGGAAAAGTCCTATCAGCTTCTTAACTCTATCTCTATAAAGTTTTATACCAGGTATAAAGGAAGCCTCTCCTAAGCCCTTTATGGAGAAATTTTTACAAGTTACTTTGACCGACTATAACATACTGACATCATTCCCAATGACCAATATGTCATCAACAAAGAGTATCAAGAAGACTATCATACTCTCACTGCCTTTCATGCACACTTGACCAGAAGTCTTATTGGACGTAAACCCTTCAAGCTATTCCATAAATATCTCTTACTTAAGATATTCATTCCGGAACACCTTCCTTACATCCATCTGCCAAACTTCAAAGTGATAATATGCTACAAGAGCCAATAAAATACTAATTGACTTTAATATCAATATTGGTCCAAAGATTTCTTCCTATTTGATATCAAATCATTAAGGATTACCTTTCTAGAATCAATATAGAGCCTAGAAGGTCTCTACCTTTCATCTGGCTCCCACTACCTCTTTGTAAACCCTTTACAACCAATGAAAATAATTCCCACGGGTAGTTTTACCAAGTCCAGACTTGATTCGATGCATAGAGTCAATTTTGTTTTCATGGCTTCTTACCGTTTCTCGAATCGATGTTTGACATTGACTCTCTATAGGTCAAGGATGATTTTCTTCTACTAAGAAAACTCTAAGTTCATTTTCAGGCATTAGTCATACCTAAAAGGTGACCTAGACATCTTTTTCGACCCTACTTAGAGATATGCTAAAAGGTCATTGCTTGATTGAGCCTAAGTTCCCATCCTTTGTTCATTAATTTTTAGATTTACTTCACTAAGCTCAATCTTTCTATGATTCTCATGATCCATGAGAAACTCTTTCTCTAAAATAGTGGTAAACTGAGAAACGATCACACTTCGCTTCTTAGAATCATAGAACTAGTATCCTATTTAATTCACAAGATACACAATGAACCTATTTTAGTACATCTTAGGTATTGTTTATCTTGCTAAGTAACTTTTACAAAACAAGATACCCTATTGCGTAACTCTTACATAAGCAGGACAACCTCAAGTCTTAACTTACTTAAGATACGACTTCTTTCATTTCTGTATCTCATACGGAATGAAAGGAACAGATTCTGATGGAACTCTATTTAATAAGCAGCTGTCTTTGGAGAATATACTCATAGATATAGATCGATGACACTCATCATCAATTGAACCATATCAAATAAAGTTCGATTCCTCCTTACCGAAACATCATTATGTTGTGGATTATCCAAATGACTATAATGAGTGAGAATCTCATTCTCCCTTAAACAAACGATAAGCTTACTGTTGATGTATTCACTTCCTCAATCTAATCAAAGGGATGTGACGTACATTCTAGTATATTTGGTCATCTCTGTGAATATATTATTCATAAACTTGTTATGTCTTTATAGTCAAATAAGAAATTCAACCATCCTTAACCAGACGGATAAGCGTCTCACGCTTATATGACCTAAACTCATATACCACTGCTCCGTATGATTTAAGAATTTCGATCTATAAACATTTCTAATTGTATATAATGTCTATTTATTAACTGACATTCAGTTAATAAAACATCATACCTATTATGTAATAAAACTATTGTATTGCATACAAGAAGTAAGTCAAGTTGCCCAACAACTTGGACCTGCAAGAAATCACCATTTCTTACTCTCAACTTTACTTCTTCAAGTTGTTGCATTCTAGTCTCTCTCAATCCCTGCAACATATTGCAGATGTGAGAGAGACATGCGGCATCTCATACCCAGCTTGAATTGGCATCAAATACCTTAAAAATGTCTATATTTGTCAAATGTAAACTTGTGGGAGTCTTCTTGACAATGATAAGGCTTCTAGGGTAGAGGAATTTCCAATACCTAATCCTTACTGTAGTGGAAACACTTTCTACCTATACGACTCTCGTGTTGCTCTTTGGATAAATGTTGCCTCTGAAGATTGATGCTAGATTTCTGTTGCATCATCTTCTCCTCACATATCTGGTCTTACCTAATATACTTGGAGTAAAAGGTGAAGCACCTTGAATAAAGAGGGCCACACCTCCTCTATTCTATCCTCTAGAGAGGTATAATCAAAATTACTTTACAGCAAAGTCTGATCAATAATAAATCTAAAATTTTCTGAATCCAGAACACTTCTAAGATTCATCTAACAGTTAGAGTAATTCCTAGTACCCTAGAGTTGGACTGCATCAACTATGCACACCAACTAGTTCGTAGTGGCCATTAAACTTGATAGGCCAAAATAATGGGAGATGTAAACTGAATAGTTATTAAATCGCTAATGAACGTTTTAAATTATGGGTATACTAATTATACATTTTCAATTTAAAACGCCCTCCCACTATTTTACATAATCCCGATAATCTCTCAAAGGGGAAGACGATAGTTTAAACCTTTTTAAACTATACAGCGAGAAGTAGATCCCATTGAAATTTACTCAGGACTCACGCTGTAGCAATATTGGCCATTGTAAACCAATAGGTAGACAACAATTGTCAATTGCATCTCATGCAACTTTTACCTGTTGATCCTGAATACACCTTATCCTTACGCTATAGCAATATTGGGTAAATGTATTCTAGATTAACTTGTCAATAATCAAATATATGTTATTGATACTACCCTCACGTTGTAGCAATATTGGGCAATACTTTTGCATATATTTGCCTCATCTCATGTTTAATTGGTATAGTCCAAGCCCAACCGACCAACTTTCTCACGCTGTAGCAATATTAAAAAAAGGCCGATGTGACTCGTCTAATACCGTATTGACAAGACGGATCAGAATAAAATATTATCCCATAATGTGATATTCTTCAATATGATTAAGAGAGATTTTTGTTTCTAGGTCTCTATTCTCATAAGAAGGGTGATTCTCAACTAATTAATTTCTCTATGCAATCACAACTAACCCCCACCAGTAGGGTTCCCATTACGGTTACAAGCACAGAAAAATTAATTCTGGTTTATAATGCAGATCGATAACTCTTTATCATTGCATCTCATAAACGCCGATTTATAATATATACTGATAATTTTTATCACTACAACTCATAAATCTACACATGCAAAATTAATTTTGAAATACTGTTCAAAAAAACTGTAGCTATGAACAGTTAAAATTACTCTTTATGTGCTACTGTTCGAGTGAACAGTAAACTGGCGCTGCTGCACCCAATACTTCCCCTTTGGCATACCCATTTCTACACTTGAAATGCGCCATTTTCACTAGGCCAAATGCATCCATTCACTCAAATAACACCCAAACACAACCTACATATACCATAAATGGCTCTGATACCATTGTTGCTGGGGAATCTAATATATGTGGGTGTATGCATGTACAATTGTGTCTATAGCCTAAAATACATATCATATATATATTTAACGCGGCGAAAGCATAAAATTACAATAAACACTATAAATAAAATATATTAATTACATTAATATATTAGTAGTATAGAGAACTCACCTTAACGTATAACATTATACACGTAATTCCCCGGAGTCCACATGGAGACCAACTCGTAGGTAGTTCTAGTCACCAACACGATGGGCTTGACGAGCTAGAATAATAGCCTTATATCTAGCATGGGATTAACTCTTAATCCCTAAAATGGCGAGGTGTATGTTTTCATCATTGTTTCCAAAAAGATAAGAAATTGAGAGTTTGAAGCAATTCACAATTACTCCAATTGAAACCATAAAATTAAATGAAACAATTTCATTTTTCTCTTTTTTTTTTCTTCTTCTTCTATTTTTTTTTCTTCTTTCTTTTCTTTCTCTCAACAACTAAGGGAAACAATTTCAATTTCCTTCTATTCCCTTACTTGTCGGTTACAAAACACACATCCACCTCAAATTGCACACACATCTCTTATATATATACATATATAATAAAATAATAATAATGGGTGCCAACTATTTGGCATCCAAAATATAATATTATTATATATAAAATATCATATAATAATATATTATAATGAGATATTTTGATTATTTAATATTTAAATAATTAAAAGTGTGAAATGATAATTTTACCCCTCATAAATAGTTACCAAATTTATCCCTTAGTGGGTTCCGCTAAATCGGTACTTAAATAAACTCAACTGAGGTCCACAATGCGCCATGTGTCATTATACAATTAATAAATAACAATTATTGACTAATTATTGTATTTAACACTTAAATACAGACACAAACGTATTCCCGTGGTATTTGTGAATATCATTAGATTAAACATTTTAATCCGGCACGTTGCCCCAATGCATAACGAGTACACTCCATATTGTGGGACTCCCTAGGTTCTATGCACAATTCATCAAATAGAATTATTCCATAAGTCTGTGAGCAATGCCCCCCACACACGTCACAGATATACAAATCAACGCGTTGAACCATGCAAGCTGAGGTTACAACGCATACGTATAGTCATTTCATCATGATATCCTGGATGTGCGGGAATATAGATTATCACTGTCAAATCCCCTAGTGCTCATCCATATCTTATCTCTAGACTTGTATCTCAATAAATAATATATGCAAACTCTTTTGCCATATGGTTCCAACTTGGTGGAACTCTTTCCTGGAATTAATACTTGTGGCCATAAGATTTTTCTAAGATACAGTCTTAAAGCATATGGATATCAAACTCCCTATGTGAGCTGACGGATCCTGTGTCTGTACACACCAGACTCCATAAACATCAGACCATACCCAGTGACACCCAGCGGTCACACCATGAAAGGTCTGTAACATGCGTAGAACTAAAGTATGGTGGATTACTTATAAGCCCACCGTGGCACTCAGGTCAAAGGATCACGTATACTACTCAACTCGAGAGGACCCTCCGTTGACGGCTTATATAGGGTATCTATCGAAGGCCCTCGTGAGTATGTCCCATGTCCAGTAATAACTGGTTACCCATATGTCAATACGAGCTCCGAGCTCCAAGCTCACGGTCGACTAGGAACGACCATCTACACCCTATAGGTACGATATATACTGATCTATATATTAAAGGTATCAACTGACAGATCCGCATCGGTAAAAATAGATTAGGGACAATTATTTAAGAATATAGTTACGCAACTAGCATTTCCTAACACCCGATTGCAACTCTTGCAACTATGCCGTTACTAGTATATTCCCAAGTCCATGTCCCATTACAGACAAAGCTCTAACTCTTGGATCTACTGAGTATTATAACCAGCTAACACTTAACTGTACTAATATTTAGCATTTATATCTCTCAGCGTGGTGATGAACACTTGAAATTATACATTTAATAAGAGTTTTACATGATTGTTTTGTATTACTAGTGTATTTAATTTTCTTAACTTAAGTATGTTTACAATATTGTACTTAATTATCTCATAACTGTTTTGTGGCAGGTTCGGTAAAATAGGCATAACTTTCTACCTAAATATCCAATTGAGGTGATTCTTAATCCTGTGCAGAGCTGACTCAATGGGTTAACATATTGTATTTCACAAAGCATTGGAAATTCGAGTGTTTAGAGGGTGAAAATTGGCTTAGAACAGAATTGATCTGCAGTACAGGCCCAGTTTGAACAGTTATCAGTATTTGGCCCATAACTATAGACATACGTATCTAATACGTATGAGATCACTCAATTTGGAAAGATAAGAGACTTATCTACAACTTTTATGTTTTGAGTGACAGCTAATTCGGATCACATCAATTCCAAATTGGATAATCAAGTGGGTGCCCAAGTCATAATGAATGCAAATTATTTTGCCACCATTCTTGACTTTCATCAACCAAGTGGTTCCCTCCAAATTTGTCTCGATTTATCCATGTTTTTCTATAAATAGGTGGCTTGTTTATGCCTAAAGAATGTAATTAGAAAGTTAGAATTTAGTTCAAAATACTTTTCCTTTGTATCCATTTCCTTGTACTATTATTTCTCTTGTTTACTATTAAGTCATGTTATTTCTTCTTCTATTTCTTTTCTTTTCATTTAGTTTTATTATGTCCAAATAATTTTGTTTAAGCTAAGGTGAAAGGGTGAAGCTCTTGGCAAGGTAATAAGATATGTTTAATATTTATTCATGAATTTAATGCTTCATTTTTAAGTTATGTAAATTTATATATGATGTATTTATTTTGTTTGTAGAATTAATACCATTTCTTCTAAAGTGGTGATTCTTGATTTATTATTGACAAACTTAATACTTGGCACAATAAATTATTGAAACCATTTACAAGATTTGGTTTATATAACCTTTCTTGTAAAGTGGGAGTCTTAATTTATTGTAGACAAATATAAAGATTGGCATAATAAATACTTGAACCCATTTATAAGATTTGGTGTATAATAATTGAAAGAAATAAATACTAATCAATATATAAATGATAATGAACTTTAATTGCTATATTTTCCGGTTGGAACCTCCTTTGTGTGAGGATTCCAATTGAGTTATAAAAAAATAAAAAGTTAAATATATTCTTACTTCTTATGCCAAGAGTGAATCCCCGTAACCTTAGCTTTTTATTTGAATTGGTTAATTGAAATAATATTTACAAACATCTTATACTGCATTAATTATCTTTAAAGTGTTTATAATTTGTAATTTTAATTCTACTTCCCTGTGGATCGACCCCGTTCTCATCGGGTTATTTATTACTTCGACAATCCTGCACTTGGGAATAACTTCTATATTCTGGACGTGTCAAGTTTTTGGCGCCGTTGCCGGGGAGGTAACGTTAATATTTTGTTTTGTTATTGTTTGTTTGTTTATTTTATTTTCATGGAAGGCTGAGCCTCCTACTCGTTATTTATTATTCGTTTTTTTATTTTTTTATTTTTTTTTTATTTTCATGGAAGGCCGAGCCTCCTAACGTACTTTATTATTATTCTGTTTTTATTTTCGTGGAAGGCCGAGCCTCCTAACGTAGTTTATTATTATTCTGTTTTTATTTTCGTGGAAGGCTGAGCCTCCTACTCTTTATTTCATTTATTTATTATTTTTTACTTTTTATTTTAGTTTTTTTTTTTAATTTTCATGGAAGGTCGAGCCTCCTAACGTACTTTACTTTATTTATTATTCGCCTTTTATTTTCGTTTTTTTTTATTTTAATGGAAGGCTAAGCCTCTTACTATTTATTTATTAACTTTTTATTATATAATCTAACATCACTAATCTAACTTCTAATTATTTATCTTTATTTTGCTTTTAGTTTTACATATTTTATTTACTTGTGTGTAATATTTTATTTTATTTACCTGTGTTTAATATTTTATTTGTATTATTGTTATTGTATTTTGTTTTGTTTCTTTTTATGAGCGGTTGGTTTCGAGATCCTAATTCTCATCATTTAGTAAAAGGTAATTTCAAAACTTCCTTTGATAATTTGTTAGATTCTCCTTCATCTTCTCATTCTTCACCAAGTAACACCATGAGCGAAAATCAAATTGAGGGACTCATAGACCCAGGGGACAATCAGTCCCAACATAATGACCATAACCGACCTAGGACACTTAGAGACTATATGAACCCTACACGAACCGGTGCACCATCTTGCTTAATTTTTCCACCGGATGCAACGCATTTTAATTTTAAGCTAGGCATTATCCAACTTTTACCCACTTTTCATGGCTTAGATGCAGAGAACCCTTATCTACATCTAAGAGAATTTGAAGAAGTGTGTAACACGTATAATGATCAAAATTGTAGCATGAACACAATTCGACTTAAGCTTTTCCCTTTTTCTTTAAAAGATAAAGCTAAAACATGGCTACAAAACCTTAGGCCAGGATCCATTTCTTTATGGGACGAGATGCAACAACAATTCCTGAAAAAGTTTTTTCCCTCCCATAGAACAAATTCTTTCAAAAGACAAATCACCACTTTTGCCCAAAAACCAGGAGAGACCCTTTACCAATGTTGGGAAAGGTATAAAGAATTACTTAATACCTGTCCCCATCATGGTTTTGAAACATGGAGAGTAGTCTCAAATTTCTATGAGGGCTTAACACCCCAAGTTAGGCAAATGGTAGAAATGATGTGTAATGGAACATTTGAGGAAAAAGACCCAGAAGAGGCAATGAACTATCTTGACTTACTAGCAGAAAATGCTCAAAATTGGGACACTGCTGGTACCTGTGAGGCACCTAGCAAAAATCAAACCACTACATCTAGTGGGGGTATTTATCATCTTAAGGAAGACCATGACCTTCAAGCCAAATTAGCATCCCTTGCTAGAAAAGTCGAAACCTTAGAAATGAAAAAGAGTGGTCAAATAAAATCTGTTCAAGAAATTGTGTGTCACATTTGTGAAACCCATGATCACCCTACCAATGATTGCCCAACTTTGCCTGCATTTAGGGAATGTCTCCATGAACAAGCCAATGTTTTAAACACGTTCAAACGGTCAAACAATAACCCATATTCACAAAACTATAATCCTGGATGGCAAAATCACCCGAATTTTAGTTAGAGGAATGACACTCAAGCACAGGCTTCGCAACCACCTTTCCAACCACACCAAAACTTTCAAAATCATCAAGGTTATGCACCATATGTCCCACCTCCTAGGAAAAATTTTGAAGAAACCTTGCATACATTCATTGAAAAACAAGAGTCTGTTAATTCTCAAAATGCTCAAACATTTGCTGATTTGAAAGATACTCTTGCTAAATTTGCATCTGCACTGAACATTCATGAGAAAGGAAAATTTCCTTCTCAACCACAGCCAAACCCCAAAGGACAACATAACTCAAATGCATGTAGTTCAGGAAGCCAACACATGGATCAAGTTAAAGCAGTTATCACTCTTCGGAGTGGTAAAATTGTTGAAAAAGAAATTCCTGAACCTCATGAGAGCGATGAATCAATCTCTAAGGGCAAGGAAAGTGTTGAACCTACACTTAATGAAGAAAATACCAAACCTTCACCTCCACCCCCATTTCCTCATGCATTACGTAATACTAAGAAGATAAATCACAATCCTGAAATTTTTGAAATCTTCAAACAAGTAAAAGTTAATATTCCTTTACTGGATGCTATTAAACAGGTTCCATCTTATGAAAAATTTTTGAAAGACTTATGCACAGTAAAAAGAAAACTGAATGTGAAAAAGAAAGCATTTTTAGCTGAACAAGTAAGTGCCATTCTTCAGAACAATAATTCTTTGAAATATAAAGACCCTGGTTGTCCTACAATTTCATGTATTATTGGAAGTCATAAAATTGAACAAGCCTTACTTGATCTTGGTGCTAGTGTGAATTTATTGCCGTATTCAGTTTATCAGCAGCTCAATCTCGGGGAGTTAAAATCAACATCTGTAACTCTTTTACTTGCTGATAGATCAATAAAAGTACCAAGAGGGACAGTGGAGGATGTCTTAGTTCAAGTTGATAAATTCATATATCCTGTGGATTTTATCGTCTTGGACACAGAACCTGTCAAAGGATGTAATCTGATACCTGTTATTTTAGGTCGTCCATTTTTAGCAACTTCTAACGCTTTGATTAATTGTAGGAATGGAGTAATGAAGCTTTCATTTGGAAACATGACACTTAAACTCAATGTTTTTAATATGTGTAAGCAACCATATGAAGAGGAGGATGAAAGTGAAGAAGGTGACATGATTGAAACGATTGTGGAGGATCATATTCAAAAAGGGAGTTCTACCGATCCCTTAGAAATGTGTTTAATAAATTCATTTGAGTCAAATATACAATTAGATCCTGAAATCTCTGACATATGTTCTTTACTTGATTGTGCACAGGTGATTGAAAATAAAAGATGGAAACTAAAGTTTGAAGAATTGGGAGAAAATGAGGATAAAAAGAACGAAATTTTAAAGTTGGAGTTAAAACCTCTGCCTGAAGGACTGAAATATGCATTTCTTGAAGAGAAACAAACTTACCCGGTGGTAATCGCTTCTACACTCACAAGTGAACAAGAAGATAAGTTGATTGAATTATTGAAAATGCATAAAAATGCAATTGGGTGGACTTTAAAAGACATAAATGGTATTAATCCTTTGATTTGCACACATAGAATACACCTAGAGGATAATGCCAAAACTTCCCAACAACCTCAAAGGAGATTAAATCCACATATGAAAGAGGTAGTGAGAGCTGAAGTTCTCAAATTACTTGAAGTAGGAATTATCTATCCGATCTCAGATAGTAAGTGGGTAAGTCCTACTCAGGTAGTACCAAAAAAATCTGGAATCACAGTCATTGAAAATGAAAAATGTGAGTTAATACCAACTCGAGTCTCATCTAGTTGGAGGATGTGCATAGATTATAGAAAATTGAACTTGGCCACTAGCAAAGACCATTTTCCTTTACCATTCCTTGATCAGATTATAGAAAGAGTAGCAGGACATCCCTACTATTGCTTTCTAGATGGTTACTCTGGCTATTATCAAATTCCTATAGCACTAGAAGACCAAGAAAAGACTACATTCACATGTCCTTTTGGAACCTTTGCTTTTAGAAGAATGCCCTTTGGACTTTGTAATGCCCCAGCAACATTTCAGAGATGTATGTTAAGCATTTTTAGTGACATGATTGAGCATTATTTAGAAGTTTTCATGGATGATTTAACTGTGTTTGGAAATTCTTTTGATAATTGTCTTGAAAACTTAGAAAAGGTCTTAAAAAGATGTGAAGAAAAGAGTCTTGTATTGAACTGGGAAAAATGTCACTACATGGTTACTTCTGGAATTGTTTTGGGACATATAGTATCTTATAAAGGAATTAAAGTGGATAAGGCAAAAGTCGAACTCATTACACATTTGCCTCCACCAAAAACAGTCAGAGAAATCCGATCCTTTTTAGGACATGCTGGATTCTATAGGAGGTTCATAAAAAACTTTAGTGCTATATCTAAACCTCTTTGTAACCTCTTAGCAAAAGATGTATCATTTAAGTGGACTCAAGAGTGTCAAAATTCATTTGAAAAATTAATTGGCCTCTTAACATCTGCTCCTATCATACAATCTCCTGACTGGTCTTTACCTTTTGAGCTCATGTGTGATGCTAGTGACTACGCTGTTGGTGCTGTATTAGGACAAAGAAAGGAAGGTAAATCCTATGTAATTTATTACGCGAGTAGAACTTTAAACAGTGCACAAATGAATTACACAACAACTGAAAAAGAATTACTTGCTGTAATATTTGCATTAGACAAATTTCGTTCTTACTTAATTGGTTCTTCAACTATTGTATTTACTGACCATGCTGCTGTAAGGTACTTAATGTCAAAACAAGATGCAAAACCAAGACTGATTCGATGGATTCTATTGCTTCAAGAATTTATTATCACTATCAAGGATAAGAAGGGAGCTGAAAATGTTGTTGCAGATCACTTATCAAGACTCACACCAGATTCATCAACAGAAATAACACCTATTAATGATTCTTTTCCCGATGAATTTTTATTTTCTACTGTTACAATGCCCTGGTATGCTAATATTGTTAATTTTCTTGTAACAGGAGAAATGCCACCTCAATGGAATGCTCAAGACAAAAGAAAATTTTTAACGGAGGTGAGAAAGTTTTATTGGGATGATCCTTATCTCTTTAAATATTGTCGTGATCAAATATTTCGAAGATGCATACCCGACAATGAGGTAAATAAAGTTATTGAATTTTGTCATTCTGAAGCATGTGGGGGACATTTCTCATCAAAGAAAACAGCTGCAAAAATCTTGCAGTGTGGATTTTATTGGCCCACTTTATTTAAAGATACACATGCATTTTGTATAACTTGTGAAAATTGTCAAAAGTTGGGATCAATTTCAAAACGAAACATGATGCCTTTGAACCCCATTCTTGTTATTGAAATCTTTGATTGTTGGGGGATAGATTTCATGGGACCATTTCCGTTATCATTTGGATTTACGTATATCTTAGTTGCAGTAGATTATGTCTCAAAATGGATTGAGGCTATTCCATGTCGACATAATGACCATAAAACAGTCATGAAATTTTTGAAAGAAAATATCTTAAGTCGATTTGGAATCCCTCGAGCCATTATAAGTGATGGGGGTAAGCATTTTTGTAATAGACCATTTGAAACATTAGTGAAAAAATATGGTATTACTCATAAAGTTGCCACCCCTTATCATCCTCAGACAAGTGGACAAGTTGAATTAGCAAATAGGGAGATAAAACAAATTTTAAAAAAAACTGTAAACCCAAATCGCAAAGATTGGTCTTTAAGACTAAATGATGCACTGTGGGCTTATAGAACTGCTTTTAAAACTTCATTGGGTATGTCTCCCTATAGGATAGTTTATGGAAAACCTTGTCACTTACCTGTGGAACTTGAGCATAAAGCCTACTGGGCTATTAAAACTTTCAATGAAAATCTTGATTCTGCTGGACACATACGTAAATTACAAATAAATGAACTTGAAGAATTGAGAAATGATGCATATGAGAATTCAAAAATTCATAAAGCTAAAATTAAAGCCTTTCATGATAAAAAAATTCAGAGAAAAACATTTGACACTGGTCAGAAGGTTTTGCTTTATAATTCTCGACTTCACATATTCCCTGGAAAATTAAGATCAAGATGGAGTGGCCCTTTTATTGTGAAACATGTGTACCCTTATGGAACAATTGACATTGAAAATCCTAGAAATGGGAATGTGTTTAAGGTAAATGGGCAAAGACTCAAGCCGTTTCTAGAAAACCAAGCTTTTCATGAAGAATTTACGTTCCTGTCGGATCCTTGTTACGAGACCAATTAATCTTTGTTTTATATATTTACATATTTATATATATTTATTCTTCTTCTAACATTTTTTTTTTTACTTGCAGGTTAATTTAGTAGTTTTGTTAAAGTTTTGTTTTGCACCCCGGTTAAGCGGCGGATAACGGTACTCCGTGATATTTCAAATCGGTTTTGTCAGTTTCCCATAATTACTGATATCTTCTCTTCTTCCCCCTTTTCTTAAAAAAAAAAAAATGGATGACATTCTAAAAAATTTGAAAAAGCGTTTTCCCTCATTGCCTCAAAATTCCTTGAAGAAAATTTACCAAGCAAGATGTGAAAGATTAAGGTTATTAATGATTATGAATATACCTGTTGATTTACGTTGGTTAATTGAAGCCAAAGTTAGATTGACAGGTGAATTTTCAGACTCATTAATTTCCTACATGCCTGGCTTAGGTAAAAGCTCTTTTTCAAAAAAACGAAGAGCAAAACGATTAAATGTTTGTTACAAGTGTGCACGCACGACTTGCAACACACGTTGCCGCACTTTAGGAATGGTGTCTGTAAATCGTGAAGATAAAATTAGGTTCATTAAGGATGGCCTGAGTAAGGAGTCTTTAGATAATATCTTATCGACTCTTGAGACGCATCCTAGTGGATATGTGCATATTGCAATTCATGAATTATGGGACATATTCCTAAAAGAACATGAGCGGTACAGTCTCGGGAATCTGACTTTAAAAGACCCTGTTTGCCAATTTATAAGAAAATTGGATGGGAAGCCTATCCCCGACCCATAGAGGGCGTTTAAGCCGTTACTGGACGTAAAATCAGAGGAAGATGTGAGCCACAATCACAACTACTTGTATATATTTACTATAGCTGTTATTTTTAAATGTTTCATTTCAAACTCAAATGTCTTTTCAATAATCAACCATCTATAATCCTTTTTGAAAATTTTGCATTTTAAGCCGACAACCCATGTGACTTTTCCAGCTAACAAATTGAAAATTGGTAAAAGGTATTGAATCTTGTATTTCAAGCCAATAGCCATGTGATTTAACTTTGCAATACCTTTTGGCTCTATAAATACATTGCATTATTTCTGCATCTTTGTACAAACTCAAAATCATTCAAGAGAGAGGGTGATTGTAATCATGGAAGGATCATCAACTCGTAAATTCACAAAAATTTGTGTCTTTTGTGGATCCAGCCCTGGAAAACTAGTGAGTTTATAGAAGCAGCAGAAACCCTTGGTAAGATGTTAGCTGAGCGCAATATTCATTTAGTATATGGGGGAGGTAGTCTTGGATTAATGGGACGTGTGGCAACCGCTGCACAAAATAATGGCAGTCGAGTTTTGGGTATCATACCAAAAGCTCTAACTGTTGGAGACATTGTAGGAAAAACAATTGGGGATGAGTTACAGGTATCATCAATGCATGAACGAATTTCTTTTATGCTTCGTAATGCTGATGCCTTCATAGCTCTACCTGGAGGTTTCGGAACATTGGAGGAAATTTTTCAAATTGTCTCATGGGCACAATTGCAAATCCATAAAAAACCCATTGGTTTGTTAAACGTTGATGGTTTTTATAATGGGTTGTTATCTTTTCTTGACTATGCGGTGGAAAAACAATTCGTCTCATCTGCAGCACGACAGATCCTCATTTTTGCTTCAACTGTTGATCAGTTACTCGATGAACTACAAGCTTTTACACCTCTATCTGATCCAACAATGAGTCAGATAGATTGGTATACTGATAACAGTGAAAAGAAACGCAGGATAGATTTGACGCTTCGTCTGTAGCCTATCTATTTCTATGTATTTTTAAGCTTTTTTGTGTGGCTTGTTTTATTTTTTTTGTGTGGCTTGTTTTATTTTGTTGCAGGTTTAATTTTCAATAAAAGATGTTTCAGGTGATATCTTCTATATTTTACTCTTTCTATATTTTGACATTGAGGACAATGTCTCAATCTGGTTGGGGGGAGGATAGTTGATATATAATGTTAGTGTTAATTATTTTATTTTGTTGTTGTTATCACTTTGTTATGTAAAAAAAAAATTATCATGAATGGCGTGAGTAAAATGTTCATTTATGTATTCTTGAGACGCATTCTAGTTCTAGAATGGCAGAGTAAAGAGTACATTATAAACTTTTGAAACACATTCTAATTGGTTTATTTTTAATGCATTTTATATATAATTGTTTGTTGCTTAAGTTTTTGGTAACTCTTGCGTAAATACATTTGCTTTACTATCGATGTATGATTTCAAAATTGTTTAGTTTAAATCACTTTCTCTATTTAGGTTACTAAAGAATAACTTCTGAAATTATTTCTTGAGAACAATACTAAGCCTTGTGGTAAGATGGATGATTCAATATATATAGCCAAGAGAATTTCCATGTTTAAGTATACATTTTATTTTCTAAACTCACATATCTTTTGTGAGTAAGTGGAGAGGTTTGAGATAACAGCTTACGAACTTTCATTGATCCTTTGAAATGGTTAATTTTTATTTGGAATGACATTATTTGGGATGATGAATGATTTGGTTGCTTAGCTGAAGGATAAAAAAAAAAAAATTGGAAAAGTATTATGGTGATAAATTGCTCTTATGTTGTAATGATTCCTTATGTCTTTCAAAAAAAAAAAAAAAGTAAAAAAAAAAATATTTAAAAAAGAAAAAAAAAAGAAAGAAAAGAAGTCAATTCAGTTCAATAAAGTCTTCATTCAATTTTAGAAGACTAAAGTCATTAGGAAGCAATCTTATCACCGAATTCTATATTCGTAAGATTCGCATTAAATAATTAAAGTCTTGAAGCTGGCATTTGACAATAATGGTTTGACTCTAAATATTTGATTTTCCTATCTTTGGATCAATGTTAGCTTGTTTGTCTGTCCTTAAATGTAACTTTTTCTTGAGCGATTATCTGTTTTCCAACTCCATGAGTGAAATCCTAAGTCATTAAACAAGTTATTCACCTGTAAGGATATGGAGTTGAGGCTTTTACTTGGAACATTTTTAAGGCTATATATGTTGTGGTTTGTGGTAAGAAGGCTTTGGCTTAATTTACACACACACAAAAATATTTTTGGAAGTTATGATTGAAATAACCTTTATAGCGATTATGATTTTAAAACTGACGTTTTGTTTGAAATACTTAGGTAGTGTTCAAATTTTATTTATGCTCGAATTGCTAGGGACTAGCAATAAGCCAGTTGGGGGGTGTGATGAACACTTGAAATTATACATTTAATAAGAGTTTTACATGATTGTTTTGTATTACTAGTGTATTTAATTTTCTTAACTTAAGTATGTTTACAATATTGTACTTAATTATCTCATAACTGTTTTGTGGCAGGTTCGGTAAAATAGGAATAACTTTCTACCTAAATATCCAATTGAGGTGATTCTTAATCCTGTGCAGAGCTGACTCAATGGGCTAACATATTGTATTTCACAAAGCATTGGAAATTCGAGTGTTTAGAGGGTGAAAATTGGCTTAGAACAGAATTGATCTGCAGTACAGGCCCAGTTTGAACAGTTATCAGTATTTGGCCCATAACTATAGACATACGTATCTAATACGTGTAAGATCACTCAATTTGGAAAGATAAGAGACTTATCTACAACTGTTATGTTTTGAGTGACAGCTAATTCGGATCACATCAATTCCAAATTGGATAATCAAGTGGGTGCCCAAGTGATAATGAATGCAAATTATTTTGCCACCATTCTTGACTTTCATCAACCAAGTGGTTCCCTCCAAATTTGTCTCGATTTATCCATGTTTTTCTATAAATAGGTGGCTTGTTTATGCCTAAAGAATGTAATTAGAAAGTTAGAATTTAGTTCAAAATACTTTTCCTTTGTATCCATTTCCTTGTACTATTATTTCTCTTGTTTACTATTAAGTCGTGTTATTTCTTCTTCCATTTCTTTTCTTTTCATTTAGTTTTATTATGTCCAAATAATTTTGTTTAAGCTAAGGTGAAAGGGTGAAGCTCTTGGCAAGGTAATAAGATATGTTTAATATTTATTCATGAATTTAATGCTTCATTTTTAAGTTATGTAAATTTATATATGATGTATTTATTTTGTTTGTAGAATTAATACCATTTCTTCTAAAGTGGTGATTCTTGATTTATTATTGACAAACTTAATACTTGGCACAATAAATTATTGAAACCATTTACAAGATTTGGTTTATATAACCTTTCTTGTAAAGTGGGAGTCTTAATTTGTTGTAGACAAATATAAAGATTGGCATAATAAATACTTGAACCCATTTATAAGATTTGGTGTATAATAATTGAAAGAAATAAATACTAATCAATATATAAATGATAATGAACTTTAATTGCTATATTTTCCGGTTGGAACCTCCTTTGTGTGAGGATTCCAATTGAGTTATAAAAAAATAAAAAGTTAAATATATTCTTACTTCTTATGCCAAGAGTGAATCCCCGTAACCTTAGCTTTTTATTTGAATTGGTTAATTGAAATAATATTTACAAACATCTTATACTGCATTAATTATCTTTAAAGTGTTTATAATTTGTAATTTTAATTCTACTTCCCTGTGGATCGACCCCGTTCTCATCGGGTTATTTATTACTTCGACAATCCTGCACTTGGGAATAACTTCTATATTCTGGACGTGTCACGTGGCTAACTATGAGCCCTTATGTAAACTCCTTTAGATCTAATCTGAACTCCTTCAGATTGTACAATGTCTGTAACGTTACATTGCATAGTACCATATAAATAGGTATTAGTGATTTAATGGGAATGTACACTTATATAGATACACAAGTAGATATACATTCAGGGATGGTACGTAAGCACCGACCCTAACACTAACAACTTATGCTTTTTACTTAGCCAAATTCTAGACACTTCATCCTTATATAGTGCTCTCCCAAAAGTCCAATTTGCCCTTCAACTACTTCTAAATTTTTAAGTTGCCATTAGTTAGAAATAGAAGTATTTAATTGATTCATTTCTAACTATTTAGTTAGAATAGTCAAAGGAACCAACTAGACCTCCATCTTAACAATCCACCAACTTGTCTCTAATTGGTCCATTTTCTAACATATAGAATGTATTTCTTAACAAAAGCTTATTCTATGCATAACCCTTAAATAGAAATTTATGTATTAAATTAAAATTTCCTTTTCTAAGCCAATAGAGAAAAATTCCATAAATATTCCATGACTGTCCAACGCTCCGACCGAGTGTGAAATTACCAATTTAGGTCTAATACCTCTCACGCGCACCATAAAAAAAATTACTAACAAGGTTAGAATTAGATTACCCTATGGCGTCTTTATCGCTTAATACCAAAATCTAGACACTTATATTACTAATAGGGATCAGATATTATACAAGGAGTCGATCTTAGGGAGAAATCTTTGTCAAGCGACGATCTAGGCTAGAATTTTAGGTTTTGATAAGTTGAGAGTTAATTGGTCAATAGTTAGGTGAATCTACACATCACAAAAAATGAGTTAATCAAAAGTAGGCATCAACGAAGAGGCTGGTGATGGCTCTCCAACACTCACGTTAGATGGAGAACTCAATGGCACACATTTTTCTTAGGGTTTCACCCTAGAGAGTTAGAAAAACAAAAAGAGAGAGAAATCATTTCTTAGGGCTTTTAGTGTTATGTCCTTTATGTATTCTTTTTTTAAAGGGTAAAGATAATTTTATCTTAACGTTTTAGACTAATTAATAATTTTATTCTTGTTAAATATAAAATACTTAATTTTATCATAATCCGTTAATTTTTGTCATTAATTTGAATGAAAAATTTATATTTAATATACTTTTATCATTTTACTCCCAATATATAAATAGACACGTGTCATTGTATGATTTGTTATAAATGACACGTGTCATCGTATAATTAGTTATATTATTAATAAAATTAAATTAAAAATAAAAACTAACACTGTCGCTGAAAACGGCGGCCAGCCGGTCGTCAGCGACACGCCGACAATAAAAATTTATTAAATTTATATCATTGGACTCCATTTTTCTTAATCTACACAGTGGTGGGATCATTTTTGGTAAAAACAAATATCAGAAAATAGTCAAAAATTGTGGAGAGTGGCGGTGGCCGCCGTTAAACGGTGGGGCGGTGACTTACACTGTTACCACAGGTGGATAGATCGATAAGTCACCGCTCCACCATTTAACTGCGGCCGCCGCCACTCTCCACAATTTTTGACCATTTTCTGGTCTTTTTTTTACCAAAAATGATCCCACCACTATGTAGATCAAGAAAAATGGAGTCCAATGATGTAAATTTGATAAATTTTTGTTGTTGACGTGTCGCCGAAAAATGGTCACCGGTGGCCGACCGACCGACCATAGTTTTCGGCGATAGTGTCAGTTTGTATTTTTAATTTTTTTTAATTTATTTACAAATTATTTTAAAAAATAAACCAATTACATAGTGACACGTGTCTAAAAGTACTACTCATATTTCAACACTTGTCATATTATTAAAGTTTATTTTTAAAATTATATTAAATTAACTTAATGAATGAGATTGTGCCACGTATTCGAAAAGACAATGAATGGGTAAGATTGTGCCACGTGTCCAATGAGTAATTTATTTATGTGGCTAGATTATATTTTTACCCCTCCACTATTAAAACTAACGGCAAAAATTAATGGATTATGGTAAAATTGGGTATTTTATATCTAACGGGGGTAAAGTTGTTAATTAACCTAAAATATTAGGGTAAATTTGTCTTTATCCCTTTTTCTAAACTAGAATATGGTTAGATTAGCTACACGGTTAGGAATACAATTTCTGACTTGACATTTGTTAATATCACATCACACATTGAATAAAAATTGAGTGCTTTTTAGATTTAAATAGGTTAGACAAAAAGTATTATTTAATAGGTTGATCTTTGAGTCAATAGCAAATATTTAGTCTATGACAAATGGTATCAAAAAAATTTTAAATTATATTTGTATTTAGGGCCCTTAAAATCTTAGGGTTTAAATCTATAATAGCCAAAAATGTCCCTATAGCATCAATAACTTCATAACAAAAAAAACTTCATTGCTTCCACGCAACAAACTAACTTTAAAACAAAGCAAACACTAAGAAAATCAGTTATTTACAAAGTAATTTATAACCTAAAATTTGGATAAAATAAGATTAGTTTATCATGATTAGTTTATTTCATTTTAAAGTTCAATAACTTATAATTTGCTTATTGATCTTTTTATAGTGTTTATTTGAATGATATAAGGATGAAAAATATCATTTACGTGTAATATAGTCTACAAGGTTTGATTGAGTTTCATTAAAACTACTAATCAATGAGTCAAACGATGTGATTTTCCTATATGTGAGATCTACTTATGCTAAAATCCCAAATATATTCTTGTAATTCACTGAAATATATACCTATGTAAAAATTATATTAATATATTCATGCCACCATAATAATAAAAAATATATAAACAAATAATACCATTGCATTAAATATGTATATTTATACCATGTCCACATATTGCCAATCCTTCACATAAAATAAATACTTGCCTTTATGTCAATGAAATGTCATGATAATGATATTTTAAACATGACTAACTGTTTCTTATAAGTAATATTATGTTACTCCAAAAATTTTAGGATGAAAATAATATGTCATAATTATTATATTAGAGGTTATACTTATGAAAAAATGGATGTCTGAGGTTGTGTATCTCCATGGTATCTACTGAGGATATTTTGCTTGTCAATGTTCGAATCAATTTGAAGTACTCATTAATATTGAGAATATTTTTCTTGTCATGTTCGAATCAATTTAAAGTATTCATTAATATGTTGTGTCATAAGAACTGTATTTATACCATTAAACTTAATGCTAAAAAAAATTTAATCGTAATATACATATTTAGTATGATAATAGATTTAACATATGTCACACTCAAACCATGCTCTACTAGTCAACACAATAAACCATGTTGGTCGCGCTTCAATACTAGGTAAAGTGTGTATCCACTCTTTGTACCAAACAACAAGTGCAAAATCAATCACAAGCAGGGAATTAATCTCCAATAATAATATCTCGACCTTGCCTTCATCTTCTATTAGGTTCTCATGAGCCAAATCCAACTGGTTTATTTCCTGCAAACCTTGTTTCGTCCTCTTATATACATATTTGGGAATAGGATTAGTGGATGCACTAACTCTTTAACATCTTTTAAATGGTCCTCGAACATGCTAACACTCATAGGCACTCTAGACAACACAACACTATATTTCCCATTAATACTCACCATCTTAAATGAATTCAAAGGCAACTCATTGTTGACATCAATATCAGGCGTATGTTCATAATTGTGATTCACATCCATGTTGTAGTCTACAAGTTAAGAACATGTAAAATTAAATACAAAAAGGAAAATTTCATAAATGTTCAATGAACAAATATTAACACATGCATCTTACCTAATGAAACTAGAACAATGTTATAGATAGTTGGGCGCTACCACAAGCTTCATAAGATTCTGCAAACCCATTAATCTCTTTTCTAAGTTTGTTAATTTCATATTTCGTGAATGTGTCTTGTTGGTTAAACCATTTTCTAAAACTAGAAAAGAACATGTCTTTATAGTTGAACATTGTTTCAATATAAGCATCTTACATATAGAACTCTGCAAACATACCCTACCCCTAATGATCAAATTGTCTTTGCATGTTGTCCAAAAGCCTCTAACCACTTTGCAAATTTTGTCTCACCTAGACATAAAAAAGGTTCATATTAATGAACAATAAATACTATTAATATTCATATCAATGACTTCAACAATAGATTACCTCATTTGTGTACAAAATTCAAACTTTATCTATCATAGAAGGGATCTCCTTGTCATTCATATTACCTAGTTCAACATTGGCATCATCATCATCACCATAATTCATATGGAGATCACTCGAGTATAATCTTATGGAGAAGAAAATATGTTGAAGCGACAATAGAAATATTTTTTTCCCTTTTGTGTCATGATAATGGTTAATACTTTAGATGGATGTAACTGCATAAGAATAATTAATGCTTTACTAACAAATGACCAAAAAAAAAAAAAGTAAATATGGTTGCTTAAATAAGTAAGGCAAATAATTATAAACTCGTGCCATTCTAGTTAAAGAGGTTATTATAACTCGTATTGCTTGAAGCATTTTTCTTTTCCAATTTTCAAATGCTTGGAATAAAGTCAGGAGTTATCCATCTAAACCATTCATAAAAAATGGGAATTCTAAAAAATTCAAACCTAATAAAATCAAATTAAACACAAGCCTACATGCTTGCAACTGTTGATGGTATCTAATATATGTAGGTGTATTCATGTGTAAATGTATTTATTATCTAAAACATGTATCATATACGAATTTTTACGAGGCGGAAGCGTTAACTTAAACAATAAATAAATATATTAATCATATTAATATATTAGAAAAGTTGAGAACTCACCTTAACGTGTAACGTTATACACATATTTTTCTAGAGTCTGCAGGGAGACCAACTCGCGAGCAGTTCTAGTCACTAACACGGTGAGCTTAGTGAGCTAGAACAGCAGCCCCATATTCAACACAGGATTAACTCTTAATCCCCAAAATGGCCGGGTATGTTTTTCATCATTTTCTCCAAAAGGATAAGAAATGGAAAATAAAACAATTCATAATTGCTTCCATGACACTATAAAGATAAATGAAACAATTTCAGTTTTTCCCTTTTTTTTTCTTGTTTTCTTCTTCTTGTTTTCTTTCTTCTTCTTTCTCCATTTCTCTTCTCTTTCTCGGCACACCCACAAACACACACACTCCTCTCTCTCTTTCTTTATATATATATATATATATATAATAAAATAATAATAATAATATAATAATATATTCTAGAATATAATAAGAGAGATATTTTGATTATTTAACCATTAAATAATCAAAGTATGAAATAACCATTTTACCCCTCATAAATAGTTACCAAACATACTCCTAATAGGTCCTACCAAATCCCACACTTGGGTAAATTCAACCAAAAGTCTACAATATGCCATGTGTCATAATACAATTAGTAAATAATAATTATTAACCAATTGTTGTATTTAACATTTAAATACAGACACGCATGCATTCTCGTGGTAGTGCTGAATATTACTGGATTAAATACTTTAATCAGGCATACTACTATAGTGCACGAGTACACTCTATATTACGGTACTCCCTAGGTCCTACGCCCGATTTGTCAAATGGAACTATTCCATGAGTCCGTGAGGAATACCCCACGCACACGTCATGGATATACAAATCAGCGCGTTGAACCATGCAAGTTGAGGTTACAACGCATACGTATAGTCCTTCCGTCATGATATCGCGGATGTGCAAGGATATAGATTATCATCGTCAAATCCCCTAGTGCTCATCCATGTCTTATCTCCAGACTTGTATCTCAATGAATAATATGTGCAAACGCTTTTGCCATATTGTTCTACCTTGACGAAATTCTTTCCCGGGATTAGTGCTTGTGGCCACATGACTTTCTGAGATACAATCTTGAAGCATCTGGATATCTAACTCCCTATGCAAGCTGACGAATCCCATATCTATACACACCAAACTCCATAAGCATCAGATCATACCCAACAACACCCAGCAATCACACTATGAAAGGTCTGTGACATGCGTGGAACCAAAGTATGGTGGATCACTTACAAGCCCTCGTGGCACTCAGGTCAAAGGACCACGTATACTACTCAACTTAAGAGGACCTTCTATTAACGGCTTATATAAGGTGTCTATCAAAGGCCCTTGTGAATTTATCCTATATCCAGTCCTAACTGGATACCCATATGTCAATATGAGCTCCAAGCTCACGATTAGCTAGGAACGACCATCTATACCCTATAGGTATGACATATGTTGATCTATTTATAAAGATATGCATTGACAGACCTGCATTGACAGACCTGCATTGACAGAAATAGATCTGGGATAATTAGTCGAGAACATACTTGCGTAACTAGCATTTACTAGCACCCGATTGCGACTCTTGTAACTTTGTAGTTACTAGTATATTCCCAGGTCTATGTCCCATTATAGACAAGACTCCAACTCTTGGATTTGCTAAGTATTATAACCAGTTAACACTTAACTGTGCTAACATTTAGCATTTATATCTCTCAGCGTGACTAACTGTAGGACTTTGTCTAAACTTCTTTAGATCTAATCTAAACTCCTTCAGATTGTATAATATCTGTAATGTTACATTGCATAGTACCATATGAATGAGTATTAGCGATTTAATAGGAATGTACACTTGTATAAATACACAAATATATGTACATTGAGGAATGACACATAAGTACCGACCCTAACAATCTCCCACTTGCTCTAGTGGCATCTCATATACATCGACTCTACGTATTTCATAAACACTTTAAGAGTCATGGCCTTTAGATAGTGGGTTCGCTAAATTATTTATGGAACACTTCTACAAATAATCACATCTCTCTAGGCTAAGATCTCTATAGTTATATGAGACTTTTCTCAACATAATTAAAGTACTGGTGTCCTCTGAGCACCTTGGTTTGTTCAATGGCCTTATTTTGTCGTAAACTATGGGATAGGATCTATATGTTTTGGAACTCTTCCAAGGCCAATGATAAAGCTACGAATCCTCACTGCCTCTTTCGCTGCGCCAATCTAAATTAGCAGTGAATCCTAGTTTGGTGTAATTCCAACTCGCTTAGTACTATTGAGAATGAGCACTATCTTAGATGTAGACTCTCTATCATCTAGGTTAAACTAAAAGTCTAACTCTATGCGTCTTCTCATTTGTAAGTTACTTTTCGTATTTGAGAAACTTATCCTTTGTACCCTCAAGGTACCTCAGGATATATTTGACTATCATTTAAATGGTTGTCACCTGAATCAGACTGAACTCGGCTTGTAACTCTTACAGTTAAACTAATATCAGGTCTCAAACATATCGTAGCATACATCAAGCACTCAGTAGCTAACGTATCTTGTATGTCAAACACTCTAACTTTCTCATCTTTCATTTGAAGAGACACTCTCTTCGAAAGATGAACACCAGGTCCAAAAGATACATTAACTAACTCATAGTTAACAAAACTATACCTTTTTAAGACATCATTGATGTGAAATGATTTGGGAGAGTCTTATCAGCTTCCTAGCTCTATCTTTCTAAAGCTTTATACCAGTATAAAGGAAGCCTCTCATAAATCCTTTATGGAGAAATTCTTACTAGTTACTTCTGAACGATTATAACATACTGACATCATTCCTTTACATTCATCTTCCAAACCTCAAGTCACAATATGCTGCAATAGCCAATAACATACTAATTGACTTTAGCATCAATATTGGCTCAAAGATTTCCTATAAATTGATCCCAGATCACTGAGGATTACTTTTCTAAAATCAATATCGAGCCTATAAGGTCTCTACCTTCAATCTGGCTCCTACTACCTCTTTGTAAACCCTTTACAACCAATGAGCACAATTCCCACAGGTAGCTTTACCAAGTCCTAGACTTGATTCGATGCATAAAGTCAATTTTTTTTTCATGGCTTCTTGCCGTTTCCCGAATCGATGTTTGACATCAACTCCCTATAGGTCAAGGATGATCTTCTTCTGCTAAGAAATATCCCTATAAGTAAAGGATAAACAACACTTAAGCCTGAAGTTCATTTTCAAGCATCAGTCATACCTAAAAGGTGACCTAAATATCATTTTCGACCTACTTGAAGATGTGCTAAAAGGTCACTGCTTGATTGAGCCTAAGTTCTCATCCTTTATTCATTGATTTTTAGATTTACTTCACTAAGCTTAATCTTTCTACGATTCTCATGATCCATGAGAAACTTTTTCTCTAGAATAGTGGTAAACAGAAAAACGAACACACTTTGATTCTCTAAATCATAGAACTAATATCCTATTGGATTCATAGGATACACAATGAACCTATACATGTACCTCTTGAGTGTTATTTATCCTACTGACTAACTTGTACGTAAGCAGGACAACCCCAAGTCTTAACTTATTTAAGATATGGCTTCCTTCTTTTCTGTATCACATACAGAATAGAAGGAACAGCTTCTGATATAACTTTACTTAATAAGCAGCTGTATTTGGAGCATAATCTAACAAATATAGAGCGGTAACACTCATTATTAATCGAACCATATCTGATAAAGTCCAATTTCTCATCTCTTAAATATCATTATGTTATGGATTACCTGAAGGACTATAATGAGTGAGAATCTCATTCTTCCTTAAACAAATGAGGAACTTGCTGTTGATGTATTCACCTCTTCGATTTAATCGAAATGATGTGACGTACATTCTAGTATATTTGGTCATCTTCGTGAATACATTATTCATAAACTAGTTAAGTTCTTATGGTCAGATTGGGAATCCAACCACCTTTAACCAGACGGATAAGCATCTCACGCCTATATGGCCTAAATTCATATACCACAACTCCGTATCATTTAAGAATTCTGATCTACTGACATTTCGAATTGTATATAATGTCTAATTATTAACTGACATTCAGCTAATAAAATTTTATACTATACAATATAACTATTGTATTACATACAAGAAGTAAGTCAAGCTGCCCAACAATTTGGACTTGTAAGAAATCACCATTTCTTACTCTCAACTTTACTTCTACAAGCTGTTGCATTCTAGACTCTCTCAATCCCTGCAACTTGTTGTATATTTGAGAAGGACATGCGGCATCTCATACCCAGCTTGAGCTTGAACTAGCATCATATGCCTTAAAAATGTCTATGTTTGTAAAACACAAACTTGTAGGAGTCTTCCTAACAATTATAAGGCTTGTAAGGTAGAGGGAATTTCCAATACCCAACCTTACGGTAGTGAAAACACTTTCTATCTACACGCTCTCTTGTTGATCTTTGGATAAATGTTGCCTATAAGGATGGATGCTGGGTATCTGCTTAATCTTCTTCTCCTTACACATCTGGTCTCACTAGATATACTTGGAGTAAAAGATGAATTACTCTGAGCAAAGAGGGTCATACTTTCTCTTTTCAATCCTCTTGAGAGATGTTATCAGAATTACCTTACGACAAAATCTGATCAATAATAAATCCAAAATTTTTTGAATCCAGAATATTTATGAGATTCATCTACCGATCAGAGTAATTTTTAGTACCCTCGAATTAGACTGCATCGACTATGCACACCAACTAGTTCGTAGTAGCCATTAAACTTGACAGGCCAAAATTAACGAGAGATGTAAGTGAAATCGTCATTAAATCGCTAATAGAACATTTTAAATCATGGGTATACTAATTATACCTTTTCGATTTAAAACGTCCTCCCAATGTTTTACATAATCCTAGTAATCTCTCAAACGGGAACACAATAATTTAAACTTTTTAAACTATACAGCGGGAAGTAGATCCCTTTGAAATTTACTCGAGATTCACGCTGTAGTAATATTGGCCTTTGTAAACTCAACAGGTAGACAACATTTGTCAATTGCATTTCATGCAACTCTTACCCCTTGATTCTGAATACACCTTATGCTCACACTGTAGCAATATTGGGTAAGTGTATTCCAGATTAACTTGTCAATGATCAAATATATACTACCGATACTGTTGGAGTAGATGCTTATGTGCCATCTCGGAATATGTATATACTTATGTATTTATACAAGTGTTCATTCCCATTAAATCGCTAATACCTATTAATATGGTACTATGTAATGTAACATTACAAACATTGTATGATCTGAAGAAGTTCATATCATATCTAAAAGAGTTTAGATAAGGCCTCATAGTTAGCCACGCTGAGAGATATAAATGTTAAATGTTAACATAACTAAGTGTTAACTGTTTATAATACTCAACAGATCCAAGAGTTAGAGCCTTGTCTGTAATGGGACATAGACCTGAGAATATACTAGTAACTGCATAGTTGCAAGAGTTGCAATCGGGTGCTAGAAAATGCTAGTTGTGCAAGTATGTTCTCAAATAATTGTCCATAATCTATTTTTGCTGATACGGGTCTGTCAGTGGATACCTTTAATATAGATCAATATATGTTGTATCTATAGGATATAGATGGTCGTTCTTAGCCGACTGTGAGCTTGAAGCTTGTATTGATATATGGGTATCCAGTTAGGACTGGATATAGGACAGACTTATGAAGACCTCTGATAGACACCCTATACAAGCCGTCAATCCTCTCAAGTTGAGTAGTATACGTGGTCCTTTGACCTAAGTGCCACGGTGGGCTTGTAAGTGATTCACCATACTTTGGTTCCACACATGTTACAAACTTTTCATGGTGTGACCACTGGGTATTGCTAGGTATGGTCTAATGCTTATAGAGTCTGGTGTGTACAGATATAGGATCTGTCAGCTCGTATAAGGAGTTTGATATCTAGATGCTTCAAGATTGTATCTCAAAAAGTCTTGTGGCTACAAGTATTAATCACGGGAAAGAGTTCTATTAGGGTGGAACAATATGGCAAAGGCGTTTGTACATATTGTTTAGTGAGATACAAGTCTGGAGATAAGATATGGATGAGCACATGGGGATTTGACGGTGATAATCTATATCCTCAACACATCCAAGATATCATGACGGAAGGACTATACGTATGCATTGTAACCTCAGCATTCATGGTCACGCTAATTTGTAATATCCATGACGTGTGCGTGGGGCATTGCTCACGGACTCATGGAATAATTCCAATTGACGAATCGAGCGTGGACTTAGAGAGTCCCGTGATATGGAGTGTACTCATTGTGCACTGGGGTAGCGTCCTGGATTATATTGTTTAATCTAGCAATACCTAGCACTAACACGGGAATGCAGGCGTGTCTGTATTTAAGTGTTAATAATTATTATTTACTAATTGTATAATGACACGTAGCGTATTGTGGACCCTCGGTTGAGTTTATCCAAGTGTAGGATTTGGTGAGACCCATTAGGGGTAGACTTGTAACTATTTATGAGAGGCAAAATGGTCATTTCATATTTTAATTATTTAATGGTTAAATAATCAAAATATCTTTCATTATTTTATGATGTTATATATTATTATATTATATATAATAATATTATATTTTGGGTGCCAAATAGTTGGCACCCATTATTATTATTATACTTTATATTATTATTTTATTATATATATATATATATATATATATAAAGAGAGAAAATGTGAAGTGTGGCTGAGAGAAATGGAGAAAGAAGAGAAAAGAGGAGAAATGGCCGAAGAAGAGGAAAAAAAATAGAAAAAATATGAAAAATTAAATTGTTTCATTTTTTTTATAGTACCATGAGAAGCAATTGAGAATTGCTTCAAATTCTCCATTTTTTATTCTTTTGGAGAAAATGATGAAAACACACACCTGGTTATTTTAGAGATTAAGATTTAATCCCGTGCTGAATATAGGGCTGCTATTCTAACTCACCAAGCCCACCGTATTGGTCACTAGAACTGCCCGTGAGTTAGTCTCCATGCGAACTCTAGAAAAATATGTGTATAACATTACATGTTAAGATGAGTTCTCAACCTTTCTAATATATTAATGTGATTAATATATTTTTTTATTGTGTTTATTGTTTAATTTAATGCTTTGCTGCGTAAACATTCGTATATGATACGTGTTTTAGGCAATAGACACATTTGCACATGCGTACACCCACATATATTAGATCCCCGACAACAGATACTACCCTCACGCTATAGCAATATTGGATAATATTTTCCCATATATTTGTCTCATCGCATGTTTAACCGGTATAGTCCAAGCCCAACCGATCAAGTCCCTCACGCTGTAACAATATTGGAAAAAGGCCAATATAACTCGTCTAACATCGTATTAACAAGACGGATCAAAATAAAACATTATCTCATAATGTAATATTCTTCAATCTGAATAAGAGAAATTTTTATTTTTAGGTCTCCATTCTCTAAGGGAGGGTGATTCTCAATTAATTAATTTTTCTATGTAAGTACAAGTAACCCCTACCAATACAGCTCCCATTGTGGTTACCAACATAAAAAAATAAATTCTGATTTATAATGCAGAACGATAATTCTTATCACTGCATTTCATAAACCCAAGTTTATAATATAAATTGATAACTTTTATCAATACATCTCATAAACCTACACATGCAAAATTAATTTTAAAATATTGTTCAAAACACTGTAGTAATGAACAGTAATATTTACCGTATCTGTGAACAGTAAAAACTTTTTACTGTTCATGTGCTACTGTTAAAGCAAATAGTACACAACGCCGTGGTACCAACTCACATTGCTACAGCGCTGAGGCTCTAGCAACGCAGTGTCCCAGCATTGGGAGAAAAAACTCCCAGCACCACGGCGCCAGGCCTTCTGCATTGCCGCCAGCGCCAACCCCCTACTTCCCCATAGACATACCCGTTTCAACACTTGAAATGTGCCATTTCCACTTGGCCTTTTGTATCCATTCACTCAAACTACACCCAAATATATTCTAAATGGCTTTGATACCATTATTGATGGGGATCTAATATATGTGGGTGTATGCATGTACAAATGTGTCTATTGCCTAAAACACATGTCATATACGAATATTTACACGGCGGAAGCATTAAATTAAACAATAAACATAATATATAAATATATTAATCACATTAATTATTAGAAAGGTTGAGAACTCACCATAACGTGTAACGTTATACACATATTTTCATAGAGTTCGTATAGAGACCAACTTGCGGGCAATTCTAGTCACCAACACGGTGGGCTTGGTGAGCTAGACTAGTAGCCCTATACATTCAGCACATGATTAACTCTTAATCCCTAAAATGGCCATGTGTGTTTTTTATCATTTTCTTCAAAAGAATAAAAAATGGAGAATGAAGCAATTCATAACTGCTTACATGACACTATAGAGAAAAATGAAATAATTTCATTTTTTCCTATTTTTTTCTTCTTTTCTTCTTCTTCTTTTCTTTCTTGTTCTTTTCTTTCTTCTTCTTTTCTTTCTTCTTCTTTCTCCATTTCTCTTTTCTTTCTCAGTACACCCAAAAAAATACACACTCCTCTCTCTCTCTTTCTTTTTATATATATATATAATAAAATAATAATAATAATATAATAATACATCATATAATATAATAGGAGAGACATTTTGATTATTTAACCATTAAATAATCAAAGTATAAAATTACCATTTTGCCACTCATAAATAGTTACCACGCACACCTCTAGTGGGTCCCACCAAATTTCATACTTGGGTAAACTCAACTGAGGGTCCACAATACGCCACGTAGCATAATACAATTAGTAAATAATAATTATTAACTAATTGTTGTATTTAACACTTAAATACAGACACATACACATTCCCGTGGTAGTGCTAAATATTGCTGGATTAAACACTTTAATTTGACATGCTGTCTCAGTGCACAACGAGTACACTCTATATTGCGGGACTCCCTAGGTCCTACGCCCGATTTGTCAAATTGAACTATTCCATGAGTCCGTGAGCAATGTCCCACGCACACGTCATAGATATACAAATCAGCGCGTTGAACCATACAAGATGAGGTTACAACGCATACGTATAGTCCTTCCGTCATGATATCCTGGATGTGCGGTGATATAAATTATCACCGTCAAATCCCTTAGTGCTCATCCATGTCTTATCTCCAGACTTGTATCTCAATGAATAATATGTGCAAACTCCTTTGCCATATTGTTCTACCCTGACGGAACTCTTTTTCGGGATTAATACTTGTGGCCACAAGACTTTCTGAGATATAATCTCGAAGCATCTGGATATCTAACTCCCTATGCCAGTTGACGGATCCTATATCTGTACACACCAGACTCCATAAGCATCGGACCATTGTCAACGACACCCAGCGATCACACTATAAAAGGTCTGTGATATGCGTGGAACCAAAGTATGGTGGATCACTCACAAGCCCACCATGACACTCAGGTCAAAGGACCACGTATACTACTCAAGTAGAGAAGACCCTCTATTGACGGCTTACATAGGGTGTCTATCGAAGGCCCTCGTGAGTCTGTCCCATATCCAGTCCTAACTAGATACCCATATGTCAATACGAGCTCCAAGCTCACGGTCAACTATGAATGACCGTCTATACTATATAGGTACGATATATGCTGATCTATTTATTAAGGTATCTACCGATAGACCCGCATCGGCAAAAATAGATTAAGGACAATTACTCGAGAACATACTTGTGTAACTAGTATTTTCTAGCATCTGATTGCAACTCATACAACTATGCAGTTATTGGTATATTCTCAGGTCTATGTCTCATTACAGATAAGGCTCTAACTCTTAGATTTGCTGAGTATTATAATCAGTTAACACTTAGCTGTGCTAACGTTTAACATTTATATCTCTCAGCGTGGCTAACTGTAAGCCCTTATCTAAATTCTTTTGGATCTGATCTGAACTCCATCAGATCGTATAATGTCTGTAATGTTACATTGTATAATATCATATAAATGAATAATAGCGATTTAATAGGAATGTACACTTGTATAAATACACAAATATATGTATATTAAAAGATGGTACATAAGCACTAACCCTAATAATAACAATTAAATATTAAATAATTATTAAATTACAAATGTAATATACTATTTAGAACCTGAAATACATAAGTAAACCCACTTAGATTATAGTTCTCCTTCTCTGATTATGGTATTCCAACTTTTACTCGTGAAATTTGATTGTTTGGTCTTACAACACCTTTTAAAAAGGCTTTAATAAAAATTCGTACACCACATTAGACTAAGTATAATTGTTAAAATATCAAATTGGTTAACTAACTGAAGTATAAATTGGTTCATAAACCTATGTGGGATCTTCTCCAGCAACATTTATTCCGTGAAGTAGTCTAACACTAATTTAACAGCATCCTCATCTTTAATCCAATTAAAATCTAATTCTATGAAACGATGATCCAACTAATGCATGTTCTTGTCAACTTTGCTACTAAAATATTTATCTCTTAGGTATAAGCGTAACTTTTTCTTAACAAGATTTCATTCGGGTGCTCTCAAAAATTCAAACCCGTCACTAGGACAAACTTTATGCAAGAGAATCAAATTCTCTAATTGGATTCCAAAAAGCATATTTTATGAAAAAAAAAAATTTAGTATGCACCTCTCATAAAAATATTATATTCCAATTATGCGGTAAAAGTTAAATTATATATCCAAGAATTTACCCGCATAAAATTTTTTAAATATTAGTGTTTGATTTTCTGTTAACTTTTATTTTATTTTATTGAACCCTATAACTTGCAATATGATTTTTTTGGCTCTTAAAATGATCCTCCTCAATTTAAAATTTGTTTTTGGGGATATTATATTTATCATAGGAGGCCATGATATATACACCTACAAAAAATAATTAGTTAAATTAATACTCACATTTAAAAAAATATTAAATTAAAAAATTAATAATTAAATAAAAATAATTAATAAAAATTAAATTTAAAAATTTACATGCTACATGTGTTCAACAAAAATTGTCGAACGCCTTTAGAGAGCATTTAACTAGGCACTTAACAGTACCCATGCATAGGCACCATCGAGCATCTGCAAGTAATACTCGATAAAAATGTTGAGCACACTTTTTTTTTAACCTTCAAGATTCTTATTTTGACTAACACTTCCCTACATAGTTATTTTCTTTCTCAAATATATTATTAAAACAATTCCAACAACAAAAATCATATATAATAATTGTGAGAATATTGATTAAAAATCATCAGGCTATAATTTGGAGAGCAAACCAAGTGTGTAGGGTATGCACGAATCAAAGACGGATGCGAAAGGAGGCGAACAACAAAGAGGGGTGCACCAGACGCCAGCACCGCAGTGACCATCTGGTCACCGTGGCACCAGGAGACGAGCGCCGCAGCGCTCAGACGGGCGTGCCAACGCCGCGACAGTGAGAGCCCAACGCCGTAGCGCTGGAGACGGGAACAGTATCCCGAAATAAGAAAACTTCCTTATTTCGTCTCTACTTATTTCAGGACTCCCTAATACAACTCCCACACGTATAGGGTAAACCTAGGACGTCCCAAAGCCTATATAAAGGCTATTAATTGGCTTGTAAACATAATCTTTGTGATAGGTTGAGAAATCTTAGTGATCATTAACAATCTTTGTGGTTTTTTGTGAGAGAAAATCCCTAGAGTGAGAGAGAGAGAGTTTTCTTTGTGATCTTTCTTGTAAAAAGGCATACTTTGTGAGTGCCTTGTGATTCATAATAAAAGAGAGAGTGTGATCTTGATCCGCCGTAGACGTAGGCAAGTTGCCGAATCACGTAAATTATTTGTGTTCTTCTTCTACCATTTCTCTCTTTATTCCTTAATTACTTGTTCAGCATATATTATTTTGGTGATTTTGCTTGTTTGTGTGCTTCCGCTTCAACAAACTAGTATCAGAGTTTTGGTTCTAAGCAGATATGGCCACACCCAAGTATGAGGTAGAGAAATTAACGGTATGAATGACTTCAATTTGTGAAAGATGAAGGTTAAGGCGTTGTTGGTGAGCCAAAGGCTTGGTTCGGCATTCGAAGAGACTGCAGCTCCATCTAGTGATAAAAAGAAGATGCCAGAGTCATCTAAAGATGAATCATAAAGAAAGGACATTCAAGAAAGAGCTCATAGCATAATCGTTCTGTCATTGAGTGATGAAGTACTAAGGGAAGTAGCAAGTGAAACAACGGCAATAGGTCTTTGGAAGAAGCTTGACTCTCTTTATATGAGGAATTGTTGGCCAACAGATTATATATAAAGAAGAAGTTGTATCAGTTGTCCATGTCAGAGGGGACGCCGATGAAAGATCATATAGACGCCTTCAATAAGATCATCCTTGATCTTGAGTCTATCAACATTAAGATAGAAGATAAAGATAGAGCAATTATCCTGTTAAGTTCACTCCCCAAGAGCTATGAGAGTTTTATTGATACGCTACTCTACGGTAGAGAGAGTTTATGATGAGTGATGTGAAATCATCATTAAACTCAAAGTTATTAGGGAAACAGGTCGAGGGCAATACAGAAAGTTTATCTGTAAGATGAAGTCCCTCATATAGAGATAGGAAGAAAAAAGGCTCAGGATCGAAATTTAGGACTCCTAGGAAGTGCTATTGCTGCAAAAAAGAGGGGCACTTCATAAAAGATTGTCTTGAGAAGAGAACACAAGACAAGAAGAAACCGGATGCTGCGCTTGCCTATAATGATAGCTATGACAGTCTAGAAACACTCGTCGCTATTGATGGTAAGAACTCTGAACAATGGGTTCTTGATTCTAGTTGCACTTTTCACATGTGCCCGCACAAGTCTTGGTTTATAAATTTCCAGCCCATTAATAGTGGTAAGGTCTTAATGTATAATGATGTTGAATGTCAGATAATAGGAATTGGTAGTATTAAACTTAGGCTACATGATGGACGAGTGAGAGAGTAGATAAATGTTAGGTATGTTCCTGACTTGAAGAGAAACTTGATCTCACTAAGGACTCTAGACCAGAATGGGTGTTCCATCAGGATCAATGGAGGGATTTTAAGAGTTTTAAAGAGTTCCATGGTGGTGATGAGAGGAGAGAAGCGCAAAGGTGTTTATGTGCTTAAGGGTGAAGTCATAAGTGGTTCTGCATTATTCTCCGTAAATGATGAGAGTATGCAAACCAAGTTGTGATTAGCACATCTAGGTAAGAGAAACCTAAAGGAGTTATTTAGTCAAAAGGCATTTGGAGAAGATAAGTTCCAGCCCTTAGAGTTTTGTGAGCATTGTATGCTTGGTAAAGCACATAGGGTAAGGTTTAGTACTGTCGAGCACAAGACTAAGAGGACTCTTGACTACATACACTCGGATCTTTGGGGATCAGCTCAGACAGCTACTCTTGGTGGTGCTAGGCATTTTCTCAGTTTAATTTATGACTATTCAAGGAAGCTATGGGTCTATATGTTGAAGAGCAAGGATCAAGCCTTTGAAGTATTCAAGACTTGGAAGGTTCTTGTTGAGAATCAAACAGGAAAAAAGGTGAAAAGGTTAAGAACTGACAATGGCCTCGAATATTGCAATAGAGAGTTTGATGAGTTTTGTGCCAAGCATGGGATTGCAAGGCATAGAACAGTAAGATCAACACCATAGCAGAAAGCGTAGCTGAGAGGATGAATAGGACCCTACTTGAAAGGGTTAGATGCATGCTTACCAATGCGAACATTACCAAGATATTCTGGGGAGAAGCTCTAGTGACTGCAGCTTACTTGATTAATAGAAGTCCCTCCTCAGCAATTGACTTCAAGACGCCAGAAGAGAAATGGTCTGGCAATCCTCCGAAGTATGACCACCTCAGAATATTTAGTTGTCCTGCCTTTGTACATGTTAAGGAGGGGAAGTTGGAACCTATAGCTATTAAAGGGGTATTCATAGGATGTCTCGAAGGAGTAAAAGGATAATAGGAATAGTGTAAAGACTTAACACCACCAAGGAGTATCATAAGCCGTGACTTGACGTTCGATGAGATGACAATGCTGAAAACCTCCCAAGAAGATGAGAAAGAAGAATCTGTGCCCAAGGAAGACTCAGCACCCGAGTCAATAGAAGTTGAAGTAGAGCCTAAACATGGATCTGATATTCCCCTAGATCAACACTTCAACAAGAAAATCCTTGAAGATGAACCAAGAACACTAGTGAGGTCCTCCAAATTCACCCAAAGAAAGACTAGGACTCCTGAGATGAAACTTGAAGAGTACCAGTTAGCTAGAGACAGGCTAAGAAGAACGATTAACTCACCAGTCAGGTATGCACAAGCAGATGTAGTTACTCATACTTTTAATTCTGCTTAGACTTTTGAGTATGATAAGCCTAGGACATATGGTGAGGCTATGAAGAGTGAAAACAAGAAAGAATGGTAGCAGGCCATGGAAGAATAAATTAGTTCTCTTAGGAAGAACAATACATGGAAGTTGGTGGAGAGACCTCAAAAGACGCTAGTCGGATGTAAGTGGGTGTATAAGGTGAAAGAGGGGATACCGGGGATTAAGCCTACAAGATTCAAGGCTAGGTTAGTAGCATAAGGTTTTACTTAGAGAGAGGGAGTCAATTTTCATGAGATATTCTCTCCAGTTGTCAAGCACACATCTATTAGGATTTTGTTAGCCATATGTGCAAACCTTGATTTACATATAGAGCAAATAGATGTAAAGATAACTTTTCTACATGGAGAACTTGAAGAGACGATATACATGGCACAGCTGCAAGGGTTCGAGGATCCTGAAAAAAAAGATCATGCTTGTTTGCTAAAGAAGTCATTATACGGGTTAAAGCAATCACCTAGACACTGGTATAGGAGATCTAATGAGTTTATGATGGCTTGTGGCTTTAGTAGGAGCAAGTATGACGGATGCGTGTACTTTAAGAACATAAGTTATGGGATGATGTATTTGCTTCTATACATCGATGATATGTTGATCGCATGCAAGAATATGAAAGAAATATAGAAGCTCAAGAAGCAGTTAAGTGGCGAGTTTGAAATGAAGGATTTGGAAGCAGCAAAGAGAATTTTAGGTATGGATATTATGAGTGAAAGAAGAGATGTTATCTTCTTGTCCCAACTACGATATATCGTCAAAATTCTAAAGAAGTTTGGTATGTCCAACGCAAAGGTCGTCTATACTCCTTTAGCCATGCATTTTACACTTTCAGTAGCACAGTCGTCAACATCTAAAGAAGAGAAACTGCAGATGAGTAAAATACCGTATGCAAGTGCTATGGAGAGCATCATGTATGCAATAGTTTTCACAAGACCGGACATAGCACAGCTTGTGAGTGTGGTGAGTAGATACATAAAAATTTGGGAAAAGATCACTGGCTTGTAGTAAAGTGGATTCTGAGATATCTCAAAGGGACATCAAATCACGGGTTGATATATACGAGGGATGAGGACAGCAATGAAATGGTAAGAGGGTACGTAGACTCAGATTATGTAGGTGATCTAGAAAAGAGAAGATTAATGACGGGCTACGTATTCACAGCGTTTGGGTGTAGTGTGTGTTGGAGATCAGTTCTACAACATGTGGTTGCACTCTCTACCACAGAGGCGGAGTACATAGTTATTGGTGAAGCTATCAAGGAGGGTGTGTGGTTAAAAAGCATATATGTGGAGATATTGGCTAGTGAAGATGTAAACACCAGTTTATATTGTGACAACCAAAGTGCCATACACCTAAGCAAGCATCGAGTATTCTACGAGAGGTTGAAACACATTGATGTGAGGCTCCATTACATTTGAGAAATTGTCCAAAGTGGTGAAGTTAGTCTAACAAAGATAGCGTCATCTAAAAACCCTGTTGATATGTTGACTAAGCCACTACCCTCGGTTAAGTTCGTCCTATGCAAGGACTTAACCGGAGTCACTACTTTGTGAGGGTGACCGAAGATGCGAAAATGAGAGATCGAGTTGCTTTTGTGGACGATTTTGAATCAAGGAAGGGATTTGTGAGAATATTGATTGAAAATCATCGGTATATGATTTGGAGAGCAAGCCAAATACGTAAGGTACGTACGGATCAAAGATGGACGTGAAAAGGAGGCGAAAAACAAAGAGGGGCGCTGGCGCCTGGGCGCCGCGACGCCCAATCCAGTACATGAGCACCGCGGTGCCCAATCCAGCACCTGAGCACCGCGGCGCCAGGAGATAAGCGCCGCAGCCCTTAAACGGGCGCGCCAGCGCCCCGGCGCTGAAGATGGGAACAATATCCCAAAATAATGACACTTTCTTATTTCGTCTTCCACTTGTTTCAGGACTCTCTAATATGACTTCCACACGTATAAGGTAAACTTAGGACGTCCCAAAACCTATATAAAGGCTATCAATTGGCTTGTAGAAACAATCTTTGTGATAGGTTGAGAAATCTTAGTGATCATCAACAATCTTTGTGGTTCTTTGTGAGAGAAAATTCCTAGAGTGAGAGAGAGAGTTTTCTTTGTGTTCGTTCTTGTAAAAAGGCATACTTTGTGAGTGCCTTGTGATTCATAATAAAAGAGAGAATGTGATCTTGATCCGTCGTAAACGTAGACAAGTTGCCGAACCACGTAAATTCTTTATATGTTCTTCTTCTACCATTTCTCTCTTTATTTTTTAATTACTTGTTTTACATATATTGCTTAGATGATTTTACTTGATTGTGTGCTTTCGCTTCAAAAATAACGTTTTACAAAATCAAAAAACATTAAATCATGTATAATGACTTTCGATTTTTAAGTATTTTAGCCTAACCTCAAGTTGTATTTTGCCCAGATGAAATTATGCTGTCAAATTTGCCAACTTTCACATTCGTATAATTTAATATGATTGTTTTATTTTGTGATTCAGATTTAATCAAATTTCAATTTGTTGATTGATTAGAAAATGAGTTGAGAGAGTTGAGAAAAAGTTAGGAGAGAGAGTTGTTTGTTTATTGTTAATGAATTTGTTAAGGGCTATAGGAATATTTTTGTCTTCACAACATCTTTTTTTGTGAGTTTCACTAAAATAATTAAGACTCTATTTTTGGTTATTATAACTTAAAATGTAAAATTTTATCCAAATAATAGATTATTGAATAAGATATAAATTTTTTAAAGTTCACGAGGATAGGTAATATAGACAGAGTTGCTTTAAGAAATGCGTTAAATGTGACATATAAGTCACATGATTGAGTATGAGTAATATCACATTTTATATTAAATAAAAATTAATTATTTTTTAATTTATAAAAATAGTCAGACAACATTATTTAATAAATTAATTTTTTTAATTAATAAAAATGTTTGACCAAAACACTAGAGATGAAGAAGCTAAATTCAAATATGAGGTTTGCCTCAACTAGACTAAAACACATATTTGAACTTTCAATTCCAATCCAGGCTAAATTAAAATTTTTAAATTTCACATGAAAATGGGTTTTGTCAAAATTTTACTCGGATTTTGTATGCTAAAATTTTTTAGGGCTTGGAATTTTGACAGTTATTGTAAGCTTGAGCAATAAATAACTTTTTGAAAAAAAACAACAAATTGAGTTGTTTGTGTTTATTGGACGTCAGATTAATTTGGATTATTTTGATATTTGAAAACTGACTCCAAATAATTAAAAAAAATCTAGGCTCTAAATAGTAAAGAAAATTTGAAGGAAAAAAGAACAGAAAAAAGTATTGGGCAATGAATGAACCCTAATCTAACTTGTCTTTTCATCTCTCCTTTTTCTTTTTTGTTTGCTGTCAATCCTCGTTACCCCTATGAATGTTATTGCTTGCCATGTCAAAATATCGTTGTTGTCTAGAAATTATATGTTTATTAATCAATTGCTTTAACCATAGTCACTATTTCCCCATCGACCTTTTTCTCCAAAATCCTCTGCTTGCAAAGTTGCAACCATAGTAATAAATCATGCAAACCACTTATTTTATCACATTTTAGAGCAAAGTAATAAATAACTCGCACTATAATTCTTTTTTTGTTTTATCATAAATGAGCACCAAAAAAAAGAAAGAAAGGTAATCATAAATTAAATCTCCAATAAAAGAAAATTAGGATTATCATCACTTGTCAAATTTAAATTTTTTTAAGACAAAAAATAGACTTTTAAACTTGAGATTGGATTGTAAGGCAATTTTAGATTTGGGAAAATAGACTTAGGTTTTTTTTTTCCCTAAATTTTTTATTTTTGAAATGAATATTTAAAATATAATTTTTCTTTTTAAAAAAAAAATTGGGTGAGGGCCGGGTAGGATGAAATTCGTAACCCGCCAGGATCTTGTGGGGGTTACAGTTACAAAGTCTAGATTCTTTCGTTTCTAAATACCGGCCGAGTTTTGATTCATCATCTGGGTTAATTCGGATCCGTTCTAGGTCCGAATAATTCTACCCACCCTATTACTGGGTGACTGATGCCTTGTTCCGCCATTTGCTCAACCACGCAGGCTTGCACAATAGCACGGGAGATCATGTAATTAGGTTTGGGATTGATTGTTAATGACAACTCCAATTTAGTTTTCTGGAGGACCAATATGCTTGATTTGTTTTTTTTTTTTTTGTATTCAATTAGTTGTTCAGTATTTTGTTGTATCAGTACCAAAACCTAATTACAAGATCACCAGGGCTTGATTTTGTTTATCTGCTTTTCTTTTTCTTTTTAGGGTTATCGAATTAGTTTCTTAATTATTTTTTTATCAGTATCAATTGTTCATTACTATACGCGAAGTTCTTGATTGATCCAGAAAATCTTGTTTAATTGTTTTTGTGCACTTGTTATTAAAGGCATTATAAGTTCTACTAGAGATTTGGTGATTTAACAAATTTGTTTTAGGCAAAATTTATGAAGAATATCAAAGAATAGAGTCACAAAAAGTCTAGAATAAATGGGACACACATAAGAAAGTCTAAGATGTGTGGGCAAAAAGAGAGAAGTGAAACGGAACTCGAAGATTCAAAAATAGATGAGAAAAGTGCGGAGGCTCGGTACAGGGATGAGCGCCGCAGCTCCTAAGGCTGGACGTCGCGGCGCCCGGTGGCAGCATGTATAGCGCCGCGGCACTAGCCTCAGCAGGTCCTTGGTGCCAGAGCGTAGGGGTTCATTTTTACTTTAATTAAATTTCTGGTTTTTGAGAAGTTTTGAACTTTCAAAACACGTGAACTCTTATTCAAATTAGGATTAGGGTAGGTAGGCACGAAATAATCCCTATATAAACCTTTGTAAACCCTTTAGTTTGAGATCAAGTATTAAGAGAGACTCTAAGAGATAGAAGAATTAGGTAAACACTAAGTGCTTGTGTGCACTAGAGTGCAACCATTATTTGGGTATTCATTGTTCATATGAGAGCAAGGGTTTTCTAAACATTAGATCCTTTTAAGGGTTTTTCATTGTGTTTTCTTATAAATTCTCTAGGGAGTTAATAAGAGAGACTAGAATTCTTGGATCCACCATGGAAGTAGAGAATTGGTTGAACCATATAATTGATTGTGTTGTGCTCTTTAATATTTGTGTTACATTTTTGCTAAATTTACTTGATATTTTGGTTATTCCAATGTGCAAAGAGGTTAGGGTTAAGGTTAAACTTAGTTAAAGTTCTTTGCTTAACCTAATCTAATAAGGAGAAGAGCAATTCCTCCAACAAACTAGTATTAGAGTAAAGGTTCAATAATACACATCTATGGTATTTAAATCATTGCTTCAATCAAGCAGGAAATAGAGTAGTTCAATGGAATGAATGACTTCAATCTTTGGAGGAAGAAGGTTAGGGCTATACTAGTGAAACAAAGGCTAGACTCGGCCTGAGAGAAAGCTAGTTCCTCAACTAGCGAAGGGATGATAACCTCAAAGTCCAAGGAGAAAGATTGTGGCACGATTCAGAAAAAGACTCATAACACTATAATCTTAGCATTGAGCGATGAAGTTTTAAAGAAAGTTGGTGATGAAGAAACTACTTTGAGGCTATGGAAGAGACTCGAGACATTATACATTTAGAAGTCTCTTGCAAATAAACTTTTTGTGAAGAAAAAACTGTATTAACTATCTATGCTCGAGGGATCTTCATTGAGAGCTCACGTTGACGAGTTCAATAAGATCATCATAAGTCTTAAGCAATTAGGCATCAAGACTAAGGATGAAGACAATGCCATAATCTTGTTAAGTTCAATACCAAAGAGCTATGAGAGCTTTGTGGATAGGCTGCTATATGGTAAGGAGTCTTTAACGGTAAATGACATCGAGGCATCATTGAACTCAAAAGAATTGATAAAGAGATCTAAATTCGAGAGTGAAGCAGCGTTACTTACACAAGGGAAGAAGAGCAATTAATCAATGAGGAGATCCAAAAAGTGTTTCTTTTGTCATAAAGAATAGCACTTTGTAAAGGATTGTCCTAGATCAAAAGATCAGGATGGGTATATTGATATCAGTAGTCTTGGGAAAGATATCGAAGTTGTAGACACGTTAGTAGCCTCAAAGGAAAAGTACATTGGCAAATAGATACTAGATTCGGGGTATAACGTCCATATGTATCCCGACAGATCATTGTTCACCAACCACAAAGCCACGAGCGATAAACCTCTGATGGGGAATGATATGACTTGTGAATTCATTGGTGTTAGTGACATAAGGCTGAGGATGCAAGGTGGAGAAACTAGAGACTTACGTGGTGTAAGGCATGTTCCTAATCTAAGTAGGAACTTGATATCTCTAGGAAAGTTTGATAAGGAATGGTATTCGGTTAGAGTGGAAAAGGAAAATGTGAGGGTAAAAAAATGATCTATAAGGTTTGAGGGAGAAGCACAATGAGGGGGCTTTATGTACTTAAACGGATGGCCATGAGTGGCCCAACACAGGGTGTTGGCGTAATACAGACCACTAGGCAATATCCAAACCACACTCACCGAGGTGATGAGGGTCGACTGGTAGAGACTTAATTGGACTCAACTCTAGGTGATAGGTATTGGTGTGGGTCAAATTTAGAAGCCTTCTTATTTGGAGATTTTGAATCAAGGAACGTTTACTGGAGATTTGGTGATTCAATAATCTTATTTGGGCAAGAATTATGAAGAATATAAAAAAAAGAGTCATAAGAAGTCTAGAACATGTGGGATATACATGAAAAAGTCTATGACATGTGAGACACGAAGAGGGAAGCAAAATAAGGCTAGAAAAGTGCGGAGGCGAGAAAAGTGCAGAGGCAAGAAAAGTACGGAGGCTCAATATAGGACTAAGCACCGTGGCTCCCAGGGCTGGACGCCGCGGTGCTCAGTGGCAGTATGTACAGCGCCGTAGTGTTGGCCACGACATAATGCAACCTCGCAGGGCCAGGTCTTTGGAGTCATAGCTCCAGAGCGGAGGGGCTTATTTTTACTCCTAATTTCTGATTTTTAGAAAGTTTTGGACTTCTAAAATATGTGGACTCTTATTCCAATTAGGATTAGGGTCAGGAGGCATGAAATAATCCCTATATAAACCCTTTAGTTTGAAATCAAGTATTAAGAGAAAAGAACTAGGTAGACACTAAGTGTTTGTATGCACTACGGTGCAACCATTGTTTGGGTGTTCATTATTCGTGGAAGATTAAGGGTACACTAAACATTATATCCTTTTGATAGTTCTTCACTGTGTTTTCTTGTAAAATCTCTAGGGAGTTAATAAGAGAGGCTACGATCTTTGGATCTATCATGGATATAAGCAATTAGCCGAATCACGTAAGTGATTATGTTGTGCTCTTTATTATCTGCTTTACGTTCTTGCTGTGTTTGCTTAATATTTTAGTTATTCCACTGCACAAAGAGGGGTTCAAGGTTGAACTTGATTAAAGTTCTTTGCTTAACCTAATCTCATAAAAAGAAAGGCGATTCCTCCGACAAGGTCTAATGCATTTGATTGTGATAAGCAAAAATCTTCCAATTATATTCTTAGTGAATTTCTGATAATCCCTTTAATACTCTGATCTAGGGTACTGTAATGAGCACTATCTCCACGTATTTTGTTTGTTCTTGATTTTCCATGATGCTTGGATCTTTTCTCTTTCTATCCTCTATTCCTTTCTGAATTTGCTTTGCTCAACATGGTTTCTTGAAAAACTTGTCAACAACAATTAGTTGTCTAACAATAAAATAGTGCAACGAATTAAATTTCTACACAACCATCACTACAAGAAAACGGGTCTTTTGCGGTTAGTTTTGCGATGGCTAAAATAGCCATCGCAAAAAGACTTAATAAAATTATAGAAGGACGCCATTTATTTCAAAAAGAAAAAATAAAATTACAAAAACAGCTTCGTCGTTTCTTTTCTCTTCTCTTTTCCCATTCTGAAACAATTTTCTTTGTTTTGTTCAATTTTGTTCTCTCTTTCTCATCATCTCTCAGGTATCCAATCTAATATTATCTCTAACTATCTCCTACCTGTTTATTAATAATTATTTTCTCCTTATATCTGTTGGGATTTGTGCTTACGTGCCATCCCATTATGTATGAATATTTGTTTAATATTTATACTAGTGTTGTTATTTCAATAAATCGCTAATTATATTTATATATGGTAAGATGCTTGTAACATTTCAGACATTGTACGATCTGAAAGAGTTCAGATCTGGTCTAAATGAGTTTAGATCAGTGCTAAGAATTAGCAACGGTGAGAGTTATAAATGCTAAGAGTTGGCACTGATAAGAGTTACCAGGTTATAAGAGTCAGCGATATCTAAAGAGTTAGAGCCTTGTCTGAAATGGGATAAAGACCTAAGAATGTATTAGTAATGACATAATTGCAAAGAGTTACAAATAGTGCTAGGAAATGTCATTATGCAAATATGTTCTCAAATATTATGTTCCTGATCTATCTTCACTGATGCAGGTCTGTCAGTGAATACCTTAACAAATATATAGATTGGTGTATGTCTATATTTGAATGGTCCAGATGGTTAGTCTTAGCAAACCATGAGTTTAGTGGAAGCTCGTATAGAGATACAGGTATTCAGTAAGGACTGAATACTGAACAGACTCACAAAGATCTCCAATAGACATCCCATAAAGCCGTCAATGGAGGATCTTTCGAGTTGAGTAGTATTCGTGGTCCTTTGACCTGAGTGCCACGGTGGGCTTGTGAGTGATCCACCATACTTTGGTTCCACACATGTCAGAAACCTTTCATGGTCTGACCACTGGGTGTCGCTGGGTATGGTCCGATGCTCATGGAGTCCGGTGTGCATATATATAGGATCCATCGGCTCATTTGGGTGAGTATTATATCCTAATACTCTATAGATTGTATTTCAGAAAGTCTTATGGCCATAAGCAATAATTCCCGGGAAAAGAGTTTAACCCTAGGGATAAATAATATTACAAAAGTGTTTGGGAATATTATTTATTAAAATACAATTCAAGAGATAAGCTTTCAGTCGGGCATATGGAGATTTGACGGTGTTGATCTATATCTCTGCTCCACTCAGATATAAATTATGGAGGGATTATATGAATATGTTATAACCTCAACTTGTATGGTCTAACGCGCCGCTTTGTAATATCCGTAACGTGTGTATGGGGTATCGTTCACGGACGTATAGAGGAGTTCTATATGACAATTCGGGCGTGGACCTAGAGAGTCTCACAATATAAAGTGTACTCGTTGTGCACTGGGGCAGCATAATGGATTGAACAGTTCCATCCTAGAAATTCCAGCAAACTGAAAATATATTTCAGGGTTCCTCGGGTTGTGCACTTGTTTAAACTTAAATGTTAAGTATATTATTTAATTAATTAACAAGAGTTATTAACTAATTAGATATTAACAAGTGGCACAATTTTATTGTAAGAATTGTTTTACCATGAATTCAACCATTTACCATGTTAATAAAATCAAATAAGGTAAATATTAATTATTCAAATAGTTTTTGAATAATTAAATAAATGTTATTTAAATAAATAAAATATGATTTTATTTATTTATTATTTTATTCCTAAATGGAAGACATACCTAATTTGAGAAACATAAACTAAATTTAGTGGAGCACCATTTTGTAATTAATGGTTAATTTTATTAGACTATTAAAATGGCCACCAAAAATGGTTTTGGTAGTTGGCCACTTAATCTAATTTTGGTGGAGCACTTGTGAAGTTGTTGTAACCACTAAAATAGTTGAGTTTCAATTGTGTTAATATGAGAGTAAATGAAAATTCATGCAAGTGTTGAGAGGAAAAAGAAGAGTTGGTTTTGAGAGAGTTTTTCAAAGAATAAAGACTTGTGAGAAAAACCAAAGGAGAAAGAAAAATAAATCTTTTATATTTTTCTTTCTAGTAATCAAAACCTTGTTGCTGGAGATCATACTACTGCTATTCTAGCTTAATAATCCCACTGAATTGTTGTGAACTAGAATTGGACAAGAGTGCACTTCAAGGTGAGCTTAAAGTTGAAGCAAGGATATCCGGTATTGGAAATCTTCATCGGAGGTCTTCAAAGGTATGTTTTCTGTATTCTTAAGTTGTTAAGAATTCAACTACATGTGTATATGTTGATTACTTGATAAATTCCGCTGCCACATTTATGTATATGATGCATAATTTTAGTTTTTTTTCAATATGTACACAATTACATGCATACACCCTAAAATACATCAACAATATCAACATATTTTTTCATTATTTTTCTTATCAAATTTTGATTTGATTTAAAAACATAGTTGTGAAGTTATGTCAGAGCTCTAATCTCAATCGATCTATGAAGGAATAGTTTGACAATTTTAGCTAATTTCTATCAATTTCTTCAATCTTTGAATGTAGGCTTTGAAAATTATAGTTAGTTAGGGTTTATTCAACTTCTAACAATTTCGGGTGCTTTAGTAATTTTTGGTAATTTTAGTTAATTTTTATGATTTTTGATTCCTAATCATCTCTTCGAGTCTAAATCTCTTAATTAAGTGATTCATGAGTTTATTTCATTATGAAGTTTTTTTTTTTTTTGGTCTCAACCAGAAATCCCGTGCAACTCACTATTGTACTACTAATTTAGTGTACTAAAATTGTGTCCCTAGAGCTATGTGCCTTGTCAGTTGAATCTTAATAATTTTGAATGAGTGAATTAATTTGTTTATCTAACATTCCTAAGAAACTAATTCTTTGACTTAACCTTTCATTAGTCATTAGTAGATGGGTTACATGTGTGAAGGTGGGGAATCTTTTAGAAGTTATGTTGCAATCTTTCTTACAAATTACATTCTTCAGTCTAATATTGCGGAAGAGGAAGAATTTGATATAAGTAATTTGAAAAAGATAACCTGTATGGAATTAAACATTAAATCAATGCATTTGAGTTCTTATTGAGATCAGAATATTTTGAGGGATGTTTGATGTTTGATTTAGTACTCAGTCAATGACTAAATAAATTGTTACATACTTGGTTTGATTATTAAAATTAAATAATTTTCCTTTTTCTTAAGAACATCAAAAGAAAAAGAAAAAAAGAAAATGTGTAATTCAAATTGCACAATATTTTGTAGTCATAAGTTTTAAGTGAAAACTAAGGAAATATGGCAAAAAAGACAACAAGCCCATAAGTGACAAGCTGAGAAGCAATGTTAATCTGTATATTAGAACTAAAAGAAAAACTATGTGAGTGGGACATTTTATTGTTCCCTAATTCTACTTCCTTACACTTAATGTTAAAAATTCTGGATTTGTAATCATATTTGTTCTTATATCATGTACGCAGCTTCCTAACCTGGACATGGGCTTTGGATAAGGCATATCCTTAGTTAGGAGATCAGTTGATTCATGTTTGCTTTTTCTCAACTTTGCTTTCTTATGAATTAAAGTTGTTGTGAGACTTTTTTTCTTTCACCATGATTAAAGCAAGGGACCAGCAGGCAAATGAAATTTAATTACCTCTTTATCTTTTTTCATGAGAAAGTTTGTAAAGTTACCCATGAATAGAAGATGTCATTTTTTATCTATTTTTTAAAATTTTGTTTTCCTATTTGAATGCATCTGATACATAAAAAATTTGTATGTTCTATTTTGTGGTCCATAAAAATAAAAGGATTGTAAAGATTTTATAAATTCTATATCTTTTGTTAAGGAAAATAATATGATGGGTTATTAGGGTAATCATATTGGCATAAATGTGTTTAAATCTAGCTCGAATCTACTGATTAAGTAGATTGTTGTCGACAGCTATGACAAGTATTATTCCATTCCATGGTAAAAAAATAAGTATTCTTGAAGGAATATTGTTACTTTTTAAGTAAACCATAATAAGATACAAAAATTTGTATTATTTAAGAGGCAATGAACACCATTTTCAAAAGTTCAGATATAAAAAGATCTTATGATCTGCAGACAGAAGGAATGCAATTAACACCTTATGTTACGACCTTAATGGTATAAATGTAATGCTATACCCATAGTGAGATTCATTTTGTAAAAGTAGATATAGAAATGAATGATAGTACAAAGAACATCCCATTCTTTTGTTTCAATATTTTTTGTTTTAATTTTATTATATTTTTATAATTATCAATCAACATTGACTCCTTTATTAATATCATAGTACGAAGAACAATTTTTTTCCCTTGAAGAAGTATCAATCAACATTGCATCAAATTTCTTTATTATGTTATAACTCTTGTAGTGCACTTTGAGGTAAATTTTTAATTATAAAAGATTGTGGTCAAGAATATGCTAAATTATTAACAGTGTTTAGATTGATTTGTATAAATACTAATAGTGTTTCAGTACTGCTGAAACGACGTTTCATGGGTTCAAGCATATAGGTATGTGCCAGTGAACACTGGCCCCGTCAATTCTTTTTGAGAGTATGTTGTTTATTTCTATTGAAATGATTTTATTCCTAATTTATTATTTTTCTAAAGTAACTTATCCAATTTTTGTTTAGGCAATATCTTGCTAAACTAGAAAGAGAAATGCCTCATAGTGCAATTATATTCAAATAATTCACAATGAATCATTTCACAAATGGTTTATGAATCATGTAAGTTCTCTAAATCTTTTGATTCATAAATCATTTCTCAAATCATAAATAATGCAACCTTCAATTGTTGTCATTTCTAATAATTACAAGTTTATATTGATTTAAGCCTTATGATGAACATCAAATATAACATTGTCTGAAGAAATAAAAATTCTAGCCAATGGTTCTGACCAGCTTGCTCAGAGAATTTAAGGCTACATTGTGAATGGCTTTCGATTTCGAGCAAAAGACAATGATAGAAGTAAAATCACTCAAAACTTTGGTGTTGTGTTAAAAGTTATTACTGTGAGCTATGCTAGTGCAAGGGACAGAAATCCTTGCTCAGGCAATTTAACATTTCATGGGGTGTTGACAGATAGACTTGAAATACGTTATACTAATGATATGAAGTTTGTTCTTTTCAAGGGTGATTGGGTAGATAATGAAATTAGAAGGATGCATGATGAGTTTAAATTCACTTTAGTGAATTTCAATCATTTATTAAACAAAAATAATCAAATAGGCGATGAACCTTTTATTTTAGCAGAGCAAGTTTGTTATGTGAAAGATCCTTTAAATGTAGATTGGCATGTTGTTCTTAAAATAACAGTTAGAGATTTATTTGACATGTATACAAAAGATTCTTTTTATAGGCCATCAATAGTACCTCGGGTTAAACTATATGCTGAACAACAATTGGATGAAAGCATGTATATGCGACATAAGGATATTGGTTGGGTTAGGCAAGGAGTTGATGGGACAATAGTAGATGTAAATGTTATTGATGATGATGATAATGATGAAAATAATGTCATGGCAAATGTTGAATGATCTTTCTTTACAGATTTATTTTAAGTAAGTTGTAATATATTATATTTGAGGGGTAAGGTTAATTACGTCCCCCCGTCTAGGTGTCATTATATATTTTTTGATAATGAATATTTTTCTTATATATTTTAGTAATTACATTCTTCTTTTTTTAATAATCAACTTCATTGATATATTAATTTTTTTATGAATGTTTTCTAACAATACATTTTGGTATCTAATTGCAGCTAGTTATGGCACCTATAAAAAGAAATGGTTCATCTATGGATGTCTTACTTCTACAACAGGTGGAGTCACAGCGATAGGCATCTATGTCTTCTCGTTCTTTTGCATAAGATGATGAAGAAGGCATAATAATTAATTTTAATTTCTATTATTTAAAAAATCACACTAATATAAATTTTTTTAAGACCAAGTGAATCAACACATCATGGCCCAGCTCTAGGTGTTAATGATTGGGGCACAAGAAATATTATACATCTAGAGTTTAATTCAGCATGCCAGGTAATTGGTCTAAATTCTGATCAGTTTAAATCCTAACTTGGGACTATAGCACAAAATGGACTGAAAGCGCCATTGATATATGTTCAATGGACTGACATACTAGATGATCGCTTAGAAAATATTTGGAGAGAGGTGAAGGTAAGAAAATGCTACTATAGTATATACTTAGTTTAGGCTCATGTTTTATAATATAATTAGGTTCATATTATATTATAGGCAAACACAGATACTCCAGATGCTTATAGATGCCACTGCTTAAGAAATGTGGGAAGACTTTTGAAAAGATTGAAAGTATCGATTGAAGAGTAGGTATTATGATGACAAGATAAATGTTAAACGTCTTGTATCCATTCCTTCCAGAGTTATTGAAGAGCAATGGAAGACACTTGTAGCTTATTGGGGTAATGAAGAAGCTAAGGTATAACTAAACTAAACTTAAGTGTTTCGTATTGTAGGCTATTGCCGAGAAGAATAAAAAAAATTGTATGCAAGTGTCTTCATAATATGATCCACGCCAAGATATTGATAAAGTTGTGGATCAAGAAGGACTCTAAGATCGGCAAGAAATAGATTTATATGAAACTGAGACCTATTGCTTATATTGAACCAAGAACCTTGGTATAATGAGAACGCCATAGTCAATTATGGAATGATTGATTGATGAGTCAAATGACAATGCCACGAAAATTATTCCAATAAGTTCAAAGAGTTCTAAAAGAACCAAAGAGAATTTTCTTAATCAAAATACTAAATGCTTTCTTATCATCCCTTATGTATTTATAGTGAACATTTAGGATGCTAGCATTTATTACAATATTGAATGACAACTTAAAAAAACTAGTAGCTACCAACATGGCTTTTAACTAGCTTTTTCAAATCCAACTTATATGCATTGTCATTGATACGCTCAAGGACTTGAAAAGATCTATATCCTCTTAGAAGTAACTTAGATCACCTTTGTGTCAAAAATATTTCTTTTCGCATATGCAACTAAACCAATCTCCGGGTTCAAAAATAAGCTATCGACACTTTTTATTAGCTTGTTTTGCATACTGCCTTGTCCTCTTCTCAATGTTGAGTCTTGCTTTCTCATGTATCTATTTAACAAATTCAGCCTTTTTCTTTCCATCTAAGCTAGCACGTTCAGACAAAGGTAATGGCATTAAATCCAATGGAGTTAAAGGATTACAACCATAAATAATTTCAAATGGTGAAAACTTAGTAGCAAAATAAATAGTACGATTATAAGCAAAGTCAACATGTGGTAAACATTCTTCTCAAGTTTTGATGTTCTTTTTAATTAAAGCCATCAACAAAGTAGACAAAGTTCTATTTACTACTTCAGTTTGACCATCAGTTTGTGGGTGACAAGTAGTAGAAAATAATAACTTAGTTCCTAACTTACACTATAGCAAGACAAAGTCCTATTTACTACTTCAGTTTGACCATCAGTTTGTGGGTGACAAGTAGTAGAAAATAATAACTTAGTTCCTAACTTACACCATAGCATGTATAATATTATCAAGGTTTGTTCATGCCACTGTCTATTCTCAATGAACCTTGGATTGATATTTCGATGGACTTTGTGTTAAGGTTTCCTAGGTCTAAACGTGGTAGGGATTCAATTTTTGTGGTTGTGGATAGATTTTCTAAGATGGCACATTTCATGACATGTCACAAAACAGATGATGTTTCACATGTTACTGATTTGTTCTTTAGAGAAATTGTAAGATTACATGGTATGCTTAGAACAATAGTTTCAGATAGAGATGCTAAGTTCTTGGAACATCATTTGGTATATGCTCTGATACCAAATGATATGAAACTCACAAAGAAAAGTGAGATCCAATACTCAATGAGATTTCTTTATCAAAGATTGTTCTAATTCAGATTTTTATATAAACAAAAATAAAAATCTTGACCCATTATCTATCAAAGATAAGAACCAGATGTATAAGAAGTGTTGTTGGGGATCTATTATACGTGGGTGTATGCATGTGCAATTATGTCTATTACCTAAAATACGTATCATATACGAATTTAATGCAGCGGAAGTATAAAATATACAATAAACATAAAAAATAAAATATATTAATCACATTAATATATTAGTAGGGTAGATAACTCACCTCAACGTGTAACGTTATACACGTATTTCCTCAGAGTCCGCATAGAGACCAACTCGTAAGCAGTTCTAGTCACCAACATGGTGGGCTTGGTGAGCTAGAACAACAGCCCAATATCTAGTACGAGATTAACTCTTAATCCCCAAAATGGCTGGGTGTGTATCTTTATCATTTTCTCTAAAAAAATAAAGAAATGAAGATTTGAAGCAATTCATAATTGCTTCCATGGCGCTATAAAAAACAATGAAACAATTTAATTATCTTCTTTTTTTTTCTCTTCTTCTTTTCCTCTCTGACATCATTTCTTCCCTTTTCCATTTCTTCACACCAGAAAAACACACACATTTCACACTTTATATATCTCACAATAATAAAATAATAATATTATATATTATAATATTAAATAAAGTTACTTTTATGAAAAAATAATATTATTATATTGAATAATAATAAATAAATAAATAATGCTTGACAACTAATAAGCATTATTTAATATAATAATATTATATAATAAAATAATATATAATATAATATAATATTTTATTTAAGATATTTTGATTATTTACTAATTAAATAATTAATGTGTGAAATAATCATTTTGCCCCTCATGAAAAGTTACCAAGTATATCCTCCAGTGGGTCCCACCAAATTTCACACTTGGATAAACTCAACCAAAGGTCTACAATACGCCACGTGTCATTATACAATTAAAATAACAATTATTGACTAATTGTTGTATTTAACACTTAAATACAGACATGCGTACATTCCAGTGGTAGTGCTAAATATTGCTGGATTAAACACTTTAATCTGACACGCTGCCCCAGTGCACAACGAGTATACTCCATATCACGGGACTCTCTAGGTCCACGCCCGATTCATCAAATGAAACTATTCCACTAGTCCGTGAGCAATGTCTCACGCACACGTCACGGATTTATAAATCACCGCGTTGAACCATACAAGCTGAGGTTACAATGCATACGTATAGTCCTTCCATCATAATATTCAGGATGTGCGGGGATATAGATCATTACCATCAAATCCCCTTGTGCTTATCTATGTCTTATCCCCAGACTTGTATCTCATTGAACAATATGTGCAAACTCCTTTGCCATATTGTTCAACCCTGATGGAACTCTTTCCCGAGATTAATACTTGTGGCCACAAAAACTTTTGAGATATAGTCTAGAAGCATTCGGATATCTAACTCTCTATGTGAGCTGACGGATTCCATATCTATACACATCAGACTCCATAAGCATTGGACCATACCTAGTGACACCCAGCGGTCACACCATAAAAAGTCTGTGACATACGTGGAACCAAAGTATGATGGATCACTTACAAGCCCACAGTGGCACTCAGGTCAAAAGACCACATATACTACTCAACTCAAGAGGACCCTCCGTTGACGGCTTACATAGGATGTCTATTGGAGGCCCTCATGAGTCTATCCCATATCTAGTCCTAGCTAGATACCCATATGTTAATACAAGCTCCAAGCTCACAGTCGACATATACTGATCTATATATAAAGGTATCATCGACAGACCCGCATCAGTAGAAATAAATTAGGGACAATTATTCGAGTACATACTTGTGCAACTAGCCTTTTTTAGCACCCAATTACAACTCTTGTAACTATGTAGTTACTAGTATATTCTCAAGTCTATGTCCCATTATAGACAAGGCTCTAACTTTTGAATTTGCTGAGTATTATATCCAGCTAACACCTAGTTGTGCTAACATTTAGCATTTATATCTCTCAGTATGGCTTACTATGAGCCCTTATCTAAACTCTTTTAGATCTGATCTGAACTTCTTCAGGTCGTACAATGTCTGTAACGTTATATTGTATAGTACCATATTAATAGGTATTGACGATTTAATGAGAATATACACTTGTATAAATACACAAGTATATGTACATTCAGGGATGGCACGTAAACACTGACTCTAACAAGAAAATAATAGACACCACACTCAAGATAGATGAGAAGTTGTAAGTTATAAGTCTGAAAGAACTCCACAAGATGAAATCTTAATAAGTTGTAATAAGAGTTCTTTGAAGAACTTAAGAGAAAACTCTTAACATTAATATCAGCAATTCTATTTTCGTTCTCCCTCATCTTTTATATATTTATAGAGACCTCTTGGGATGTCTAGTATTTATTACAGCAACTAATGACAACTTAAAACTACTAACTACTACCAATAATTTAGGCACTTGGAATTCCAGCACTTATTACAACAATTAATGAAAACTTACAACTACTAACTGCCAACTACTACTAATAAACTAGGCACTTGGAATGCTAGCACTTATTATAACAATTAATTGTAATTTATAACTACTAATAACTACCAATATTGAGACTTCATATCACATGGGCTATTATGCTGTTGTTCCCCATCACACATGGATGTTCAATGGACCTTGTGATTTTTTTGGCAACCTAGTTCACATCATTTCCCCTCTCTTAAAAAGGATTTGTCCTTAAATCTTTAGCGAGCTCAAATACAACTTTCTTGAACTTTAAAGTGGTATTTATGATAGCTCAGTAATTAACAAACATCTTTCATAATCTATCATTCTTAGGCACAAGCAATAATAGTATGGCAGGATAATTCATGCTCTTACACAATATCTCTTCTCTATGAGCTCACAAATATGTATTTAAAGTTTCTTTGTCTCATTGTGATTACTTCTATAGATTGTAATATTTGCAATTGATGCTCCAAGTATAAAGTTGATTTGATGCTCGATTCCCCTTATTAGTGGTAAAGCATTAGGTATCTTTTCGGGAAATACAGCAACAAATTCTATTTCATTTTCTTCAGTTTGCAAACTTAATGTATGTTTAGTAACCATCAGCTTACCATATACTAGGTACTTCATTCCATCACATGCATCTTCCAACGATAGCATAGGTTTGTCATCTGGCTTGCTTTCAGTTTCAATGATAGTGTTACCGCTTAGAATCAATGCACTTTGATGGTGACATTGAGATGCAATATGACCTTAGCTGCCTCCCACATTTTAGTTCTTAGTTGGTTCTGCAGCTTGCTAATCGTTTTTACTCCAATCCAGTTTCAAAGATGATGCAAAACTAGATTTTTGGCCATATCCTATGGAACTCTTCCTACTTAGTTATTTGTCTACTTCTTTTGCCATGTTCAACAATCTATCCTAAGCATCTTAATCAATACCATCATTATTTATGGTAGCATGCCTGTCTTGAATTCATAATTTAGGAACTCTAGGTGTCTGCGCCCTTTGTGTACTAGATTCAAATTTATCTATTCATTTATAAACTTTCTCAATCTCTACTTTCAACATTTTCCTCATCTCACCCATTAAATCTTTCATAAGAAACTTTGAATCAACCTTTTTCGATGAAACTTCGAAATTATTTTTGTCCTTGTTGTTTAATATGTTTGCTGCAAAACAAAGTTAGAAAAATAAAAAGAACCTCGTATACTCCCTCACGTGGTTTACTCAAAGAATGATTCACTCAACTTTCACTCGTGTTTTATTTTTTTAAAAAAATTAGAAAAGTAAATCTTGAATCAATGGCATCTGAATTTTTTTTCTCTTTTTTTTTTATATTTATATGTAATAACAGAACTTAAAGAATTAGATAAAATAACAGATAAGAAGAAACAAGAAAATTGATATAGGCTACATATTTTTAAAGACTAAAATAAAGTTGTTAATTTAAAAGAAAGAACAATCAACGAAAATTAAAAATACAGCTCAAACTTGATTAGAGCTTAAGCTCTTATACCAAATGATGTAAACCTCACCAAAAAAAAGTGAGACCCGGCGCTCAATAAGATTCCTTTGCCCAAGGATTTTCTAATTCAAATTTTTATATAAACAAAAAATAAGAACCTTGACCCGTTATCTATCAAAGATAAGAACTAGAGGTATAAGAAGATAGTAGATGCCACACTCAAGATAGATGAGAAGTTATGAGTGATAAGTCTGAAAGAACGCCACAAGATAAAATCTTGATAAGTTATAATAATAGTTCTTTGAAAAACTTAAGAGAAAACTCTCAACATTAATATCATCAATTCTTAGGCACAAGGAAGACTAGAATGGCAAGATGATTCATGCTCTTACGCACCTATCTCTTCTCTATGAGCTCACAAATTTGTATTTGAAGTTCCTTTGTCTCATTGAGATTACTTCTATAGGCTGTAATATTTGGAATTGATGCTCTAGATATAAAGTTAATTTAATGCTCGATTCCCCTTATTAGTGGTAAAATATTAGGTATCTCTTCGGGAAACATAGCAACAAATTCCATTTCATCTTCTTCAGTTTGCAAATTTAATGTATGCTTACTAACCATCAGCTTACCATCTACTAGGTACTCCATTCCATCACTTGTATCTTTCAACGGTGGCATAGGTTCATCATTTGATTGCTTTTAGTTTAAATGACATTGTTATCGCTTAGAATCAATGCACTTTGATGGTGACATTGAGATACAATATGACCTTGGTTGCCTCTTACGTTTTGGTCATTAGTTGGTTCTACTTTGAAATTGGAATCAACTTACTCATCTTTTTTACTCCAATCCAGTTTCAAAGATGATGCGGAAGTAGAGTTTTAGTCATATCCTATGGAACTCTTCCTACTTAGTTGTTTGTCTACCTTATTTGCCATATTCAACAATCTATCCCAAGCATCTTCATCAATGCTATCATCATTCATGGTAGCATGCTTGTCTTGAATTCGTAATTTAGGAACTCTAGGTGTCTGCGCTATTTGTGTACTAGATTCAAATTTATCTATCCGTTTATGAACTTGCTCAATCTCTACTTTCAACAATTTCTTCTTGGTATCAGAGAACATGATGTGAAATATATTTGTATGAAACTAAGAATTTTATGTGAACCTCACATTTGGTATCAGATTTGTATCAGAGCATCTAGGCTCATTGATACGATCCACTTCAGGAATTTGATAAAGTTATAGATCAAGAAGGACTCCAAGATCATCTAGAAATAGATTTGTATAAAACTGCAATCCGTTGCTTATATTGAAGTAAGAACCTTGGTATAATGAAGATGCCATAATCAATTATGGAATGATTGATTGATTGATAATTCAAATGAGAATGCCACGAAAATTATTCCGATAAGTTCAAAGAGTTCTAAAAGAACCAAAGAGAATCCATAATTGATTGATTGATAATTCGAATGAGAATGCCACGAAAATTATTCCTATAAGTTCAAAGAGTTCTAAAAGAACCAAAGAGAATTTTCTTAATCAATTGTTGAATGCTTTCCTATTATCCCATATGTATTTATAGTGAACATTTGGGATGCTAGCATTTATTACAAAATTTAATGAGAACTTTAAAACTAGTAACTACTACCTACTACCAACATGGCTTTCAACTGGCTTTTTCAAACTTTACAACTACAACAATAAATACAGTTGTAGACTTTAACTAACTACCAACCACTAACAACTAAGACTTTATTTCAAATATTACAACTACTAGTATCCCAACTAGCCACAAAAATTATTTCGATAAGTTCAAAGAGTTCTAAAAGAACCAAAGAGAATTTTCTTAATCAAATTGTTGAACGTTTTCCTATTATCCCATATGTATTTATAGTGAACATTTAGGATGCTAGCATTTATTACAAAATTTAATGAGAACTTTAAAACTAGTAACTACCAACTATTATCAACATGGCTTTCAACTAGCTTTTTCAAACTTTACAACTACAACAATAAATACAGTTGCAAACTTTAACTAACTACCAACCACCAACAACTAAGGCTTTATTTCAAATATTACAACTACTATCATAAATGTTTATTGTAGGCTCTCAAAAGCTTCTAACCACTTGGTTGCTCAAATGGGCTGTTGTTTTCATCATTCCTTAACACTTGACGAGTCAAACTTGAGTAATAACCAATTTAAAAAACTTCTCTAATTTCATCCACTTTATGATTTGAGAAATTTATTCTAGATTTTTCGAAGCTTAAATCATGGAAATCCTACTTTATGGAACACATGGAATATATTGGTTGCACCCCAATGAATTTACCTATACCCAAATGTTTTGAATCAGTCCATTGAGAGTTTCCTTAAACTTTTTAGCTCAAGCTCTTATAACCGGACCAACTGAAACTTGAATAGGTTCTGCATTCTATTTGTTAGTCGTGCTCTCATTATTCCCCTCCTCTTGAAAAGGATTTGTCCTCAAATCATCACCTATATCAAAAATACTTAAATCAGTAACATTAAAAGTGGCACTAACATTGTACTCGCTTGACAAATCCAACTTATATGCATTGTCATTAATACACTTAAGGACTTGAAAGGGTCCATCTCCTCTTTGAAGTAACTTAGATCGCCTTTGTGCTAGAAATCGTTCTTTTCGCATATGCAACCAAACCAATCTCTAGGTTCAAAAATCATCTTTCAACGCCCTTTATTAGTTTGTTTTGTGTACTGCTCCATCCTCCTCTCAATGTTGAGTCTTACTTTCTCATGTATCTGCTTAACAAATTCAACCTTTTTCTTTCCATCTAAGTTAGCACGTTTAGAAAAAGGTAATGGCATTAAATCTAATGTAGTTAAAGGATTAAAACCATAAACAATTTCAAATGGTGAAAACTTAGTAGCAGAATAAATAGTACGATTATAAGCAAATGCAACATGTGGTAAATATTCTTCCCAAGTTTTAATGTTCTTTTTAATTATAGCCCTCAACAAAGTAGACAAAGTCCTATTTACTACTTCGGTTTGACCATCAGTTTATGGGTGACAAGTAGTAGAAAATAACAACTTAGTTCCTAACTTACACCATAAAGTCTTCCAAAAGTAACTTAAGAACTTAGCATCTCTATCTGAAACTATTGTTCTAGGCATACCATGTAATCTTACAATTTCTCTAATGAACAAATCAGCAACATGTGAAGCATAATCAATTTTGTGACATGGAATGAAATATGCCATCTTAGAAAATCTACCAGAACTACAAAAATTGAATCCCTACCACGTTTAGACCTAGGCAAACCTAACACAAAGTCCAATGAAATATCAATCCAAGGTTCATTGGGAATAGACAGTGGCATGTACCAACCATGAGGTTGCACTCAGGATTTTGCTTGCCTATTTGTAACACATCTACCACAAATTCTCCCAACATCATTTTTCATATGTGGCCAATAGAAGTGTTCCTGCAGAACAGCTAAGGTTTTAGTGACTCAAAAGTGTCCCATTATCCCTCCACCATGGGATTACCTTACTAACAAATCACACAAAGAGCAATTTGGCACACACAATTTATTTTCTCAAAACGAGAAGCCCTCATGCCTAAAGAACTTACCTACTGTATTTTTCTCACAAGTCTGAAACTCCTCATAGAAATCATGGTCTAAAGGATACAAGTCTTTAATATGCTCAAAACCAAGTAATTTTGCATTAAGAGTAGAAATTAATCTGTACCTGTGAGAAAGTGCATCGGCAACGATGGTTTCCTTACCTTGCTTGTACCGAATGACATATGGGAATGTCTCAATAAATTTCACTCATTTTGCATGTCTCATGTTCAACTTATGTTGACCCTTCAAATGTTTTAAGGCATGATTGGTGTGAATCATAAACACCTTAGGCCAAAGGTAGTATTGCCATGTTTCTAATGCTCGAATCAATGCATACAATTCTTTATCATAAGTAGGATAATGTAAGGCTGCTCCACTTAATTTCTCACTAAAATATGTTATTGGTCTTCCTCGTTGCATCAGAACTGAACCTATACCCATACCTGAAGCATCACATTCAATTTTAAAAGTTTTAGTAAAATTTGGCAAAGCAAGTAAAGGAGCATGAGTTAATTTTTCCTTGATCAATTGGAATGCCTTCTCTTGCTCGTCTCCCCATTTGAATCCAACATTTTTCTTGATGACTTTAGTAAGCAGTGCGGTGATGCTACTAAAGTCTTTCACAAACCTCTTGTAAAAACTAGCAAGCCCATAAAAACTATGAACATTACCTACGCTTGTGGGACTCTGCCATTCTTGAATCGCGCAGATCTTTTCTTCGTCAACCTGTATTCCTTGTGCACTAACAAAAAAACTAAGAAACATAAGCTTATCGGTGCAAAAGGTGCACTTCTCCAAGTTAACAAATAACTTCTCTTTTCTAAGTACATCCAAAACTGATTTTAAATGTACAGCATGATCATCCGAGTTTTTGCTAGAAATGAGAATATCATCAAAATAAACAACAACAAACCTACTTATGAAAGCACGCAAGACATGGTTCATTAATAGCAAAAAAGTACTTGGTGTATTAGTTAATCCAAATGGCATAACCAACCACTCATATAAGCCGTATTTTGTTTTAAAAGCAGTTTTTCATTCATCGCCCTCTTTCATTCTTATTTGATGATACCCACTCTTTAAATCAATCTTAAAAAATACACAAGCACAATGTAGCTCATCTAAGCAAGGAATAAGATGATGATACTTTACTGTTATATTATTAATTGCTCGGCAATCAATGCACATTCTCTACGATCCATCCTTTTTAGGAACCAAAATCACTGGCATGGTGCACGGACTCATACTTTCCCTTACATACCCATTTTTCATCAATTTACTAATCTGCCTTTGTAGCTCATTTGCCTCATTGGGATTGCTTCGATAGGCTGGTCGGTTCGAAATGGAAGCACTGAGCACGAAATCTATTTAATGTTCAATTCCTTGAATATGAGGTAAACCAAGTGGAATCTCCTCGAAAAAGACATCATCAAACTCCTGTAAAAGAGAAATATTTGATCTAGGTAGAGACGGGTGATAAGGGCAAATTTGTCATATATTTTCTCATGTTTTTATTATTGATATTTTATGATTTTATGAGAATAGATGGCTATTTATGTGCATTATTGTTATTTATAGGGACTTGAACGAAATTTAAAGAAAGAACGCAAAAGGAGCGAAAACAGGGACTAAAATGCAAAGTTTTCAAATTTTGAGTCCAGCGCCCCCGCGCCACAAGTATTTTCGCCCCAGCGCTGAAATAGTGATCGAAATAAGAAAAACGACCTGCTTAAGTCGCGTCTAGTGCCCCAGCGCCGAAGAGTCAGCGCGCCAGCGGTGAAGCCGTTTTCATGCAGCGCCCCAGCGCCAAGATCCCACCGCGCCAGCGGTAATAGCTTTTTCACGCGTCGCCCCAGCGACAGATGCATAGCGCGCCAGCGGTAGTGCGAGTCCTAGTCCGACGAGAATTGAGATTTTCAAGCTCATATCAATCCCTATATAAAGCCACTCGTTCCCAACCTTCAGAAAGGAATCCAAGACGACCCAAGAGCACCAAGAATACAGAGTACGAGTCTTGGAGAGCAATAGGAGCTTAATTGAAGCAACTTGAGAGAGAGATACAAGACGTTCTTCGGCATCAAGAGTTCCTAGGCAGCGCAATTAAGAGCAATTCGACGTCTATATCGGTTTGCGATTGATTGTATCATGATTTATAATTATTTTTACTGCTGTTCTCTTGTAGCCATGAGCTAACTTGTTTTCTAGGGTTAATATTTGAACTCAATATGTGCGCTTAAATTGCCATATCTTTTTAGTATTTAATAAACTTAGTCATTTATTATTTAAATTACTTGTGTTTAATGCTTCAATATATCTGGCCAATATATGGTGAATGAATTGGTAATATTTTGATAAACTCGGATGAGGAATCAATATATTTAGACCTAGGTAATTTGATACATGATTGTAAAGTAACATTCAATGTTGCATATGCAAGTTTCAATTTAGGATAGGAATATACCTAATTGGCATGTGTGATCAATAAGACCTAATCTTAATGAATCTTAATTTATTACAAGTACCATAGGAATATAGGTATTTGGTAAATTAGGGTATACTTGCATGACCTTGGAAGAGGCTTGTGAATACATTAGTGTCTTGATCAATAATAAAGACTAAGTGAGTTAAATATTAGAGGATTAATCATTAGAAACATATTGAGGGATAATATTAATCCTAGGTTTTCTCTACATTGCTATCACCTAATTTTCTTTACATTGTGTTTTTACTTTTATATTTATTACATTCATTCTTAGATTTTTATTTTTCTGAATAATTATTAGGAAGATATAATTTTAGTAATTGGTTAAAAAGAAAAAATTATCCCTGTGGGTTCGACATCCGACTTATTTAGTCTCTTTATTACTTGCATACGATAGTGTATACTTGCACTTAATTTATGATATAGAAATATCGCATCAACGGGTCAAGTTGGTTAGTGTTTAAATACGCCTCTTTGTATAAAAGTACAATCATTGGCTAATTTAGAAACACTGCTCTTTTTATTTCACTTATTTTTGCATAGAAGTTTACTTTTTCTCTCATTTTTCTCGGACGCTTTTTTTTCTCTTTTTGATTTTCATAAACAGATAGATAAATTTGAATCTAGTACACAAAGGGTGCAGACACCTAGAGTTCCTAAATTGTGAATTCAAGATAGGCATGCTACCATGAATAATGATGGCATTGATGAAGATCTTGGGATAGATGGTTGAATATGGCAAATAAGGTAGACAAACAACTAAGTAGGAAGAGTTCCACAGGATATGGACAAAACTATAGTTCTGCATCATATTTGAAACTAGATTAAAGTAAAAAAGATGAGCAAACTGATTCTAATTTCAAAGCAGAACCAACTAAAGACCAAAACGTGGGAGGCAGCCAATGTCATATTGCATCTCAATGTCACCATCAAAGTGCATTGATTCTAAACGGTAACAACATCATTAAAACTGAAAGCAAGTTAAGTGACTAACCTATGCCACTGTTGAAAGATGCAAATGATGGAATGGAGTACCTAGTAGATGGTAAGCTGATGGTTACTAAGCATACATTAAGTTTGCAAACTAAAGAAGATGAAATGGAATTTGTTACTGTGTTTCTTGAAGAGATACCTAAAGCTTTACCACTAATAAAGGGAATCAAGCATCAAATCAACTTTATACCCGGAGCATCAATTCTAAATATTATAGCTTATAGAAGTAATCTCAATGAGATAAAGGAACTTCAAATACAAATTTGTGAGCTCACAGAGAAGAAATATGTGCGTAAGAGCATGAATCATCATGCCATTTTAGTATTCCTTGTGTGTGTTGATTGCTACGCTATAAACAATTATAAGGATTTGTGCTCACGTGCCATCCCATTATTTTATTAATATTTTATTTTATAATATTTATCCAGTTCATTATTTGTTAAATCGCTAATTACTATTATTAAATGGTTCAATGCTTGTGGCGCTAGAAACATTGTATGATTTGAAAGGGTTCAAATTTGGTCTAAAGAAGTTTTTATCAATGCTAAGAGTTAACATAACTGAAAACTATAAATGCTAAAGAGTTAACATGTTATATTAATCACTGAAGTTTAAGTGTTAGAATCTTGTCTGTGACAGTACAAAGACCTGAGAATACATTAGTAATAACATAGTTGCAAGAGTTGCAATAGGGGCTAAGAAATGTTATTATGCAAGTCTATTCTCAAATTATATGTTCCTGGTCTTAATTCACCGATGCAGGTTTGACGGTAAAATCATTTTACATAGACCAGTGTATACTATACCTAGATGGTCTAGATAGTTATTCTTAGCTGACCATGGACTTACTGAAAGTTCGTATAGCATACAAGAGTTCAGTGAGGATTGAATACTTAACAGACTCAACAAGGGCCCCAATAGACATCTTATAAAGCCGTCAATAGAAGGTCTTCTTGAGTTGAGTAGTATATATGGTCCTTTGACCTGAGTACCATAGTGGGCTTGTAAGTGATCCATCATACTTTGGTTCTACATATGTCACAAATCTTTCACGATGTAACCGCTGGGTGTCGCTGGGTATAGTTCGATGCTTATTGAGTCTGATGTCTACAGATATTGAATCCGTCAGCTCACATGGATGAGTTATATATATCCAGATGCTCAAAAACTATATCTTAGAAAGTCTTATAGCCATAAGCAACAAACCCAGGAAAAAAAGTTTCCTACAGGGTTGAACAATATTGTAAAAGTGTTTGCATATATTGTGTATTAAGATACATGTCTGGAGATAAGTTCACGGATGAACACATAGGGATTTGACGGTAGTGATCTATATCCCTACTCTTCCAGGATATAATTGGCGAAATGATTATATGTATGCGCTATCACCTCAACTTGTATGGTCTATTACACTAATTTGTAATATCCGTGACGTGTGCGTGGGGCATCGATATCGGACTCACATAATAGTTCTGTTTGACAAATTGTGAGTGAACCTAAAGAGTTTCGCAATATGAAGTGTACTCGTTGTGCACTAGGGCAGCGTTACGAATTGAATAGTTCGATCTAGAAAATTCCAACAGACCGGACATTTACTTTGGTTTCCCTCCGATTATGCACGTGTCAAGACTTAAGAGTTAAGTCCATCAATTAGTTAGCAATTAGTTGTTGACCAATGGGATGTTGATGTTGGGATTTGTGCTTACGTGCCATCCCGTAATGTATAAATATATAGTGATTGTATTTATACAATTATTATTTCTAATAAAATCGTTAATATTATTTTTATTAAATGGTAAGATGCTTGTAACGTTTTAGACATTGTATGATCTGAAGGAGTTCAGATTTGGTCTAAAAGAGTTTAGACCAGGGGTAAGAGTTAGCAACGCTAATAGTTATAAACACTAAGAGTTAGTGGTACTAAGAGTTAACAAAATCTAATGAGTTAGAGCCTTGTCTGAAATGGGACAATGACCTGAGAATATATTAGTAATGATATAGCTGCAATGAGTTGCAGATGGTGCTAAGAAATGTCATTATGCAAGTATGTTCTCAAACATAATGTTCCTAATCTAATTTCATCGATGTGAGTCTATCGGTGAAACCCATTAATATAGATTAGTGTATGTCTATATCTGGATGGTCCAGATGGTTAGTCTTAGCAAACCATGAGCTTAGTAGGAAGCTCGTATAGAGATACAGGTATTCAGTAAGGACTAGATATTGAACAGACTCACGAAGACATCCAATAGACATCTCATAAAGCCGTCAATGGAAGGTCTTCCGAGTTGAGTAGTATTTGTGGTCCTTTGACCTGAGCGCCACGGTGGGCTTGTGAGTGATCCACCATGCTTTGGTTTCACATATGTCAGAAACCTTTCATGGTCTTACCACTGGGTGTCACTGGGTATGGTCCGATGCTCATGGAGTTCGGTGTGCGTAGATATGGGATCCATCAGCTCATATGAGTGAGTTGTATATCCTAATGCTCTGAGATTGTATTTCAGAAAGTCTTGTGGCCGCAAGCATAAACCTTGGAAAAGATATTCCGAAGGAATAAACAATATCACAAAAGTGTTTGTGGATATTGTTTTATGAAATATAAATCTGGAGATAAGTTCGTGGTTGAGCAAATAGAGATTTGACGGTGATGATCTATATCTCTGCTCTTCAAGGATATAAATGATGGAAGGATTATACGAATATGTAATAACCTCAACTTGTATGGTCTAACATGCTAATTTGTAATATCTGTAACGTGTGTGTGGGACATTGTTCACGGACGTATGGAGGAGCTCTATATGACAAATTATGTGTGGACCTAGAGAGTCTCACAATATGAAGTATACTCGTTGTGCACTGGGGTAGTGGATTGGATTGAATAGTTCGATCCAATAAATTTCAGCAAAAGAGAACGATTATTTAGGGATCCCTCGAATTATACATTTGTCAAGACTTAATTGTTAAGTACATCACTTAATTAATTAACAAGGGTTGTTAATTAATAGAATATTGACAAATGACAAAATTTGTTTCATGATTTGATTTTACCTTTTTACCATTTAACCATGGTAGTAAAAATTAGTAAGGTAAAAAGTAATTATTCAAAATTGTTTTTAATAATTAAATCATATATTATTATTATATTATTAGATAATATTATAATATATATAGATCATGGCATTGTATTTTAATACAATGAGTGGCCTAGATGTTGGCCATTTAATTACCCATTATAATTAAAGTAATTATAAGTATTAGGTAAAGATTAATTTTGGTGGCCATTATTCTAGTGCTTGGTTTAATTAATTCTAAATGGGAGACCAACAATAAAATTGGTGGAGCACTTCATTTTGTTTATTTTGTTTAATCAAAGTGTTGAATAAACAAAATGAATTTTGGCAAAACAATTGAATTCATTCATTCATTCAATTTTGGGAGAAGAATTTGGCAATGGCAAGGAAGAGAGGTAAGAGAGAGTTCTTTGAGTTTTATTCTTTCAAGTGTTGAAAAATAAACAAACTTCTCTTCATCTCCTTCTTTAATGGATGGCCAAAAATGAATGATATGTAAATGGAGAAAAAGATAATTATTTTGTAAAGAGTTGTTCAAATAATTATCATGTAGAAATTGTTTCTAATATTAATATACAAGAGTTGTATGTTAAAGATTTTTAATTAATACAATAGTTGTATAGAAAATATTTACCATCTCCATTTAAGAAACAAAAATTGTATTCAAAAGAGTTTGAATACAAGTGCTCAAAATTCTAAATACTAAGCTACCATTCTAGCTCCTTAATCCCACCAAAAGTTATGGACTAGAATTGTTCAACATATACTTCAAGGTGAGCTCTTCACATGGATTATTGAAGAACTTGAAGAATTTGTAAAGCTACCTTCATTAGGTGAGTATTTTACATTATGTGTTATAATACAATATTGTTCATCATGTTTATATTTGTATAATTGTTATACTTGTTCATATATGTGATATATGTTGTTCATCATGTTCATAATTGTATAATTGTTATACTTATGCATATATGTGATATATGTTGAATTTGTTAAAATGGGTGTATTTTGTAACATGCTTCCGCTGCGCATATAGTAATTTTTGAAATTACACACACATTCGTATAATCACACACTCTATGATAAACACCCAACAGTTGACACATAGCACATGTGGGCCAATTATTGTTTTATTTAGAAATTACCAAAATGACCTTATTTGTTGGACAAATAAAATTATTATTTTATTCATTAAAATGCTTATTGAATCAAATAACAATTATAATATATGATATTATTATTAAATTAAAATTAAATAATTAATTTTTTTATTTAAATTAACATGTGTTTCTACCATGATTTAATATGATGAAATTATTTTTTTATATTTATTAAATGATAAGATAAGTATAAATGAGTGGCATTTTTTAATGGTAGGCCTTAAGATGTTTCTTAATGATGAAATTATTTTCTCATTTGGCCTAAATTAAGGCTAAGTTCATTTAAATAATATTTTATTTTTTTATTTTAATTTGGTTTATTGTAAGATAATAATAAACAAAAACTAATGGCAAACATAATGGATACTATTAGGTGAGAAAATGAAAGATAATAATAAACAAAATACTAATGGCAAACATAATGCTTGCTATTAGGTGAGAAAATGAAAGATAATTATAAACAAATAAAATAGCAATTAGTTGCTCAATTAATGATCAAAATTCGTGCGAGGGGTTAAAGGAAAGAGAGAAGTGAATTTTGTTAAGTGTTGAAAAATTCTCTCAAGTGTTGAGAGAACAAAAAAACTTAACTCTTCCATTTTTCCTTCCATTTTAGTTACCCGTACTATAAGGTAGAAATAAGGATTTAAGAGTTGAATCCTTTGCTAAAAAAGCTGCTAATCTAGCTTTCTCAAGCCCACTGTGTTGAAGAACTAGAATTGTGAACAGGTTGCTTCAAGGCGGGTACTCCGGTTCAATAATATACCAATGACTTGACAAGATATTATTTCTCAATCTTGAAGTATTTTACATTTATGAGATCACATGTAATATTTACTTGTGTTTATCATTATGAAATTTATATTCCGTTCATCCGTTACGCATGTATGTATGAGATACATATGCTATATTTGAATGATAAACACAAACCCACATGCATGCACCCTAGGTTTAAAATCACTCACAAAAATATCACTTCAAAGTTTAAGAAAGTTGTATTTGAGCCGACAAATATTTGAGGACAAATCCTTTTCAAGAGATGGGGAATGAGGCGAACTAATATGCCAAAAAAATCACAAGGTCTATTAAACATCCATGTGTGATGGAGAACAACAGCGCAGCAGCCCATGTGATATTAAGTCTCAATATTGGTAGTTGTTAGTAGTTAAAAGTTACTATTAATTATTGTAATAAGTGTTAGCATTCCAAGTGCCTAGTTTATTGGTAGTAGTTGGTAGTTAGTAGTTGTAAGTTTTCATTAATTGTTGTAATAAGTACTGAAATTCCAAGTGCCTAAATTATTGGTAGTAGTTAGTATCAGAGCTTGGCATTAGTTACAGGTTTGCCTATCTTTATATTTTAAAAAAATTAAAAAGAAAAATATTGCGATTCAGCTCTTGTAATTCTTATTTCAATTTTATATCTTAAGTTCCTTTTTGATTCCACAAACCTAAATTCCTTGCTCCAAAACAAAAAAGAAATCCATGACACAGCCTTGTTTTTCTAAGCCTTTAAATTCGAATTTCTCTTGGTGAGTTCTTGGAGAATTGTTGCTGGAAATTATAATATTTGTTTGATTAGTTTGATAAGAACCTATAGAGGATTACTACGAGTGGAAAAAGGCAAGAATGGCGAGCATATAAAAGGGTAAAAGCCAATTTGTTTTTGTGTGAAACACGAGTGAAAGTTGAGTAAAACACGTGAACGAGTGTGTGAGGTTCCTTTTTTTTTCTCTAACTTTGTTTTGCAGCAAACATGTCAGACAACATGAACAAAAAAACTTTCGAAAATGCATAAGGATAGGTTAATCCAAAGTTTCTCATGGAAGCTATAATAGGTGAGATGAGGAGAGTATTGAAAACAGAGATGGAACAGATTCATGAACGAATAAATTGGGTAAAGAATGCACATTTAGAGCAGCCACAAAAAAATCCTAATGTGCATAGGAGAGGGAGAGTTCTATTGGAGTTGGTGCTTATGTGTCATTCCAATATTGTATGAATATTAATTGTTTAATATTTATACAATGAACATTTCGAATAAAAATTGTTAATATCATATTTATATGATATAATGCTTGTAACATTACAGACACTGTATGATCTGAAGAAGTTCAGATTTGGTCTAACGAAGTTTAGACCAACGCTAAGAGTTAGCAAAGCTGAGAGTTATAAATGCTAAGGTTAACACTGTTAAAAGTCAACAGGTTATAAGAGTCGGCAAGGTCTAAAAAGTTAGAACCTTGTCTATAATAGGACAAAGATCTGAGAGTATACTAGTAATGATATAGTTGCAAATAGTTATAATAGGGGTTAAGAAATATCATTATGTAAGTATGTCTCAAATATAATGTTCCTGATCTATGTTCACCAATGCGGGTCTATTGGTGAATTACTATAATATAGATTAGTGTATGTCTATATTTAACTGTATAGACATATAGTGTCAGCTCACATAAGTGGATTGTATATCCGATGCTTAGAGATTGTATTTTATAAAGTCTTGTGGCCACAAGCATAAACTCGAGAAAATATTATTCCATAGGGTTAAACAATATAGAAAAGGTGCTTGCGTATATTGTTTATCGAAATACGAATTTGGAGATAAGTTTAAGGATGCGCTTGCAGGGATTGGACGGTGCTGATCTATATCCCCGCACATCTAGGGTATAAATGATGGAAGGATTATACGTATACGATGTAACCTCAACTTGTATAGTCTATCACGCTGATTTGTAATATTCGTAACGTGTGCGTGGGGCATCGATTATGGATTCATGGAATAGTTCTATTTGACAAATCGGGTATGAACCTAGGGAATCCCAATATGAAATGTACTCTTTGTGCACTTTGGCAATGTACCGTATTGAATGGTTCAATATAGTAAACTTCTGTAATTTACTAAGGTTAAGTTAACTAAAGTATATGGTTAAATGGTGGGATCCACTTTAGGTTAACTTGGTAACCTAATAAGGATATAAATGTAATTTTACTTAATGATTATTTAATTGTTAAATAATTAAAATAAATATTTATTTAATTGTTAAATAAATAATTTAACTTAACTATGGTTAAAGGTTCACTATATAGTTAAGTTAAGTTAACCTTACTTAATGGTTAAGTAAAGGTTAACCTAACCATGGATAAGTTAGTTAACTAGGGTTAAATTATTTAAATATTTATTTAACTTAAGGGTTAAGTTAAACTAACCTAACTAAGATTAAATGTTAACTATAGTTAAGTTATATTAAATGCACATTCGAATTTAAGTGAAATTGAAATCAAATACATGTTAAATTAAATGTTAATTAAATGTATTTGGTTTATATAGCAAAATGAATTAAATTTCATAAGGTGAAGTGTTAAGTGTTTTTGGTTGACTAGGAAATTAAGAGAGAAACTAAGAACGAAAATTGAAATGTTTCAAGAGTTAAAAATATTTTCTATTTATCATCTTCTCCAATTAATTTAGCCATTAAAACAAAAATTAAATTTGTTTTTATTCAAGAGTTAAATAAAAAGAATAACAAATTTAACTAAGTTAAAGAGTTTAACTTTGAATCAAGTTTAAGAGTTAAATTAAATGCTGGATTAACATACTGTCATTCTAGACAATCAAACCCACCCTTATTGATTGCTAGGATTGATCAAAGTTTACATTTCATAGTGGACTTCAAGCAATTTAATCCAAAGGCTTCATAGGTTAAATTCCCAAACTCGATTTTAATTTGATTGATATGTTTATTGTATATAAATTTTTATACTTCCGCTATACATATATATGTATAAGATATGTATACTTTTGTATGATGAACATATACAAGCACTCTAGAATAATCAACACCCAACAAGTTCAAACTAAGGAAGTGAGAGTTAGAGCTGAAAAGTGTTATGGGGAAGGTTTTGATGAAGAAGATGACTAGGATTCAATTGTTGGTATTAGGAGATATGGTGGGCGATTTAGAGAAGCTAGGAATCGGGAAGATAATAACTTGGGTAGTATTAAGATGAAAATTCCATCATTTCAAGGAAAAAATGATCTAGAAGCTTACCTTAAGTAGGAGAAAAAGTTAGAATTAGTGTTTGATTGTCATAATTATTCCGAGCTTTAAAAGGTAAAACTTGCAGCCATTGAATTTTTTGATTATCCGATTATTTGGTGGGATCAACTAGTGTTAAACAGAAAAAGAAATAGAGAGCATCTGATAAAGACTTGCGAGGAAATAAAAACCGTGATAAGGAGACAATTTGTTCCAAGCCATTACTACCGTGAGTTGTACTAAAAATTACAAAATTTTACACAAAGTAATTGAAGTGTGGAGGATTATAATAAGGTTAGAGTGAATGTAGAGGAAGACCGAGAGGCCACTATGGCTAGGTTTTTTATTGCTTTGAATCGGGAAATTGCTAATTTGGTGGAATTTTAACATTATGTGGAGTTAGAAGATATGGTGCACATGGCTATCAAAATTGAGAACCAGCTCAAAAGGATGAGCCACAGTACACGACAAAACCCTAGCTCTCTTGAAGGCCAAATTTTATGAAGAAAGAAGAGAAGCAAGCCACTGTCAAGCCTAAAATTAAGCAAAAATAAAAAATGACCAGCCATGGAAATCAAGGTAAACCTAATTCTTCCACCACTCGAAATTATAATATTAAGTGTTTTAAATGCCAAGGCAATGGTCACATAGCAAGCCAATGTCCAAAACAAAGAGTTATGATATTGCGAGATAATGGTGAAATTAAATTCGATGATAAAGATGTCACCGAATCTATGCCACTATTGGTGGACGTGGATGATGAAGAATACGCTGCCCAAGGTAACTGCTAGTTGCAAGAAGAGTTCTAAGTATGCAGGTCAAAGAAGATGATAAAGTCCAACGAGAAAACATCTTTCATACTAGAAGCTGCGTGTAAAACAAGGTATGTAGTGTGATTATTGACAGAGGTAGTTGTACTAACGTTGCTAGTACTACAATGGTGGAGAAATTAGGGCTGCCAACAATTAAACATCTTCGAACTTACAAATTGCAATGGTTCAACAACAGTGGCAAAGTGAGGGTTACTAAATAGGTGTTAGTTTCCTTTCGTATTAGAAAATACGAAGATGAAATTATGTGTGATGTAGTTCCAATGCAAGCTGGACACTTGTTATTAGGCCGACAATGGCAATTTGATCGACGTATTATGGTTTCACAAACAAATATTCATTTATGTTTAATCAAAGGACAATCACTCTAGTCCCTTTTTCACTAAAGCAGGTTTATGAAGATCAAGTAAGATTACAAAAAGAAAGTAAGGAAAAGAAAAAAAAATTGATGATATTAATGTTGAGAGTTTTCTCTTAAGTTCTTCAAAGAACTTTTATTAGAACTTTTCAAGATTTCAACTTGTGGCGTTCTTTTAGACTTAGCACTCGTAACTTCTCATCTATTTTAAGTGTGGCGTCTACTATCTTTTTATACATCTGGTTTTTATCTTTGATAGATAACAGGTCAAGGTTCTTATTTTTTGTTTATATAAAAATCTGAATTAGAATGATCCTTGAGAAAAAGAACCTCATTAAGCGTCGGGTCTTACTTTTCTTTATGAGGTTCACATCATTTGGTATTAATCCAAATCTCATTGAGAAAGTGCATCGGCAACAATGTTTTCCTTACCTTGCATGTACACAGCCTCGAACGTCATTTGCTAATAAGAGAGAATAGGTTAGTTATATTTTTATAAGTTTAATAATTATTTGGGTGAGGAGTTTTATTAAATTGATCATTGCTTGAACTTGGGCTTATTGGTTTTTTTGAATTGGTTTGTTAGTGAATAAGGGGTTTAATAATGTTGATATCTATTATTGTATTGAATGTAATGTTAATTGTTGTATGTATGTATATATTTACGGTATTTTAGATGAAGAAAAAAGGAAAAAAGACAGATCGTATGAGTGTATTTATTGAACTTGATCCAAATCTAATGGTAGTATAGCTGATTTAGTGCAAAAATAATTGTAAGTGATATAAATTTACAATAATCATATATTTAAAAAATTATTAAAATTCTATGTTCTAACTAAGTTTCAATATTTTTAGGGTCAATTAAATGAACGTTTGTCTCAGTTGCCTCATAATAAACAAACAAAAGCTGCGAGATACTAAATATTTATTGATGTGATGGGACACTATAATCATGGATATTCTAAAACTTATGGCATGGTCTATCACCATTAAATATTGCACAACAAAGTTTAAGCCAAAACGATGAACAGGTGGTAAAAGCATAGTTAGATTGTTTAAAATTCAGTTATAATGATATTCAAGGTAAATATACAGTTCTGGAAAATCAATGTGATGAGATGCATACAATGATGCAACGATTTTTTGATAGTCATGAATATGCTAAAACTTATGGACATGGTCCATCACCATCAAATATTGCACAATAAAATTCAAACTAAAACGATGAACAAGTAAAAGCAGAGTTAGATTGTTTAAAATTCAGTTATAATGATCTTCAAAGTAAATATACAATTCTGTAAAATCAATGTGATGAGATGCATACAATGATGCAACGATTTTTTTGATAATTATGAGTTTCAGCTGTCTACTAATGATCAGGCATGAATGTTTAATTTAATATTAATTTTTTACTTGTAAAATTACCTCTAAAATATGAATATTTTATTTGCAGGTTTAAAATACTTTCAATGTGTACCATCATCATACGAAAACTAGATAGAAGTTAAAAAGTTTAGAATTGTTATTAACATATTTTGAATATTATTAATATATTTTGGATAGTCATATTTGAATGTTATTAATACATTTTGAATGGTCATATTTGAATGTTATTAATATATTTTGGATGGTCATATTTAAATGTTATTAATACATTTTAGATGGTCATATTTGGATGTTATTAATACATTTTAGACGGTTATATTTAAATGATATTAATACATTTTAGATGTTATTAATATATTTTAGATTTATTAATACATTTTGAATGTTATTAATATAGTTTAGATGTTATTAATATATTTTGAATGTTATTAATATGTTGTGGATGGTATTGTAATATATTTATTTAAAAATATGAAATTAAAAAAAATGATAAGAATTTTTGTTATTGTAATATATTTTTTAAAAACTTTAAAATTTAAAAAGAAATAAATCTTTTTGCGACAACTAACTAAAAATTTAAAAAGAGACAGATCTTTTTGTGAAGGCTAATTAGTCATGCGTCACGCACTTTTTATAACGATTAATTAGTAGTTGCAAAAAAATTTAGCCATCGCATTGCAAAAGGCCTTTTCTACTGTATTACATGTTACTAATGAATATGTACAACAAAAGTGGTAAAAAGATTGTCGTGCCTTTTTCCTATTCCCTGGAGTGCTGAATTTATCATTGAAGATGTTGGAGAACCTGATCAATTTTTATCAGCCGCCATTAAATTGTTTTATTCGTGTGGCCACTGCTTCTTTTAAGGCTCGCCATATTGAATTTTCTTCTTGTTGCAATTCTTCCGTAAGGTGTTCAAATTTGTTTCCAATCAAATGCGAATGGCATTTCACCTCATGATTGGATCTTAAATCGTTTGGGTTTCATGAGAATGTTGTAGTCATTTGCAGTCATTTCTTAGAAATTTGGATGCAATTCTTAACAGTCGAGGACCCAAGTGTTTGAAAGGAAAATTAGAGGGACTAATGCGAATGAAATTGAGGACTTTTGGTTTTTCTGAAGAAAAGGCAAACGATAGGGGCTTATGTATAAATAATATTGTCAAATAAAAAAGTTAACGCAGACAATTACATTGGAAAAGGAGGTTTGTTATAATAAACTCAAACTATGAGGGTCCGAAGGGCACCTTCCGTTTTCTATTAACGTTTAGCACCTCAGCCAAGGATTTAAATGAGTGCAGATTGCAAAAATCCCCAAGTATTAATGGTTTAACTGGGATGAATTTTGCCCACTCCTGCCTGCTTGAATTTACCGTTCGTTTCTTTTACCGAATAAAGTAACGATAATTTTAAACTTCCTCTGAAAAGAGTGATGGTGCCGAAATCCCATTCCAATTCATTAAGACTATTGTCTACAAAATTTGTTTTGCAAATTAATCTTCCATCTAACGACCCTCTCAACATAAGATTTGGATGTCCACTCACATTCAACTCAATTAGCACACAAAGCTACTAAAAATATGGGCAAGCATAAGATACTAAAAATTGTTTATACAAACAGAGTTTTCAGCAAATATTGTCCATTCGTAAACCTGTTAAAAAAACCATAATATCATACGCAGCCAAAAAAGATCCGCCTATAATAGAAATGTGTTCTGTACACGTTGGAGAGGATGCTTTAACATTAACTTTTCCCTTGAGCAATCTAGAACATGTAAAATACTACGTAGGTGACCCAAGCAGTGGTAAGACTACATAGATTTGAGAGTACAAAGGGCATAACCAGATATAAGCAAGCTGAAGGCTAAGGACACAAATGCAAGGAAAGACAATGCCACAGATGCCTTTGCCATCTCTGGGAACTCATCTTTGCCCCAGTTGGATCGCCAGTAATCAACCCGCACAGCAGCCGAAGATGATGCAGATATGAGAAGATATCTGCCATGTAAAATGAGAGTTTTAATGTTCCATTCCAGTAAATCAGCAGAAGTACTAGTAAAATCATCTCATTAGTAAGTAAGTATGAAGCAGGACTTATGGACTAGTGCCTCTTTTTGATTTCCTGTTTGGGAAATTTCAGGGGCCTAGTATCCAAATCCACCTGCATGCCCATTCATAAAAAACAAAATAATTTGGAAAAGAAATGAGAATTAAAAGCATCTTGAGAGCAACTGGAGGAAAAGGAAAATGGTAAAATTATCCATCATGCAAAGTATCTTATCTAGATTACCCCAAACCCAATTAAAGGAATTTATTCTAAGTATGTTTCTTTTGGCTCAGAGGTTTACAAATCTTGGTTATATATCAACGCTGAAAAATGGTATGATGAACAAGCTTAGCTTAATCAAGTTGAGATCCCAGAGCATTGTCAGATGCCACATAAGTAACACTACTCTTATCACATGAAGTGTACCACCATCTTTATGAGTGGAGACTTTGATCCTCACTTTTATATCCTTTTGTATTTTTGTAGATATTGCTTGATCTTTAAGCATTTCAACATTCTAAAGGTGATACATAGAATCTCAAATTCTTCACCTTTTAGAAGTAGAAGAATGAGCTTTTCTTCCAAATCTGAATATCAAATAGGAAACAGTTTGAGAAAGTTATAGCAGCTTTGTTATGTAGAAAGGAAAAGAAAAAGGTGCCAAAAAGTTGTCTAAGAACTACATGGTCTAAAATATTCGTTATAAAATAAGCACTTTCGTGTGCAACAATGCTCTTCATAGATGATAGACCCACAGATTATAATTATCCATCAATTGAATTCTCTTGCAAACATTGCTAACAATCCACACTGACCATTGGCCTTATGCACCGTCATCAAAGGAAGTGGTCCCTTCAATAATCACAATATTGCCAACCCAAGCACAGTTAGTAGTTAAACATGGCCCCAGGTTAGGTATGTAAATTAATATTAAAACAAAAACTTGTAATTCCAAACAAAGGAAGATTCACCTGATCTACAGAAAAATCCAAGTAATACCGGAGATGCTGCCTTACTTTGCATTTTCCGGCAGTCAATTGATAAGCTAGATCATATGCCTGAAATCCAGAATACACAAATGCTATCACAGTCACTGCCATACAGTACCTGTAATCGAGTAAATAATATTAGACTCCTGGTAACACAATAAAATCAACTAATATCTAAATAAATAATCTAAGCCATGGCGCAGTTATTAACGATCTTTAATGCAGAAAGCTAAAAAAAAAAAACAAAAAACTCAAATTTATACTTAATCCCATGAAATGAATTTGAGAAATTGTAACAATTAGACCCCACAAGAATGAAACAACAAACAAACAAACATGAAATAAGTCAGGTAGCAAGTATCAACTGGAAAGGGAACCTGAACTCCTTGTAACGGTAGAAAGAATCAAGGGCCCAGCCGCGATCCCTGTCAGCAGCCAAGACGGAGAAGGAAACCAAACTCATTGGTGTTATATTGACGAGGACAAAGACTTGGGGGTCGGGAGTTTCTTAGTGGGCATGCCATTTGTTAAGGCTTTTCTTTCAGTCTTTTGTTCTTCTTGTGTCTTTTTTTCTTCTTCATTCTTATGCATCTCCTACGTTACGGAAACTGTTTTACAATACGAATAGAATTATACCCAGTGATCAAATACTTGCAAACACTGTTTTTTAGATGCTCATAAACATTGGAACAAAGTTATTCTTGATTTTTGTAAATGCATTGAAATCTCAATCACCGCTTGAATTGAATCACACTTTAACTACTGTATTTAATAAAAAATGTCCATAAATAATTAATGTGGTAAAATAATTTATAATATAATTATTTAATACAAATTTTACTAATAAATATAATTAATAAATAAATTAATATTATATTATTTATTTATTAATTATATTAAATATATATTTAAATGGTGTGATTCGTCAATTTATTTAAAATACATTACTATTTATTAATACTATTTACCACTTTAATGTTCATTCTTAAAATTTAGAATTTTAACTTTTGTTTTATTTTGTAGATTCTAGTAAAGCAATTATTAACAGTAGCAAAAGCTGTAAAAGCAATTGGTACTGTTTATTTTGTAGTACCCTAAACATCCATTTTTCTTTAACTTACAATAGAAATTCCTAAACACCCGATTCCATCTTCTTTCTCTTAACTCTCTTCTCTCTTGTCTACCGCCGTCCAATTTTATTTAGCAACGATTGCCTGATTTCTTCTAGCCACCATTGCTGGATTTCGTCCCTGCTCCAAACGTTGCCCTAGATTTCACCGGCCACACGGACAGACGGTGTTGTTGATGGTGAAATCAGACGACAGAGAAGGAACAAGCAATGAGGTGTTTATAGAATGAATGGAGGCTTTATGAGGGATCGAAGAGGGAGGTGGCATTTTGGTGAATCTTTCACATGGAATGGCAAATCTTGTTAGCTACGGGAATGCCGAGCATGATATTGACAGGTCATTTTTTATTTTTTAAAATTATTTGGACTAATGTTCTTATTTATTTTTACATTTTACTCATTTGCTTGTCAAATTTTTTTATATCTTTTTTTAGGCAATAATTGCTTTAAAGAACAGTGCTAATTTGTGAAATATTGTTGTAAGGGAAGGTCTAAGTTTAATCCTTTTAGACTTTTCAATTTATGTTTTTTTTTTAAAATTTTTAATTTAATTATGTTTTCTTTGAGATGTTATTGGTACAATTGCTTCTTGAAGCTAAATGTTTTATGCCAAAATTTGCTGAAATACAAAGGGCTGTGTAGAGAATTATGAATTAAAATCAATTAATTCACATTACTGTTATTCTTAAGATCTAAACAACTCTTATTGGAGATTATTTTGCATGATACTAACTATTATTCATAGTAGAAAGAAAATTGAGAGATATAAAAATTTGTTGAGCTCTCTAGGAACTTTCAATTTTATGTTTTCAGCTCAAAGTATCTTTAATTTGACAAAAATGCTAAAAATATCTCATTCATTTTTACAACGACAAGCTTTTCCTCGATTACATGGTAATGATTAGTCTTTGCGATCGCCTGTATGGATGTTTCTGGAGACTATTAAATTTCTTAGGTGTTTATTAAGATAAGAATTAAAGGAGGTTATTCTTTAAGCAATTTGGTCCTTATTTTAAAACTTTGTGTATTGTTTTTACTGTAGTTTGTTGTCAGTTTGGACAGATTGTGGCCTTGTGAGATAGCAAAGTTGATGAGTTGCTATGTTGTTGGAAGTGCTAGAACTAAAGAAAAGGTCAATCTCTTATAATTGAATGATTCTATTCTTCAATTGAGATCATTGATTTTAGATTAATAGTTTTCATCTCAGTGGACTCATCATTCAATTGCTCCAATTAAAGGCACATTTTGATATTTAATATCACTTTATCGTTTATAGAACTTTTAAATTAAAACTGGGAATTCTACTCTCTCTACATATTTTTGTAATAGAGATATTAATTGATATAATTTTCTTCTAGGCACTTGGCACCTGAGTACTTTCATGCAAGGAATTGTTGATGAGAAAACAGATGTGTTTGCATTTGGAGTCTTATTACTAGAAGTCATTTCAGGTAGGAAACCAGTTGACAGCTCTCACCAAAGTTTACATAGCTGGGTAATTGTTAGTCCCTCAAACCAAATTTTTGCAAAAGTTTGTTTATTTACTAAATCTCAGTATTCATTTTAATTATAATAATACCATCAATCACCAGTACATTTGGCAATCTCCATGTTTTATAGAGTTAAACAACAAAGACTTGGTGCATTTTATTTTAATTATTAATTATTAACTTATGAATCAAGGGTGCATTTTATTTTAATTATTAATTGTTAACTTATGATATATTAACATTATTATGATTTATGATATTCAATTTTTTTATTTTTGTTGACAGTTACATCGACAAATTGAATGATCTTACTCAAAATATCATAAACTTAAATATCAATAATAGTACTCCATCTATAAAAAGTGCAACTATTTCTTATTATGAGTAATTGTTCATAAATTATGATAGACTTAATATTATAATAGTCTATCACTAATCTTTTTAAATTTTTCAAAGAGTTAATATACTTAATGGTAGTTTAAAATTTATTTTACAAGTTCATCACTCGAAGTTGGGATTCAAAAATTTGTTCAGAGTAGTTTGCTTTGTTTATTTAATTGCATATTATTCATCACCTATTTTTGAATATGTTTATTTTATTATATTAGTTTGGTTTTATTTTTAGTTGATTTGATGTATGATGAATTATTTTTTTAATTATGTTGGATGAATTTTTTTTAATTATATTAGAATAATTGTATTATTAGATGCATTAAATATTTGATTTTTGATGAAATTTTTTATTAATTGTGACTATTCGTTTAAACGAATCGAATAGTAAATCAAATTGTTAATGAATTGAATTGTAAACGAATCGAATAGTAAATCAATCGTAAACGAATTAAATAGTAAAAAATTGAATTAAATGTGTTTAATTATATCGTGTTGTGTTATTCATTTATTACTTGAATTAAATATAGATTTGAATGTCTAATTCGTTTCGTAAACAAGTCATATTTATTCTGAAAACAATTTGTTAATACCTTATATTGAAACAATACAAATACGATTTATTTATGTGAATTGTTACCCTTACAAATAACCCTTTTTTAAAAATTCATTTAATTCTTTCTTGCCATGCTAAGAATTTGCTTTACAACTAAGCTTGCTTGCAACACTTAATGTAATTTTGTTTTATATATATAAGCAAATTTTATGACACTAAATACATATTTATAACACTAATTATTATTTGTTGAATCTACATTAAAATAATAATGTTAGATATCTCAAGATTTGTTCTAAAAAATGCATCCCAAATAAAATAGTATGTGATGTATTATTTATCGAGTAGATTCACATTTTTTTAATTAATTTATTACACAATTGTGTGATCCACACAATAAATACCACCTTATTTAGAATGTATTTTTTAGAATTAATTTTGAGATGTTTAACACTACTTATTTTTAATTATTGAAATTAATTCTTTAAGTGTATAATTAATACATAATTAATATATTATAATTAATACATACTTAGTGATTAATCTCAATTATTAATAACACAATAATCCAAATGACCTAAAAATTGTATTAAAAAAAATATAATACTATTGAACCTAACCAATATCTATGTAGAGAAAATGTCTACTAATACAAAGTTTAGGTGTGTTTTAAAACTCTTATCTCGTAACTTTAATTCACTAATAAGACAGCTCAAAAATCTAAACTCACAATTACTTAAATCCATTACTAATTCCCTTTTCCTTGACGAGGTAAAAACCACCAACCAATGTAGTCTTTCAAAAAAACTTATGTTATGCAAAATATATTTATATAATGATTAAAAGAAATAATACTACACATAAACCATATGACAGATTAATTATTGCACAAATTCAAAACAGTAGGGGAATGCAAATGGTCCGACGACAAAGAATTCATATTACCATCGCAATAGGCAACTATTCCTTTTACACAATCAGAAATCAAAAATAGATTATTAAATATTTTTGAATTCACATTATCTATCTATCTATCTATCCTGTAAAGTACACACACTCGTTAAGAAGACTTTTAACTAGGGCCTTGACAAAAATTCACGTGCTTCATGAAGCCAAGACACCGGGTGGGGGGCAATGGTGAGGAATCTTCATTCGTTCCACCAGCTATGCCGACACACTGAGAGGCCACTTAAACAATAACACGTGTGATAATGGTCTCTTCGCTTCTCCTTTAGTCCACTTCAGGGCCTGCAATTTATAAAATATGTCAAATTCAAAATTCAAGACTAGCAAAATAGAATGTATAAATGGAGACCATTATCCATGACAACAAACAGTTTGATTTTTTGATATTTTGAGGATTGAAAAAACAGTGGAAAAAAGTTGAAAGTTTGATTCTTGTATATTGACCTCATCTAAATACAATGCAAAGTCTCAATATATATACAAAACGAGACTTGATATTTTTTTTACATGACATAATTGTACAGCTCAATCATTTTAATTTTTGATAGTTTCTTGAATTTCAACAAATGAATTTGATTGGACAATGTGTTAGTGCACTTGCTCTTCTGTCATTGGCTACGTTCCTTTCCTTATCAAGAGATGACAACTGTAGAATTTTATCTTGTTGTTCACTTATAGGTTCTTTTAAATAATTGAATCTCTCTTTTGTGAGTGGCTTTGTCATGATGTCAATAACTTGTTCTTTTGATGGAACAAACTTGATTTTCAACAGATTGTTTGCTACCTTGTCTTGAATGTAATGCACATTTATTTTTATATGTTTGGTTCTACTATGATAGACTGGATTGCTGGCCAATGCAGTAGCCTCTTGGTTATCACACCAAATTATGGGTTTGGATGGTAGTTTTAGATGCATCTCAAATAACAGATAGACTAACTAAGCTAACTCTACTCCAATTTGAGTTAACGATCTATACTCAGATTCTGTGCTAGATCTTGTAACAGCCTTCTGCATTTTTTAGAACCAAGAGACTAGGTTTCCACATAGAAAAACATTGTAGCCTCATGTTGATTTTCTATCATCAAGTTCATTTACCTAGCTTGCATCAGTATATGCTTCCAATTCAAAATTTCCATTTATGGTGTAGTGTAACCCATGATTTGAGCTCCCTTGTAGATACCTTAGGATTATTTTGCAATTGATCTAATGTGGTACTTTTGGACAGTCCAAGAATTGACTTAATTTGTTCACACTGTAGGTTATCTCAGGTTGTGTGAGTGTGGCATATTGCAGTGCCTTATTGTGCTTCTGTACAAAGTTTTGTCCTCAAATTCTTTTCCTTCATCCTTTGAAAGCTTAATATCTGTACTCATAAGGGTTGAGTATGGTTTACGGTTTGATAAGCCTACTCTCTTCAAAATGTCAAAGATGTATTTATTTTGACTGAGATGTGTTCCTAAGTGGTCTCTCTTTACTTCTATTCCTAGAAAGTAGCTTAGTGATCCTATGACCTACAAGGAGAATGTTTAATTTAATCTCTTGATTACTAAATACTTCAACTCCTTATCATTTCCAGTAACCAATATATCATTAACATATACTAGTAATAGCACCAAACTGTTCTTTTCCTTTAAAACAAAGAGAGATGTATCTAACCTTGTGTTTGTGAATCCCCATTGAAGCAAGACTGACTTCAATTTTTCAAACCAAGCCCTTGGTGCTTGCTTGAGGCTATACAAGGCTTTCTTTAGTTTGTATACTACATTTGGTTTGTTTTTGACTTCAAAAACTTCAGGTTGTGTCATAAACACATATTCAATTAAGTCTCCATTAAGAAATGCATTGTTGATGTCCACTTGTGTGATTTCTCAATTAAAGTGAGTTGCTAGGCTTATTACCACCTTAATTGTGGCTGACTTAACTACTGAGTTGAAGGTTTTTACATGGTCAATCTTAGCAATCTGATGGTACCCTTTAGTTACAATTCTTGCCTTGTATCTTGCTATTTCACCATTTGGCTTGTATTTGATTTTGTAAATCCTCTTGCTCTCTATTTACTTTCTGACCTGATTTGTTGTCTACAAATGTCCAAGTACCATTTTTCAAAAAGGCTTTGTACTCCTCTATCATTGCAGGTTTCCAATTAATATCTTTCAATGCTTCTTTTACATCAATTGGGATTCTTTCATCTGATGGTTTTACTTGTAATGCTACATAGATTTTTGTTTTGAAGATACTAGACTTTGACCTGGTAACCATAGGATGAGAGGGTTGTATTCGTTGTTGTTGAGGTATACTGGTTGTTTCTGAGTTTGATGTGTGTGGTGTTTGAGGTGGTTCAATTGTGTTGGTTGAGTGTTTTGTGTGAGATTTTCAATATGCTGATTTGTGTTATCATTTTAATGTGTTTGGATGTTGTGAGTACCTTGATTTGAAGGTGATTCCTCAAGAATTGGCTCAAATTGACTAGTATTTATAACTGTGACATTTTGATCTGTCTGCATAGAAGGTAAGAAGAAAAAGTGTTTAAGTTGTATTTATTCATTGTTTTAGTCTTTCTTACCTTGAAATTCAGGATCATAGCTAAAAGGAAAGTCACTCTTATTGAATGTTATATTTTTGGATATGATTATTTTCTCTGTGGGAATGAGACATCTATACCTTTTATATTTGGAACTATACTCTATGAATACACATTTTTAGGTATGGAAGTCTAGCTTATGTTTGTTCATAAACCTTAGATGTGGGAAACAAGCACTCCCAAAGACTTTGAGCATACTGTAATCAAGTGTCTTTTTATAAAGCTGTTCAAATAGGGATGTATTTGTTGATGGCGAAGGGATCTAATATACGTACGTATATAGGTGTATGCATATGCTATTGTGTCTATTGCCTAACGTAGCGGAAGCGTATAAATTTTGCAATAAACACAATAAATAAATATATTAATCACATTAATATATTAATAGGGTTAAGAACTCACCTTAACGTGTATATACACGTATTTTCTCAGAGTCTGCATGGAGACCAACTTGTAGGCAGCTCTAGTCACCAACACAGTGGGCTTGATGAACTAGAACAACAACCCTATACGCAACACTGAGTTTAACTCTTAAACTCTAAAATGGTCAGTGTATGTTTTTATCCTTTTCTCCAAAAGGATAAGAAATAAAAAATTTGAAGTAATCCAACATTACTTCAATTTGAAGCATAGAAAAAAATGAAACAATTTCATTTTTCTCTTTTTTTTTTCTTCACTTTTCTCTTGACCAAATTTGGCCAAAAACACACATTCTCTCTTTTTCTCATCTCTCTCATGTATATATATATATATATAATAAAATAATAATATAATATATTATATAATACATATAATAATAATATAAAATTAGTAATGGGTGCCAACTATTTGGCACCCAAATGTAATATTAATATATATATAATATCTAATAATAAAATATAATATAATATTATATAATAAAATAATATAATATAAAAATATATTATATTATATAATAAGAGATATATTTTGATTATTTAACAATTAAATAATCAAAGTATGAAATGACCATTTTATCTCTCATCTATAGTTACCAAGTTTACCTCTTAGTGGGTCCCACCAAATCCTACATTTGGATAAACTCAACTGAGGGTCCACAATACGCTACATGTCATAATACAATTAGTAAACAATAATTATTAACTAATTGTTATATTTAACATTTAAATACAAACACGTACGCATTCCCGTGGTAGTACTGAATATTACTGGATTAAACAATTTAATCTGTCACGCTGCCCCAGTGCACAACGAGTACACTCCATATCGCGGGACTCCTTAGGTCTTACGCCTGATTCGTTAAATGAAACTATTCCATGAGTCCGTGAGTAATGCCTCAGGCACAAGTCACGGATATACAAATCAGCTCGTTGAACTATGCAAGCTAAGGTTATAACGTATACGTATAGTCCTTTCGTCATGATATCCTAGATATGCGGGGATATAGATTATCACCGTCAAATCCCCTAATGCTCATCCATATCTTATCTCCAGACTCGTATCTCACTGAACAATATGAACAAACTCTTTTGCCATATTGTTCTACTCTGACGAAACTCTTTTCCGGGATTGATACTTGTGGCCACAAGATTTTCTGAGATACAGTCTCGAAGCATCTGGATATCGAACTCCCTATACGAGCTGACGAATCCCGTATCTATTCACACCGGACTCCATAAGCATCGCACCGTACCTAGCGACACTTAGCGGTCACACCATGAAAGATCTGTGATATGCGTGGAACCAAAGTATGGTGGATCACTTACAAGCTCACTGTAACACTCAGGTCAAAGGACCACGTATACTACTCAACTCGACAGGACCCTCCATTGACGGCTTATATAGGATGTCTATCAGAGGCCATCGTGAGTCTGTCCTATATCCAGTTCTAACTGGATACCCATATATCAATACGAGCTCCAAGCTCACGGGTGGTAAGGAACGATCATCTATACCCTATAAGTATGACATATGCTGATCTATATAAAGGTATCTACCGACAGAACCGCATCAGTAAAAATAGATCAGGGACAATTATTCGAGAACATACTTACGCAACTTACATTTTCTGGCACTCAATTGCAACTCTTGCAACTATGCAGTTACTAGTATATTCTCAGGTCTATGTCCACTATAGACAATGCTCCAACTCTTGGATCTGTTGAGTATTATAACCAGCTAACACTTAGCTGTGCTAACATTTAGCAATTATATCTCTCAATTTGGTTGATTATGAGCCCTTATTTAAACTCTTTAAAGCTGATCCGAACTCCTTCAGATCTACAATGTTTGTAACGTTACATGCATAATACTATATATGTTGATATTAGAAATTTAATGAGAATGTACACTTGTATAAATACACAAGTATATGTATATTTAGGGATGGCACGTAAGCACTGACCTTAACAATCTCCCGTTTGCTCTAGTGCCATTCCTGATGGCATCTCATACACATCGACTCTACGTGTTTCATAAACACTTTTAGAGTCATGGCATTTAAGTAGTAGATCCACTAAATTATTTATAGAACACTTCTATTAATAATCACATCTCCTTCAGCCAAGATCCCTCTAGTCATGTGAGACTCCTCTCAATATAATTAGAGTACTGGTGTCCTTTTAGGACGTTGGCTTGTACAATGGCCTTATTTTATCGCAAACTTATGGGATAGAATCCATCTGTCTTGGAACTCTTCCAAGTTCGGCGACAAACCTACGAATCCTCATTGTCGTTTTTGCTCCACCAATCTGAATTAGCAGTGAATCCTAATTTGGTATAATTCCAACTCACCTAGTACTAATCAGAATTAGCACATTCCTTATGTCCTTGCTAATGAGAATTAGCACTTCTTGTAACAAATTGAAATATTTGGTAGAGCCGAAGCGGCAGTCATGATAGTATTTTATGTCTTGGCATCTAAGATGATTTGGATAATGCTTGTTTTAGGTGCCATAGTTAGCAAATATAATTCTCTTTTTGTAAGACTATAGTGGAGCCCACTAACCATTTGGTCTACCAGTGAGACCCTAAAGCCACTAACGCACTACCAACAGCCCTCGTAGGTTACCTACGCCACCAACCAATGTCAAACCTGGGATTTCATCCCTTATAGGCCTTTAAGGTTCGATGGTTGTACCCATCAGGCTGGCAAGCTTGATGGGTACAAGGACGAACCTCTGAAGGCCTATAAGGCCTTCATAAGATAGGGGCAGGGGTTCAAATCTTTGGGGGCGCAGGTAATCAGAGAGGATTATGTGGGTGCGCCGGTGGCTCTGAGATGTTTTCTAGCTGGCGAACAAAGGGGTTGGTGGGCCCCACATAATCTTACAAAAAGGCAGACCTTTTTGTAAGACTGTGATGGGCTGGCCAGCGTGATGGGTACAACCATCGAACCTTATAGGCTTATAAGGGATGAGATCCCAGGTTCGACATTAGTTGGGGGCGTAGGTAACCTGCGAGGGCTGTTGGTGGTGCTTTAGTGGCTTTGGGAGCCCACCAACACCTTGTCCACCTGCTGGATGACACCTCAGAACCACTGGTGTCCCAACACACAATTCTCAGGTTACTTGCGCCCTTAAGGAATCGTACCCCCGCCCCATCTCATTGAGGCCTTATAGGTCTTTAGAGGTTCGTTCTTATACCCATCAGGATGGGGGGGCCTGTGTGTGTGTAGCGCTGCAGCCATTGGTATATTATCGAACCAGAGTACCTGCCTTGAAGCAATCTATTCACAATTCTAGTTCCTCAACACGGTAGGCTTGAGAAAGTTAGAAAAGTAGCTTTTCTAACAAAGGATTTAACTCTTGAATCATTGTTTCTACCTTGTAGTATGGGTGACCAAAAATAGAAAGAAAAATGGCTTTTCTAACAAAGGATTTAACTCTTGAATCATTGTTTCTACCTTGTAGTATGGGTGACCAAAAATAGAAAGAAAAATGGAAGAGGTGATTTTGCTTTCAACACTTGAGAGAATTTTGAGAGAATTTCTAACACTTACCTTTCAAAATTCTCTCTATAATTCACTTAACTCATTGCACGAATATTTGATGGTTATTTGAGCAACTGTAGCTTTTCTAACAAAGGATTTAACTCTTGAATCATTGTTTCTACCTTGTAGTATGGGTGACCAAAAATAGAAAGAAAAATGGAAGAGGTGATTTTGCTTTCAACACTTGAGAGAATTTTGAGAGAATTTCTAACACTTACCTTTCAAAATTCTCTCTATAATTCACTTAACTCATTGCACGAATATTTGATGGTTATTTGAGCAACTGTAGCTTTTCTAACAAAGGATTTAACTCTTGAATCATTGTTTCTACCTTGTAGTATAGGTGACCAAAAATAGAAAGAAAAATGGAAGAGGTGATTTTGCTTTCAACACTTGAGAGAATTTTGAGAGAATTTCTAACACTTACCTTTCAAAATTCTCTCTATAATTCACTTAACTCATTGTACGAATATTTGATGGTTATTTGAGCAACTAATTACTATTTCATTTGTTTATTATTATCTTTCATTTTCTCATATAATGGTAACCATTATGTTTGCCATTAGTGTTTTGTTTATTATTATCATTCATTTTCTTACCTAATGGCATCCATTATGTTTGCCATTAGTTTTTATTTATTATTATCTTACAATAAACAAAATTAAAATAAAACAAAATGGAATATCATTTAAATAAACTTAGGTTTAATTTAGGACAAATGAGAAAATATTTTCTCATCAGAAGAAACATCTTAAGGCTTACCATTAACAAATGCTACCCATTTATACTTATCTTATCATTTAATAAATATTAAACAAATATTTAATCATATTAAATCATGATAGAAACACATGCTAATTTAAATAAAAAAGTAATTGTTTGATTTCAATTTAAATAATAATATCATATATTATTATTATTATTATTATTATTTTATTCAATAAATATTTTTATTAATAAAATAATGATATTATTTATCCAACAAATAAGGTCATTTTGGCAATTTTTAAATCAAACAATAATTAGCCCACATATGCCATGTGTCAACATCTCATTGGTCAATAACTAATTGTTAACTAATTGATGTACTTAACTCTTAAGTCTTGACATGTGCACGACCAGAGGATAATCGAAGTTAATGTCCGGTCTGCTAGAATTTTTTGGATCGAACTATTCAATCCGTTACGCTGCCCTAGTGCACAAGAAGTACACTTCATATTGCAGGAGTCTCTAGGTCCACTCCCGATTTGTCAAATAGAACTATTCTGTGAATCCGAGATCGATGCCCCACGCGCACGTCACATATATTACAAATCAGTGCAGTAGACTATACAAGTTGAGGTGATAGCGCTGTTTACGCTCAAAATATAACGCGGCTATCGCAGTATAGATTGAGGTGTCGATCCCACGAGGAAGCTCTTGGCAAAATAGGTCAGTGAAGTAAAATATTAAAGCAGTAGCAAAAGGTTAATTGATTTAAACGGATGAGATAGAATTGTCTATGAATTGAGGAAAATGTCTTATGATGATTTAAACAAGGCTTTGAGAATCACAATTATGCTTTATAAATCTACTCTATACTTTGATTCGATATTTATAACTCAACTGAAAGTTTCACATCCCAAACAATCAATCGGAAGGTATGTAATATATAGCACATTTGATAACACACGTATTTGATTTAGTTAAACTCTTTGCAAGCATTAACACACATCATGTTATTTATACAAGTTATCTAAGATCGACAATATATCATTTTGACAATATTGCAGTAAAAGATTAACTTGAATATCAAACATTTATTGCCCTTACATGTTATCCAAGATCGACAATATATCAAATTGACAATACTGCAGTAAAAGATTAACATATAAAACAATATAACCAGTAACAATTATAAATCAACATGAATCACATAAGAAAAGCATGACTGAACATATATGAGACATGAGAATTATAACTTCTGGATTATAGAAAATAAAATAGATAAGAGTTTAATCAAAACCAAACTTACAACATTTATAGCTCTTGACACCGAATCAAAGCATGAAAGTAGATTTACTACACATAAAAGTTCATCTCTTAGCCTTGCTAGGAACTCTAGCCTAAATTACAATACATGTTAATGAGAATAAAAGAAGAGAGAAAATTATCTCTTAAAAACGTCCTAAGGGTCTCCTTATATAGGCAAAGAATGGACATATGTCATGGATGACATCAATCTTCAATAATTTTAAGTCAATAACTCGTGTATCCACTTGAAGCACGTTTTTGATAATGTAAATGATCAATTCAGCTTCTGCGGCCGACATGAAAGTTGTAGAATTTTGACTCTTCTTTCCATAGGCACTGATTTCATGCAAATTGGATGAGTATCCAATGAGATATGAGCAAAATTCCAAAGATACACCAGAATTCGGCCAACAACCATTCTACCCACTTGCAATGCGATTTGGTCCATGATAACGGCTGATTTGGACTTTACCATAAACATACGAGTTGTTGATAGTTAAGTCAGAAATTCACAGCTTCAAGAATTATACCAATTGAGTACGTATTTTGGGAGATACGGTCCAAATACGTGAGTTGGGTCAAGCTGGGTAAGAGTTGTAGTCCGATTCTGTTGTATCTCAATTTTTGGCCCATAACATGTTGGATTTGGCTTTTCCACTATTCTTCAAATTTGTGTAAGATTGAGTCATGTTGCACCAGGTTCAAGAATTTCTTCATTTCGATTTCTACATTGAGAGTTATGTCCAATTTACCTAAACCTGTCCAAATAACATTCATTAATCACAATTTAAGGAGAACACTTTATTTCAAGCTAAAAATACAGAAAATACTAAAATTGGTGACATTAAATGGTGATTGAATCTTTTAACAACATGCATTTTCATGTGTTCATCACAGCCCCCAACCAGCTTATTGCTAGTCTCTAGCAATTCAAGCGTAAATAGAATATGCAAAACTACCTAAGCACTTCAATCAAAACGTCAGTTCGAGATCACTGTTGCTATCATGATTTTTTCAATTACAACTTCCATAATTTGTGTGTGTGTGAACTAAGCCATAACCATCTAACCACAAACCACAATAGATATAGCCTTGAGAATTTCTCCAAGTAAAAGCCTCAACTCCATATCCTCACAGGTGTATGACTGTTTAAAAGGTTAGGACTTCTCTTATGGAGTTGGAAAACAGTTAAGCACTCAAGAAAAAGTCAATTTTAAGGACAGACATATAAACTAACATTGATCCGAAGATAGGAAAATTATTTGTTTAAAAATCAATTATTCATATCATACGCCAACTTTAGAACTTTAATTGGCTTGTGAGAATAATACAATTATAACTTGGTGAGAAAACTGTTTTACAAGGTATTTGTCTTCTAAAATTGAATGAAGACTTTATTAAACTGAATTGCTTTTTTTTTTTTTTTTTTTCTTGTTTCTGGTATTTTTGTGTTTTTTTTTTTTTGAAGAATATAAGGAAGCATGAAGAATACAAGGAAGCATTACAAAGGTTTCTCACCAAATTATATTATGCACAAATGTAACCAACTTATCCCTTAATTCAAATAATATCATTCTAAACAAAAATTAACCAATTCAAAGGATCAATGAAGGTTCATAAGCTGTTTTCTCAACCTTTTCACTTACTCACAAAAGATATGCGAGATTAGAAAAATATATACTTAAACATGGGAATTCTCTTGGCTATATAAATTGAATCATCCATCTTACCACAAGGCTTAGCATTGTGCTCAAAAATATTTTGGAAGTCATTCTTTAGTAACCTAGATAGAAACAGTGACTCAACCTAAACAATTCTGAAATCATACTTAGACAGAAAAGCAAATTCCTTTATACAAGAATTACCAAGACTACAAGCAGTAAACGACAATGCATGAAATATAAAACAAAATAACAAAAAGTTAGTTAAAATGCATTTCAAAAGTTAGTACTAAAACTCCTTACTCTGCCATTCTAATTTGACCTAGAATGCGTCTCAAGAGTTCAAGAATGAACTCTTTACTCTGCCGTTTTAATCAAATGTCGGACCACAATTTTTTTTTTTTTTTTTTTTTTTTTTTTTTTTGCAAAATGCAACGTATGTCTACTATCCTCCCCCCAAACCAGATGAAACATTGTCCTCAATGTTTAAATAGAAAGAGATAAAGTATAGGAGACATTACCTGAAACGCCAGTTATTTGAAAGAAACAAACTTGAGAGACACTTAAGCAAATATAAACTAAAATGATGGTACTGATAAATAAATAAATAAAAAGAAAAATTTACAAACGGAGTGTCAGATCCAATTTTCGCTTGTTAAGGCCCACTGACCAATCGATCCGAGTTATTGCTGGGTCAGGTTCGTAGGTAACTGCCTGTAATTTGTTAATCAATTCATCCGCCTCAGTAGCAGAAACCAGGATCTGTCGCGCCGAATGTGAAATAAAATTCTGTTCCACAGCTTGATCAAGAAAACAAAGTAAGCAATCAAAATAGTTATTAACATTCAACAAACCTATGGGTTTTCGGTGGATATTCAGTTGGGCCCAAGAGACAATTTGAAAAATTTCTTCCAAAGTACCAAAACCACCTGGTAAAGCAATAAAAGCGTCTGCATTGCAAAGCATTCTGGCTATACGTTCATGCATGGATGAGACTTGTAATTCTTCCCCTATTGTTTTCCCGGTCAGGTTTCCCATGGCCAAAGCTGTAGGAATAATACCTAAAACTTGACTTCCTCCTAAATGTGCAGCTGTTGACACACACCCCATTAGCCCAAGGCTACCTCCTCCATAAATCAAATGAATTTTTCTTACAGCTAATATTTTTCCTAGATTGTTTGCTGCTTCTACGAACACTTTACTCTCCCCAGGACTAGATCCACAAAATACACATATATTTCGAAATTGTCGAACTTGGGTTTCCTCCATATCTACTCTCACCTTTATCTCAATATATGAAAATGAAGAAACTGAGGTGCTGTATTTATAGAGTGCCAAATGACAACAATGATTATGGTAACCCGACAGTTTGTCAAAAGAGAGTTAAAAATAAAACACAAAAATTTAAACATAATGACCCGCATGCATTATTGAAAAAAGATTTGAATTTAAGACATCTACATGAGTAGCCCTACTATTCATAAAGTAAAGTTTGAAATTAAAACACATGTATTTACAAGTAGTTGTGATTGTGGCTCACATCTTCCTCTGGTTTTACGTCCAGTAACGGCTTAAACGCCCTCTATGGGTCGGGGATAGGCTTCCCATCCAATTTTCTTATAAATTGGCAAACAGGGTCTTTTAGAGTCAGATTCCCGAGACTATACCGTTGATGTTCATTTTTGAATTTGTTCCATAAATCGAGAAGTTCACGTTGCACGAGCCCACAGGGATGCGTCTCAAGAGTCAATAGGATATCATCCAAAGACTCCTTACTCAGTCCATCCTTAATGAACTGAATTTTATCTTCTCGATTTCTAGATACGAATCCTAAAGAACGACAACTCCGATTACAATTCCATCGAGCACATTTATGACAGACTTGTAACCTTTTTGCTCGTCGCCTTTTGGCATAAGAGCTTCTTCCAAGACCAGGCATATGAGAAACAAAATCATTTTCAAACTCACCAGACAACCGAACCTTGGCTTCAATTAACCAACGAAGGTCCACAGGGATATTACCCAACATCAATAGCCTTAGTCTTTCACACCGTGCTTTGTAAATCTTAAGTAGAGCATTTTGAGGAAATGAAGGAAAACGTTTTTTAAGGTTGGCAAGAATGCGATCCATTTTGAAAGAAAGAAAAGAGATGAATGCACAGTTTGAGGGACAGTTTTTAGGGAACTGAGAAACCGACTTTAATAGTCACGGAGTACCGTATCCGCCACTTGACCGGGAAATAAAATCACACTGAAGAAAAAATAAAAAGAAGAAAATAAAGTAAAATAAAATGTGCAGGAAAATAAAAGCAAAAATAGAAAGTCAAAAGATAAAATATAGACAAAATATAAAATATGGTACAGATAGATTGAACCTGATCAATCACGATAGACAGGATCCACAAGAGGGATCTCGCCTAGGTACATAGAGTCGTTTACCTTTTCCACGTAGCTTTTTAGCCGCTGTCCATTCACTTTGAAAGTCCGTCCATCAGTGGGGTCTTCTATTTCAACAGCACCATTAGGAAAAACATGTCTTACCATAAATGGACCAGTCCATCGAGATCTCAACTTTCCAGGGTGTAAATGCAATCGAGAATCATAAAGATAGACCCGTTGATTTGGCTCAAAGTGTTTCCTTGAGATCTGTTTATCATGAGCTACTTTCATTTTAGCTTTGTAAATTTTGGAGTTGTCATATGCGTCATTTCGTAGCTCTTCTATTTCTGACAATTGTAACTTTCTCTGGAAACCTGCAGCATTCAAATCAAAGTTAAGGGCTTTGACAGCCCAATAAGCTTTATGAGGTTTTCTAGAACTGAAATGTGTTCCTTGGTCACTAATGATGACACGTGGTGTCTCGAGTTTTGATGATTTTGGTTTCTCCCTCTTACATGGCAACTTTTCAATGCCTGGTTTCCAAAATCGAATCCCTTTATCCTGTGAGTCAAAAATACTAAACATATCAGTTGTTTCATCAGGATAATACAATTCTTCAATATCAAAATCAAAGAGATTTTCTAAAGAATTAGAGCCATGATTTTTATAAGCTTCCTCCGCGCCAAGTGTGTCTATCATATATGAATGATAGCATTCGTTTTCTTCTCGTGATTGCTTATCAATATGAAAAATGTTCACCTCAAGAGTCATATTCCCAAAAGATAATTTCATTAGACCATTTCTGCAATCAATAAGAGCATTAGCAGTGGCAAGAAAAGGTCTCCCCAAAATAAGAGGGATTTTTGACTCCATGTTAACAACAGAATGAGTATCTAAAACAAGAAAATCAACAGGGTAGCAAAATTTATCAATTTGCAACAAAACATCTTCTACTATTCCCCGTGGTTTCTTGATTGATCGGTCAGCTAATTGTAGGACTACAGAGGTTGGTTTAATCTCACCAAGTCCTAACTGCAAGTAAATAGAATAAGGCATTAAATTTACACTTGCTCCTAAGTCCAATAAAGCTTGACCAAACTCATGTGTCCCAATTTGGCAGGAGATTGTGGGACATCCTGGGTCTTTATACTTGGGTGGTGTCTTTTGTTCAATCACTGCACTTATCTGTTCTGCCAAAAATGTAGTTTTCTTCACATGGTGTTTTCTTTTGATAGTGCATAAATCCTTGATGACTTTGGCATAAGTTGGAACCTGCTTAATCAAATGTAACAAGGGAAGGTTAATTTTAACTTGTTTCAAATGTTCCAAAATCTCACCTTGAATTTCTGAATTTTTCCCAACCGGTCGAAGAGCTTGAGGAAAAGGCACTGGGATTGAAAACTTACTTTCGGGCTCTTTTTCCATTGTGGCCTCTTTTTTAAGGGGGGCGTCTTTACTACTCATAGATGTGTTAATTTCAGGAGTAGGCTCACTTACAATCTTACCACTTCGAGTAGTAATGGCATTGACTTCTTTGAGATTTTGAACATCAGAAGTAGAAGCTTGTGTCATAAATTGTCCTTTCGGATTGGATTGAGGTTGAGATGGAAACTTACCTCGCTCTTGTACAGTTAGGGCACTGGTCAACTTTGTGATTTGACTCTTGATTTCTTTGTTTTCGTCCACCACCTGTGCAAGAATTGTTTCAAATTTTTTATTAGTCTTACTTTGTGCCTCCATAAATGCTTGTAATGTATCCTCTAAAGAACTCCTAGTTGGTCGTGCATTATATTGAGGTGCAACATAAGACTTGGGTGCTTGTTGTTCTTGTTTCCACTGGTTGTTGGCTTGTTGGTCAGATTTCCAACTAAAATTTGTGTGGTTTCTCCAGCTAGGATTATATGTTTCAGAGTAGGGTGAATAAGGCTTCTTGTACATCCCTAGGGCATTACATTGTTCCTCATATATCCCTCTCATCTCACTATAAGTGAGGCAATCCTGAGCTAAGTGTTTCGCTCCTCCACAGACAAAACAGACATCGTGTGACTCAACTCTAGCAACCGTGTGGGTGACCCTTCTATCTTTGGTTTTCAAGGCCTCTAACTCCTTAGTTAAAACCTCTAATTGGGCTTTGAGGTTATCCTCTTCCCTAAGATGGAAAACTCCATTAGGTCGTGACCTATTTGTGCTTTCAGTAATGCTAGGTCCAGTCCATGTATGGGCTTTTTCGGCTAAGTCATTAAGGAATTCTATGGCTTCCTCGGGATCTTTGTGAAGGAACTCCCCATTACACATCATCTCAACAAATTGGCGCTCTCTAATTGTGAGTCCCTCATAGAAATAACTAACAAAGCGCCAATTTTCATACCCATGGTGAGGGCACAGATTTAGCAACTCTTTAAATCTTTCCCATGCTTGATATAAGGTTTCACTGTCTTTTTGGAAGAATGAAGAAATTTGTCTTTTCAGGCCATTAGTTTTGTGTTGTGGGAAGTATTTATTGAAAAATGCTTGGGTCATTTCTGCCCAAGTTCCTATAGACCTCGGCCTCAAAGAGTATAGCCAACTCTTTGCTTTGTCTTTCAAAGAAAAAGGGAAAAATTTAAGCCTAACAGTGTCTATGGCTTCAGGTTGGCTATGGAAGGTGGCAATTACTTCTTCAAATTCCCTAACATGTACATAAGGATTTTCACTATCTAGACCATGAAAAGTGGGAAGAAGTTGTATCATTCCAGGTTTAAAATCCGAATGTGGTATGTTAGGTGGAAATATAATGCATGATGGTGTGGCTGTGCGAGTAGGATGCAAGTAATCTTTTAGAGTTCTAACGGGGTTTTCTTCGTGTTGGCTCATTGTGTTAGAATTACAAGATGAACTAGAAGGTGAATTCTCTTCACTTACAAATTGTGGGAGTGGTTCTAGTTCTAGTTCTAGTTCTCTCACAAATCTTCCTCGTTTGTCTCTAGGTCGATGCATACATCCTAATTTTTTTTTTTTTTTAAGGAAAGAAATGCTTAAGGAAAATTAAGAAGTGGAATAAACACAACAAGAAATAGAAATAAGTTAGGTGGTAAGACCAACCATAAAATATAAATACAATAACTAAACAAAAGACTATAAAGTACGAAAAAAAAGTACAATAAATAAATAATAAAAAGAAAATACAATAAGTAAATAAATAAAAGGTTAGGCGGTAGAACCGGCCATAAAAAGAAAATACAACATGTTAACTAAAGTAAATAAAGTGCAATAAATACGTAAAAGAAAATGAAAATAAAGTGCAATAAAAAAAAGTGCAATAAATAAATAGAGTACAATAAGAAATAAAGAAACTAAGTTAGGCGGTAGAACCAGCCACAAAATAAAAAGGAAATACAACAAATTAACTAAAAAAAAGTACAATAAATAAATAAAAAAAAGTGAACGAAGTTAGGCGGTAAAACCAGCCATTAAAAAAAAGTGTAATAAATAAACTAAAGAAAATAAAGTGCAATAAATAAATAAAAGAAAATAAACTAATTAGGCGGCAAAACCAGCCATTAAGATAAAATATAACAAATTAACTAAAGAAAACAAAATAAATTAGGTGGTAGAACCAACCATGAATAATAAATAAATTACAACAAAGGAAATAAAACTAAGATTTTGCAAAGAAAAGAAAATATACAAAGTTACCACTTTAGTATTTATAATCGCAACCAACTTTCGCTTAGTGTGCTTCCCCGGCAACGGCGCCAAATTTTTGTTTACGCTCAAAATATAACGCGGCTATCGCAGTATAGATTGAGGTGTCGATCCCACGAGGAAGCTCTTGGCAAAATAGGTCAGTGAAGTAAAATATTAAAGCAGTAGCAAAAGGTTAATTGATTTAAACGGATGAGATAGAATTGTCTATGAATTGAGGAAAATGTCTTATGATGATTTAAACAAGGCTTTGAGAATCACAATTATGCTTTATAAATCTACTCTATACTTTGATTCGATATTTATAACTCAACTGAAAGTTTCACATCCCAAACAATCAATCGGAAGGTATGTAATATATAGCACATTTGATAACACACGTATTTGATTTAGTTAAACTCTTTGCAAGCATTAACACACATCATGTTATTTATACAAGTTATCTAAGATCGACAATATATCATTTTGACAATATTGCAGTAAAAGATTAACTTGAATATCAAACATTTATTGCCCTTACATGTTATCCAAGATCGACAATATATCAAATTGACAATACTGCAGTAAAAGATTAACATATAAAACAATATAACCAGTAACAATTATAAATCAACATGAATCACATAAGAAAAGCATGACTGAACATATATGAGACATGAGAATTATAACTTCTGGATTATAGAAAATAAAATAGATAAGAGTTTAATCAAAACCAAACTTACAACATTTATAGCTCTTGACACCGAATCAAAGCATGAAAGTAGATTTACTACACATAAAAGTTCATCTCTTAGCCTTGCTAGGAACTCTAGCCTAAATTACAATACATGTTAATGAGAATAAAAGAAGAGAGAAAATTATCTCTTAAAAACGTCCTAAGGGTCTCCTTATATAGGCAAAGAATGGACATATGTCATGGATGACATCAATCTTCAATAATTTTAAGTCAATAACTCGTGTATCCACTTGAAGCACGTTTTTGATAATGTAAATGATCAATTCAGCTTCTGCGGCCGACATGAAAGTTGTAGAATTTTGACTCTTCTTTCCATAGGCACTGATTTCATGCAAATTGGATGAGTATCCAATGAGATATGAGCAAAATTCCAAAGATACACCAGAATTCGGCCAACAACCATTCTACCCACTTGCAATGCGATTTGGTCCATGATAACGGCTGATTTGGACTTTACCATAAACATACGAGTTGTTGATAGTTAAGTCAGAAATTCACAGCTTCAAGAATTATACCAATTGAGTACGTATTTTGGGAGATACGGTCCAAATACGTGAGTTGGGTCAAGCTGGGTAAGAGTTGTAGTCCGATTCTGTTGTATCTCAATTTTTGGCCCATAACATGTTGGATTTGGCTTTTCCACTATTCTTCAAATTTGTGTAAGATTGAGTCATGTTGCACCAGGTTCAAGAATTTCTTCATTTCGATTTCTACATTGAGAGTTATGTCCAATTTACCTAAACCTGTCCAAATAACATTCATTAATCACAATTTAAGGAGAACACTTTATTTCAAGCTAAAAATACAGAAAATACTAAAATTGGTGACATTAAATGGTGATTGAATCTTTTAACAACATGCATTTTCATGTGTTCATCAAGCGCATATGTATAATCCTTCTGCCAATCATATTCTGGAATAGTAGGGATATAGATCACTATTGTCAAATCCCTATATGCTCATCCGTGAACTTATCTCTAGACATGTATCTTAATAAACAATATAAACAAACACTTTTACAATATTGTTTAACCCTGTAGGAAAATATTTTTCTGGGTTGGTTACTTATGGTCATAAGACTTTTTAAGATACAGTCTTTGAGCGTCTGTATATATATAACTCATCCAATGAACTAACGAATTCCATATCTGTACACACCGGACTCTATAAGCATTGGACCATACCCAGTGACACCCAATGGTCATACCGTGAAAGGTCTGTGACATTCATAGAACTAAAGTATGATGGATCACTTACAAGCCCACCATGGTACTCAGGTCAAAGGACCACGTGTACTACTCAACTCGAGAGGACCTTCCATTGACGGCTTCATGGGATTTCTATTGGGGTCCTCGTTGAGTCTGTTCAGTATTCAGTCCTCACTGAACACTTGTATGCTATACGAACTTTCAGTAAGCTTATGATCAGCTAAGAATAATCATCTAGGTATAATATACACTGGTCTATGTAAAAGGATTCCATTGTCAGACCTACATCGGTGAATTAAGACCAGGAACATATAATTTGGGAATAGACTTGAATAATAACATTTCTTAGCCTCTATTGTAACTATGTTATTACTAATGTATTCTCAGGTCTTTGTACCGTCTCAGATAAGATTCTAACACTTAGATTTCACTGATTAATATAACATGCTAACCCTTTAGCATTTATATTTGTCAGTGATGTTAACTCTTAGCATTGATCTAAACTTCTTTAAACCAAATCTGAACCCTTTCAAATCATATAATGTCTGTAGTGTCACAAGCATTGAACCATTTAATAATAGTAATTAGTGATTTAACAAATAATGAATTGTATAAATATTACAAAATAAAATATTCATACAACAATGGGATGGCATGTGAGCACAAATTTCAACAAACTCCCACTTACTCTAGTGTCATTCATAGTGGTATCTTATACCCATGAACTCCATGTGTTTCTCAAACACCTTTGGAGTTAAGGCCTTACTCAGTAGGTTTGCTACATTATTTATAGAGTCAACTCTACAAATTATTACATCTCCACTAGCCAAGATTTTTCTAATTATATGGTATTTTCTATTCACATGTTTAGATCTTTGGTGCGCTCTTGGCTCTTTTGCTTGTACAATAGCTCCATTGTTGGCGCAGAATAAAGGGATAAAATTCATTGAGCTTGGGACAATCCCGAGCTCGGCGAAAAACTTGCATATTCACACTGCTTCCTTTGCTGCCTCAGAGGCTGCAATGTATTCCGCTTCAGTTGTTGAATCAGCTGTGGATCCCTGTTTGGTGCTCTTCTAACTCATTGCAGCACCGTTGAGGATAAATACATATCCAAATATAGACTTTCTATTATTTGGATCAGACTGAAAGTCTGAATCTATATATCCCCCAACCTGCAAATTACTTTCTCCATAAATGAGAAACTTGTCCTTTGTACCCTTAAGGTATTTCAGGACATGTTTGTCTGTCATCCAATAGCTGTCACCTCAGCTAGTAACACTTATAGTCATACTGATGTCAGGTTTCGTGCACATCATAGTATACATCAGGCTGTTTACAGCTGATGCATATGGCATCTTAGACATTTTAACTCTTTCATCTTCCGTCTGAGGAGACATTCTCCTCAAAATATGAATGTCATGTCTGAAATGCCATATTTACATCCATCTGTCAAATCTCATAGTCATAATATGCAGCAATAGCCAATAAAATTCGTATTGACTTCAACATCGCTATTGGTGCAAAGGTTTCCTCATAATCGATCCCAGATCGTTAAGAATAACCTTTTACAACTAGTCGGATGTTGAAGGTCTCTACCTTTTCATCGAACCCACTACTTCAATTTTCCTCTAATCGTTCACGTGTCAAGACTTAAGAGTTAAAGCCATCAATTAGTTAATAGTTAATTGTTGACCAATGAAATGTTGACACATGGCACATGTGGGCCAATTATTGTTTGATTTAAAAATTACCAAAATTACTTTATTTGTTGGACAAATAATATCATTATTTTATTTATTAAAATATTTATTGAGCAAAATAATAATAATAATATATGATATTATTTTTTAAATTGAAATCAAACAATTAAATTTTTAGTTAAATTGGCATGTGTTTCTACCATTAAATCATTTGTTTAATATGATTAAATCATTTGTTTAATATTTATTAAATGATAAGATAACTATAAATTTGTGGCATTTGTTAATGGTAGGCCTTAAGATGTTTCTTGATGATGAGAAAGTGTTTTCTCATTTAGCCTAGATTAAGGCTAAGTTTATTTAAATAATATTGCATTTTGTTTTGTTTTGATTTGGTTTATTGTAAGATAATAATAAACAAAAACTAATGGCAAACATAATGGATGCCATTAGGTGAGAAAATGAATGATAATAATAAATAAAATACTAATGACAAACATAATAGTTACTGTTATGTGAGAAAATGAAAGATAATAATAAACAAATGAAAGAGCAATTAGTTGCTCAATTAATCATCAAACATTCGTGCAAGGGGTTAAGTGAATTGTAGAGAGAATTTTAAAAGGTTTAGTGTTAGAAATTCTCTTAAAATTCTCTTAAGTGTTGAGAGCAAAAACACCTTCTATTTTTGATCACTCATACTACAAGGTAGAAATAATGATTCAAGAGTTGAATCATTTGTTGAAAAAGTTGCTATTTTAGCTTCCTTAAGCCCATCGTGTTGAGGAACTAGAATTGTAAACGGATTGCTTCAAGGCGGGTACTCTGATTCGACAATATACCAAAAACTTGGCAAGGTATTATTTCTCAATCTTGAAGTATTTTATATTTATGAGATAACATGTAATGTTTACTTGTGCTTATCATTGAGTAATATATATTCTGCTCATCCGCTGCGCATGTATGTATGAGATACATATACTATATTTGAATGATAGACACAAACCCACATACATACACCATAGGTTTAAAATCACTCTCAAAATGGTATCAGAGCTATTTTGAGTTGATATTGGGTGTTTTGAGTATAATATTATTGTTGGTGAAGTTCTAGTGCTCAAAATGTGCATTTCAAATTATTGAAATGGGTATACCGAATGAGGGAGCACCGGAGTGCTGCGGCCATAAATGTTCAGCGCTGAGGCACTGGAAAATTTTGTTCCAGCGCCCCAGTACTGGGTAGCTGGCGCCCCAACGCTAAGAAAATAGGCGCCTACTGACAAATACTGGAATTCGCGCCGCTGCGCCAGACACTGAGCGCTGCAGTGCTGGAGGTGTGACCTCCAGCGCCGCATCGCTGGTTGTGGAGCACCGCAGTGCCTGAATATGGGCACTGTGGCGCCAAGGGCTATCCCTCGGTGCTGCCATACGGTGGGCCTAGCACTGCGGCACCAACGATACTCATATAATTATGCTTTAAAATTTTTAAAATATTATTTTAATCATGTGAGAGTTTATAAGATACAATGATAAGAGTTATTAGGTTGTATTATAAATCGAGATCATTTGTATTGTGTTGGCTAATACAATGAGAGCTCTACTGGTGCGAATTAGTTGTGCTTATACACAAATTAAATATTTGATTAAGAATTACTTCCTCATTAGATGGGGATTAAGTCTTTGTGATACTAAAATAAAAAATACTCCTTTAATCATATTGAACAATAATACATTATGAGATAGTATTTTATTATTGTTGATCCATCTTGTCAATACGGTGTTAGCTTATATTGGTCTTTTTCAAGATTGCTACAGTGTGAGGGATTTGGTCGGTATGATTTAGACTATACTGGTTAAACATGAGATAAGACAAATATATGTGAAAGTATTGCCTTAGATTGCTATAGTGTGTAGGCAGTACCGGTAGCTTATATTTGATAATTGACAAGTTAATCTGGAATACACTTATCCTAGATTGCTACAGTGTATGGATAAGGTGTATTTAAGATCAAGAGTAGGAGTTGCGTGAGATGCAATTGATAAGAGTTGTCTACCTGTTGGGTTTACAAAGACTTAAATTACTACAATGTGCGGCCTGAGTAAAATGTCAATGCGTCCACTTCTCGCTGTATAGTTTAAAATAGTTTAAACTGTCGTTATCCCATTTTGAGAGATTAGAAGGATTATGTAAAACAACAGGAGGGCATTTTAAATTTTTAAAAAATGTATAAATGTTATACTCATGATTTAAAATGTATTATTAGCGATTTGATAATATTTTTTGTTAACATCTCCTAATATTATTTTATTTGACTTGTGTAAGCTAGGATGACATCTTCAAATCCCTTGGTGCGTATACTTGATGCACCCTAGGTTTAAAATCACTCTCAAAATGGTATCAGAGCATTGATAAATATATGAGCAGCTTGTGGTATCAGAACTATAAATGGTGTATGAGCAGAACAACTCTTGTTCGATTATTTGTTTTGTGTTGTAAATTAGAGCTATAAATGGTATAAATAAATCTCACCAATAGCTCCTTTAAATAATCAGAGCTATAAATAGTATCAAAACAACTCTTGTTTAAAATAATTATCTTTTTGCCATTTTATTTTCATTCATTTTTAACCATCATTGGGCTGCAACTAACTTTAATATCCATAAAAATTTATTTGCAAGCTTCTCAAGCTGCAACAATTTCTATCTTTACAGTAAAACCAAATATAAACATTTGAATTTCACTTATTCTACAAGATGTGGTACCGTTGAGAAGAATACATAATCAGATATAGATTATCTATCATCCAAATCAGACTAGAAGTCTAATTCTACGTATCCTCTCATTTCTAAGCAACGTTCTTTATAAATGATAAACTTCTCCTTCATACCTTTCAGGTATTACTTGGATATGTTTCACGATCATTTGATGGTCGTTACCTAGATCAAACTGATACCGACTCATAACATTTATAGCCATCAAAATTCAAGACTCGTACATAACATGGTATACATCAAGTTACCTCTAGCTGATGTATATTATATGTTAGACACTCTAACTAATTCATTTTCTACTTGAGGATACTTCCTCTTAGAAAGATGAATACTATGTCCGAAAGATACATTAGTTATCTCATAGTTATTAAAATTGTACTTTTTTCAGGACTTAGTCTATGTACGAAGATTTAAAAAGTCCTATTTACTTCCTAAATTTACCTTTATAAAGCTTTATACGTGGTATGTAAGACGCCCTACCAAATCTTTCATGAAGAAGTTCTTACTTAGTTAACTCTTAACTGACTGACTTGTAACATACCATTGTCATTTCTGACAATACGTATATTATATATATAGAGAGAGAATTAGAAAGATAATTTATGCTCTCACTATCCTTTCTGAACACACATGCTTTCTATTAGTTTTTAATGAAACCAGACTCTTTAATTACTTCATCAAAACAAAGAGTTTAGCATACTGCAATATCCAACATTTAAATTAACTTTAGCATATTTATTGGTGAAAGGTTTTCTCATAATCGATCTCAGATCGTTAAGGGTAACCTTTAACACTGATTGGGCTGTTAAAGATTTTTACCTCCTTTTAGGCCCACGCTTCATACGTAAACTCTTTTACAACCAATAAGAACAATTCCTATATAAAACATAATCAAGTTCTAGACTTGATTGTCATGCTTAAAATTAATCTTGAATTTTTTTGTATTTGTCAGTTTCTTTAAACGGTGTCTAACATCGTTTTACTATAAGTCATAAGATCTTTTTTCTTCAACTAAGAAAAACATAAAAAAAAAAAAACTTTTTTAGATATATAATATACCTAACAAGTAGCCTTCATATCCATATTTAACTTATGGAAAAGTGTGTTAAAGGTTTTTCACTTAATTGATTTTTAGGTTCTATTTTCGGTTTATATTTTATCCTGATTGAATTTAAAATTTTTAATCTTTTTACCATCTCCAAAACCCATGAGAAACTATTTCTCTAGGAAAAAAGAAATACTATCAACAAAGAAGTTTCGTTCCTTTGGATTATTGAACTAATATCTCATTGAATATTTGGGATATCTTTTGAACCGTCACTTGTACCCCTTGGGTTTAAGTATATCCTATTGTATAACTCTTATACAAATAGAATAACCCTAAATCTTAACATACTTAAGATTTAGTTTCCTTTCACTGTATATCTCATATGTAATAGAAAGAATAACGTATGATGAAACTTTATTCAATAAGTGTGTAGTAATTTCTTGAGCATAACTCATTAGATACATTAGAAGATCGATAAAGCTTAATATCGATCAGACCATATATAATAAAGTCTGATTTTTTCACTTTAAAATATATTTATGTTAAAGAGTATTTGGAGAACTATATTGAGCTAAAATCTCATTCTTCTTTAAATAATTTGTAAATTTACTGCTTATGTATAAATTGCCTCGATCTAATCAAAGGTGTTCAACATATATATAGGTTTATTTTATTTACTTCTAGTCAAAATTCTTTGAACACTTCAAATAATAGTCGACTTATATTTTTCTAGAAACACATGTTTGTATCGTGACAAACTACGACAAAGACATCAAAGTATTAAAATTTACCAGTGGCAGTATGATTTATTAGATCATATACATCAATATGTATTAGTTCTAATAAATCAATGGCCTGGTGTCCAACACCAACAAAAGAATTTAGTCAACTTCCCTTGAATACAAGACTCATAAACTGGACAAGGTTCTATGGTCAGATCAAGTATTTGACCATCTTTAACCAGACGGGATAGACATCTCATAGCTACTTGACTTAATAACTTACGCCATAATTCGTCACTATTCAAAGTTTTCGAACTACTATATGTTCTGTTCACCTAGACATTTTATACATTTGTTGTTGTATGTCATATATAATAGCTATTTAATTGACTGACATTTAATTAGCAAAATATTATCATTATTATATTGTTAGGGTCGGTGCTTATGTGCTATCCCTGAATGTACATATACTTGTGTATTTATACAAGTGTATATTCCAATTAAAACGTTAATACCTATTTAGATGGTATTATGCAATGTAATGTTACAGACATTGTAGATCTGAAGGAGTTCAGATCAGATCTAAAGGAGTTTAGATAAGGGCTCATGGTTAGCCATGCTGAGAAATATAAATGTTAAATGTTAGCTAGTTATAATACTCAACAGATCCAAGAGTTGAAACATTGTCTGTAATGGGACATAGACCTGGGAATATACCACTAACTGCATAGTTACAATCAGGTGTAAGGAAATGCTAGTTGCACAAGTATGTTCTCGAATAATTGTCCCTAATCTATTTCTGTCGATACGGGTCTGTCGGTGGATACCTTATATATAGATCAGCATATATCATACCTATAGGGTATAAATGGTCGTTCCTAGTCGACCGTGAGCTTAGAGCTCGTATTGACATATAGGTATTCAGTTAGGACAGTGTCTCTTCAAATGGAAGATGAGAGAGTTAGAGTGTCTAATACACTAGATACATCAGCTCTTTAGAGATTGATGTATGTTATGATGTGATTGAGACTTGAGATTAGTTTGGCTGTAAGAGTTATGAGTCGATTTCAGTCTGATTTAGGTGATCACCATTTGATGGTAGTCAAACATATCCTGAAATACCTTGAAGGTACAAAGGATAAGTTTCTCAAATATGAAAAAAGTGGCTTACAAATGAAAAGACGCACAGAGTCGGACTTCTAGTTTGACTTAAATGATAGAGAGTCTATATCTGGGAATGTGCTAATTCTCATTAGTACTAGGGGAGTTGGAATTGCACCAAATTGGGATTCAATGCTAATTTAGATTGATGCAGTAAAAGCGATAGTGAGGATTCTTAGAGTCGATGTGTATAAGATGCCATCAGGAATGGCACTAGAGCAAGTGGGAGATTGTTAGGGTCGGTACTTACGTGTCATCCTTGATTGTATACATACTTGTGTATTTATACAAGTGTACATTCTTATTAAATTGTTAATACCCATTTATATGGTATTATGCAATGTAACGTTATAGACATTGAAGATCTGAAGGAGTTCAGATTAGATCTAAAGGAGTTTAGATAAGGGCTCATGGTTAGCCATGCCGAGAAATATAAATGCTAAATGTTAGCACAGCTAAGAGTTAGCTGGTTATAATACTCAACAAATTCAAGAGTTAGAACCTTGTCTGTAATGAGATATAGACCTGGGAATATACTATTAACTGTATAGTTGCAATCCAATGCCAGGAAATGCTAGTTGCGCAAGTATGTTCTCGAATAATTATCCCTGATCTATTTCTACCGATGCGGGTCTGTTGGTGGATACCTTATATATAGATCAATATATGTAGTATATGTCATACCTATAGGGTATAGATGGTCGTTCCTAGCCGACCGTGAGCTTAGAGCTCATATTGACATATGGGTATCTAGTTAGGACTGGATATGGGACAGACTCATAAGGGCCTCCGATAAACATCCTATATAAACTGTCAATGGAGGGTCCTCTTAAGTTGAGTAGTATACGTGGTCTTTTAACCTGAGTGCCATGGTGAACTTGTAAGTGATCCATTATGCTTTAGTTCCACGTATGTCACAGACCTTTCATGGTGTGACCGTTGGGTGTCGCTGGGTATGGTCCGATGCTTATGGAGTCCAGTGTGTACAGATATGGGATCCGTCAGCTCATATAGGGAGTTCGATATCCAGATGCTTCGATACTGTATCTCAAAAAGTCTTGTGGTTATAAGCATAAATCCCAATAAAGAGTTCCGTCAGGGTAGAACAATATGGTAAAAGAGTTTGAACATATTGTTCAGTGAGATACGAGTCTGGAGATAAGACATGGATGAGCACTAGGAGATTTGACAGTGATAATCTATATCCCCACACATCCAAGATATGATGACGGAAGGACTATACGTATGCATTGTAACCTCAGTTTGCATGGTTCAACGCGCTGATTATTAATATCCGTGACGTATGCGTAGGGCATTGCTCACGGACTCATGAAATAGTTTCATTTGACGAATCGGGTGTGGACATAGAGAGTCTTAGGATATGGAGTGTACTCGTTATGCACTGGGACAGCGTGCCATATTAAATTGTTTAATCCAGCAATATCTAGCACTACCACAAAAATGCGTGCATCTATATTTAAATGTTAAATACAATAATTAGTCAATAATTATTATTTACTAATTGTACAATGACACGTGGTGCATTGTGGACCATCAATTGAGTTTACCCAAGTGTGGGGTTTGGTGAGACCCACTAAGGGTAGACTTGGTAACTTTTAATGAGGGGTAAAATGGTCATTTTACACTTTGATTATTTAATTATTAAATAATTAAAATATCTCATTATTAATATTATATAATATATTATATTATTATTTTATTACTAGATATATATATATAATGAGAGATGTGTTAAATTGTTAAATTTGTTGGTGTGTGTTTATGTAGCGGGGAGAGAGAAGTGAAATGGAGAAAGAAAAGAAAGAAATAGAACCGAAATAAAAAGTGGTGTGTGTTTTAGGTGTGTTGCCGACATGTGTTCTTGATTTTTTCTTTTGATTAACACTTAATTAATTAATCAAAACCTATTTTGCTAAATTGGTTTTATGCCTTAAAAGAAAATAATGAATTCAACTCTTGAATCCATTAATTAGAAAACAATTTCTCTTTTCTCTCTTTGTAATGGCTGACCTAATTTTTGCAAAATCAAATTAACTTAATGAATTTAATTTACATTTGTCTTATTTATACAAATAAATTTAATTTCATTTCATAACACTTAATTTCACTTAATTTCAATTTGAATTTAATCTAACCTAATCATAATTAACTCTCAACTCTAGTTAGGTCAAACTAACATTTAAATATTCTAACCATAGTTAACACTTAACTCTAGTTAATTAAAAGAATATTTAAATATTTTAATCATAGTTAACTAACTTAACCATAGTTAGGTTAATTTTTACTTAACCATTAAGTATAGTTAATCTAACTTAACTAAATGATTAACTCTTAACCTTAGTTAAACTTAAATTATTTATTTGACAATTAAATAAATAAATATTTATTTGAATTATTTAACAATTAAATAATTATCAAGTAAAATTACAATTATGTCCTTACTCGGTTACCATATTAACCTAAAGTGGGTCCCACTATCTGACCATATACTTTAGTTAACGTAACCTTAGTAAATTGTTGGATTTTATTGTATTGAACTATTTAATATGGTACGCTGCCCAAGTGCTCAAAGAGTACATTTCATATTAGGACTCTTTAGGTCCACACCTGATTCGTCAAATGGAACTATTCCATAAGTCCGTGATCGATGCCCCACGCACACGTTACGGATATTATAAATTAGCGCATTAGACCATACATGTTGAGGTTATTACATATTCGTATAATCCTTCCGTCATTATATCCTGAATGAACGGGATATAGATCATTACTGTCAAATCCTGATAATTTCATCCATTACTATATTATCTCCAGATTCGTATCTTAATGAACAATATACGCAAACACTTTTGTTATAATGTTCGAACTTATAGGAAACTCTTTTCCCAGGTTGATTGCTTACGGCCATAAGACTTTACAAGATACAATCTCGAAGTTTGGATATACAATCCATCTATGTGAGCTGACGGATCCCATATCTACGCACACCGAACTCCATGAGCATCGGACTATACCCAGCGACACATAGCGGTCAGACCATGAAAGGTCTCTGACATACGTGGAACTAAAGTATGGTGGATCTCCCACAAGCCCACCGTGGCGCTCAGATCGAAGGATCACAAATACTACTCAACTCGAGAGGACCTTTCTTTGACGGTTTCATAGGATATCTATTGGGGTCCTCGTGAGTCTGTTCAGTATCCAGTCCTAACTGAATACCTGTATGTCTATATGAGTTTCATCCAAGCTCATGGTTTAACTAAGAATAACCATTTGTACAATACAGATATAAACATACACTAATCTATATGTATCACTAATAGACCCTCATTGGTGAACGTAGATCAGGAACTCTTTATTTGAGAAGATACTTACATAATGACATTTCTTAGTCTCTATTGCAACTCTTTGCAACTATGTCATTACTAGTAGATTCTCATGTCTTTGTCACATTATTGATTAAGTTCTAACTCTTTAGATCTTGCTGGCTATTATAACCTGCTAAGTTTTAGCATTTATAACTATCAGCTTTGCTAACTCTTAGCGCTGGTCTAAACTTCTTTAAACCAGATATGAACTTATTCAGATCATATCATGTCTATAATGTTACAAGCTTAATTACCATTTTAATAAAGGTTATTAGCGATTTAATATAATATGCATTGTATCAATATTACAAAATAGATATTCATACAAATAGAGATGGCGCGTAAGCACATACTCTAACAATTATCAGAAACACCTCTTATATTATCTATTAATCTATTATATATCTTAGTATTTTTATTAATCAAGAACAATTCTTAGATTTATAAGCAATTCTTAATATTTATCGGTACCCTACAGATTATTTATTTAATCAAGTATACAAACGGGTTGCTCATAGTCATCTTAACTCAATAAGTTATTTATCTTATCACTATAAAATAAATTAGAGATGTATAGCGGAATATTTTTAACCGTTAACAAATAACGCTTTAGATCATGAATATAACTTTTATACATTTTTTAATCTAAAGATGCCCTTTCACTACTTTATATAATTATCTAAATCTCTCAAAAAGAAAAACGACAGTTTAATCTTTTAAACTGTACAGCGAAAAGTAGACCCTATTGGCATTTTACTCCAGTCGCACACTGTAGCGATCTAGGCCTTTGTAAACCCGAAAGATGTACAACTCTTATCAATTGTATCTCATACAACTCTTACTACTGATCTCAAATACACATTATCAGCACACTGTAGCGATCTATGATGAGTGTATTTCATATCAACTTGTCAATCATCAAATATATGCTACTGATACTACTTGCACTCTGTAGCGATCTAAGATAGTACTTTCGCATATATTTGCCTGATTTCATGTTTAATCGGCATAGCCAGAATCACCCTGACCAATTTCTCACACTGTAACGATCTTAGGAGTGATAGAAATGACCCGTCTAATTTCGTATTGACAAGGCGAATCATCATATAATATTATCTTATAAAATCATACTATTAAATCTGATTAAGAGAGATTTAAAATTTTAATTATTATTTAATAAATATATTATTAAATAAATAATAATAATAAATTTCGTATCTCATACGAATCTAATTTATAATTAGAATATTTATTTATGTAAGCACAACTAACCCTTACCAATAGGGTTCTCATTGTGGTTAACAACGTAAACAAATAATTTGTAATTTAATACAATAATATAACAATTATAATTGTATTAAATATACTTTACTTGCAAAAATTACAAATAAAATTATCATGTTTGGAATGATCAGCGTTAAAAACTGAAGGTTCTAGCATTAGAATTGTTTTTTTACAATGACGAACGTTGCGGCGCTCAGTTCCTGGCGCTGGGGCGCAAATTCTAGAATCAGTGATTTAAACACCCATTACCTAGCGCTGGGGCGCTGGAACAAAAATTTTTAGCGCCTCGGCGCTAAGTACTTATAGCCGTGGCGCTCCGATGCTCCCCGTTTTTAGTATACTCATTTCAACAACTTGAAATGCACCTTTTTAGCACCAGAACATCACTAACAACAATTTTGTCTTAGGTATCATATCCAAACATCATCATGCTTCAATTCTAAACACTAACATGTTCAAGAATATCACAATATGTTCATCATCATGCTGAAACATCAAACATCACCATATTGAATTTAAATATTATCAAGTTGTTTAAATATACATCACCACCATGTAAACATATTGAACAACAAGAATTATCACATACTCAATTTAACATGCTCTGATACCATTTATTGAAAATCGAGTGTATGATATACGAGTGTATACGTAATTTCAAAATTACTCTATACAGCGGAAGCATGTTGATAAATACACCCAATTTAACAAATTTAACCACATATATCACATATATGCTCAAGTATAACTATTATACACCAAAATATATATGATGAACAATTATATACATAAAATTAAAATGTAAAGAGCACTTACCTAATGAAGGTAGCTTTACAAACTCTTCAAGTCATCCAACAATCCAATTGAAGTGAATTGTTGAACAATTATAATCCATAACGGTTTAGTAAGATTATGGAGCTAGAATGGTAGCTTAGTTTTTTAGAATTTCCAACAACATGTATTCAAACTCTTTGAATACAATTTTTGTTTCTTAAATGGAGATGATTAATATTTTACGTACAACTCTTGTATCAATTCTTAGAAATAATTTTCATAGAATAATTATTTTGAACAACTCTTGTCTAAAATAATTATCTTTTCTCCATTATCTTTTCATTCATTTTTAGCCATCATTGAGAGAAGAAGAAGAAGAGAGGTTTTTTCAACACTTGAAAGAACAAAAACTAATTTTCTCTTACCTCTCACTTTCATGACAGAATTTTTCTTCTCAAATTAAATGAATCAATTCAATTGTTAGCTTAATCTCTTTTATTTTTGTTATTCAACACCTTTTGATAAAACAAAAATAAGTGCTCCACCAATTTACTTGTTGGTCTCCCATTTAAGATTAATTTATTAAGCACTTGAATAATGGCTACCTAATTAAATCATTACTTAACAAATATAATTATATTAATCATATTAGGTAAATAAATGGTCAACATTTAGGCCCCTCATTATATTAAAATACAATGGTCATGATTAATATATATTATCATATTATCAAATAATTAATAATAATATCTAATTTAATTATTCAAAATAATTTTGAATAATTACTTTTTACCTTACTAGTTTTTACTACAAATGTTAAATGGTAAAACTAAGGTAAAATCAAATCATAGAGCAAATTGTGCAACTTGTCAATCATCTTATTAATTAAAAACTCTTGTTAATTAATTCAATGATGTACTTAACAATTAAGTCTTGACAAATGCACATCCCGAGGGATCCCGAAACAATTATTCTATTTTGCTGGAATTTATTGGATCGAATTATTAAATTCAGTCTCCTACTCCAGTGCTCAACGAGTACACTTCATATTGTGAGACTCTCTAGGTCCACACCTAATATGTCATATGGAGCTCCTCAATACGTCCGTGAACGATGCCTCTACACACACTTTACGGATATTACAAATCAGCACGTTAAACCATGCAAGTTGAGGTTAATGCATATTTGTATAATCCATCCATCATTTATATCCTAGAAGAGCAGAGATATAGTTCATCATCGTCAAATCTCTATTTTCTCAACCATTAACTTATCTCCATATTTATATTTCCTTAAACAATATCTACAAACACTTTTGTGATATTGTTTATCCCTTCGAAATATATTTTCTCAGGTTTATGCTTGTGGCCACAAGACTTTCTGAAATATAATCTTAGAGCATTAGAATATACAACCCAATCATATGAGCTGATGGATCTCATATCTACGCACACCAGACTGTATGAGCATCGGACTATACCCAGTGACACATAGTAGTTAGACCATGAAATGTCTTTAACATGTGTGAAACCAAAGTATGGTGAATCACTCACAAGCCCACCGTGATGGTCAGGTCAAAGGACCACAAATACTACTCAACTCGGAAAACCTTCCATTGATAAATTTATGAGATGTCTATTGGAGGTCTTTGTGAGTTTGTTCAATATCTAGTCCTTACCGAATACCTGTATGTCTATACGAGCTTTCACTAAGCTAATAGTTTGCTCAGACTAACCATCTAGACTATCCAGATATAGACATACACTAATCTATATTAATGGGTTCCACCGATAGACCCGCATCGATGAAATTAGATCAGGAACATCATGTTCGAGAATATATTTGCATAATGACATTTCTTAGCACCATCTGCAACTCTTTACAGTTATGTCATTATAAATATATTCTCAGGTCATTGTCCCATTTTAGAAAAGGCTCTAACTATTTAGATTTTGCTAACTCTATTAATGTGTTAACTCTTAGCACTAATCTAAACTCCTTTAGACCATATCTGAACTTTTTCAGATCATACAATGTCTGAAACATTACAAGCATCTTACTATTTATTATAAATAATATTAACGATTTTAAGAGAAATGATAATTGTATAAATACTATCTTTAAATATTTATACATAATGGGATGATGGAACTTTCATCATAAGGTTCTACCAGTGGGACCCCAAAGCCACTGACGCACCACCAACAGCCTTCGCAGATTACCTACGCCCCCGACTAATATCAAACCTAGGATCTCATCCCTTATAGGCCTTTAAAGTTCGATGGTTGTACCCATCGGGCTGGCCAACTTGATGGGTACAAGGACGAACCTCTAAAGGCCAATAAGGCCTCTATGAGATGGGGGCGAGGGTTCGAATCCTTGGGAGCTCAGGTAACTAGAGAGAATTATGTGGGTGTGCCGATGGCTCTGAGGTGTCATCCAGTCGGTGGACCAAGGAGTTGGTAGGCCCCACATAGTCTTACAAAAAGGCCGACCTTTTTGTAAGATTGTGGTGGGCTGGTCAGCCTTATGGGTACAACCATTGAACCTTAAAGGCCTATAAGGGATGAGATCCCAAGTTCGACATTGGTTAGGGGCGTAGGTAATTTGTGAGGGCTGTTGGTGGTGCGTCAGTGGCTTTGAGGTCCCACCGGTAGACCAAAGGGTTGGTGAGCTCCACCATATTCTTACAAAAAGACCGGCCTTTTTGTTAAAGTGTGTAGGACCCACCAACACCTTGGTCACTTTGTTCAAATTTGTACTCACGTGCCATCTCATTATTGTATGAATATTTTATTTTGTAATATTTATACAGTTTATTATTTATTAAATCGCTAATTACTATTATTAAATGGTTCAAAGCTTGTGACACTACAAACATTATATGATCTGAAGGAGTTCAAATTTAATCTAAAGAAGTTTAGATCAATGACAAGAGTCAGCATCACTGAAAATTATAAATGCTAAAGAGCTAGCATGTTATATTAATCAGTGAAGTCTAAATATTAGAATCTTGTCTGTGATGGTATAATGACATAAGAATACATTAATAATAGCATAGCTGCAAGAGTTGCAATAGGGGCTAAGAAATATTATTATGCAAGTCAATTCTTAAATTATATGTTCCTGGTCTTAATTCACCGATGCAAGTCTGACGGTGGGATCCTTTTACATAGACCAGTGTATATTATACCTAGATGGTCTAGATTGTTATTCTTAACTGACCATGAGCTTATTGGAAGTTCGTATAGTATACAGGTGTTCAGTGAGGACTGAATACTGAACAAACTCAATGAGGACCTCAATAGACATCCCATGAAGCCATCAATGAAAGGTCCTCTCGAGTTAAGTAGTATACGTGGTCCTTTGACCTGAGTACCACGGTGGGCTTGTAAGTGATCTATCATACTTTGGTTCCACGCATGTCACAGACCTTTACGGTATGACCGTTGGGTATTGCTGGGTATGGTCCGATGCTTATGGAGTTCGGTGTGTACAAATATGGAATCTGTCAGCTTACATAGATGAGTTATATATATCCAGATGCTCAAAGACTGTATCTTAGAAAGTCTTATGACCATAAGCAACAAAACCAGGAAAAGAGTTTCCTACAAAGTTAAACAATATCGTAAAAGTGTTTGCATATATTGCTTATTAAGATACATGTCTGAAGATAAATTCACGGATGAGCACATAGGAATTTAACAGTAGTGATTTATATCACTGCTCTTCCAGGATATAATTGGCGAAAGTATTATACGTATGCGTTATGACCTCAACTTGTATGGTCTACTGTACTGATTTGTAATATCCGTGACGTGTGCGTGGGGCATCGATCTCGGACTTATAGAATAGTTCTATTTGAAAAATTGAGAGTGGACCTAGAAAGTCCCGCAATATGAAGTGTATTTGTTGTGCATTGGGCAGCGTAATGGATTGAATAGTTCGATCTAAAAAATTTCAGCAAACCGGACATTTACTTCGATTTCCCTCTAATCGTGCACATGTCAAGACTTAAAAGTTAAGTACATCAATCAGTTAACAATTAGTTGTTGACCAATAGGATATTGACACATGGCACATGTGAGCCAATTATTGTTTGATTTAAAAATTACCAAAATGACCTTATTTGTTAGATAAATAATATCATTTTTTATTCATTAAAATGTTTATTGAATAAAATAATAATAATAATATATGATATTATTATTTAAATTGAAATCCAATAATTAATTTTTTATTTAAATTGGCATGTGTTTCTACCATGATTTAATATGATTAAATTATTTGTTTAATATTTATTAAATGATAAGATAAGTATAAATTGGTGGCATTTGTTAATGGTAGGCCTTAAGATGTTTCTTAATGATGAGAAAATATTTTCTCATTTGGTCTAGATTAAGGCTAAATGATGAGAAAGTGTTTTTTTGTAAGACTGTGGTAGAGCCCGCCAACCCTTTAGTCCGCCAGTAAGACCTCAAAGCTACTGACATACCACCAATAGTCCTCACAGGTTACCTACGCTCCCAGCCTGATGGGTACAACCATCGAACCTTAAAGGCCTATAAGGGATGAGATCTCAGATTCGACATTGGTTGGGGGCGTAGGTAACCTGCGAGGGCTGTTTGTGGTGCATCAGTAGCTTTGGGGTCCCACTGGTAGACCAAAAGGTTGGTGGGCTCTACCACATTCTTACAAAAAGGTCGGTCCAATGGGTACAACCATCGAACCTTAAAGGCCAGCCTTTTTGTCAAAGTGTGTGAAATCCACCAACTCCTTGGTCCACCAGCTGAAATACACCTCAGAGCCACTGACATCCTAACACACAATTACTCAGGTTACCTGTGCCCCCAATGATTCAAACCCTACCAAATGGGTACAAAGACAAACCTCTAAAGACCTATAAGACCAGAGGTTCGAATCCTTGGGGGTGTAGGTAACCTGAGTAATTGTGTGTTTGGATGTCGGTGGCTCTGAGGTATTATCCAGCCGATGGACCAAGGAATTGATGGGTCCCACACACTCTGACACTTTTAACCATTCCTTGCAGAAGAACCCTCTGCATCTTGTCTTTCTCAACACAACAATCATGGAAAAACTCAATTGTGACATCATTATCTTGTATAAGTTTTGAAATACTTATCAAGGTTTTAGTCATTCTAGGAACATACAGCACATTTTGCAAAATTAGAGTTTTATTTTTGTTAGGTAAATGCAGTAAGCTTTTTCCTACATGAGAAATTGAGAGTTTGTGTCCATTACCTATTACCAAGTTTGGTTACCTTTATACTCTAATTTTGTGCTGAGATTGCTAATGTTGTTTGTTATATGGTTGGTTGCACCACTGTCAATATACCATCCATCATCTTTCTTATCTTCTTGAGCTGCAACAAGTGCTGTGTTAGATTGTCCTGCTGCTTTTGGCACAAATTCTGGTTCAAATCTATGCCAATATTCAGATGCTTTGTGTCCTTACTTTTAGCAGATTTGACAGGTCACTTTAGACTTGTCTTTGTTTCCTTGTTGCTTCATCTTTGCTTTATTGTTCTTGTTGTTGAAATTTGTGTTCCTGTCTGCTCCTCTACCATAAGCTGGGGCTCATTTCCCTCTGACAGCTCTCCCATATTGGTTTCTCTATGTGTTTCCTCTGTTATAAGCCATGTTGGCTTTAAAGTCACTTTAAACTTTGAAGCCAACATGGTCACTTTAGATTTGACAGGTCACTACTTGTCTTTGTTTTCTTGTTGCTTCATCTTTGCTTTATTGTTCGTGTTGTTGAAGTTTGTGTTCCTGCCTGCTCCTCTACCATAAGTTGTGCCTCCTCTTCCTTTGATAGCTCTCCCATATTGGTTTCTCAATGTGTTTCCTTTGTTATAAGCCATGTTGGCTTCAAAGTTAGTATGTTCAGATGCATTTCTTTCTAATCTTCCTTCAAAATTCAACAAGGATGCATATGCATGCATCTTCCAGTGATGTGCTGTTTAGATTAGTGGTGATTATTACCACAACTGGGTCGTATTCAAAACCCAACCCTCCTAAGATATATTGAATCAACTCAACATCAGTGATAGCTTTTCCAGAGGTAGCTAATATGCTAGCAAGTTTTTTCATTTTGCTGAAGTAGTTACTCATGCTTATAGAACCTTTCCTTGTGACATTGAGCTGCCTTTTCACCTCAATCATATGTACCATTGATTGAGAGCAATATATTCTCTTCAAGGTCATCCATAAATCAAGAGATGTGTTGTAGTCTATGACTGAGCTTAGTATGTTTTCACTCAATGAGAACAATAACCAGCTAAGGAGTAGCTGATCTTGTTTCCTCCAGAGTCCATACAGAGGGTTTACCATGGTTTTTGTCACTTGCTTTTCATCAACAGTAATAATAGACCTACTATGTTGCTGTTTTGTTTCATCTATGTAATCTTCAAGTTCATTGTCTCATCTATGTAATCTTCAAGTTCATTGCCTCTTATGAAGGACAGAACTTGTGTTTTCTAGATGATATAATTGCTCATATCAAGCTTGATAGGTACTGCAAATGTGAGATTGTTAGCTACACCATTTGATACAAGACTTTGTGCAGTGGTTACAAAAGATTCTGGTGGATTTTCAATTAACCAGGCTATATTTGCCATTGATTTTAACAAAGCCTTGTTCTGATACCAAATTGGATTTTCTAATATTTTGAGGATTGAAAAAACAGAGGAAAAATGTTGAAAGTTTTATTTTTGTATATTGACCTCATCCAAATACAATGCAAAGTCTCAATATATATACAAAACGAGACTTGATATTTTTTTTACATAACAGAATTGTACAGCTCAATCATTTTAATCTTTCGTAGTTTCCTGAATTTCAGCAAATGAATTTGATTGGGCAATGTGTCAGTGCACTTGCTCTTCTGTCATTGGCTACGTTCCTTTCTTTATCAAGAGATGACAACTGTAGAGTTTTGTATTGTTGTTCACTTCTAGGTTCTTCCATAAAGGGCTCTCTCAACTAACATTTAAAGGCTTATCATTCCCTCCATTTTCCTTAGCTGGCTCAGAATGCAAAGCTTGATTAACTCAAACACCAGTGGAAAATTATATTAAATATTGAATGCAATAGTATAACATCAAAAACTACCATTCGATTTTACAACCCTCCAACCAGCACCTAAATTTAAAATAAACCAAATGCAAAGATGAACTAAAATAACCTCAAACTGCTGCAGACAAATATGGTGCTCAATTTTTTTTAAAATAAAAAGTTAGCAGAAAACTGTTCGACTAAATGTTTCACTGAATACCATTCAAGCACAAACTTGGTCCAGACAACTAATGACTAGACCAAGATGGCTTCTACTCTATTGATTTCTATTTGCCTCTCTTTTTTTGCCTTTCAGAGTAGTACTAGCAAAAGAAACAGTTGTCCAAATAGCAAAAGTCTTGTTTGAAAGATTTTGAGTTGAAAGTAGTGCACTGAAAGATTGAGCAAGCACATTTTTCCCCCAAAAAACATAAAACAATAATCAAGCAGACAGTTATCTATGAAATCTGCTTCCATTTTGGCAGGAGGGGCAAGATGGATAAGAAGATTTGACATCATTTTAACATTGGAAACAGAGCAAACCGTTTTACCAAATAAAAAATAAAGCAATGCTCACATAGACAATAATTAGACACATGTAATCAATCCAATCAAGCATCAGTCATCAATATATAGGAATTTTCTATCAAATCTGTACCTGTGAGCATAAAAGTAAGTATCTCTGCAATGCAATGCTGTGAAAAAGAGGTTCCGTTTCTGCATGCCACTCAAGTGAAATACAACCAACATTATGAAAGTTAACTGAACCAGAAGCATTCTATGAGCCTGTAAATGCATAAAAATAAAATTAAAACAATTTCTTTTTAAAAACAAATCTTGTGAATTAAATAGCAATATGATGCAAAGTTTCAACTACTTAAGAAAACAAGGAATTAAACTACATTATAAGCTTCAAAGTGAGCCTACCTCCCTGTTGAAAATGGCAAGCTTCAACATCCTGAGAAGAAGTCCCATCCGAAGTTTCTTCCCCTTCTAATACATCCGATACTGCAGTACTTTGTGGACTATCTATACTGCAGACCACTCCTACGGAATCCACCGCTGCTGTTCTTACTCCAATAACCAAATGACACCTTTGTAATAATGCAAATATGCCTCCGTGGTCAATTTATTTTGATCTAGTCCACTATAAAAAAAAGGAATACCAATAAAATAATGAAAAACTTTGCACCTGCCAAAATGAATAGCAGCCATCAAGCAGTTTATTGGTTCTCCCCTGAAATCCGCCTTCCACCCCTTGTCGAAATATCACCCAATCCTATACAATCAAAATGAGGTAAAAAGAGCATCTACATTAAGTTACATGAAAGTCTTAACATGAGAATCATTAATAAAGCTTTTACCTGACAGATAAAGCAAAAATTATGGAGAGGGAAAAGAAAACTTTTATCATTAAAATGGAACAAGACAATGGAATAAATTGCATGAATCACCACGAAGAAAAATACATCTTACAATTAAGGAAGTCAAATCCAAACAATCAACCTCATTGATCAGGATCATTGTAGCCAACCCACAAAAGGTATAACTGATCATCAAATTATAAAATCCATTAAAGTTTTTTGCATACGCACTTGCAAGAAAGGAAAAGAGGTAAACAGATCACAATAAATTGACAAATTGCCAAAACAACCAGGTGAAAGAAGAGAGAGAACGCAGAACATACCCACCATGAGCTTCAGTACCAGGTTCCCCAGAAATACCGCCTTCATATGTCTGAAAGCAGCAGAGATGCCATAGGAAACACTTCTGTTTACTTTCAGAAATGAAACAACGGTAAAAAAAATATGGCATTACCCAAGAAGACCAATGGGGAAAGAAAAGATAGCCAAGATGATTACACTGACTTGGGTATAAACACTAAAGCTCTCATATATGACAAAACTAAGACAATTAAAAAGCCATCTTGAGACATTTCAATTTGCTTAGGAGGATGGTATGACACAAACTGCCAAAATGAAAGGTGGATGAAATAGGAAGTTTCATAGTTGAAATCTGAACAAGAATCAGTAAGGGATTGCAGATGTAGGAAAGTAATCTATCAAATATGACTAACTGATTATGCCAATCAATGGATCACACTTGCCTGTCCAGGTCCACCACCATCTAGGTTCTGCCAGTGGAAGAAACAGAAATGGATAATAATAGTATTTCAGCTTATCTTAGAGAATGATAAATAGTAAAATGCCAAATGATGGTAACATCAAATATGTCATTTGATACACATCAATAAGCAAGCATAAATCGTATACACCAATATGGTATATCAAATATGCCAAATGATACAAGCTAGCAAAATAACTACGCATGTGATTTTGGCTGCTCTCAGAAGAAGGCAGAACAGTTATGGTTTGAAGGAGCATATAATTCTTCAAGGAACATATAAGGGTCACCAACATTTTATTAGAGTAGAAACACCATAGGGTGCATCTCTGGACTCTGTACCATAAATATGTTGGCCCTAACAACACTAAGCCCACTAATGTGGAACACATGCAACATGCAAGAACAAAAGCACAACAAGAGGAACTAGAGAAAAAGCGCAACAATTTTGATATGCCCAACCTAATATTCATATGTTCGTAAGCACAGAAACATGTTTTAAGCACTTAATTATCTACATAAGGATGTGTCTTATTTTTATTGTCTACATGAGTACAAGTGTCCATGGTTCTTATTTAGGAGTGCACAAATGTATTCTACCTCGTTATGCATGGCGATGAAACTCAAACTAAGAGCATTTGATGGGTCATGGACTGAGCTTTTGAACTGCAAAAGCAAGTTGCAACATCCAAAGTCGAACCACAGAGAATTGGTATGAATTTTATGTACAAATTTTTGAATGCAAAAGCAACTTGCAACATTAGAAGTTTATAGATTATATTGATACATTTTTCTAGTAAAGCAGGAGGGACCTACTCAAAATCTCTTAAGTTTTTAAGCCTCCATGAAAATGGGAGCCGAACTTTTGAGGCAAAGAAGGGGCAGAAACCAACTATACTTTCCAAGACCAATCTCTAAATAGTTAAAGAGGTAAGGAACTTCTTCTATTAATTTCATTTATAGTTGACATTCAATAAATGAAAGAGATGGAGAGAAAAGAAGAGCATTATGAACTATAACAAAATGAAGAATGCACACAGTTAAAAGCAATACAAAGAAAATTCACTTAAACCTCATACCTGACAACGGCTAAGAAAATCAATGGTACTGTCTTCCAATGCATCATCAATAAATTCCCCAAGTAAAGCAATCGAGTGCAGGATCCAATAGCAAATCCAAGGTCAATTAGGTAAAACATCACACAAAGAAAAACAAATAAGTATGACTCATAGCGTGTACTTAACTTGTGATCATAACTTAACATCCGATGGGGAAGAAAGTGCTCCATAATGTCTGTCTACACATTCGAAAACACATATTCATTTCAACAGGTTATCTCCAGTAAAATGCTCACAGATGTATCTGATATCAAAGTTCTTTTCCATTTAGAATTTTCAAATTAATTCAATTTAGTTTCCAACATCTATCCTTGATAAAAAAAAATAAAAAAACCACTTTTATGCATTAACAACTTAGCTTTCTTGGCTGAATGATCAGTTCCTTCAAAGAAGATTAATATGTCTCTGTGATGAAAGATTCCATTCACCTTAAAAGGCTCAAAAACAACTTCCAAAGTTGAACAAAAACCAACCTCTTTATGGCTATTGTGAAGAAGGAAAGAAAATATTTAGCACTGTGAAAGGAAAAAAATATATATTTTTTAAGCAATTTTTTGTGTTTCCCTTCCCTCTCCTTTGCTCTCTATAAGATCTATGGGGAATCTTAAAGTATCCAAACCACTCATTCAGCTACAAGAAGTAGATTATCATATAAAACACTATTAACAGATGAACTAAATGAAATAACATAAATCATATTTTATGCAATAACTTCAACTTCGTTTTCAGATAGGAAAAGGCCAAAGACTGATATTATACCATTTTATTTCACTAGGTATATTTTAATAATCAAGTCAGCATGACTTATTTTGTTCTGACTGCAGCTCAAATACCAACTATAACGAGCTCAAACAGTGTGCGCATGGAATAATTTGATGATCGGCTTTTTGTTCACACAATCAATTTTAGGAACGTAGTTCTCCTAATAGAAATTGAACAACGTCAATTTGATAAAGTCGTTTGATTAATTCAAATTAGAATAATGAAATTCTAAAACTTACTTGGCGTCTAAGATGCAAAATGATGGACTAAGTTGCTGAAGACCTCTTAATAGGTGTACTCTACGTGATTATCACTTACACAGATCAAATGTGAAATTATCATAAAAATAATGAGAGAGTTGAATTTATGAAAGAGGTGAAACCCCAGGTTCTTGAATATTTTTACATTAAACGTTGAGCTTCAAGAGGAACGGTAGCGAAGATGTGATAGAGCATGTTGACATCCTTCTCAACCATCGATTGAGCTCGCTGAGTAACGGTTTGTCTCGAGGCCGACTACATCGATCAGTTGTTAGGAGTTAACGGTGTGGCTGAGACTGCGAGATTTTGCCGTTTTGCTCTGCTCACTGGCCAGTGCTCGCTCGGCCAAATGAGAGAAGTGAAAGAGGCGCGAATCTTCAGGACATGGCTATGGGTTATTCGCGTAAACGGCTTGGGTCGTATGGGCCGCAGCACATGCACGAAACATTCCTTTGTGTATGCTGTATCTTATCAAACCTCATTCGAGCGAGCAACTTCGTAACCTTTTTAATAAGGACGGAGGTTCAATGTAAGGAAAAAAAAAGGGAGAAATTTTTGTAACTACCCCTCTTTTTATTTTTCTAGACACACATTAAATTATTAATTTTTTTTATAGTCAAAAGATTTGTATGAGGATAGTTTTAACCTTCGGTCATCTTTTCTCTTAATTCGAACAACGTTTCAAAAAAAAAATACTTATTTTATTTAAAAAATCCTTATCAACTGAGATATTATATTATAATATTAGAAATTAGATATTTTTATAATGAATATATTAAAAATAAGTATATTAATTAAAAATTAGTAATTTTAATAAAAAATTATACAAAATAAGTGAAAAACTAAAATTAGGAAGACGGTCGATACGACAAAGGACACCAATACATGTGCACTATATACATTTTGCATCACACACTATTTATATTTCACAACGTGCGCCATGCACGTACCACAGCGTGCACCATGCACATTTTGCGGTGTGCACCGCACATGGTACCCCTAACTACTATTTTCATCAATTTTTATATTTTTTAAGTAATTTTTTCAATGTTCAAATCTTTTGTTTCACTTGTTTTTTTAATAAAATCTATCTATATTATATTATAGAATAATAATATAATTATTTTAGTCACATTTATTACAATAAAAATAATATATTATAAAATTTAAACAACTTATTAAATATTTGTCATGTGTTTTCGTTTAAAAATGCAAAGTGAGGAAAGAGAAGGAAGAAAATATGGCAAGGAGCAAAAACATCATATTTTAAGTTTTTTTACTATAAAAAAATTAATAATTTAGCATATGGAAAAAAAAAAAGAATTAAAAGAGAGATTAGTTATGAAAATTTTCCCAAAAAAATAGTAACAGTAAGAACGGAGATTTGAAAAGATAAAAATGAGAGTACTAAAAAGTGTATGGCTGGAAGAAATAAGGAGTAAAGAGAAGAAATTTTTATGGGAATGAGGATTCTCATTTTGATTGTCCGAGTAGTTGGAAGACTTCGAATTCCTATACGGTGAAGCAAGAATTTGATTCGACTCCTTTGTAATGTGTAAAATTGTTATGTTGCCCCTCAATGAAATTAAAATTCCAATTATACTCCTATATAAAATAAATCAAATTCCTAGTTTTATTCTCTATCCCATTTTATTCTCTTTTCATTCACTAATATCTTTCTTTTACAAGTGGGTGTTTCACTTGAACCGACAGCCCATTTCCTCAATTGGAATTGAGAATTAGGGCTTTATTGAACATTTACCAAATGAGAATTTGGTACTCTCTCTTTGTTTTTGCGCATATGTGTGTTACTTTTATTTATTTATTATAATATCATGTGAAATTATGTTATTCTTTGTATTCAAAATTTGGTGAATAAAAATGTTTCATAGGTTAACTTTGTTCTATTTCTGAAATTTGGTAGAGCACTTTCTCTCTGTCTTTTTTAGACACTTTTGGTTATGATTATCGGAAGCACATGTTTTGTTCATTAGAAGTATGAAACAAAATATATTTTTATTGCCAGTTATATTCTTCTTTGACCAGGACTTAGTAAATAATTTTCTTTTTGTTCTATTTATTTTTTTAGTTTTAGTTGGGAACTTTGAGGTAGTTGTTTGAAATTTTCACATATTTAAAAAAGAGATATTATTACTCAAATATTTTACAAATTACACATGGATGTTTGATTGTTAAAAATATTTGTTAACATTAACAGATTCTTTATTAATATACATTAAATAACTAAATTACTCTTCCAATGTTTATTTTAAATTTTTATCTTAATAAAAGTTTTTATTGAAAAATAAAATACTTAAAATTTTAAAATAAAAGAAAAAATAATAATAATAAATTAAAATTAATAATAAATAATAATAATAAAATTAAAAAAAACAATTAAAACATAATCCAACTAAAAAATAATAATAATCTTATAAATAAATAAAAATTTAAAAAAAGGGCCTCTAACAATTTAAAAAAGAGCAGCAGCGGCCAATAACTTGATCTAACTGCTCTGCAACAACCTTGGTTGGTCACACATAGCGACCTAATCTGGCTGCTGTTGTAGTGGCCTTAGTTGACTACTATTGCAGTGGCTTCGGTTGGCAGCTACGATTAGCGGCCTGACCTGGCTTGCTTTCGTCTAGCCATATGTTTTTAAAAAAAAAATCAATTTAATTTAATTATTTTTAATTTATTTATTTTATTTTATTATTTTTAAAAATATTTAAAAAAAAAATTTAAAGAGTAAAAATAATGTTTTTACCTTTAAGTCTATTCATTTTAATAAAAAAATTCCTAACAATAGGATATTCATACATAATTTATAAAATATTTAAGCATTAATGTCACTTTTTTAAACTTGTCTATTTTTTTTGTAATTAATCTTACTTTAGAGGTATTCTTAATAATAGGAATAAGGATATTTTTGTCCCACGAGTTTGACTTAATTCTCAATTTTTTCCAACGAGTTTAAAAAAACTTAATTTTGTCATAGTCCGTTAGTAATATTCAATTAATTTTAACACTAGAGGGGCAAAACAGTTACTGACTTGTCAATAGTAAGATGACCTGACACAAAATATTCACGTGTCAATCACTAATTTATCACTTAAATAATAAAATAAATAAATAAAAAAGAGAGTCGTCGTCGCCGCTATCGTTATTAGTTGACCAGCTGTCGGTGACCGATTGCAATTCGACTCAAAATTGACATCATTGGCCTTAAAATTTTGTGATCTACGTAATAGTAAGATTTTTTTTTTTGTCAACGGAGTACCGTAGATATACCAAAAGTGAAAACAAAACACTTTAGGAGACAGCAGCCACCACCGTTCGCGTCGAACGGTAGGATAGTGACGTGCACCGCCCCCACCATTGGATAGATCGGCGGCCACTCTGTCCAACGGTGGGGGCGATGCACGCCACCGCTGTACCGTTGGACGGCGAACGGTGGTGGCCACCGCCAACCACCACGGGCTGGCGGTTGCGCGTCAAACGTCGAGGTAGTGGTGTGCACCGCTGATAAGTATAAATTATATCTATTATTTTCACTCTTTTAATTTAATTAATTGCTTATTTTAATAAAAATTTTAGACTTTTTATATGTTTAATTGTTGTTTTGTAGGTTTAGAGTTAATTGAATAATTAAGGATGAAAATTTAAGAAAAACAAGGAAAAACATGTGCTACAGTGCGCTATAGCAACCGTGAATAGTATCCCCATGTGCTATAGTGTTGTCGCCTCCGCGATGAACAGTAATTGCGGCAGCGGTGAACAATGTAATTTTTCTAATCCTAAAAGAAATACAACTCTAAGACTCCAATCAATCCTTATATAAAGGCCACTCGTTTCAGACCTCAAAGATACACAACTTAGGGTTCTTAGAGCCACAACACATTGAAAAAGAGCAATTTTTAAAGAGAGAAGTAAGGGCAATTCAAGGAAGCAAGAGATTATTGGCGAATCTTTGGCATATCAACCAACTGTGAATTGACGTCTATATTGGTTTGCTTTTGGTTGTATTATGTTTATTTTATTTTTCAGCCATAATTCTCTTGTTATCATGAGCTAAATTTATTTTTTAGGGTTATTACTTGAACTCAATATGTGAACTTAATTGTTGAATTTTTTTAATATTTATTTGAACTCAAATCTTCATTATTCCAATTATTTGTTCTTAATACTTCATTATATCTGATCAATATTGTGATTGCTTTAGTAATACTTTGATAAACTCGAAAGAGGCATCATTGTATTTAGACCTAGATAATTTGATGCATGATTGTAGAGTAACATTCAATATTGCATATGCAAGTTTCGAATTAGGATAGGAATATACTTAATTAGCATGTATGGTCAATAAGACTTATTCTTAATAAATCTTTATTTATTACAAGTACCATAGGAATATAGGTATTTGGTAAATTATGATATACTTGCATGACCTTGGAAGAAGCTTGTGAATATATTAGTGTCTTGACCAATAATAAGAATTGAGGGATATAAATATTAAAAGGATTAATCTTTAGAAACCATATTGAAGGATAGTAATTAACCATAGGCTTTTTCTATATTACTATTTTCTTATTTTATTTAAGTTGTATCATTTATTTTCTACACTTTTATTTTATTCAAATTTATTGTAAAATTAAGATTTAATTTTTCTGAATAATTATAAGAAATATATAATTTTAGTACTTGATAAAAAATAAAATTTATCTTTGTAGGTTCGACATCCGACTTTATAAGTCCTTTTATTACTTGTTACGATAGCGTATACTTGCGTTTAATTATAAGATATAGAAATATCGCATTAACCGCCCCTACCATTGGACAGATCGGCTGCCAATCTATCCAACGGTGGGGGCAGTGCACGCTACCACCCCACCGTTCAATGCGTGACCGGCGATGGGGGGTTGTTGCCAGCGACCACCACTGTTCACCGTCGAACGGTGGAGCGCGATGACCACCACCCTCTCCCTATTTTTAATCTATTTTTTTGTCATCTTGTTTTCTTTTGACAAATATAATTTCACTATTATGTAGATATAAAAAAATAAAATTCAATGATATAAATTTTACCTATTTTCGTTACTGAAATTCAACAACAGGTGGTGGTCGACAATGGCAGTCGCCAATTTTAGTAGTTCAATTTTATTTATTTTAATTATTTTTTAATATAAAATAAAATTTTAGTGAATACTAAATTTTGAATCTATTAAAACGTGTCACATATCATTTTATTTTTAATAATCTATTAATAATCGACACGTTTACATTGTATAATGTACTCGTATCACTATTTTTAATTAACATAATAATTAAGGGCAAATTTATCATTATACAATCAAAAAAAGTTTTTAATTAAAATTAACAAAATTTTATTAACGAATTATGACAAAATTAAATTTTTTAAAATTCGTGAGATAAATTAAAAATTAAGTAAAACTCGTAGGATAAAATTTCTTAACAACGAAACATTCGTACATAATTTATAAAATATTAAGTATTAATGTCACTTTTTTAAATTTATCTTTTTTTTTGTAATTAATCTCAGAGATATACTTAATAATATCCTAAATTTATAATCAATACTTATTATTCTTTAAAAAAAAAATTATCGAACGGCCTTCACTAGATAATTGCTGCATCAGATACGATTTAGATTTATTAGCCTCTGTCTCTTACGTCTTTTGTCACGTAAGAGAAAGAGGATTTGATCGAGACTAAATCCACTTATGCATGAGTAGAGTCACTGTCCCCTTCTTAAATTAAAAAGGAAATTAATTAATTAATTAAATCAATTATTTGAATCTCAAATAAGAGAGCAACTACATCAATTATTTATCTTACAATTCAATTGTGTTTTTCAAACAAAAAAAAAAGTAAGCTTTTAGAATTCTCTATTGGTTTAAGTTTTTATTTTTATAAATAATAATGTTATATATATATATATATAATTAAAGAGTAATGCTACACATCTTAAGTTTATATTTTAAATTATATAAAAATAATGATGTATCAAATAATTATTAAATGTAATGAGTAATTTTATAATTTAAACTATTTCACTATTTAATGGCTACTTGACACATTCTAATTTGGAATATAATTTGAGATATGTAGCATTACTCATATTTAAAATAACAAATTTGTATTTTAACTTATGTAATTTTTTATGCATTATTATCACATTAATAATAAATAAAAAGTTAATAACTACTCAATAAATAATAATATTAATAACACATCAGTTAAAATACTAATTTTATATTTTAAATATATAAGTACAAGACTACTCTTTTATAAATATATAAGTACAAGACTACTCTTTTACAAATATATAATTGATAGTTGATAAAAATAAATAAATAAAATAGGCAATTTTAAGTTAATTCAAATCAAGAAAATATTTTTTTAACTATTTTATTTTTAGGTAATTTAGTGTCCGATTGATATAAGATTTTAATAATGAAACCACACAATAATTAACACGTTTATCAAATCAATTAGACAAAAGCAAATTTTGTTAGGTAAATTAATTTTAAATCCTTATAATTACTAAATAATAAAAAAGACAAAAAAATACTTGAGTTATTCGTGATTTTAGATATATAATTATAGAAAGAGAAGAAATGTATCAAATTCATAATATTTTTAGACTAATGCTATACATAACTTAATTAGGATACACTTATATTTTTATGGGAAAATTTCATAAATAGCTCCCTTATTTTTTTATTATTATTTTTAACCAAATGTAAAATAGATATACTTTAGTAACTAAATATTTTAATTTTGGACACATTTGCCTAAATATCAAAAGTTAACAACACTCTCCACTGAAAATTTGAAAATCACAAAACATCACCAAAATTTGTTAGATCAGAAATTTTGAAATTATCATTATATAGATCGGAGCTTATACAACATATTTTTCACTTCAAACAAAAGAAATGAGCGATTTTTGGTAAGTTTTGTTTAACTTTTGAAAAGTTTAAATTTTTTAAAAATTTGTTAGAAATTTATTAGAATTTGTATTTGAAGTTAGAAATAGATGAAATTATTGAATTCTATGTGAAAAATGGGTTAGAATGATGTAAGAAACGTTGAAAATGACAAAAAAAAAAAAGAGATTTTAGGGTGAATAATCGCGATGCAAAAGGCGGCCGGCCGTTGCTGCCAATCTCAGGGTCATCTTGGGCCCGAGATGACCCCGCGATGCACCTTGCGTCTTCGATGCCGCACTGTTGCGCCACGTGGCGCTTGTATAGGATGCCACGTGGCGTAAATTTTTTTTAATTTTTTAAAATTAAATTTTTTTAAATGAAATAAATTAAATTTAATGTTATTTAAATTAATTAAATAGATTAAATTCAATTCAATTCTTTTTTAAAAAATTTAAAATTAAATGTAATTTTATTTAAATTAAATAAAATTTCTAATTTAGAAGGAATGGATCTAATAGATTAAGTAATTAATTAACACTAATTAATAAGTTGCTTAAATGACTCATTAATTTAGTTTGTAACATTATTTATTATTATTGTGAGTACTTTTTGTAATTATAATTTATGTATGATTATTTTTATTTTAATATATAATTAATTATTATAATATGTTGATTAATATGTTAGTAATTAATTATTATAATATGATATGATTTTTATGTCTGTTAAATTAATTGTTTTTGTAAATCATATTGTATGTTATTTTTAATCTATATGTATGCATGTTATTTATGAACTTTTCCCTTATTATTTTTTTTCTAATATTAATGTCTTTTGTTTAATTTTTTTAATTGTTACAAGAAAGAGAATGTATCAAAAAAATATAGAATTCTAAAACATATATTTTTTTGTGCATCAGTGACGGCTTATGTGAAGATATGGGGTCTAAATTGTATAAAAAATAAATTGATAGAAAATTAAAAAAATATTATTTAAGTAGACGTGTATGGGGTATTTCTTAGATATGTCAAATTTGACATTCTCTGGTATTTTAATGCACGAGTTATTATTGCGTAAGGTACATATCTTTAATTTAGAAGATGAGATGTGATTTTATATAGGGAGAAAACGCATCCGATTTAGCTGGTAGAAGTTTGTACTAATTAACAGACTACAAATGCGAGATTACCCTCCCGCCCAGTAGCTGCATAGGAAATTGGGCACTTGATTATGGGATACATATTTTTTTGGGGTAAAAAAATTATCTTACATATTTCTTGATAAATGGTATGGATGTCTGGATTTGAAGCAAATGGACGATACATATGCAGTAAAGTTGAGTTTATTTTATTTTGTGCATCGTGTTTTGATCCCACGTAACGAGCGTAGTGGGATTCAAAATTTTGTTCTATGTTTAGTGGATGACCTTCATGAGTTTAATAAGTATCCATGGGACAATATTGCATGGCCGTGCTTCATAACTCACTTAAGAAGGTTGCATTTCAAAAATTTGAGAAAATAAATAGGAAATGGTTTGCACAGAGAAAGTTTGAGAGTTACAACGTGTATTGCTTTTCGCACGCATTTCTGGTACACCATAATTTTTTTATACTTAACTTTTTGATCTTAATTATTTATTTATTTTGTATATGCCAAACTTATATTTTTAAAATAATTATATTAAGTATGGATTTTTGAGGCAATTCCAATGTGTGGAGAGGTTTTTGGTTATCATTATGGTGATCGCTTCCCTCGTATTTTAAATTGGATGACTCGAGGGACTCCACAGTTCGATGAGGTTCAGGATACAATATTAGGGAAGGATTTGGTATATGTTGATATTAATGAAAAATATATATATTGGTTTATAACTTTTATTTTGTTTTAAGTGTAACTTAATACGGTTGATTTATAGGTTCTTTCGGTACATCATAAATTAGTCCCAAAAGACCATGAGAAGAAAGAGGTAATTGTGCGCCTGGTTAGACGCGTAGGCATTCTAAGCGGAAGTTATGCTGGGGACTTACCAAATATGTTTGATTATAGTGAGAGCAAGCGCCTTAGGACCTATGCCCATTTCAGCGACCCTGACAATGATGTTATGGATGTGGAGAGGGATGGATATGAATGGACAAACCCACAAATATCAGCACCAGTGCCAGGAGCAACAGTATATTACTTATTTACGTGATTAACTAAAGATAAATTTTCATATATTTCTAAATAAGTCGTTAACTATGGTTACGTTTCTTGTAGTCTGAACACAGTGCATCTGCAGACTATGGCGTAACACATCAGATTGAGCAGCTATGGGAGGAGATGATTAAGAGATTCGAGCGTACTGAAGCTGCACAAGCTGTACTTCTGCAGAGAATGGACAAGGAATAGTACAAGTGAGGTCTTTAAATCACACATATATAATGCTTATGCCCGAAGGTAAAAGCCAAACCCTCACCCTGATCATCGGTGAGTCCTCTCACATGTACCAATACGCCACCACACGAATGTGATGACTCACTCTTCCTTTAGGTACCAATAGGATCCTCCCTACATACGGAACACATAACATATACCAATCCCGAAGGAAAGGCCACACATAAAGGCTCCACAAATCACATAAAATGCCTACTAAGTTAACAGTGAGTTCAAGTACCCTCAAAACACAAAATATTTCTCATAGACATATTACACTTCAAAAGCTTTCTTTATTAAATGCATCTTATTTTAAAAGCTCACTTTCAAAAATACATGTATATCCATGCTCAATGTCAATGCTCATATTCATAAATATATATTCACATTTCATATCAAAATATACTTTGACACAACATAAACATATTCTTAACCCCATTTGCAAAATCATACAAAACAATTACTATGTTTATTGTGATTTCAGTAAAAAGTCTAGTATACTTACCTCTTAACACTTTCAGCTACAAGGCTTAAATCTCCTTAACCTATCAATGGAGATTAATCCTTTCGTAAGTCTCACAATTCACACAAAATACTTTAAATAGCTTACAAAATTATACACAATGTATTTATCACATCAAATTGGTCTAAATACTTGGTTTCTCAAAACCTGTCATTCTGACCACTTACATTTAACAAAATTTTCTAATCCATCAAATGATGTCCAATTACTCCAAAATCAGAATATATCATTCTTGACTCATATATCCTTCTTATATATGAATATTATATCACAATTCCTACACAATCCATTCCATACATACCATCGAATCCAAACTACTAACCTGACAAGAACAAGATACTTACTGAACAGTATTCAATCTCTCAATTTTATAAAATCATATACTAACTCAAAAATTATAAAACTTAACACATATCTCAGTCCATGATAAATATTTTACTTCCAAATTACTGCCAAAAGTATTTTAAAACTATTTTATTCCATAGCTTTAAAAATCTGTTAATCAAATACTGCAATAAACTGATACACTTTAGAAAATCATAACACTTCAACCACATTGATCTAAATTTTCAATTCCGAGTATATCATATTAGACATATAAACTTATCATATTCCACAAATTCATAATTTTTAAAGATCATTCAGTAGGAAAAAAATTGTTTTTCACTGTATCATACTGTTCACATAGGAAATTTCCAGACTTTCAGGGTCATTTTGGTAAATTCATAAAAAATTCAATTTCTGGAATTGTGAATCGATTCAAAGTCTCAGATGATTCTAAACATGTCTAATTTCATATACTCAATATTCAAAATCAGAATCGAATCACAACAATTTATAAAATTCTTGGATCAAGAGACTATCAAGCAGAAATTCTACAATCCATCATAATTTATCAAACTATCTTATAGATCATCATCAATTCTCAAAATATCATACGAAATACACATCAAATCCTCAATTATACATATTTTTAGAAATTAAAACTTAAAGAAATTAACATAATTAAAACCAATAAATTGAGAAATAGTTGTGATATACCTCTTAAAATCCAAAATTCCAATTTCTTCTTCTTTTTCTTCTCCTTCTTCTCTTTCTCTCCCCTCTTTTTCTCTCTTCTCTCTCTCTAAAAGAGGTAGCTCGACCAAAATGAGAGAATTGGGATTTTAAAAGTGTATTTTTATACTAAGTGGCTAATTTTTTATATTTACGAATTTACCCCCAAAACTTTTAAAGTATTATAATTTGGTCCCTAAAATAAATCTAAAGTCTTGCAATTAAACTCAATACTAATAGTATGACCTTAACCTATACAAACACTACTAATAACAATATATAAATCAAGTATCACCAACATACAAATAAAATACGTATATTTATACATATATAAATACTTATTCTTACCAGTCGTGGATACTGGTTACTACAATATACTTCTGTGGATTCGTACTTTTTTGTGAATGATGAATTAAATTAATTAAATTTTTTTATTTTATCTTTATTGATTATTCGATGGCCTTTCATTTTTAGGAGACTATTAGACTCATTTATGAGGAGCACAAAAATGACATGACTGGCATTGTATGGAGTGATGAAGTGATGGCATATGCCCAAGGCGCTAAGGAAGATTTACTCGGTGCACGTATGTGGATTGAGGTTAATAAGGTAAAATATAATATTTTGTGTGAATGTTGTTATTTTTGTTTATAATTTGTAGTACTATTTGTGAGACTTATTTGAATTTTATGTAGGTTTATATTCCTGTCAGCTACAATCAACAGCATTGGGTGATGACTGAGGTGGACATCTTGCATCGACAAATATTGATCTACGATTCTACCATCAAGGGATTTGCTAATGGCGTGATTGAGAATCATGCTCTGTCATTATCTACGTTGTTATCCCATTACCTAGATGCTTGTAGATTTAATGAGCAACGACAAATTACACCTGACTTAACCCCTTTTTATGTAATTAGATTAAAGGATGGAGTACCACAGCAAACAGTAGACAGTGAATAGTGGGGATTGTGGGGTTTATGTTTGTATGTTTATAGAGTTTTTGATGTTGTGTCGTCCCCTAGATTTTGGTCCTGAGCATGGGTCATTTTTAGGACCAAAATGGTGATTGACTTATGAAAATGTGCAAAAAAATAGTAAAAGAAATTTAAATGTTTGTATGTTTATAAAGTTTTTTTTAATGTATTTTATACATTTCATTGTAAATTGTAAAAGGAAAAATATAAGTCAAAGCATGCATTATTAACAACATTTGAGGAAAAAAAACATAACAAACGTATCAATTAAACACAATCGTAAAAAAGTACAAATTAATTAGTCAAATAAAGCCCATAACTACATGACTTAAAAATACAAATATAACTCATAAAGAACACATCAACTACCATGTAATAGAATTAGGTTTCGACAAGTTTGTTGATTATGTCTATGCTGCTTACAGCGGCTGCATACATTCTTCGTGGGAGCCTCACCTTGCGATAGAATTCGATTCTTCTGATGTCTTCCTGATTGTTGACGTACTATAGGAGGCTAGATGTCAGCAGCTCTCAACTCCTTTGGAACAATTCAATCTAATGAATGACCAACCGGATTTACTGGTTCACTGTATGCACGCAATAAAGACTCAGTCGTGTAATATCACGAACAAAGAGTCTGGTACTGGAATCTGACCTGCCTGCATACTGCAAATGCATGAGGACACGGTAGTTGCCACATATCAAACTTTCAACAACTACATGACTTCCTCGGGATATCCATTATTCTATTTGTTTTTCCGTCCTTAACGACAAAACGAGATTGATCTATTGCATCACTATCATGCGAGCAGAATCATCATTGTGCTTCTAAATCTTGTCATGGCCCAAGTGGTCAAGAAGTTTGACATATTTTTTGCAGCCTCACGTCTCTCAACAAACCATCTTTGCATTAACTCTCTAATTTACTCAATTAAGGCAGTCACAGTTATGGCACGTGCTTTCTTCGCAACTGTGTTAATGCTCTCTGCAATGTTGGTGGTCATAATGTCATATCTTCTGAATGCTCCAATTGATCGAGCCCATTTTGAAAAACCAACCTCCTCCTCCAAGTATCTCATTGCCTCCGGTTTCATTTCTCGCATCTTATTAATTTCCCTTTGAAAGTCAGCTATGCGATACGCCTTGCCAGCAACAAAATAGAAAGCCAAATATCCTCCTCCTTTTGTTGTATGCGACGGTATCTTATATCAAGCTACCAAATTACACTTCAAGTGATGGATGCATACACCATGATATACATTAGGAAATACCTCTCTAATGGCCTTCTCGATATTAGCATGTCGATAAGATATAAATACAAGGTTCTCAAGATCGCCAATGACTCCTCGGAGTTTTGTCATAAACCACTTCCATGAAGCATCATTTTCAGAGTCAGCAATACCCCATGCAAGTGAAAAAATCTAGTTGTTTCCATCCTTGCAAACAACCACAAACATTGTTCCCAAGTATGCATTTTTTAAAAATGTACCATCAACGACAATAACCGGTCGGATGGAAGACTAGAACCCTCTAATACATGGTCCAAGAGCCATGAAGAAATATTTGAAGTGCTTGCAATCGTCAATCTCCAAATGCATGACTTTACTTGGATTCTGTTGTTCCAATATATGACAGTATGCAGGAAGTAATTTATATGAACCCTCTGGAGTATCACGTATCAACACCAATGCATGCTCCTTAGACTGCCAAGCAGTAGGGTAAGTTATGTCCACACCAAACTCCTCACATATGTCTGCTTGGATTTTCTTCGGTCTATAAAGTCGACTCGCAGATGCAAACTTATTTTTTATGAATTTGCCAATAATATGAGACTTTACTTGTCGATGAACATCGCACAATCGATCTAATTAGCGCATGTGACTTGAATCAATTATGCGCACAATGAAATGTTTCCTTGCATCTGTTGACACTGCATGTAATCGTCATCGGCATCTATCATCATCACATTTGATCTCAAAATGATCTTTTGTCGACCTTGACACTTTAAAGCTCTAATTACCTTTAAGTGCTAGCATACTAATAGCCTGGTGAAGTTCGTCTTTACTATCAAACAACTTTCCTACAAACACATCGCCAATTTCACTACTTGCTTCACAAAAATTTGTTCTTCTAACTTCAACATTTAGGGAGCTTGTCGAAACATAACAACGTCCACTTTCTGCTAAATCATCCCCTTCTAAATTATCAACATTTCTAACATCATCACAGTCCCCTTCCACATCCCCAACATTTTCAATGTCATCACAAGCGTAATGTGTATAGGTTGGGTCTTCATTGAAGGGTATAGGAGAAACATTGTGATACTCGTTCGTTGTGTTTGTAGAAACCACTGCTGGAATTGATGGAGATGTATGGCTCACTTTATTGCTACCGCTAGCTGACATAAAATGAATATGAATCGATGGTGGGTTTTGATTGAGGGGCTGTACATCATCTTCATAAACAGAAGCTCTAAGATCAATTGTTACACATAAAGGACAATACGATCTTCTATTGGCGTTAAAAAAAAATCAAACATCACTGTCGTTTCTAATCTCAATAGGCTTTAAGTTATACTTCGTTGCATCAATTTTGATTTTCAAAGTCACCTTATAGTTCACATTGTTGACTCCCAAGGTATAACATACTGCATTTAAAAGATATTCAAAATTAATATCTTTCGGAACCGAAATTCTAATATTACTATAATCAACATAACTTTCTTTTTCATCACTAGAACTCTCCCACTTTCCTCCAAAACAAATAACTATTGCATCATACTTCATAGGACCTAAAAAAAATAAAATAGACAATTAGTAAAATTATTTAAAAAAAATCAAAATGTTTAAAAATAAAAAAATTGAAAAATGCGCAATCACGCGCATCACGGTGGCACATCTCGGGCCTGAGACGGCCCCGAGATGTGCACATTGTGCGGTGCACATAATATGCGCATCTCGAGGCACATCTTGGGCCCAAGATGACCCCGAGATTCCTAAATTGACGGCAACCGCACCGACCGCCGTCTGATTTTTACCACGTAAAAATGATATTTTAATTTTTTTTAAGGGTTTATATTAATTTAATTTTTTTATGTTTTAATAATTATTATATTAATTTATATTGTTAGAATTTTATTATTAAATGAGTTCACTTCAAAGATAAAATAATATTTTTATTATTTTTAAAATCAAATATTAATTTAAAAAGTAAAAAAAATGATATATATTATAAATTAATAATAACATGTGTTATTATATAATTAATTAATATTTATAATAAATATATATTTTAAAATAAATTAATAAATATATATCTTAAATAAATAAAAATTACCTTAATTTGTTTTTCAAAATGGTATGAAATAAGTTTTTTATCTTTAATTTTAAAATTTTAAAACTTATACAAGAAAATAATTTTGTAAAAACAGTAATAAAACATTTAAAAAAAACTTACCAAACAATAATTGCGATGCATATATATGTTTATCCATTCGGAAGAAACGCGAGAGAGGGGGGCCCAGAACACTGAACTAAAAAGCAAGTTCATGTAAAGTAAAATACATTTCCCAATGCCAACTCTTTTTGGTAAGGTTTTAGTACGAAAGCAGAGTGTATGTGAGAGAGAGCCCTTCTAAAAAATAAATAACTGAAGGAAATTGAGAGATTAGAGATGGCCATGAAGCGCATAGCAAGCTCTGCAATTAACGCTTTTGCTTCGTCTGGCTCAGCCTTTATTGGTTCCTCATCTGCTTTCTCCAGACACTTGCATGTAAGCAATTTTATTCTAATTTATATTAATTATAACCATTATATCGTCTTATTTACAGCCATAAATCAGATTTTTTTCTTTTTATTCGCTATTTGTGATCAGATGGGTTTCGGATGATATGATAAATTTATAATTATAAAGTGAGATTTGTGATTACCTGCATCATCCTTTGTAGAAGAAAATAGAAGAGAAATTTTTTTTTTTTTTAAAAAGAAAAAAGTGCGTGCATCATAGTTGTTGATGAATGATGATGATGATTGCATATGATGTGTCAAGCTAAGGCTCGTGTTGGATGGGTAGATTTGACACGAAGGCATGTGGAGAGTGTGACTTCCACGTGACATTCGCTTAGTGATGGGGCTAATCGCACCGTTCACTTATATCATGTGAGCCCACGCGGTTCAGACTTCAGCCCGATCTGCATAATTCCCGGAGAGAATCCGCCGTATATGATCAACATGGATTATTCTAAATTATTGGAAGTTTTTAATAGTCGGATCATTTATATCCATTAGATTTGATAAATCAAATGATCTAAATTACTTTTGATATTATACCAATATCATAGAATGACCCGATAAACATTTAAAGTGTCAGGTTGTAAGTGCGACGTCTCAGTCCACGTTACAAGTTTGACGTTTCTTTAGAACTGTCACGTACTAGCAAATTGTTTTTGTTTTCACAATGTGAATGATTTTGACGATTACGTTTGAATATAATGTTGAATTCATGTTGCAAATGTTCCTCGGAACCGAGTCATCAATTATGAATTTTGGGCTGCTGTTGTTGTTCAATACTTGAGAAGTGACTTCTTCACAGATCAATTAAAAAGAGGTTGTGAACGAATTATTACTGCTTTAATGAATGTTATGATGAAGTTGGCATGTAACTTAACAGAATATATAAAATAATAAGTACAATTAATTGCGTAAGGAGCATGAACTTAGCACTTAAATGTTATGAACAGAATTTATAAGTGAAAATAATTTCTGATTCGAAAAATTTATACATGCCGAGATTTTATTTCTTTAAAAGAATTCCTTGAATTGCTTTTCATATACTCTATCCCTCTTGCAACCTTTCCCGACCTCTTTTTTCACTATAGTTTCTAACTATGTTTACAAGCAGGCTTCTCCTGGAAGTAAGAAGATTGTTGGGGTGTTCTACAAAGCCAATGAATATGCTTCAAAGAATCCCAACTTTGTTGGTTGCGTGGAGGGAGCCTTGGGATTGCGTGAATGGCTAGAATCACAAGGTCACCAGTATATCGTCACTGATGATAAGGAAGGACCAAACTCTGGTTAGTATATGATCATAAACATAGGCCACCTTGTTATGTAGTTCTCCACTTCTCTGAATTCATGATGTGCTTAAAAAGGTAGCATTTGAGTTCTATTGCTAAATTGAAATTTAAGGATATGGTGGCACACTGATTGATACTGAGATATTTTAGATACATTTGCTTATTAACACCTATGGAAAAGAAAAGTTGCATTCTGCTATTGTCGAACATGAAAGAAACTGTATCAAGTAGCATAACTATGATGTTATGTAGTTCTCCACTTCTCTGAATTCATGATGTGCTAAAAAAGGTTGCATTTGAGTTCTATTGCTAAATTGAAATTTAAGGATATGGTGGCACACTGATTGATACTGAGATATTTTAGATACACTTGCTTATTAACACCTATGGAAAAGAAAAGTTGCATTCTGCTATTGTCGAACATGAAAGAAACTGTATCAAGTAGCATAACTATGATTTTTAAGTGCTCTCATTTTTCCAGTCAGAAATATAAATAATTAATTGATTTTCCTATTTATATCTATTTTTGTTAAGGAATAATATCAATGATGATTTAATTAAGGACAACAGTTGGTTGGATAGTTGAAATTTCAGAATGATTGGCATAGTTAGGTAGTTGGTAGTTTAAAACTTCCAAACATTAGAAAATTTTCCTCATTCGCATGTGTGGTTTTATTGCAGAACTCGAGAAACATATTCCTGATCTCCACGTCCTCATATCTACCCCCTTCCACCCTGCTTATGTTACAGCAGAAAGAATCAAGATGGCCAAAAATTTGCAATTGCTTCTCACGGCTGGAATTGGCTCTGATCATATTGATCTGAATGCTGCTGCTGCTGCTGGTTTAACTGTTGCGGAGGTCACTGGAAGCAATGTTGTCTCAGTTGCGGAAGACGAGCTCATGAGAATCCTTGTCCTTGTCCGAAATTTTTTACCTGGGTACCATCAAGTTGTGAATGGGGAATGGAATGTTGCAGGTATTGCTTATAGAGCTTATGATCTTGAAGAAAAGACAGTGGGAACTGTTGGCTGTGGACGTATTGGCAGGCTTCTACTCCAACGACTCAAACCTTTCAATTGTAATCTTCTCTACCATGACAGGGTGAAGATGGATCCAGAGTTGGAGAATCAGATAGGGGCCAAGTTTGAGGAGAATCTTGATGCAATGCTTCCGAAATGTGATATAATTGTTGTTAACACACCTCTGACAGAAAAGACAAGGTATAATTATTGTCTCATCGCTGGTCTCTCACAAACTAAAGTTTTCAAGGTTTTGAACCGAAAAAAGTAGAATGTGCTATTGAATCTTTGGAAACCTGCAATTGCTGCATTAAGTAACTATTAAGGCTGCTCCCTGTCTTACTATTGCATTTTGGAACTTAAATTTCTTGAATTTACTACTTAGGATATAATTTTATTTTGGCTAAGTAGCTTGCTTACGTAGTAGACAGTGCCAATATTAATTTTCTAGTTCAATATATACCATATTCATGCTTCCTGTAGTGAATCAAGTTTTATGCTCCCAGTCCAACTTATCAGAACTTTGAGTGCCTTGCAGAGGAATGTTTAACAAAGATAGGATTGCAAAGATGAAGAAAGGCGTCCTGATTGTTAACAATGCTCGTGGAGCAATCATGGAGACACAAGCTGTTGTTGATGCTTGCTCAAGTGGACACATTGGAGGTAATTTAAGAGAAAGCTCAGAAGTTGGTTTCAGTGAAGCCTCTATGCTAAATGAAAGACATCGTTTTATTTGTTTATCCATTAGTTTCTTCAATTAAAATTTATTACTAATAGATGGATTTGGATGAACAAAATGAAAAGCAATTCTAAATTGTTGGGTGAAAAGTTCAACTCCCGCAGTCTCAGGAAGAGGACTTGGACAGTTATAATGTTACACCTTCTGTTTATTTAATGAATATTCTTTTCCAACTGGATTCTCAGGTTATAGTGGCGATGTCTGGTTCCCACAACCAGCTCCAAAGGACCATCCATGGCGTTTCATGCCAAATCAAGCCATGACCCCTCATATTTCTGGCACCACCATTGATGCACAGGTATATTAGGTTTTAAAATTCTTTCCCTTTTTTTTCAACTTTCACAATTTACACACCTGTTTGTTTCATTTCTTGCTTATAAAGCCTGAATGGAAATGTTGCAGCTGAGGTATGCTGCTGGAGTTAAGGACATGCTTGAGAGGTACTTCAAGGGACAAGATTTTCCTCCAGAGAACTACATAGTAAAGGAGGGGCAACTGGCAAGCCAGTATCGATAAATTTGTGCTGTTTTGTGTATGTGCAGTCTGCTTGTTTCAGTTCGTTCTCTGTTTTAAGAGTCCTGAAATAATGCACATTTCTAGAGGCCTTAGTTTCATGTGGAAATGATAAACAGCTGGAGATTTGTCAACCAATGATATGGTCGTCTTTTTTCTCTACCTTTATGATGTACAAGGTAAATAACTGCCCAGGTATGGCCGGGGTTGAAGGTCTGGCGCGCTTATTCCAAAGTTTAATTTCTTAAATAAAGCAGCAACTTATGGATCTGTTTTATGTTTTGATCTAATAATCTTATATGATTGTTGATAAGGGTTTACCGGGTGGGTAAACGGGACGGACCGAATGGTTTCGTGTTGCATCGGAACACCAATATTTGTTCTAAATGAAACAAAATTTTGGACGGGTTTGTCCCTAACTAGGACTGCCAGTTTGGGACTGGGACAAAATTCAGGACATGAGCTATTTTTTTTATTCATGTCTTAAATTTGTTTTAATTTTATATTTTAGCTCAAAATTTTGGGTATATTTTTAATTGCTCAAAATTTATATTTTTGGATTAAAAATTTAAATTTGAATTTTTTTAAATTTTAATAATTTATTATTTCATTAATATAATTTTAATTTTTAATTTTAATTATATTAAATATTATAATTATAATTTTAAATATATTAAATATTTTAATTTTAATTATGTTAAATATTATAATTATGATTCTAATTTTAATTTTAATTACGTTAAATATTATAATTAAAATTATAATTTTTATTATATTAAATATTATAATTTTAAATAAGTAAATTTAAGTTTAATTTTAATTACATTAAATGTTATAATTTCGATTCTAATTTTAATTTCAACCACGTTTAATGTTAATGTTATAATTTTAATTTTAATTTTATTTACGTTAAATGTTAATTTGATTTTAATTCTAATTTTTATTATATTAAATTTTATAATTTTAAATCGGTTAATTCAATTTTAATTATATTAAATGTTATTATTTTAATTTTAATTACGTTAAATATTATTATTTTAATTCTAATTTTATTTATGTTAAGTGTTATAATTTCAATTTTAATTATGTTAAGTATTATAATTTCAGTTTCAATTTTAATTTTAATTATGTTAAATGTTATATTTTTGATTTTAATTTTAATTTTAACTATATTAAATGATATAATTTTGATTCTAATTCTAATTTTAATTACGCTAAATATTATAATTTTAAATTGCAAATCCAATTTCAATTATGTTAATATATTATAATTCTAATTTTAATTCTAATTTCAACTACGTTAAATATTATAATTTCAAATTCAATTCTAATTTCAATTATATTAAATATTATAATTTTGATTCACATTCTAAATTTAATCACTTTAAATATTATAATCAACTCTAATTTTATTTTTAACTACTCTAAATGTTATAATTTCAAATTCAATTTTAATTTATATTAAGTTAAATGTTATAATTTCAAATTATAAATTCAAATTTAATTTCTATTACGTTAAATGTTATAATTCTGATTCAAATTTAAATTTTAATTACGTTAAATGTTATAATTTCAATTTCAATTCTAATTTCAATTAAGTTAAATGCTATAATTCTAAATCGTAAATCTAATTTCAATTTTATTTACGTTAAATATTATAATTATAATTATAATTATAATTATGTTAAATGTTATAATCCAAATCTAATTTTAATTTCAACTACGTTGAATATTATAATTTCAGTTTCAATTGTAATTTTAATTACATTAAATATTATAATTCTAAATTTAATTTCAATTTTAATTATATTAAATATTATTCTAAATATAATGTAATATTAATAATTTAATTAGTTTTCAATATTAAATAAAATGATGAATACAAATCAAAGATGAAATGTTTAAAAAGAAAGAAAGCTTATAATTTATTAATTAACTTGTAAAATTATAAAAATTATGTTAAAGTAATTTATAATTTATTAATTACATAATAAAATTTGGTCTTTAATTTTTTTAAATTCAAATAAAAAATTCGAAATCGAGATGAGACCTGATTCAAGACAAGAAGCGTTCAAGATGAGACTGAAACATTCAGGTCTCTCGTTTTCCATCCCAAACATGTCTCGACCTTTTATCTCATTTAATCATGTTTTAAAATTTTCAAAACGAATAGATTGGAACTTTTGTCCACCCCTAATTGTTGAGCCCCTAAGCAACATGATACTGTTTAACTGCAGAAGGGAAGTGTAAAAAAATAATAAAAAAAATTAGGGATGGACAAAATTTTGGTGTCTAACTCGATTGACTTGTTCTGAAAATTTCGAATTGGTACGAGTTTAAAAATGGGATTCAAGTCCAATCAAAACACATTTTCAGTGTTTTGATCAGATAGGGTCGAATTCGAGAAATTCTTAAACTAGTAGGGGAATTTTTGAACCGAGAAAATTTTATTTATATCAATCGTTCATAAAGATTTAAGAAATTAGTATATCAGAAACTGTAAAGAGGCATAGTCATAGAAGATTGTATCAATCGTCAAAAGGGAAGTGACGCTCGTCATTCATCAATTTTTTTTTTTTTTTGATACAATAAGTCATCGAGTAGAAATTTATGAGTTGAAGTTGTCAAACAATTACTAACAGGAATGATTATGAAAATGCAATTTTTTTTCTTCCTTTTCTTCATTAATTTATGCATCCAATAACAATATCTAGTGAAAATAGACATGATGAGATGCTTTTTACAGTGAGCACGCAAAGGATTGGACAAGATAAAGCATCTACGCTCGAAATATGTCAAAGCGAACTTAGTTTCCGAGGCACAGCTTGTGATTTCTATAATTACTAGTCACAATCTTTCATTTTTTTTAGTATCGAAGGCTAACAAAAGATTATATTTGAACTTTATACGTAATATTTGAGAACCACCTTTTAGTTTAGTAATTTTTTTCGTTTCTCGGCATCCTCTACCAAATATGTGACAAGAGATTTAAGTCTTTGTGATTTGGTGAAAGTTGATTTTTGTTATCAAATTTGAGAATAAATACCGCCCTATACCAGAATAGATGTAAAACTTGGAGCACAAATCAATTAAACTTAGTCTATATGAATATACCCCGACGTCGGCCCTAAACGGCTAAACTCGATGCTCTGCTCGCCAGTAATATGATCAAACCTCCTTAACTTTGAGCAAGCGTCTTCCAGTATTCCAACAATACAAGCAAACAAGCCATGCTACGCATGGTTGAGGAAAGAGCAAAAATGTATTTACGATAAGTTGGAAGATAAGATCAAATTTGCTAACAAACAACTTTCCTTCTAAACTCAAAAAAGGCAATGTTAATTCCCGACCTGTCCCAATCTGAAAGTTGTCCCGCTCAGGACTCGGGTAGGATCGGGTTGTCTCGAACCCGACCTGAATCTGAATACGCCCAACCCTAGAAAAAACAAAAGAAAAAGAAGCTAGTAAATCGTTATAGACCTCTAGTGTACATTACTTTTCACCAACATCGACACATATAAACTGACATCTATGTTTCTAGCAAATGTTTCTTTCAATGTCACCTGCACAATGAGAATTCTAAGGCCCATTTTGTTAGCTCCAATTTGTGGTAACACTATTACATTCATGATGAAAAAAACTCCGTCAAATATCAACTGGCAATTTCTATAATATACTTGCAAGTCCGTACCTCAAGTTTCTCTATTTTGTTTCAAGAATTCTAGGTCTTTCATTTGCTGTTTTACAGCTTCTTTTGGTAGGGGCCGTGATCCAGAAAAATTGTTCTCATAGCTGCCTTCTGCTAATTTCCTTGCCTTGTCTTTCACGATACTTGCCATCTCAAGCTGCTCAACTGATGGAAAAACTGCACCGAGTATGGTGATTAGTAGTCTCTCATCTTCGTCTTCTATAGGTTCCTTACCAAAGCAACAAATGTAAATCGCTTCAAGAGCCTTCTCAGCACGATTCACCATAGGAATGTTTGGGGTGGGAGCCCTTAGTTTGGCTCGTCTCTGCAGCATGTACATAATTTTTATTAAGAAAGTATATAGATAGGTGTAAAATATAAATGAAAACTGGGATCAATACCAAACTAACCAATGTACAAACAGGGATCTTCATCCCAACATACACAAGAGTTCATTATGCATTTTCTTTCCAACCAATGGGCAGTCTAATAATGCTACTAAGCTTATGTTCTCCCATCTGAATCAGTTATGAAATGGCTTTCGATGCCCACATTTAGTTTGCACCATGTAGTTAAGGATGACAAAATGAGTCACGATTCATTTATCCTATTCGAATTTAGTGAATATGGATTAAGAAAAATAATTCAAATAATAAATGAATCGAATATGAATTTACTGTTAGACATATAATTTTATTTATACCCTTGAAGCATATAAAATAACATTTTATTTCATTAATAAAAGTTTATTCATACATATAATTGAGCATACATTGATGAGCGCAAATTTATAAAGTATGTGATCTATGTACTAGGCATATAATGTTAATACAAAGGGTATAGATCACAAGTTCTTTATAAATTAAATGAAGTTCATAGTCATTAATGAAAAATGGCATTTCATTATGTAAGGTTGTAGTTTTTCTGCTTCTTATAGTGGATGATTTGCCTTGATCATCGAAGTAGAGATTTCGAGTAGAAAAACTAGTGTATATATTACATTGAACAGGACTATTATGAATTTCGATCTGGTTAACTAAATGTCGTAGATCTTAATTCCCAAAAGCTTTAATAAGCTTAATTGATATTAATTTGAGCATGTAATGAACTTACATTCATGCATTGTATCTTTTGAATTATTACGGAGTGAGATTCAAATTAAACGGTCAAAACCTCGATAGTTTGGAGATATAATTCATAGGTCGTAGGAACATGTATTTGCAAGATGGAATCTAATAATTAATGTCCACCTAAACTGTTTACAGTACTTGATTATTAGAATTTGTGATCACAGTTTATTCAATAAATTATTTATTAAATAATAATATTTATTTATAAATTTATTTACAAATATAGACATATTAAAAGTGATCATTAGAGTATTCAGTGACTTAGGGGTAAATAAGTAATTAAAGAGACAAGACATTTTTCATGACTTAGCTTTAATTATGGACATCAATTAGAGGGTCAATTAAATGGTTATTGTTGGTCTAAAGACCAAACCCAATTTAATTAAAATGAGTTTTAATTAAATAGACTTTTATTTTATAATATGGATTACTAGAGTACAGCCTTTGGCTTTTAGTGGAATAGCCTGGGGTTAATTTATAAGAATTGATGTATTATGAGATACTAAGGATAAACCTTCTAAGTTGGAGTTAAGAAGCATATAGGTCTTGCAGTCCCTCTACTAGCTCAAATCCAATCAAATTATAATTTTTTAATCCTAATCAAATTCTAAATACCTAAGGGAGATCCCTATATATATAAGAGATATGTAATAAAAAAAGGTGACCACAACCATACAGAAAAAAATTCTTTTACGTATTTTTATTTGAGAAAAGAATTTAATTAATACAATTCTCTCAGATTTGGGTATTAGTAGTTTTAGAAATTAAGAAACATCCACGTGCCCACACGCGTTGAGTTTGAAGATTGAGGATAGTAGAGAAGATTGCAGCCATTCAATTCAAGATCTGCCATAACGAGAAATTTAAGTAATCTTCTATTCCTATATATATAATTATGAACACGACGATCTGGCTTCCGCTGCGTTTATTTTTTATAACTAATTTTTTTTTGTTTATCATACCAACAACTAGTATCAGAGCAGCATTGTTTCATATTATGTAATGAATGATTGAGCCCATAATAATTTATGGTTAGGTTAATTCTTGGTGATTCTTTTTTTTTTGTAAGCCAATTAAATAGTTTAGAGTTTTAATTTGTAATCTAAAGAATATATATTTTTATTATTATTTTGGTTGTAATAATAAAACTAAAAAAAGAAAGAAAAAAAGTGAAAAATGTAAAAAAAAAAAAATGCAAGGAATGGGCGGCATGAGAGAAAGGGAAGATGATGTTTATTTGAAAAATATCATTTAGACCCCTTTAATTTTAATTAATTATGATAAAGTTAAGAAATTTCACGTACGTTATAAATTAATCCTTAAAAATTTGTAAATTATGCAAATAGATCAGATTATTTTATTTCACTCAGCCCTTTCAAATATTCGGTAATTAAAGATTGATCAAATAACTTTGAGATATTTACAGATAGGTCCTAAATTTAACCAAAATTTATTTTTGAATTAATTTTGGGTATTTATAAATTTAAAGTTGGTTCAAACTTTTTTTAATCTTAGTTCAATTTTATAAAATTTTATTTGGACTATTTTATTAAAATTATTGGGTCTAAAAATATTTTTTATTTAAATATTTTTTGAAAGTCTAAAGAAATTTTAAAGCTTAAAATAAGCCAAATTTATTTTTAAAATAAGTGGACCAAGAAAAATTAAGAGGCCCAAAATCCAAGCCCATAATAGGAGACAAGTAAGAAAATGTAACATTATGGAAGAGCCCAAGTTGATTTCAAGGAAGACTTTGAAAAATTTAAACTTAGTTTTTAATCTTTTTCTTCATAGGAAAGTCATGAATTATGGGTTATTTATTTATCTAGTTAATTGATTGGATGAATAATATGTCATATAGATTAAAGGCGCCACACTCACATGTCCATGCATAAAATATATTATATTGTATAACATTAATGTTTTAATGAGATTAGAATAAGATTATTGTTATAATTTTAATATTATATTAATTTATTATATAACGTGACCTTATTAGTTATTTTATGAAAATAAAAATAGATATTAATGAGTAGAATGTCATTTTATAAATTAATTAAAAACTCTAAAAATTAAAATATTGAGTGAAAGAAGGCTTTAGGCATAAAACCCATGGCCTCCATTATTAGTCTTATAGTAAGGTAGAAGAATGCCTTGCCTTAAATCTTGTGAACTTCCTACGGAGGGTATTAATCAGAACTGGTTACTAGGTAGGACTTCTCTAAAGGATATGATCCAATATAGGACTCACGTAAAACTGACTACTTTACGGTAGCTTTTTTAATTGGAAAATATAAATGATTGAAATAATGGTTGTACACTCAACTTAGGTTAATTGATATCCTCCCTACGGAGTTCTTGTTAATTAAATCTAAGGGCCAAATAATCGGTAGTTTATTATTATTTGATATGAGATATCTAGATAATAATAATAAATTAGTATAGTACTAGTCTGATTTATGACGGATACGACCACCATACGTAGGCATATTCTGAATGAAAATTAGATTATTGATGTATAATGTAGTTAAAGAGTTCTACATAAATGCATTTTATGTATTCATGCAAAAGCAACACATGCTTTCAGATAATGTATGCTCACGTATGAATTTATTTTTCAGAATTATGTATTCATTCAACCCACTAACATCCATCCTTAACCAAAACAAGTTAACCGAAAATAATTATGTGGATTGAGAAAGGAACTTAAATATTGAACTCACAGTTGAATAACACAAATATGTCCTGACTGATAAATACACTTAAATACCTAATGAAAATGCACCCTAAGATGGAATAAATGCTTATGATAGTCAAATGACTAAGGCCCATCTTTATCTTTTGGTCTCAATCCTAGAGAAAAGAGTAGTAAGAAGAATAAGCCAAAGGAAGCATCTAATTTAAAGTTTGTGCAAATTTATAAAAAGGTAGTAAGGCCCAAAGGAAATTGTTTCCAATGTGGTATTAAAGGGCATTAGAAGAGAAACCGTCATTTAGTTAAGTTTTTAATAACTAAAAGGACATCTTCACCTTCTGGTAAAATTTTTTTCATTGAGACATGCTTACTAGTTGATTATACTAATTCTTGGATAGTAGATTATGGAGCCATTAATCATATTTGCAATTCATTGCAAGGGTTTTAGGAAATCAGACAACTCAATGAAGTGAAGATCAGTCTAAGGCTAGGAAATGGCTCAACTGTTGCAGCCAAGACAGTGAGAGTTGTTCAACTTTATTTTGATGATTTTAGGACATTAGTATTAGATGATTGTTTGTGTACCGAAACTCAAAAGTAATTTGATTTCAGTTAGTTATTTGAATAAATTTGGTTATTCTTTTATATTTGACTCAACTATGGTGATAAAAAAAAAGTCGTTTATATGTTTTGGTACACTAGTTAACAATCTATACTACATATATCCTAAAATCAACTCACTACATGACACAGAATTGAATAATGAATCTAATCACTATAAGAGAATTAAAGTAACTCCCACTAATTAAACGTATCTATGGCATCTATGTCTTGGTCATAGTAGTCTAGATAGGATCTAAAGACTGGTCAAAGATGAACTTTTGAGTTCATTGAATATTGAACTATTACCAGTCTGTGAATCCTGTATAGAAGGTAAAATGACCAGAAGACCCTTTAATACTAAAGGTAATAAAGCCATTGAAACATTAGAATTAGTGCACTCTGACGTGTATGAGCCCATGAGCACACAATTTAGGGGAGGTTATGAATATTTCATCACTTTCATTGATGATTATTCTAGATTCAGTTATGTGTACCTAATGTGCCACAAGTCTGAGGTGTTTGATAAATTCAAAGAGTTTTAGGCATAAGTGAGTTCATGACTTATTTGTTAGACAATGAGATATTATCGCAGTTGACTGCACCAGGGTTACCCCAGCAAAATAGTGTAGCAGAAAGAAGAAATAGAACTCTTCTTGAAATGGTGAGGTCAATGATGAGTTATTTAGCTTTACGCATCTCGTTCTAGGGTTGTGCCTTAGAAACAACCATATATCTTCTTAACTTAATTCCATCTAAGTCAGTCCCTAAAACACCTCTGGAAATGTGGATAGAAAGTAAACCAAGTTTACGTTATATACATATATGAGGTTGTCCAGCACATGTGCTAAAAGGAAAGACAAACAAGTTGGAATCTAAGTCAGAAGTTTGTCTGTTTGTAGGCTATCCTAAAGGAACAAGAGGAAGTATTTTCTATAGTCATCAAGATAAGAAAGTATTAGTTAGCACTAATGCAATCTTTCTTGAAGAAGACTATATATAAAAGACTTCAAGCCTAAGAGTAAGATAATTCTTGATGAGTTACTTGGGAACTCTAATATTGTGCCTCATAGAGTCAGTGAGTTAATTCCCAATCTAAATCATAATAACAAACCAGAGCTAGTTGTAGAACAACAACCACCGGTACTTTGTCATAGTGAGAGGATTATTAGATGTTAAACTAGGTACACGTTAATTGAAAAGTCATTTCAGGCAGTCTCTAATGAGCATGAACTAAATCCCACTAGTTATGATAAAGCAATGGTTGATAAAGATGCAAACCATTGGCATAAAGCTATGAAATTATAAATGGATTCATGTATTCTAATAAAGTCTGGGAACTTGTATAGAAACCTGAAGGGATAAAACTCATAGGGTGTAAATAAGTCTACAAGAGAAAGAGAAGGGTAGATGGGAATGTGGAAACCTTCAAAGCTAGACTTGTTGCTAAAGGGTACACTTAGAAAGAAGGTATCGATTATGAGGAGACCTTTTCACCGGTAGCCATGCTTAAGTCTATTAGAATTCTCTTATTCATTACAGCAAATCTTGATTATGAGATTTGATAAATAGATGTCAAGACTGCCTTTTTTAATGGCAATCTTGAAGAAAGTATCTATATGATACAACCAGATGGTTTTATAGCTATAAGCCAAGAGCATATGGATTGTAAACTGCAAAAATCTATCTATGGGCTTAAATAAACATCTAGATCATGGAACATTAGATTTGATAAGGCAATCAAATCATTTGGTTTTGATCAAAATCCTGATGAAACTTGTGTTTACAAGAAGATAGATAAGCGGTTTGTGATTTTTCTAACCTGTATATAGATAATATACTACTCATTGAAAATTATGTAGGAGCATTATCATCAGTTAAAATTTGGTTATCTAACCAATTTGATATGAAGGACTTAGGTGAAGCTAGTTACATCCTTGGAATTAAGCTATTGCGAGATCGTAAAAATAGGATGTTAGCTTTATCTCAAGCTGCGTATATAGACAAAATTATGGTTAGGTTTGCTATGTATGAATCCAAAAAGGAAACATTTCCTTTTAGACATGGAGTTAATCTATCCAAGAATCAGTGTCCTAAAACTCCTGAAGAGATAGATCACATGAGAGAAATACCTTATGCATCAGCAGTAGGAAGTCTCATGTATGCAATGTTATGTACTAGACCAGATATTTATTATGCAGTCGGCATGGTCAGCAGATATCAATCTAATTCAAGACTAGAACATTGGACTGTAGTAAAACATATATTTAAGTACCTTCGGAGAATGAAAGATTATATGCTTGTATATTCCAGTGAGGATCTTATACCTATTGGGTATACAAATTCAGATTTCCAATTAAATAAGGATGCCCGGAGATCTACCTCAGGATATGTGTTTACTTTAGGTGGTGGAGCTATAAGTTGGAGGAGTGTAAAACAATCATGCATTGCAGACTTTATTAAAGAAGCTGAATATATAGTTTTACCTGAAGCTACAAAATAGGCTATATAGCTCCGAAAGTTCCTTACGGGGCTTAAAATGGTACCGAGTGCTTAGATGCCTAATGTTCTTTATTAAGATAATAGCAAGGGTAGTAGCACAGTTTAAGGAACCGAATATCACAAGAGAAGGAAACACATTGAGAGAAAATCATGTTTGGTAAGGAAGTTTTGTGCAAAAATGTGAGGTCATGGTATCCAAGATTACGTAAGCAGATAATCTAGTAGATTCATTCACCTAAGTCATTGCCAGCAAAGAGTTTTGAAACTCATATGAATAATATTGGAGTTCAATAGTTACTCGATATGCTTTAGAGCAAGTGAGAGATTGTTAGACATATAATGTTATTTATGCCCTTAAAGCATGTGAAATAACATTTTATTTGATTAATAAAAGTTTATTCATATATATAATTGAGCATACATTGATGAACCCATATTTATGAAGTATATGATCTATGTATTAGGCATATGATGCTAATACAAAGGGTATATATCACAAGTTCTTTATAAATTAAATGAAGTTAACAACCATTAATGAAAAATGGCATTTCATTATGTAAGGTTGTAATTTTTCTGCTTCTTATAGTGGATGATTTGTTTTGATCATCGAAGTAGAGACTTCGATTAGAAAAATTAGTGTATATATTACATTGAACAAGACTACTGTGAATTTCGATCTGGTTAAGTAAATGTCGTAGATCTTAATTCACAAAAGCTTTAATAAGCTTAATTGATCTTAATCCTAAGCAGGTAATGAACTTATATTCATGCATTGTATCTTTTGAGTTATCACGGAGTGAGATCCAAATTAAACGGTCAAAACCTCAATAGCTTGGAGATATAATTTCATGGGTCGTAGGAACATGTATTTGCAAGATGGAATATAATAATTAATGTCCACCTAAGCTGTTTGTAGTACTTGATCATTAGAATCTATGGTCATAGTTTATTCAATAAATTATTTATTAAATAATAATATTTATTTGTAAATTTATTTATAAATATAGACATATTAAAAGTGATAATTAGAGCATTCAGTGACTTAGGGGTAAATAAGTAATTAAAGAAGTAAGACATTTTTCATGGCCTATTTTTAATTATGGACATCAATTAGAGGGTTAATTAAGTGATAATTGTTGGTTTAAAGGCCAAGCGTAATTTAATTAAAAAGAGTTTTAATTAAATAGGCTTTTATTTTATTATATGGATTACTAGAGTACAGTATTTGACTTTTAATGGAATAGCCTGGGGTTAATTTATAAGAATTGGGGTATTATGAGATAATAAGGATTAAGCCTTCTAAGTTGGAGCTAAGAAGCCTATGAGTCTTGCAGTCCCTCTACTAGCTCAAATCTAATCAAATTATAATTTTTTAATCCTAATCAGATTTTAAATACCCAAAGAGATCTCTATATATATGAGAGGTATGTAATAAGAAAAGGTGACCACAATCATATAGAAAAAAAATTCTTTTACGTATTCTTACGTGGAAAAAGAATTTAATTAATACTATTCTCTCAGATTTGGGTATTAGTGGCTTTAGAGATTAAGAAAGATCCACGCGCTCACACGCGTTGAGTTTGAAGATTAAGGATAGTAGAGAAGATTACAACTATTCAATTCAAGATCTGCCATAACGAGGAATTGAGATAATCTTCTATCCCTATACATATAATTATAAATAAGACGATTTGCCTTCCGCTACGTTTATTTTTTATAAACAAATTTTTTTTATTTACCATACCAACATTTACGAATAATCAAATAAATCGAATTAGCATTTGAACACTCTAATTCGTCAATTCATTTACAATTCATTACTATTTACATTACTAATTAGCGAATTCAAACAAGACACGAATTTGTTTAGAATTCGTATGAGATTCAAATTTTAAAAAATAAAAAATTTATTAGTTTTGTAACAACTAAATATGAAATATAAAAAAATAGTAAACAATTAATATTTAAAAACCTAAAAAAATAAAATATAATAAAATTTACAAAACAAATAAGAATGTATTATGGATTGTTAATAATTTTAGTTAATTTTTAAAATAAATAACAAATTAAATTTGGGTCGAATATGTATCGATTCAGTCTAATTCGTTTTGAAAACAAATGAAATACGAATTTGAGTTTCGAATATGAATATGAATTGAATACTACTCACTAAGATTTTGTTATACCTTACTTGAATTTGATGAGACTTCGATTCATTTATTCTTCGATTCATTTACTCGTTTTGCCACTCTGCATGTAGTAACACATTTAAAGAGCATTCTATGCCAACTGTGAGATCTGGTTACTTAAGTAGCATTTTGTGAATGATAACGGAGACAGAACAATTAAATTTAACACTTGGATTTAAAAGAAAAAGAAAATCTATGAATGCATTTTGTTCTCTTAAAATTTCAATAAAACTTAAGATAGAGAAATGGTGTTAGTCCTCTTTGATGAGGTATCAATCTGAATAACAAGCTGTATGTTCGTAAAGGGAGAGAAACATTTGAAATCTGGGTATCCTTAGTCTTACACAGCTCTAAATTTTTTAAGGAATACTTTTTAAGTTATTCCATATTTCAGAATCTAATCACATTAGTTCTTGGCCTACACAATTTCCACCATGTTTGTGAGTGTCGTTTAGTTGTTAAACGTACCTAGCAACATGCTTAGAAGATAATACACTACATTGAGCACTAAACCTATATGTGACTACTCTGCACTTACTATTATTTCATTGCTCATTTAGATGGTTGTATTTCATTTTCTATCCTACTTTCCACCTTAGACAATCTTTTTTCTTGGATCAATGTATCCTCAACACTCAACTAAATTTTCAATGATTACAATGATACTCCATACAAAGTGGGAAAACTTAAATGTAAAGATGACGCACTGAATCACATTCCAAATATTATGCCTCATTAGTAAGAATTCACTGAAACTTAGACATCCAATCCATGCTGTGGAAAAACAGCTACCTATAATGAAAGAAAATCCACTTCCATAGTTCAAATTGAGATATCATTTGTCTTCCCAACTCCTCCAATCTTCTAGACAATAAATGCAATAGCATTTGGAATTTTAAGAAGTTCACAGTTCCAATATTCTTTAATATTATAGTGTTAGGTTTTATTATTATTTTTATATGAACTCACATATTAACAATAATTATACATTATGAGTTATCTTAAAATAAAGGTTAATTTAAGTGGTGTATTCAGGCTATCTCTAATTGGGCTCTAAAAATATCTAATTCAATATAGACTTGACATATGTAAAATCTAATACTAGCTAAATTATGATTGATATGATTATAATTTAATTTAATATATAAAAACTTCTTTTTGAGTTATGGCCTACAAGTCAAATCATTAATTCTTATTAAAGATTGTTAATCCTCGTATTTTAATCACTATAATTTTCTCGTGTATACTTTTCTCAACATTTATCTTAATAATTTGATATGATAAATTTAAAAGTTGTATCTTGTGGATATCAATCCTAATTATAATTATGTCTAACACAGAGAGTCTGAATGCTACAAATATCTCTCAAACAAGCTTGATTATGACAAACAGTTATTATTTTAAAGAATTGGTGCTAAATGTAAATGTGCTTAAAAAAAATCGTTTGATCAGTTTCAGATCAAGACCCCTGCTGTTTTATCTTTTTTTGTTAAAAAAAAATTAAATGATTGGTTGCCAACATGTGGCCTTTTGGACTATAGGTTTTGCTTGGACTAGTAACAGATAGAAGACAAGAACCAGGTACCCATTCAATAATAAATTTCTTGCCAATAAACTCAAATCAAGAGTTAAACTCTTTGCACACTGGAATCGGTGAAAAAAAGGGATATAAGATATTAACTAACCTCTTTGGCCTCATTCATCAAAGCAAGGAAGGTCTGCTCCTCGAATTCAAGATCATTTGAAATGCGAAGCCTTGCTGCTCCCTCCAGAATGTCCTCAGATTTGAGTAGACCAGCACCAACAGCTGCTAGCCAACAGCACAGCAACACATACAATGGATCCCCCGTCTACCCAAATTGCAAAACCGACTCAAGAACTTAATTTAGAATATAATAATGGGATTATAATAGAAACACAATATATCTGATGCCAAATTCAAAATATAATGTTGCAATACAATATGAAAATATAAGGCAATATGCACCACATTTTGTATATAGGATGCCGTAGTTAGGAAACGGCCCTTAATCAAAGCACAATTTTATGAAATTTTAAGGGAAAAAAATTATAAATTGATTCAGTTTCCACTTAGAACCAACACTTAAGAAAACAGTGCATATGTCAAAACAAAATCAAGATTACAAGTATTAATACAAAATCAAATTTAAGCAACAAAAACAAACACAAACACAAACAAAAATATATCATCATAGCCTGAGAGACCAAAAAAAAGAAAAAATTGAAAAATTCAGTGCGATTACCCGTCCCCGCCGTTCTTGAAAGTCATAAAAAGCTTTAGAGTCATTAATGCTACATTTCTTGCCGACCCTTCTTCGAAACTCAGCAAAATCAATAATATCACCACCAACCCCACCTTCATCACTGAGAATTCTCGCCACAAGACCAATCACCGGTAATGAACCGATAACTTTGCTAGCAAAACTAGAGATAGAGTTTTGGTTCTCAATGTAAGCTTTTACCGTCAAGACTCCATTAGAAGAGTTGGGAACTTTTCTAAAAGTGTTAAGCCTTGTGGGGTTGCCTTGAATTTGGTGGATAATGAGAAGTGAAGGTGAAATCTGAATGCAAGAAGTGAAGATGTGGGAGCTGGTTTTTGCGTTTGAAGAAGATAGAGTGGTGATCGGCGATGTTGCAAACATGATAGTCGAGTTGAGTTTGTGAAAATGTGGGAGTTAATGTCTTTGGTTTTAGTGAACAAGACATGATATCCTCTCGTTTATTTATATGCTATCCACTGAAGAGAGATTTTGTGTTCTTTGGTGCATGCTAAGCGCTATGCGATTCAATTTGCATGACAGGTGTGGGCTTTTACATAGGAGCAACCCCAATCATTGCTTTTTCTTTAACCCAAGCACAAATAAGTTAGTCCCACGGGATATTAATAAGACTCAGGTTGGGTACCGATCAAAACAATTTTTTAATATATTAAAGTGAGAATTTATGATATTTTAATATTTGTTGATTTTTCAAGAAAGTGATAGAAAACAAAAAAAAAGTTAAGCAAACAGAGAAAATTAAATGATTATAGGAACAATCTGAATTAAATTGATTAGAAATGAGGTTATATACAAATGAATTACTAAACAACAAAAGAAGTTAAAATTGACAGATAAAGATCTAACAACCTAACAACCTTCAAAACAAATTCTTCAACTAACTCTATTTATATTTTAATCAACCAATTTAATTAACTTATTGATCCATGTCAACATCAGACAATTTGTCATCAATCATGATCATCTAACTCCACTTCAGCATTGAGTCCTTATGTTGTTGAAGCCTAGTTGAACAACCTTGTTACTATTGCTGGCCCATCTAAAGTTGATGTTGTTCGCATGCAAAGTAAACAATAAGGACTTATCTTAGGTTATTTAACGAAACGTCTTTTTTAAGTTTATTTTAATAAATTCAAGGTTTATACATAAAATTAGTGTTCGTGAAATTATATACACATGAATTGTAATTGTAAGTATACAGATCATAATTAAATAATAAAGTAATAAATGAGTATTATTCTTACGAAAATTAATGTAATAAATTAATGTTAAGTATTATAATATTGACAACTTAATTTTATCTAAGTTAATTTAAAAATTAAGTTGAATTATGAAATTAAAGATACTTAAAATAAATAATTTAATAAATCAAGGAGGTAAGAATTTTATAATAAAGTGTCATAGGGTTTTGATTTCACTCTATCATTCTTATATTCTTTATAATTAGTAATTAATAATTAATTTTTGAATTCATTAATCAAACGTTTAAAATTAATCTCATTACCTCTTCCAAGTGTCAAATGAGATCCTATGCATACACAACCAAATTGATATCCTTATTTAACTTGTTATCTATACATGCATTAAGTTATCCTTCAATCTTCAATGGTCTCCAACAATCTAAGCTCCAAGTATGTTTCTCTTACTAACAACCCATTGTTTTCTCTCAAAATTTCGTGCTCTCTATCTTCCTCTCAAATGAGACCTTTAGCTTTCTTTTTATAGGTCATAAAATTAGGACAAAATAAAATTTTCTACATCGAATGGCACTACAGCATTGGATTTTCGCGCGGGGGGTAGGGGAGGGGTGGGGGGTGGGGGGGTATTATTCATGTAACAATACTTAAACAGTAGCACTATTTATTTTCACTATTCACCACGCCACGACGGGGCAATGTAGCCAAAGTACTATTCATAACTAATGTAGTAGTCATTATAGCCCTTTGATATTTTTGTGCGTTTTTCTCGACTTTTCACCCTAAATAGTTCCATTAACTTGGAACCTACAATATAAAATTAACGCACATTAAAAAATATATTATTATTTAAATTAAACAATTATCAAATTTAGGATATTAAAACAATAGATATAAAATACACTCATCAAACTCTCCCCAAACTTAAATGCTTGTTTGACCTCAAGAAAGGAGGCACAACTTAAAACTAAAATGATAAGAAATTATAAGAAGACACTGAACACTAGGTCGACAAATGATTAGCAAATTGTCTCAAAAATTTCTCATGACTACAAATCTCAAGAAAAATTTAAACATCATAATAGTTTAACATATTAATCCAATACTTGTTCTACTCCATAAGTGACCTACTTAGTGCATGTGTGTATAGCTAGAATTATTAGTCATATGTACTCGGATTAGTTTATGCACACAAGACAATGAAATGGTCTTTATGAGTTTTTACTTAATTAACACTCTATAGGCTTATTTTTTGCATCACTCTCCACTAATGTAGGCACACACATAATCAAAAATCAAATAGAACTTTATCTAGCTTGTAATGTATGGCTAGGGTAAGGGTAGCATAAACACACATTCCTTTAGAGATTATTTAAACCAAACCATTTGTTTTCCACCCAATTTCCCATAAGCTTATTTTTTTGATCCCCTTGCTATTTTGTTGTTTCATTCTTTTAAGTTAGGGGTATAGCAAACCGAATTTATACAATTTTTTTAATGTTTGATTGATTTATTTATTTTACATAAATAAGTCACTATACACCTCAACTTAAGCTTTACAATATTAGAATAACCAAAATCCATAATCAAATCTATAACCTTTTTTTAATTCACTTTTTAATTTTCAAAAGTCAATATAACTCTCTAAAAGGAGTGTTCTGCCTATAGAGTGATAAGTACTATGACGGATAATTAAAATAAAGGCTAAGGTATTGATGTGATTAGAGAAGAAAAATTATTATTAGGCTCAACTGGGTGTAACTAGGGGTAAAAATATATACAGGTTGGCTTAAAAGGGTCAATTGGTCCAAAGATAGCTTAAAATTATATCTTAAATTATGTATGCCCTAGGATTTCTCCCTGAGTAATACTCAAACAAGTTTTAGTATATTTTTGAGACCATAAGCATTCTTGTTATGCATAAACATCTTTTAAGTAAGCATAAAAACTAAATGATCCTAACTACGTGCTCGAAAGATCAAGTGATCACAAAATTAAAGCCAAACTTGTATTAGATTACTAAGTAACCAATCATAACATTTATTATTTCCAAAAGAAAGTAGCATTTGAAATTATGTTTCTATTTCATATTATTGACTACTAATCATTCATCAACCTGCAACTAACGACAAAAAAAATAAAAAATTGCATGCAAAATAAAATAACTAAAAATAATTATCGTAAGGAGTAAGCATGATTAAACATAGTAAATGAACATTGAATAATATTTTCCTCCCCAAAAATTAAAGTTGACATTGTCCACAATGAAAAAAATAAGAGTAAGTAAAAGAAACTTCCCTCATAAACAATGGTTTAGTGTGGCAGTGCTTAAATTGTGAGGTGAAAATTGTTATTTGAGTTGGTGCCTAAAGCCTTTGAGAGATGCTTCCCAAAAAATGGAGTTTGATAAGCCATGTTGTTTGATGATGTTTGAGGTAGAATTTGGTGATAATTTGGTGTTCGAATGGTAGAAGGATGATTAGGGGAAGTGAGGAAGTGTTCAAAGTGGCTTAAGGGTGTAGTTAGGAAGTGATTTATAGGGGGTTGAAATGGAGCCACGGCCTGAACATATGGCATTACGGCACCACAACTTGGGTTTTTAAAATTTAGTTTTCTAGGTGTTAGGGCCACACCTTGTTAGCTTTGCTTTCGATTCTTTTTCCATACTTTATAATGTTTCGAGTTATTGTTTTAACATACTACAATAAAGAAAAAAAAACATTAAAAACTAAGATTGAAATTGACTTGGGTTGCCTCTCAGGAAGCGCTTAATATAACGTCTTTGGCTTGACGTCTTTTGAATTCATAGGGAATAAAACCACACTTTGGAGGCATTTCACCTATGAAATACTCTATTTTTGGTATGTATTCCATAACCTTTTCAATCTCCTTCCTAGATTTTCAAAGCTCTAAAAGATGAGGATCAATGAATAATCCAAACTTTCTCGTTTTGAGCTTGCTCGAAAAAGTTTTAACCTTGGTCAGAAGAATAATCCTTATTGGCCGGTATTTGATTGTTTTTCCATCATGATCTAGCCATGCCTAATCTTTTTCCTTGTTTGGTGCATCTTCACTTTCTGATGGGCTATCTCATTCACATTTAAGGGCTATGTTCCTCCATTCAAATGTGCATTGTCAATCTTCAAGTATTTTCCAAAGTTATTTAGTAACTTTATCTCATTGAAAACCTTGAATGTTAAGAATGGTCACCCAAGAATAATAGGAATATTCCTATCTTTCTCTATGTCTAGAACCACAAAGTTCACCGATAGGATGAATTTTCCTACTTTGGCCAACACATCTTCAATAACACCCTATAGATAAGTTATAGATCTATCTTCTATTTGCAAAGAAATAGTAATGGGCTTTAACTGACCAAGACCTAACTTTCAGAAAATAGATAGAAGCATTAGGTTTATACTTGCTCGAAGGTCACATAAGGCCTTTTCAAAAGTAGACTCCCTAATAATATAAGGGATGGTGAAACTATATAGATCTTTCAAATTTTGAGGCAACTTACGTTGAAGGATTGCACTATAGTCATCCGTTAGTTTCACAGTCTCATAGTCCTCTAAACTCATTTTTTTTTACAACACCTATTTCATGAACTTTATATAATTAAGCATTTGCTCCAAAGCTTCTGTAAAAGGGATTTTGTATGAATCTTTTTAAATACTTCAAGGAATTTAAAAAATTGGGCATCTAACTTCTTTTTGTTGAAACGTTGAGGATATGGCAATAGTGGAGCAATGATAGGAGGGTTATCTAAAAAGAAAATAGAGTTGAGTTTGTGATTCACCTTAGATGGTTCTACAACAACTTCTTATTTATTGTCCTCAATCATATTTTTCTCCAGAGCTTCAACTTCTAAGAGTGTTGGGTTTAAATTGCTTTCTCAAGATAGCTTCTATATCACTTAGAAACTTGCTGAAAGATTAATCTTTGATTGCATTGGCAAGTTGGCGAATTTGCACCTCTAGTGATTTCAATGTACCATTCATATAGGTGCAATGTGTCTCAATATTATTAAAATGGGCCTCTCCCTTATCTCAATAATAAAGTGCCCAAAAAGTCCTATAAAGAAGGCTTTTTCTCAGCCAATTGTTGATTAAATCTCGATGGAGGTTGCAAAGCATTTCTTGCATTGCTATAGGAGATATTTTCATGATTACAGAGCCGAAGATGATAATGTATAGGCAAGTTGTTACTTTGGTAGTTGACATATTAAACTTGTTTCAAATTACTCCTTTCACTGGTGTAAGACACATCTATAACTATCATTGGATCTTTACTTGTTAAAGCCTCTCTAGTATTAAGTGCAACAATTTGATCTGTCAAAGCTGAAACTTGATCTAAAAGTGCAACAATTAGATCAACTTCATGCACTTCAGTGGCCTTCCTCACAATAGACCTCTCATTAGGCCATTGGTAATTGTTGCATGCCATTTCCTCCAATAAAACCCAGGCTTCTTTTGCGGTTTTTAACAACAAAGTACCACTTGCCGCCACATTTACAATAATTCTTGTTTACCCATTTAGTCCGTCGTAGAAGATTTTTATTTGGAACCAATCTTAGTATCTATGCTGGGGGAACCTCCGGATAAGGTCTTTGAACCACTCCCAAGCTTTATAGAAAGGCTCAAAATCTAATTACCTAAATTATGCTATCTCTTCTTAAAGTTGCAAAGTCTTAGATGGTGGAAAGAATTTAGTAAAAACTTTTTGTGCAAGCTCTTCTTATGTTGTAATGCTTTATGGTTGCACAGAATGGAGCCATTCATTTGCCTTGTCCTTAAGAGATAATAGAAACAAGCGTAGATGAATAGTATATTCCATAACTCCATTCATCTTCATAGCGTTACAAACCTCCAAAAATATAGTAAGATGAACATTTGGATCCTCACTTAGCAATCTCCCATATTGATTTTGTTGCACCATATTGATAAGGGTTGGCTTCAATTCAAAATTGTTGGCCTAAACTACTTGATGTCGAATCCTCAAATAGTTCTCATTAACCATAGGCCTAAAATAGTCCCTCAATGCCCATGGTTGTTGATTATTGTTACTGTTGTTGGCCATAGCTGGAGTTTGATCTCTTATTTCTGTTCTAAGCCTCCGCAAAGTGTGCTCAACTTCTAGATCAAATGGCAAAAGCTTCAAACTACGGGCTTTTCTTATAAGCATTCAAACAATCATAATACAACCACAACTAAAAAGAACAAAACAAAATAAAATACCTAAATTAAAATCAACTTGTGTATCCATAATATTAGTAATCAAGTAATAAAGAGATGAGTCAGTATCATTCTCACAAGGATTGGTGTCCTGAATTAATGCTAAGGGCTATGGTGTTGACAACCTAATTTTATCTGGGCTAATTTAAAGATTAAGTTGAATTATGAAATTAAAGATGCTTAAAATAAATAATTTAGTAAATCAAGGAGGTAAGAATTGGTAAAGGGTCTTGATTTCGCTCCACTTTTTCTATGTTCTTTATAATTAGTGATTAATAATTAATTTTTGAATTCAATAATCAAGGGTTTAGAACTAATCTCATTACCTCTCCCAAGTGTCAAATGAGATCTATGCATGCAAAACTAAGTTGATATCCATATCTAACTTGTTAATTATACATTCATTAAGTTAACCTTAAGTGATTACCCTAATTCTATTAGTCTCATAACTCAATAAAATTAATGCTATGCTTTTTAATTCCAATACATGGGTTAAAATTTTTCAAGCATATAACCCACAAGTCTAAATCATCTAATCAATTTTTTAATCCAATTAAAAGTATTAAACTCATAAAAAGCAAAAATGATAAACACAAGATAGTCATTAATCAACATAACACATCAAAATAAAGTACTAAGTATAGTTACATAAAGCCATAAAACATGGAATTTTGTTATCCATAGTCAAATACTCAAATACAATAATCCAAAAGTTCATAAGAGTAACCATATTTCAAACAAAAACAAATTACAAATATAAATTTCAAATTAAAATAAATGAGGTAGAAAGAAAGAACTAGTTGGAGAAGTCCTTGAGGCCTTTAACCTTTGTTTTCTCTCAAAATTTTGTGCTTTCTCTCTTCCCCCCAAATAAGACCTTTAGCTTGTTGAAAATGGTGCTTACGTGCCATCCCAATATTGTATGAATATTAATTGTTTAATATTTATGGAATAAGCATTTCGAATGAATCATTAATATTAAAAATATATAGTAAGATGCTTGTAACATTTCAGACATTGTATGTTCTAAAGGAGTTTAGACTAAGGTTAAGAGTTAGTAACGCTGAGAGTTATAATTGCTAAGAGTTAGCACTGCTAAGAGTTAATAGGTTATAAGCGTCAACGAAATAAAAAGATTTAGAGCCTTGTCTAAAAAGAGATAAAGACTTGATGGTATATTAGTAATGGCATAGTTGTAAAGAGTTGCAAATACTGCTAAAAAATGTCATTGTGCAAGTATGTTCTCGAAAGTTATGTTTCTAAATTATTTTTACTGATGTGGGTTTGTCGTTGAAAACTTTATTTAATATAGATTGGTGTATATCTATATCTAGATAGTCTAGATGGTTAGTCTTGGTAGACTATGAGCTTAGTGGAAGCTCGTATAGATATGTGGGTATTCAATAAAGACTAAGTATTTAACAGACTCAATTGGGACCTCCAGTAGACATCCCATAAAGCCGTTAATGGAAGGTTATTTCAAGTTGAGTAGCATTCGTGGTCCCTTGACCTGAGCACTACAGTGGGCTTGTAAGTGATCCACCATACTTAGGCTTCACACATGTCAGAAACCTTTTATTGTCTAACCACTAGGTGTCGCTGGGTATGATTCGATGCTCATAGAGTCTAGTGTATTTAGATATGAGATTCGTCAGCTCATATGGGTAAGTTGTATATCTAAATGCTCCAAGATTGTATTTTAGAAAATCTTATGACCATAAGTAATATATCCAGAAAAGGGTTTCCTGTGGAAAAAATAATATCTCAAAAGTTTTTGCATATATTATTTATGGGAATACAAATTTTAGTGATAAGTTTTAGATTGAGCATATGGAGACTTGACGATGATGATCTATGTCTATACTCTTTCAAGATATAAATGACGGAGGGATTATATGAATATGTATTAGCCTTAACTTATATGGCTCAATACACTGTATTTTTATTTCCATAACGTGTGTATGGGGCATTGTTTATGGATTTACAAAAGAGTTATGTAAAACAAAACGGGTATGAACCTAGGGAGTCTCACTATATGAAGTGTACTCGTTGTGCACTGGGATAGTGCACTGGATTGAATGGTTCGATCTGGAAAGTTCTCGGTAAGCCAGAATTTTTTTAGAGTCTCTTAGAGAATTGTCAAGATTTAGGTGTTAAGCATAGGATGTTGGCAAGTGGGATTTACCATCTCATCTTTTTATTGGATGCCACATGTCATGCTATTAATTTATGGCATGACAAATGGCATGTTGTTTATGTTAGAGTGTGTGGGGCCCACCAACGCTTTGGTACCCAACCAGTGGCTGACACCTCAGCACCTACTGGCGCCCCAGCACACAATCCGCAGGTTACCTGCACCCCCAAGGAATCGAACCCCCGCCCCCATCTCCATGGAGGCCTTATAGGCCTTTAGAGGTTCGTCCTTGTACCCATTGAGCTGGCCAGTGCCTCCATTCGTATTTCTATCTCTAATGCTCCGATTTGCGTCCGTTTTCTGGTATTTTTGCTCCGATAATGCTTCAACCTATCAAACAACATTAATATGCATAAATAGCCCAATTATTGAGATAATTTGAACAAATATCAAGTTAGGAAGATAAAATAGTTTATACAATTACGCCTTATCAACAGCTAAAATGGACGTCGCGGTGGTGTCACTCGATGCCACGATGCTAGGGTTGTTCAGGCTCCAGCACCGTAGCGCTAGTGAAGAGTGTCGTGGTGCTGTGGTTTTCAGGCCCTAGCGCCATAGCTTAAAGGCCTGTCGTGACAACAGTGGAGGTAGAATCTTCAGCGTCACAGCACTGGTAGGCCAACTTCATAACGCTGAGGTTTCCTAGCCCCAACGTCGTAGCACTCGCGGTTTAGCACCACAGAGCTACTAGTCCAGCATCGCAGCACTGTAAAGGTTAGTACTGTAACACTAGAGGCTGGGCCTCAGTGCCAAAGCATCGGCAACCTAAAAAGCTGTAATTACACTAGTTACTTCAATTATTTAATTTTAAATTATTTATAGTTTATTTTATGCAATTTACAATTGTTATAATATAAGTATTATAATAAATTCTGACCCATTTATTTGTATTGAAAATCACAATTGGGGCCTTTCTGGTGAGGGTTAGTTATATTTGAACAAAATCAATGTGTGATTTAGAATCAAGTCCTTATGAGATGCAAACAAGAATGCAAAAATCTCTCTTAATCAGATTGAATAGTATTTCATTATGAGATAATGTTACGCGTTGGTCTATTTTGTCAATACGGTGTTAGACGAATCACTTTGGTATTTCCCAATATTACTAAAGTGTGAGAGATTAGTTGGTGTGATTTGAACTATGCCGGTTAAACATGAGATGAGGAAAATATAAGTGAACGTATTGTCCAATATTACTAAAGCGTTAGGGTAGTATCAGTAAAAATATATTTGATCATTGATATGTTAATTTAGAATACACTTACCCAATATTGCTAAAGTGTAAGGTAAAGTTGTATTTAGGATCAATGGTGAGAGTTGCATGAGATGCAATTGACAAGAGTTGTCTACTTTTTGGGTTTACAAATGCCAATATTGCTAAAGTATAAGGCTGGAGTAAAATACCAATAGGGTCCACTTCTTGTTGTATCGTTTAAAGAGTTTAAATTGTCATTTTTTTCTTTGAGAGATTTAGGAGATTATATAAAGCAGCAGGAGGGCGTCTTTAGATTAAAAATGTATAAAAGTTATACCTATAATCCAAAGCGTTATTGATTAATACTTTGAAATGTTTAGGTAAACATCTCCTACGTATCTTATAGAGATAGGATCAATATGAGCAATCTATGCGTATACTTGATCTTGGCACAACAACTATAGGGTTCCAAAAATTTTTGACTTGTTAATGAATCTGATAATAGTCTTAGATTCAGAAAAACTTGGATATATTATTGATTAGAAGAATATAAAGAGGTGTTTATGATAATATCTTTTTGGAAGAGGTAAAAATTTATTGAAAATGGATTAAGAATGATTTGAGAGTTAAATCATATATCTTGGCTTCGATATCTAATGATCTTTAGTGGGAGCATGTTCATATATATATTGATTAGAAGAACATAAAGAGGTGTTTATGATAATATCTTTTTGGAAGAGGTAAAACTTTATTGAAAACGGATTAAGAATAATTTGAGAGTCAAATCATATATCTTGGCTTCGATATCTAATGATCTTTAGTGAGAGCATGTGCACATATAAGATGTGCACCTTACTTTCGATAGATCCCTTAAATATTCATTTACCAATTATAGACATTTCATTAGCATTTGATGCTAAAATAGAAGTACAAGGGTATAAGATACCGCATGCCATTATCATATTAGCAAGTTGTTGCATAATTTAAGGAATGCTAGGAAGCAATGAAAGGAGAAGTACAACTTTACATTAAAAATAGAGAATTCCTAGACGCGGTGGCTGTTAGCAATTTTAAGTCACTTCTTCAATCTTACATAAGTATAATATTGTATAATTGTTATTTTGTGTCATACATTATCAGGCAAATCATATCACTCCCTGTATTAGATAGTGAGGATTATTTTAAATACATTAAGAATAGTTTCTCATGTATATATGATAAAGATAATATTTTGCTGACTAAGGGTCAGTGAATAAAATGGCCATTATATCTTAAATACAACAAAAATATCTAGATGAACAAAATAAATAGTAGTTTGGGAACTTTGAATAATAATGAATTATGGGACATAAGATTAGGTCATATAGTCGTGAGACGACTTTCTCGTTTGGTTAAGGATATTAGATACTTGATCTAACTATGAAACCTTGGCCAATTTATAAATCTTGGATTTGAGGAAAAATGACCAAATACTTATGTAAGTATTAGATATTTATCCATTGATTTATTGGAACTTGTACATAGTGATGTATATGGTCTAATGATTTATACTGCTACTTGGTAAATTTTGATACTTCATTGTCTTTATTGTGATTTATCACGATATACACATGTGTTTCTAGGAAACACAGGTCAGAAAACTTTTGAAGCATTCAAAAAGTTTTGACTAAAAGTAAAGAAACAGACCCTCATATAATGTCTTCGATTAGATTGAGGATGGTTTAATACATGAGCAATAAATTCTCGCTCAATATAGTCCTCTAGATACTCCTCAACACAAAGGTGTTTAGGAATGGAAGAATCAAACTTTATTAGATATGGTTCTATCATTTTTTAGCTTCATAGATCTTCTAGAATTTCTATGTGTTTGTGCTCTAGAAACTAATGTTCACTTATTGAACACAGTTCCATCAAAAGTCATTCCTTTTGTTCTATATATGATATAGACTAGAAGGAAACCAAGTCTTAAGCATATTAAGATTTGGGGTTGTCCTACTTGCATAAAAGTTGCACAATAAGACAAACATGTGCCCAAAGGTACAAGTATCGGTTCATAGGGTATCCCAAGCATTCAATGGGATACCAATTCTATGATCCAGAGGATCGAAACATGTTTATTCCTTATAAAGCCACTTTTTAGAGAAAAAGTTTCTCATAAATTGTGGGGATTGTAGAAAGATTGAACTTGATGAAGTCAATTATGAAATATAAGAACTGACAATGGAGCTTTAAACTCAATTAAGTGAGAAATATTTAACACACTATTTATAAGTCGAAATGGATATCGAGGGTCACCTATTAGGAATGTTTGATACCTGAAGGTGCCTTGGCATTTTTTTAGTTAAAGAAAATGATCCTGTGACTTATAAAGAAGCAATGTTGGACATCAATTCAGGAAATTGGCAAGATGTTATTGACTCTATACATGACAATTAAGTTTGGGACTTGGTTGAACTTTTCAAAGGAATAGTTCATATCAGTTGTAAATGAGTTTACGCAACAAAAATATGGGCCCCATATAAAGTCAATTCAGAGATCTTGTATTAGATATGAGGAAACTTTTTCACCGTTAACCATGCTTAAGTCAATTTAAAATTTATTGGCTATTGCTATATGTTAGATTCTTCATTTTACGAAGAAATCAGAGATTCTAGTTTCATCAAGGACAAAAAGAAAGCGTGTGTATTTAGAAATGGTAGTAGGAGCATAATTATCTTTCGAGTTCTCTATGTAAATGACATATTCAATGTCAGAAATGAAGTTGATATATCGCAAGTCAGTCAGATAAGAGTTATCTGAATAAGAATTTCTCCATAAAAGTTTTGGGATAAACTTTCTAGATACTAGCTATAAAGCATTATAGTTATAGAGTCAGGAAGTTGATAGAATTATCCTAATCTTTATATGTAGACTATGTTCTTGGAAAGTTACAAATTCAGTAACTGTGAGATAGTTAATATACCTTTTAAACATGGCATTCATCTTTTGAGGAAGATGTGTCTTTAGAGGGAATGAGAAAGGGTTAGAGTTTCTAACATATTATATGCATTAGCTGTTGGAAGCTTGATGTATGATATAAAGTCTACGAGATCTGACATCAGTATGGCTGTAAGTGTTACTAGGCGATATCAGTTTGATTCAGGTAACGACTATAAACATGTCTGAAATATCTGAGTGATATAGAAGATAAGCTTCTGCATCATGGAGAAAGTTAGGCACATATGAAAGAATTCACAGACTCGGACTTTCAATCAGGTCTGGATGATTGAAAGTCTACATCTAATTATATATTTCTTCTAATCAGTACCGTAGTTAGTTGAGAGTGTAATATAAATATCCACAGTTGATTCTAGCTTAGAGGCAGAATATATTGTAGGTTGAGAAGCCCACAAAAGAAGTTCTGTGAATATATAAGTCAGTTAAAGAGCTTAGAATAGTTCCAAGCTCAATGGATCATATTCTACTAAATACAAAAATAATGGGGTAATTGCTCAAGCCAAGAACCTATAAGGCGCACTAGAATTATGATAATGTAGACTTTAAATACTATATAATTAGAAAGTTCTTGGCTATTGGAGATGTAATAGTATCTAGGATATATTCCATCAATAATATAGCAGACCCACTTAGGCCTTAACTCCTAATATGTTTAAGAAATATGAAGAGATGATAAGTATTAGATATCCTTGTAAATGGAACTAAAGTAAGTGGAAGTTGTTAAAAATGGTGCTTACGTGCTATTCCAATATTGTATGAATATAAATTATTTAATATTTATACAATAAATATTTCAAATGAATCATTAATATTAAATATATATGGTAAGATGTTTGTAACATTTCAGACATTGTATGATCAGAAGGAGTTAAGATCTAGTCTAAATAAGTTTAGATCAAGGCTAAGAGTTAGCAATGCTAAGAGTTATAATTGCTAAGAGTTAGCACTGCTAAAAGTTTGTAGGTTATAAACGTTAATAAAATCTAAAGAGTTAGAGTATTGTTTGAAATGGGATAAAGACTCAAGGGTATATTAGCAATGACATAGTTGCAAAAGGTTATAAATAGTGCTAAGAAATGTCATTATACAAGTATGTTCTCGAATATTATATTCCTGAATTATTTTCACTAATGTGGGTCTACCGGTGAAAATATTATTTAATATAGATTGATGTGTCTCAATATCTGGATGGTCCAGATGGTTAGTCTTAACAGACCATGAGCTTAGTGGAAGATCGTATAGACATACTGGTATTCAATAAGGACTAAGTACTGAACAGACTTAATTAGGACCACCAATAGACATCCCAAAAAGCTGTCAATGGAGGGTCTATTTGAGTTGAGAATTATTCGTGGTCCCTTGACTTGAGCACCACGGTGGGCTTGTAATTGTTCCACCATACTTAAGTTTCACATATGTCAGAGACCTTTTATGGTCTGACTACTAGGTATCGCTGGGTATGATTCGATGCTTATAGAGTCCGGTGTATGTAGGTATGGGATCCGTTAGCTCATATGGGTAAGTTGTATATCTAGATGCTCCAAGATTGTATTTCAGAAAATCTTATAACCATAAGTAATATACCTAAAAAAGAGTATCCTGTGGGAAAAATAATATCTCAAAAGTTTTTGAACATATTGTTTATGGGAATACAAATCTAGTGATAGGTTTTGGATTGAGCATATGGAGACTTGACGATGATGATCTATGTCTCTGCTCTTCTAAGATATAAAAGATGCAGGGATTATATGAATATGTATTAATCTTAGCTTATATGGTTCAGTACGCCGAATTTTTATTTCTATAACATGTGTGCGGAGCATTGTTTATAGACTTACAAAAGAGTTTCGTAAGACAAAATGAGTGTAAACTTAAGGAGTCTCACTATATGAAGTGTACTTGTTATGCACTGAGGTAGCGCACTGGATTAAATGGTTCGATCCAGGAAGTTCTCGATAAGCAAAAATTATTTTAAAGTCTCTCGGAGAATTGCTAAGGTTTAAGTTTTAAGCCCAAGATGTTGGCAAGTGGGATTTTCCATCTCATCCTTTCATTGGATGCCACATGTCAATGGTATGACACATGGCATGTTGTTTATGGCTTAAATTGGATAAAAAATGGCCCATTTAATTTGTAAATGGTGTATATACATAATTCAGCTAAAACTATTTGCAAATTGTGGCCATTTGAATATTTTAAAGGATTATTATTGTTTTCTTTTGTCATGCTTTAGCATAAGCTGTCAACTTAAGATTTCTCTTTCAAAGTTAATGGCATTATCTTTGAATTAAGTATGACATACCTTAAACTAATAAATTTTGGACACTCATCATTATTATATTTGGACAGCCTATGTAAACAAGCATGACAATGCAACTTTTATGCATTGTCATACTTGTTAATTATTGGACACTCATTTGAATTTTATTGGCTGAATGTGTTGGCACCATTACTTATAAATTGGAACCATCCAATTTGTTCATACATAATAAGTGAAGAAAAATTTAACAATACATAGTTCTTTACCTGAGAGATATTAATTTGAAGTAAGTGTTGCTTCAAGTAGTTAATTTCTGTTAAGAAAAAGAAGCTATCGTTCTAGCTTAAGGAATCCTACCCTGTACTCGACTAGAATTGCATAAAGTACGCTCTAAGGGTATATTCCCTTTTATCTCATTAGTGTAATGAGATATATTATTTATATTTCGCTACATATATTATACATATATGATGTGTAAATTAAAATTAAAGTGTACACACTCACCTTATGTACAACACACTTTCATAGCTTTATTTTTATAGGTCCTAAAATTAGGGCAAAATAGGTTTTCTTTATCGAATGGTACTGCGACGCCAATTTTGGTGCTGCGGTGCCAACTTTCTTCTTTAATTGGCACCGCAGTGCTAGATTTTGGCATTACGGGGGTACTGTTCATGTGAACAATACTTGTGAACAATAAAAACACAAGTATTGAACAATACTTGTGAACAAGCCAGGGCGCCAAGACTTGGGTTTTTGTGGCGCCTTCTGACGACACAGGGGTATTATAGTATAGTCTGTAGTGAATACCGTTCTTGATCATTGTAGCAATCATTGTAGTACCTTTTATATTTTTGTGCATTTTCCTCACCTTTTCACCCCAAATAGCCCCTTTAACTTGGAACCTACAAAATAATATTAACACACATTAAAAAATATATATTCTTATTTAAATTAAGCAATTATCAAGTTTAGGAGATTAAAACAATAGATATAAATTACACTCATCAATTGGCTAGATCAAATGCAAGCATTAAGTATCAAAAAAATGAATAAAAACCAAGTTCATGCATTCAAAGTTGAAATAGTTACAAACACAAAGTTAAGTTCTAGTCTACAATCCTAGACAAGTGAATTTAACTCAACATACTAAGGTTTAGTTTAGGAAATAAATTACAAGATAAAATATAATAAAAGCAAGTTTAGATCAACAAATATAGAAATGAGTTTAAGTGATCTTCTCAAGCCTTGGCTTCAATGCTTCTCTTATATGTAATAATATCTCTTGATTGTGTTGATCCTTCTCCAAATACTTTTCAAGTGTTGATATGTGTTTTCTTGCAATGTAAAGGTGAGATTTTTAGACTTAGAATTGTTCTCTAAATTTTGAGATGAAGGTGAAACGTCCTTTTCATAAAAATCCAAAAGAGTTATTTTATATAGTGCAAAACAAAAACTGTAACGCCACAAATTTTTCCTTTATAACGCAAGGGTGTTGCAAGCTATCATGTATGAACACTTCAATGTTGCAGTTTAGCAATTCTGGGGCGTTCTAGCACTATTGCGTTGATAAAGTAGCGCAGCAACATTCCCTTCTAATGCTTGGGAGTTGGGAATCTTGAATACTCCCTGCCTTTAACGCGATGCTCTATGCCAATGATATAGTGTCCAAATTTCCAAAAATGTTAAGGCATTTAGCGTTCAACATCGCAGTGTTCATCCTGTATGGATGCATGCCGGTGCATTTTTCTCATTGATGCAGTTGTGTTTGCTTTTTTTCTGCAATTAATCTCTAGTTTTCTACTCTTTGGTCTCATTTTTGCTGCTTTTCTCTCCCTTTAGCCTATTCACATGCTTGTCCTATAATTTCAACACAAGTATGCATAAATAGATCGCAATTACCTAAAAAGGGCAATAAGTAAAGCTAAAATAGGACAATAGCTTATATCCATTTTATACTTATTAAACTCCCCCAAACTTAGACAATTGCACATCCTCGGGCAATAAAATGAAGTAAACACACTTAAGGGCTAACTGACTTGACACAAACTAAACAACCTAAAAAAGTCAAAGTATGAATGCTAAAAATGCACATAAAGACATTCAATGCAAAATAACTAAATTATGGTCACATTGTCATGATAATCATTTAGTTACCTTAGGGCTTCCTCCACTCAACTATAATTCCTCTGGAAATAATAAAAACTATTCAACAATCCACAAACACCATAATTAAGTATTTTCCTTCTTCTATACAAGTGATTAACCGTGTATGTGTGCTAGGCGAGAATTATTCAATTCTTACCTAAATTAGCTCAATAACTCAAATATTGTCTCGGCACATTTTAACTCTAGAACACAACCATAAGCTATCTTTTCATACAACTCTCCACTAATGTAGGAATATGCTTGAGTATGGATCAATTAGAAATTTTATTGGCTTGTAATGCAAGGTTAAGGGTCAAAGTGGGATACCTAGTTAAACTATTTTAGCTCAATACACCATGAACACAAAACCTAATTGGCTCTTCATTTGAATCTTTCCAGCTCGCCAATACAATTCCCCCAAACTTAGCTCTTTTTGCTTAAAACTACATTCATTTTCTATTTCAAGATATATATGCACACACACACCATTTATTCCTTATTAATAGAAATTCACAAGTATTTATATACATCTGATTTTTTTTGAATAAAAACAAACATTACTCCCCCAAACGTAGAGCACTACTCTATCTCAATATGGCTTTTGATTTGCCATTCTTTGTGCACTTTTTCCATCTTCACCCACTTAGCTCCATATAAGTTCTATATTTTTCAATAAGCTCCATGCTCATGGTGTTAAGGGTGTTTAGGAAACTTAGCTCATGGCTTAGGCTTGTAATGTAGTTATCCAACAAAAATGGGACTTTTGGCTCAAAATAGGGTAACTAGGGTTCAATTGTAATAAGGTAGGTTAAAAAGGAACAAACGGTCCAAACATGGTCTAATTTCCTTTCATTTCTCACACACTTCCTAGGATTTTGCCTCAAGTTGCATTCAAATTAGTTCTAGTGCGTCTAATCATCAAGACTGAAATATACTACTTAAGTATAAGCTTATCTAGGTACACTCAACTAATTCAAACCTATAATATGCTTAAAACTTAGTGATCACTAATAAGGTTGAATTCTATCTCATGATTGGTGTATCAAATATTTCAAGTCTGAATTATTTCTTATGAAGTTAATAATTAAGTGTTTCAATACTTTACTCGTCACAGAAAAGTGTTTATCATAACAACACAACACAACACAACACAACAAAAGTATGCAATACACAAGATTTTTTTATAAGAAAAGAAATATATTACTCATGTTTCTATTTTTACAAGCTATATAAACTAACACATAAAATAAAAGTAATAAATAAAAGACAAGAATAAAAATAATACATACTAAAAATGAAAAACGTAAATAAAATCAAAAGAACAAAAACAAGGAAATATAAGTTTTTGCCCCCCACCCTAAACTAAGGCATGGTCCCTATGATAAAATAATAAAAGAGATAAAACAATCCTCTAATGCCCAAGGGTCATGGGCTATGTCCTCGAGGTCTGATGATGTAAGGCACAAGTCATCCCTCAGTGAGGTCTCCTCATCCTCTAGGGGTGGTGCCTACTAAACTAGTGCTGAAGTTGTTGGAGCAGACTAAATGATATGAGAGATATCAAACCCTATTAGGCTGCACACAGCTATATCCATTGGGTTTGGCAATCTCTAAAGTCTTTCATTTCCTATTATAGTATTACTAGAACCTGCCTCTGAGCCTTCAAATATGCTGGTCGAGCTAAAACCAACATGCTCTAAGAAGTGCTGGCTCCTTGCTGAGCTATGGCTAAGGGCTCAACCATATTAATAGGGGCTAGTAGTAGTGGATGCTGAACCCTCTGCTTTTACAGCTATCTTTGACTTTTCACTATCTGCAACTACTGGAGCGTGCTAAAATCAATGAGCTAGGCTGAATGGATGATGTCCTTGTATGCCTACCAATGAACTCTATCTCACCCATATATTACTGTGATCAATGATGGGACGCACAGACTATTCTTGGCTAGTCTGAAATAAGCCAAAATCTCTTCCCATAGAATATAACCAATGTCTAGAGGTAGCCCATCATGATTGCAAAAAGTAATACTGCTTGTGGTTTGGTGCCATCGCTCGTGTGTTTGACTAGCATGAGATATGAACAGATGAAAAGATACCATGCTTTAGTGTCCTTGGTCAAGGCACTAGAGCAGAAGTGAATGGAAAAGTCATGCGATCGGTTCTACTATGTGTCAGGCTTGCATAACGTCTGAATAATCAAGCTATAATATGCCTCTCTCCCGACATCACTATACTCATTGGGCCCATCGATTGATAGCCCAAAGAACTAGTTGATAATGTGATGGTCAAATGGTGCCATTTTCCCCTAGACTCTGACACTAAAACCCTCATGCTTCTGAGAGTTCGCATAAAACTCCCTCACAATAAGCATTACCTCTAATGCTGGTGTCTCACAGAACGTCTCCCAATGTCTTGCTCAGATCTTTTGGTAGATGTTGGGGAAGTCATCCTCCTTGAGACTGAACCCTATCTCCTGTATAATAGATTTGTTGGGTGTTGATTATTCTAGGGTGCTTGCATATGGGATGTGTTCATCATACAACAAATATACATATCTCATACATATATGTGCATAGTGGAAGATTAAAATTAATACAATTAACACATGGAATACATATTTATCAAATGAAAAAGGAGATTGAGAAATATAACCCAAGAAGCTTTTAGATTAATTTGCTTGAAGTCCACCATGAAATGAAACTTTGATCAATCCTAGCAATCAATAAGGGTGGGTTTGATTATCTAGAATGGAAGTAAGTTAATTTAGCATTTAGTTTAACTCTTAAACTTGATTCAAAGTTAAACTCTTTAACTTAGTTAAATTTATTTTTCCTTTTATTCAACTCTTGAATAACAATAAATTTAATTCATGTTTTAAGGGCTAAATTAATTGAAGAAGATGATGAATAGAAATGATTTCAACTCTTGAAACATTTCAATTTTCGTTCTCCATTTCTCTCTTAATTTTCTAGCCAACCAAAAACAATTTAACCTTATTAGATTAACTCTTAATCTAATTAAATTAATTTGTTTTATCTTTTGTTCAACTCTTGAACAATTAAAACAAATCTATTTTAGTTATTACAATTGGTAACTATTTATTTATTTGTTTTGTTGTTCTAACACTTAAAACACAAAACAAAAAATTCAATTTCTCAAATTGAAATGGATACCAAAATTGCAAAATCTAAAAACCTAAAAATTATTGATTTTGAATTTCATTTCTCTTTATATACTAATGCATAAATTTCAAACTAATTTGAATTTCATTTGCATTTAATTTAACTTAACCTAACCTTAGTTAGGTTAGTTTAAATTAACCCTTAAGTTAAATAAATATTTAAATATTCTAACTATAGTTAACTAACTTAACCATGGTTAGGTTAATCTTTACTTAACCATTAAGTAAAGTTAACTTAACTTAACCATTAAGTAAAGTTAACTTAACTTAACCATATAGTTAACCTTTAACCATAGTTAAGTTAAATAATTTATTTAACAATTAAATAAATGAATATTTATTTTAATTATTTAACAATTAAATAATCATAAAGTAAAATTACATTTATATCCTTACTAGGTTACCAAGTTAACCTAAAGTAGGTCCCACTATTTAACCATATACTTCAGTTAACTTAACTTTAGTAAATTGCTGAATTATACTGTATTAAACCATTCAATACAGTAAACTGCCTCAAGTGCTTAAAGAGTACATTTCATATTGGGACTCTCTAGGTCTACACCCGATTTTTCAAATAGAACTATTCCATGAATCCGTAATCGATGCTTCATCCACACATTACGAATATTACAAATCAGAGCATCAGACCATACAAGTTGAGGTCACAACACATACATATAATCCTTCCATCATTTATACCTTGGATGTATAGGGATATAGATTAGCACCGTTAAATCCTCATTTGCTCATCCATTATCTTATCTCCAGATTCGTATCTCGATAAACAATATATGCAAACACCTTTGCTATATTGTTTAACCCTGTGGAAAACTCTTTTCCCGGGTTTATGCTTGTGGCCACAAGACTTCATGAAATACAATCTCGGAGCATCGAATATACAACTTACCTACATAAGCTGACGGATCCCGTATCTATGCACACTAGACTCCATGAGCATCGGACCATACCCAGCGACACATAGCGGTCAGACTATGAAAGGTCTCTAACATATGTGGAACTAAAGCATGGTGGATCACTCACAAGACCACCGTGGCGTTCAGGTCAAAGGACTATGAATACTACTCAACTTGAGAGGACTTTCTTTTGACGATTTTATAGGATATCTATTGGGGTCCTCGTGAGTCTGTTTAGTATCCAATCCTGACTGGATACCCGTATGCCTATACAAGCTCTAAGCTCATGGTCAACTAAGAACAACCATCTGAACCAGTCAGATATAAACATACACTAATCTATATAATATGAATTCACCGATAGACCCGCATTAGTGATCATAGATCAGAAACATTGTGTTTGAGACATACTTACATAATGACATTTCTTAGCACCTATTGCAACTCTTTGCAACTATATCATTACAAGTATACTCTCAGGTTTTTGTGCCATTATGAACAAGGTTCTAACTCTTTAGACCTCGCTGACTCTTATAAACTATTAACTCTTTGTATTATAATTTTCAGCTTTGCTAACTATTAGTTCTGATCTAAACTCCTTTAGATCAGATATGAACTCTTTCAGATCAAACAGTGTCTGTAATGTTACAAGCATTATACCATATTAATATGGTATTAAAAATTTTTATTCGACATGTTTATTGTATAAATATTAACAATTAATATTCATACAATATTGGAATGACACGTGAACACTAGCTCCAACAAGATTTACAGAGGATCATATTGTAGGAATGATTTGTCACATTCTGTGACACAAAACGAGAGGTATTAATAATAGAGTCCTCAATGTGCTTGCCTTGTTCCTCTTTGATGACGCCATCCTAAAAATTTAGGAGAATGTTTAAATGGGTTTTTGGAATGGATTTGGTATGGTTATGTAATGTTTGGTAGGTAAATGATTGTTTTGATCCAGTAGAAATAATGTGTGAGTAGTAAGTATGTGTTTGGAGGCTTGATTTGAGTGAATTTAAGAATTTAGATGTCTTAGGCTTGAGAAAGATTAAGAGGTTTTGAAGTTATGATGAGTGGAATTGATGGTTTTGAAATTTATTTTTAAGTGAATGCTACTGCGTTAAAGTGCAGAACGTAGAGGTATTCATCGTTAAATCAAAACATAGGGGTGTGGTAGTGGAGAACCTTAGGGCATCTTCAATCGGTCTCTTCAAAATTTGAAACTCCCTAACGTTACTATGTTAGAAATGTAAAATACTGGGGCATCTTCAATCGAGCGGTTAACCACTTTTGAATTTGCCAAACATTAGGGCGTTGAGGTTCAAAACCAGCTACGTCGGAGCACTAACAGTTGTCTTTCCAAGAGACATAGACACTGAGGCATTCTTTCTTAACACAGGGGCTTTGAAGTCCCTTCAGTTCCCTTGGGATTCTTTGAAAACTTGAATTCTCTAGAATTAAGTCTGGGGCGTTGTAACATGGATGCCTCAACATTGAGTTAGGATGCCATGATGCTAGAATTAGGCAACATAGCCATGTTGGAGTGTTGACTGTTGACCATCGGATGTAATTTGAATACTGGTACTACGTGCTATAACATATATTGCTGCTTGAGCTTGATTATTGTTCTATGCTTGTACTTGTGGAATACGTGGTTCAAATTCCTCATTGAACATGTTCTAGCATGTCAAGGCTATATGTCCTTACTTGAAACATATCTAGTACATAATCTTTGACTTGTTCTGATTGTTAAAGTTTTGCTGTTACCTTTAAACTTCTCTTGGTGATTTCCCTGATAGTGGTTTCTTCCATTGTTCATTATATTATTCCCTTTGCTATCAAAGTTTCCTTTATACCTTTGTTTGTTGGCAACATTAAATGAAATTCTACTATCTACTACTAAACTGGAATTAGACATCTCTAACCTGCTCTCTTGGCTTTGGAGGATCGTAAACACCTCAGTTAATGAAAGTTCACCACTTTTAATAGAAAGCAACAAAGAAACATGATCATAATTTGATCTTAAACCAGCAAGTAGATATGTAACAAGATCTTAATTTTTCATTGATTTACTAGCTATATCTAGGCTATTAGCTAAGCTTTAACCTTGAAAAAATAGTTAGTTATAGACAAGTTGCCTTTCCTTATTGTCTGCAACTGAGATCTCAATTGAATAAGTCTTTCCAAGGATTAGCTCCCAAAACATCTGTTCAAGATGTTTCCAAACTTCATAAGAAGATTTGTATTGAACTACTGAGCTAAGAACTAACTTTGTCATGTAGAAAAGAGCCAGTTCAAGATCATCGAGTCATGCTTCCTCCACTAGTAATAAAGTGGATTCATAGATGGCAAAGCTTTTAAATTTAAGTTTAAAGAAACAAGAAATCCATTTGGACAAACTTTCTCATTAGTAAATAGTTCTTCTAGATCATTACCTTGAGCTAAGGCAAGAATTTGTGATTTTCATAGCAAGAAGTTATTGCTATTAAGCTTCACTAGATTCATGAAGGTGAAGTTACTGTTTTGACCAATCGATATGAAGTTCATCTAAAAATTCAAATTTGCAGTACGGTAATGTTCTTTGTTAATATAGTTTGCCATGACTCTGATACCAAGTAAGAATTTTTGATATTTTGATGTTTGTTGATTTTCTAGGAAAATGGTAAAGTATAAGAAAAAGTTAACCAAACAAAGAAGATCAAATGATTAAAGGAACAATCTGGAAATTCATCTTATTATTTCAATACTGATTACAAATGAGTTTATATACAACTAAATCACTAAATGACAAAAGAAGTTAAAATTGGCACAAAAATATCTAACAACCTTTAAAACAAATTCCTCAACTAACTCTATTGACATTTTAATCAACCAATCTAATTAACTTATTGATCTATGTCAGCACCAAACTATTTGTCATCAATCACGACCATCTAACTCATGCTTGAACATTGAGTCCTTATGCTGCTGTAGCCTAGTTAAATAACCTTGCTGTTGTTGATGGACCATCTAAAGTTGCTCCTGTTCAAGACTCTTCTTTCCTGCCAAAAGATCTTTTAAAATTTTTTGATGACTTTTGGTTTCATTTGGAGAAGAACTTTTGAAGACTAAAAAAGTTATTTTGTCTCTACTTGCAAAAACTCAAAATTTAGGCTTTTAGAAGTAGAGCTTTATGAACTTTTTTTATATTTGTGTATCTACACATATACCCTATTAATATTTTCTTAATTCTATAACATACCCTTAATAAAAAAATCCTATTCAACTAATAGTTTTAGCCTTTTGTTGAAAGTCACAATATCTTCATATTTTTGCAACTATCATATCTTTATAAAACTCTACCAAAATATTTTTTGGTTATAGGTATGTAGAATTTTATTTTATTTATAATTTTTATACTAAAAATAATAAATTTTTAAATTTCTTTTATTGCTATTCATTAATTTTAGGGTAAATGACATACAGACCTTCGAAACTTGGTAAAAGGGACTAAAAGACCCTTGAAGTTTCAAAAAGGTCATAAAGACCCTTGTTAAATGATGGTAACTGTTTAAATTAATAGGGAAAAGGGCAAACTTGTCCTTTCAAATAAAAATAGTAATTGGGTAATTGAAGACGTATATTTTATTACTTTATGACATCTTGTTAACACTATATGACATCTTCTAATTGGTTGACCTATTTCCCCCTCTCAATAGCTTCTTAGTAGAGATTATCTTCTCGTCTTTAAGGGTCTATAAATTACAACATTTTGAAACAGAAACATGAAAAACACTAGTGATTTGTGGCTCTAACATTTGAAAATCTTTAGTGGCTTTATCGACGAGAAAAATACAACAATTTAAGGTAAAACCCTAATTCTCTCTCAATCCTAAAGAAATCCTTGTGTCGAAATAGGGCTTTTGATGACAATGTTTGTAAAAATGATTTTTTTAATAAAGCTTCCAATTATAATAAACGTTTTCTATATTTGTGTTGGTTTAAAGTTTTAAGCCTTTTTTTCTTTAGTTAATAGGTTTTTGGAGAAAAATTATCTTCTTTCATCAAAATGGCAATTTCATGACATGCATGTTAATTTCTCTGTGAACATTGGTGTTTAAATGGATTTATCTAGTTCAAAAATTGATGAACCATATTCCTATTGTTAATGGGTTTTTGTCAGGACTAAATGAGTTGAAAGTGATTATGCATACGGTGTTAGTATGGTTGAGTGTACTGAGTGTTATTCTGTTTAAGACTATATTGGTGTTATTATATTTTTTTTCATTTATATTATTTGAATGTGCTAAGTTGGTGATATTGTTAATTTATAGTAAAATTATTAGAATGTGCTGAGTTGAAAGTGAATATGCATGTAGTGTTAGTATGGCTGATGGGAGTAAATGGTATGGGGTTGCAATGACTCTAAGAGAAATTAGGTTCCCAGAGACATGAAGTATGTTGTTCCAAATATGTTTAGTTTAATTTCACTGCAGAAATATGTGTGATGAACTATTTGGTAAGGGCCTGTTGCCTTCTGAAAAGTTCAAGGTAACTACTTGGATACCTTAGATAGTGAAAGATTTTTTAATGAAAAAAGATAGTGACCCAATTAGTATTTTAGAGGAATGTGTGAGGAAAAGGTGGTATCAAGTAATTTTAAACTTTGATGTCCTGCCCTTAGATATATGACCCCCATTCCCAAATCCTTAATTAACCCTGAAAAACCTAAGCCAAATGGCCCTGTTAGACCAAAGAGGAAACTTTTTGATGACCTAACTACAAGGCAAGGCCTAAGCAAAGGGCCAAAAAACTAGCACTATAACCCATAAATTGTTTTGATGAACCACAAAGTGATAAAGAAGACCCCAATTAAAAGTTAATCAATAACCATTACCTAAAAAAAACCCCACCATTTCACATAAAATCCAATTTTGATCCACCCCATAGCTTATAAATAGAATTCTTATCTTAAGTTAATAAAAGTATACCAAGCCCACTATAAAACACCCAGCAAGTACACAGGCCAGAGAAAATACCCATAATACCAAGTAGCTTAGAACATACCAAAATAGAAAGTGAGTGGTGAGGATGGGTTAAATGATATTGATTAGGCTTATTGGTCTAATGATGAGGAGGTTTAGAGTGAGGACAGAGTACTTAAGGGTAAGGACATAGTACCTGAGGGTGAGAACAAAGAGGGAAATGAAGGGCTAGAAGACAGTGAGGAAGATGAGTTATCCAATTACTCATCTAATGTCAGAAATGGGCCCTGGATAACAAATGATTCAAATGAATATATTTATAGGCCTGCTCATGGTATAAGTGTTGATAAATGTAAAGATAGGCCTACATGTGGACTTAGAGTTGGATGATGTGGACCACTTTAGAAGGGTTATTATTGGTTATTGTGTTAAAGAGGGGTTTGAGATTAAAAGACTTAAAAATGAGAAAATGAGGTTTAGGGCTAGGTATGCACACTCTGGTTGCACATGGTATTTATATGCAGCTTTTGTGAAATCTGGAACAACATTAGAATACAATAGCTTGTAGAAAAATAACTTGTGATTGGAAATTAGTTTATAGAGAGGCTCATTATAAGTGGATTGTAGGTGAGTTTGAATCTTCTTTTAGGAGTAACTCTAAAATACCTATTAGGGCAATGAATCATGAGTTGATTCACAAGTATGGTCTTCATACAAGCAAGAAGAAAATATCTAGGGAAAGGGAGGCAACATTGAAGAATGGGTATGAGTGTCATGGTGAGAGTTATTCAAAACTGAGGGATTATGCACCAAAGGATTCCACGGGTTGTGGTTAAATTCAAAACTGACGTAGATGAGAAAGATGGATCTTTGAAGTTTGAGAACTTTATGTTGAGTTATTCTACTTTGAAAACTAGTTTTACAAGAGGTTGCATATGGTTTATTGGTCTAGATGGTTGACATTTAAAAAGACCATATAAGGGAGTACTACTTTTTGGCAGTGAGTTTGGATGCAAACAATGGTATATTTCCACTGGCTGTCGGGATTTATGACTCAAAGTATGTTGAAACTTGGGGTTGGTTCTTGGCATTATTGAGTGAGTGGTTGAACATTGGGAACTAGAGCAGGATCACTTTTATGACTGATAGGAAAAATGGCATACTACTTGCCCTAAAGAGATATTGGCTAGGAGGTTTAGTCAGATATTGCTGTAGATACATATATGTAAACTTGAGAAAGAAACATCCTTATGCTATATAAGAAGCTATTTTAGGCAGCAACTAGAGTGACAAGTGAAAAGGGGGTGGGCCTTGCATATAAAACAGATCAAGATAGCAAGGAAGGACGATAAAGGTATAAATGTCTTTAAAATATTGACAAAAGAGAGGGGGCATTGCATAATTTTATTGATGAGCCAAGTCTGTCCATGTAACCAACAACATGATTGAGTCATGGAATGGTTGGTTGAATGTTTATAGAGACAAGTCTAAATTGACTATTTTAGAGTTCATTATAAGGAAATTGATGAGAAGAGTGCACAAGAAGTTAGACAAGGAAAACAATGAATGTTGAAAGAATACAAACTACCACCAGTTCTTAACAGGAAATTTGAGGCAAGGCAATAGAGTTATGTGAAACTACTAAGGGTAAGTGACTGGGAATTTAGGTCATTGATGAGAATTGGGTAACTTATGTGGTTTTAGAGAAGAAGGTCTATGATTGTAGAGTATATCAAGTAATTGGAATTCTATGTAAGCATGTCATGCCTTGTATTGCAATGAGGAATGATTATCTAGTTGATTAAGTTGATCCTAAGTAGACTATGCAAGCATATCTGGCCATTTATTCATAAATTATCCACGCCTTACCAGACTAAAGTGCTTGGCTTGTTGATAAGGGTTTCATATAGACTATTATTTTTATCCTATTGAACTTATATTTTACTCTAAATTGATGAGTATTGGCTTTTTATTTGAGGTTATTGATCAAATATAGGTTTTCCAACTATAGAGTGAAGATACTTTAGAAATTGAATAAAAAATGAAGAAAACGGGAAATTTAGGCTAGCGTCGTGGCGCACAGCTAGAATATCATCATCATATTTTTCAGGTCTGAGCGCCGAGATGCCTATGCAACTAAAAACCTTAATTTTCAGAACTCTTAATATGACTTGGATTTGAAGCCACACAACCCTAGGGTTACGAAGACCTATAAGAAGACTTTTTTTTCACAGCCAACAGAGGAGGCAACATAGAAAATAACAGAGCAAAAATATAAACACCTTTCAAGAGAGATTAGAGCAAAAAGATTAAAATTTAAAAGCAAGGATTGCACAACAAGCAATGGAGAAGAAGAAACGATTCTAGGGGCATCAACTTGCGTTATTATTTTTATCATCTCTACTTGATGTCATTGTTAATCATGTCTTTAATTCATTGTTTTGATACTTTTAGATTCATTATAAACTAAATTCTCTTGATTTAGGGTTAGACTTTTGAATCTAATATGTAGTTGGATATTATTAATTCTCTTAGTTTATAAACTCAATAAAATTAGATTGATTCATTCTATCTTATGTTTCATGCTTATTTATATCTGGCCTATATAAGGATTGTTCAAGGAACCATAATGAACTCGAAAGAGAAATTTATATGTTTAGCCAAGGATAGTTTACTATATGGTCATAGGGTAACAACTATAAGTTCCATGTAGGATAGACATATAGCTAGGTAGCATTTATGACATTATTAGACCCGTTCTTAACGAATTTCATACTATTTTTATTACCATAGACATATAGGTAATTGTTATGATGAAATATAGTTATCTGACCATTGGCAGAGGCTTATAACAAAATTCATGTTCTAGCCAACAATTTATTATTGCGGAAGTAATTAAGAGATTAATAGGTTCAATAAAATATTAGGAGATAATTGAAACCCAGATTCTCTTTTTATATTGGTGAATTTAACCCTTGTTTTGCTTTTTGATTAAGATTAGGTTTAAGTTTATTTTTAGATTAATTAGCGAATATTCATCTTTAGATTTTGTTTGAATAAAAGTTGACTAAGATTAGTTTTAGTACTTGAATTACAAAATTAGATTAAATAAGTTTACGTGGGAATGATAGTTGGACTGAATTCCTATATTACTTGGTACGATAGCGTGCACTTGCGATTAGTTAGAAATTATAAATAAGTTTTTGGCGCTATTGTCGGGTACTTATTTTTATCTATTCTTAGATCAATACTAATATCAAACTATCTTGCTTTAATTCAGATTTATTTTTAGTATTATTCATTTTTATTTGTTTTAAATTTTGATAGTACATGTGAAGAACAAAAAGTTTAGATTTGATTTCTTTTGATACTGAGATCGAAAGAATATTCTAAAGACTTCGATGTGAACAACTCCCCATAAACACGGAAGATCACATTAACAATCTTGTTTATGAGACCGTAGTTTTGCCACAAAGAGCATTTAGAGAGTATGCAGTCCCTACTACAGGTGGTATTCAATCTAGTAGTCGGCGACTAGCAATTAATGCAAATAACTTTGAAATGAAGCTGAGTACTATTTAGATGCTGAAGGAGTTTATACAATTTAGCAGTGCTCTAAATGATGATTCTAACATACATATCGTAAATTTCTTTGAGATTTATGATACATTTAAGTATAAAAGAGTCTCAGATGATGCCATCAGACTAAGACTATTCCCTTTCTCCTTGAAGAATAAAGCCAAGAATTAGTTGATGTCATTGTCATCTGGATCTATATGGACATGGGATAATTTAGCAAAGAAATTTATAGAAAACTTCTTCCTACCAGCAAAGGCAGCAAAGATGAGGAATGGTATCACTTTTTTTGTTTAGATTGATGGCGAGTAGCTATATAAGGCATGAGAGCGATTCAAGGATATATTGAGGAAATGTCCTCATCATGGGGTTCCTAAATGGCTATTAGTCTAAACGGTCTACAACAGACTAGTAACTTATTTAAGAATTATTGTAAATGCTGCTGCTAGAGAAGCTTTAATGAATAAGTCTACATATAACACATATGATCTGCTAGAGGAGATGGTTTGAATAGTTATCAATGGCCTACTTAAAGGGTTACACCGTAGAAGATTGCTGGAGTTTATGACATTGATGTATTCAATACACTGGCTATGCAAATCAATATGTTATCAAAAAACTTTGATTTTATGAATGCCATCGAGACTCAGAATGTGACTTTATGACTTTTGTAGTGACAACCACATGAATAGACAATGCATGGATTTGGCTAGTTATATGAGGAATTATAATAGGCAACAGAATAATCCACATTCAAAATTCTAAAATCCAGGGTGGAGAGACTATCCAAACTATTCATCTAAACCAATAAACCCCCTAAGATTTCAGCCACCACAAGAGAAGAAGCTAGTTTTGGAAGGCATGCTCCTGCATTACATGAAGTTAAATGATGTCATTAATAAAACTAATCTACAACTTTGAAGAATTTAAAGACTCAAATGGGATAACTTATTTTAACGATTAATAAGTGACCTCAAAGTGCTCTACCACATGACACTGAAGCCAATCCATGAGGACATGTAGGGCAGTGTTAAGCTGTTTTCTTAAGAAGTGGTAAGATCTTACACAACAACACATCCCAACCACTATTATCAAGCATGCCAAACAATAAGGAAAAGGAAAATGTAGTATAAAAAGATGAAGTGTAGCCCTATAGAATACCAATACTTTTTCCTTAAGGACTCCAGAGGCATAACATAAGTGCAGAAATAGAAAATCAACAGCAAAATAGTGCAATAACAAGTGCAGAAACAAGACTTTAACAGTAGAAAAGTACATAAATGATTGTAGAAAAAAGTCCAAAAATTTGTATCTAAGTGCAAAAAAATACTGATGTGCAAAAAACTATAGACACAACAAGAAATAATAACAATAACATGCAGAACCATCCATTTCAATCTTTTACTCCACCACTACTATTTCCTTAGAGATCGCAATAGAAGAAAGTAAATAAGCAATTTGCAAAATTTCTTGAAATTCATAAGAAATTACACATTAATCTTCCTTTTGCAGATTCACTTAAATAAATGCCTAGCTACGTCAAGTTTATAAAGAGAATTCTTTCAAAGAAGAAGAAACTGAAGGATTATGAGACTGTAGCATTGACAGAGGAGTGTAGCGACATTCTTCAAAAGAAGCTACCTCTTAATCTCAAAGATCCCAAGAGCTTTACTATACCATGCTTTATTGGAAACTATGATATTGGAAAAGCACTATGTGATCTAGGAGAAAGCATAAATCTCATGTTAATCTCCATCTATAACAAATTAGGTTTGAAATAAGCAAGACCTACCAATGTCACACTCCAACTTGATGATCAATCTCTCACTTATCCTAAGGGAGTTATAGAGGATGTACAAGTTAGGTGGACAAGTTCATCTTCCTTGCTGATTTCATCATTCTGGATATGAAAAAAGATAAGAAGATTTCAATCATCCTTAGACGACCATTCATAGCCACTAGATGAACTATAATAGATGCACAAAACGGGAATTAACAATTAGGGTACAAGATAAAACAATAATTTTCAAAGTCTTCAAAGAGATCAAGTTGCCAACATAAAATGAAGGCTGTTTTAGCATTGATGTGTGATAGGGCGTAATGGTATAAATTATTTTATCCTCCTAACTTGATGTTTGTTCAATTTATCTTAATAATTTGGCTATTTATGCATATTAATGTTGTTTTATAAGTTTAAGCACTATTGGAGCAAAAATATCAGAAATCGGATGCAAATGAAGCTATTTGAGATGAGAATCCGAGAAGGGACTAAAATGCTTAAAATGTGAATTGTACGAGTGAACAGTGCAATTTCTATAGTGCATGAACAGTGCAATGCCGGGGCATTCAATTTGAGCGCCGGGGCATTGGTCGGGGTGCCTATTCCAGAAGCTCCATGCCATGGCATTGAATCCGAATGCTGTGGCATTGAATCCGAATGCCGCGACACTAAATTCTAGGCACTCTTTAAGGGCATTTTTATCCTTTTTGTGAAACCCTAAGCCTATATAAACGCCTATTGTTGAGCCAAGAAGAGTTGGGCAGTAGAAAGCACGAAAATAAACACTTCATTTGGGCCTTGGAAGTAAGAATCAATAACAAAAGGCAAAAATCAAGAGGAAGAAGAAGAATTTCTTCATTTTGAAGGAAGAACATCACCATTGCATCAAGGGAAATTTCTCATTCTCTTCAATTTCATATTTGTTGTTGATTCCAGCATGTATAATGATGTTGTTAGATGCTCTAAACTTATGTTTTCAATTATGAACTAAGTTTTATTACTAGGATTATAATGTGAACTCATATGTAGCTTGGATTGATTATTTTCCCTTATTTGTCATATTGGTATGGAATTGTTCAATTTGTTCTATGCTTAATGCTTCTAATTACATGACAATGTATTAGATTGATTTAGGAACCTTAATGAACTTGGAAAAGGGAATTTTATGTTGGCCATGAATAAATTGATGTATGATCATTGTGTAAAAGCATGAGTTCCATATGAGATAGGAATATACTCATATGGCATAAATGACCATTTAGAGAATTTGAACTTAATTAATCTTATTTCAATTTGATTATCATAGGAATATAGATAATTGATTGAATGTGATATACTCACTTGACCATCAGAATAGGCTTGTGAGGATATTAGAGTTCTTGGTTAGCATTCATATTAATAGTTCCAAAGGGAGTAATTGAATTTAAGTGAAGTATTGAGGGATTATTGTAATCCTAGGCATTTGAGTATTTGTGCTATCATGTTTGTTTTCTTTACTCAATTTTTGTAATTATTATTATTTCTTGTTTAGTTAGTTTAGATATCAAAACCATTAAATTGTCAATAGCTTGAATAAGAGTAGGAGGACATAAGTTTAGTACTTAGCAAGTAGTAATAACAATTTTTCGTGGGATCGACACTCTACTCATCATATATTACTTGTTGTACACTTGCGTTAGTTTGTGTTATAGAAATCACACAACAATGTGGTACACCTAAATAACAAAAAAAATTTTTTGCAATTAAAAGAAAGGGAAGTGCTGAATCCTCATATTTAAAAGAAAGCACTGAGGTATAGAAAAAAAAGAAAGAAAAAGTAAGAGCATCATTTTTATAAAAAGTTCAAAGACAAGGGCAAAAATAACTTTTTCCTACAGTTTAAGATTAAAATCTTTCTGAAAAGCACAATAAAAATGGAGCAAAAGCTACTGCCCAAAGCTTAATTTTATAGATATGGAAGCCAATAAAGAGGAATGCTAGCAAGAATACATTCCAACATGCTTCTATCATCTTCTTCGATCCACTATAAAGAATAGAGAAGCCCCGTGAAGCCGACGATATTAAATCAAGCGCTTCTTAGGAGATAACCCAAGTAAATTTTATTTTTAAGTTTTTGCTTATTTTTATTTACTTTATTTTATTTTCTTTTAAGGTTACAACGGCAAGACAAGAATTTCATAAAGCAGCACAAGCAATTGTGAGTGTTAGAAGATAAAGAAAAAATACAATCATATCAAGATACAAACGTTGCAATGCTTAAACTTTATTCACCAGGGAAGTTTTTTTACTCTCAAGTTTTTATTTTTTGACATTGGGGACAATGTCAAATTTAAGTTTGAGGGAGGAAAACACTTAGCCTTTATTTATTTTGGCTGCATAAAGTTTTTGTCATGTTACTTTTTTTTTTAATTTATTAGTTTTCGGTTGAGTGTTGCTTATTAATCCCTAAAAAGAAATAGAATATTGGTTGAATTTATTTTTACAAGTCTATATGAATTGATAGATGTTGAGATAATCCTCATACCAAGAATCTTGAACTAATTTTGACCATATTTTTTATTACTCATTTTTTACCACATAGAAATAAGCATGTATTAGTTGAATAGTTACTTAGAGATACTCATACTTAAGTAGTACACCATAGTCTCGAAGACCAAAACTCTAAAACTTGCTTGATTATTACTTGAAGTGAAATCCTAGAAAACACATGAATAGAAAAATGACATTAGGCCATTTTTGGACCAACTGAGCCTTTTAGTCTACCTTAGATATATATTTATCCTTAATTACCCTTTTTGAGCTCAAAAATCCAAATTTTTTTGTTTAATCACATTACAAGCCTCAAGACTTTAAGTGTATTTATAAAAAATATACTATAACATCATAAACCTTGATTTTACTTAGAAATATTCTTAAAAGTAAAAAGGTTGAGCATGTGTTAAAAAGGGTACTGAAGTGGAAAACAATTATGCCTGGATGGTATTTATCAATCTAAGTTTGGGGTATTCATTTTTTATTAAAAAAAATAAAGCCTTTAAATTCTTTATACCCACAGCTTAAGAAAAAAGAAGAAATTCTTTGAAAAATAGCGATTAAAGAAAGATGGAAATACTATAAGTTTAGGGGAAGAGATAAATCAAGGAAAAGAAGATCAAGAGGTTATAGATAAAGTTTAAGTATTTATGGTGTGATTTAAACTTCATATAAATATATATTTTTATATCCCATCTTGACCTTAGTCATTTATTACAAGCTAATTAAAGCCCTAAATAGATCCCTAAACATGTGTTTTTCTACATTAGTAGAGAATGGTATGAAAAGCAAGCTTATGTAGTATTATTATAAAATGAAATATGTCGAGACTGTTAGGGTCGGTGCTTACGTACCATCCCTGAATGTATATATACTTGTGTATTTATACAAGTGTACATTCCCATTAAATCACTAATACCTAATTATATGGTATTATACATGTAACATTACAGACATTGTAGATCTAAAAAAGTTCAGATCAGTTCTAAAGGGTTTAAATAAAGGCTCATAGTCAGCCACGCTGAGACATATAATTGCTGAATCTTAGCACAGTTAAGTGTTAGTTGGTTATAATACTCAGCAGATTCAAGAGTTGAAGCCTTGTCTATAATGGGACATAGACATGGGAATATACTAGAAACTGCATAGTTGTAAGAGTTGCAATCGGGTGCCAGAAAATGTAAGTTGCGCAAGTATGTTCTCGAATAATAGTCTCTAATCTATTTCTGCCGATGCTGGTCTGTCGGCGGATACTTTATATATAGATCAGCATATGTCGTGCCTATCGGGTATAGACGATCGTTCCTGACTGACTGTGAGCTTGGAGCTTGTATTAACATATAGGTATCCAGTTAGGACTGGATATGGGACAGACTCACGAGGGCCTCCGATAGACATTCAATGTAAACCGTCAATTGAGGGTCCTCTCGAGTTGAGTAGTATACGTGGTCTTTTGACCCAAGTGCCACGGTGAGCTTGTAAGTGATCCACCATACATTGGTTCCACACATGTCACAAACATTTCATAGTGTGACCGCTGGGTGTTGCTGGGTATGGTCCGATGCTTATGGAGTTTGGTACGTACAGATATGGGATCCGTCAGCTCCTATATGGAGTTAGATATCCAGCTACTTCGAGACTGTATCTCAGAAAGTCTTGTGGCAACAAGCAATAATCTTGGGAAAGAGTTCCGCCAGGGTCGAACAATATGGCAAAAGAGTTTGCACATATTGTTCATTGAGATACAAGTCTGGAGATAGGACATGGATGAGCACATGGGAATTTGACCATGATAATCTATATCCCCGCACATCCTGGATATCATGACGGAATGACTATACGTATGCGTTGTAATCTTAGCTTGTATGGTTCAACGTGCTGATTTGTATATCTGTGACGTGTGCGTGGGGCATTGTTCACGGACTCATGGAATAGTTCCATTTGATGAATCAGGCGTAGGACCTAGGGAGTCCCGCGATATGGAGTGTACCCGTTGTGCACTAGGGCAGCGTGTCGGATTAAATTGTTTAATCCAGCAATATTTAGCATTTCCACGGGAATATGTGCGTGTCTGTATTTAAGTGTTAAATACAATAATTAGTTAATAATTGTTATTTACTAATTAGATTATGACACGTAGCGTATTGTGGACCCTCAGTTGAGTTTATCCAAGTGTGGGATTTGGTAGGACCCACTAAGGGGTGAACTTGGTAACTATTCATGAAGGGCAAAATGGTCATTTCTCATTTTAATTATTTAATAGTTAAAAAATAAAAATATCTTTCTTTTTATATTATATAATGTATATTATTATATATTATATTAATATATTATTATTTATATTTTATATTATATTATATTTATATTATATTATATATATATATAGTAAAAGAAAGAGAAGAGAAGCAATTGAAGGCCAAACAGTCGAGAGGGAGAAGAGAGAAATGGAGAAGAAAGAAAAGAGAAATAAGAGAAAAGAAAAGAAAGAAAGAAGAGAAAGAAAAAAAAAAGGAGAGGAAAAATGAAATTGTTTCATTTTCCTATATGCTCCAATTGGAGTAATTATGAATTGTTTCAAATCTCCGTTTCTTATCCTTTAGAGAAAAGGATGTAAATTCACTCCCGGCCATTTTAGGATTAAGAGTTAATCCCAGGCTGCTGTTCTAGCTCACCAAGCCCACCGAATTAGTGACTAGAACTGCACGTTAATTGGTTTTCATGCGGACTCCAGGAAAAACACATGTATAATGTTACACGTTTGGTGAGTTCTCTAACTTTATAAATATATTAATGTAATTAATATATTTATTTATTGTGTTTATACAAAATTTATATTTTCGTTGCGTTAGGCAATAGACACAATTGCACATGCATACACCCACGTGCCTAAGATCTCACTGCGCCGACAGAGACATCATATTTTCATACTATTGTAAGTTATTGAGTAAATCTAGAAATTATTTTACTATTTACTTGCTTATTACACATACACACAAGTGATCAATTATAAGAAAAAATGAAGAATTTGATGAATGATAACATGAATTATTAAGAGTTGTTTATTAAATGTTAAAAAGACTTGTGCCATTTCACCGGTCTTTAAGACAACGATTATGATCATGTAATCAACCTAGTTTGTTTTTAGTTTTGCAAGTACTAAAATTAATCATACTTAATTTTTTTATAGATCAAATCTAAAGATGAATGTTCTCTAATTAATTTAAAAATAAACTTAAACCTAATCTTAACAAAAAGAAAACAGGGGTTAAATTCACCAATATAAAAAGAATTTAGGGTTTCAACTTATCTCCTGATAGTTTATTGAACCTATTAATCTCTTAGTTAATCCCTTAATAATAAAATTATTGGCTAGAACACAAATATTGCTATAAGCCTCTGTCGATGGTCAAATAACTATATCTCATTCTAACAATTACCTATATGTTTATGATAGTTAGAATAGTACAAAATTCATTAAGAACGGGTCTAATAATATCATATATGCCACCTAGGCTATGTCTATCCTATATAGAACTCATAGTTGTTACCTTATGATCATATATCAAACTATCTTAGGCTAAATACATTAATTCTTCTTTTGAGTTTATTATGGTTTATTGAACAATCATTATATTAGCTAGATATAAAGAAGTATTAAATATAAGATAGAATGAATCAATCTATCGCTATAAGCCTCTGTCGATGGTCAGATAACTATATCTTATCCTAACAATTACCTATATGTCTATAGTAATTAGAGTAGTACAAAATTCATTAAGAAGGGGTCTAATAATGTCATACATGCCACCTAGGTTATGTCTATCCTATATAGAACTTATAGTTGTTACCCTATGATTATATATCAAACTATCATAGGCTAAACATATAAATTCTTCTTTTGAGTTCATTATGGTTCCTTGAACAATCATTATATTAGTTAGATATAAAGAAGCATTAAAAATAAGATAGAAGGAATCAATCTAATTTTATTGAGTTTATAAACTAAGAGAACTAATATTATCAAACTACATATTAGGTTCAAAATTCTAACCTTAGATCGAGAGAATTTAGTTTATAATGAATCTAAGAATATCAAAACAATGAATTAAAGACATAATTAATAAAGGCATCAAGTAGAGAATATTAAAATAATAACATAAGTTGATGCCCCTGGAATCGTTTCTTCTTCTCTCTTTCTTATTGTGCAATCCTTACTTTCAATGTTCAATCTTCTTGCTTTATTCTCTCTTGAAAGATGCTTGTGTTTACTTTGTTATTTTTGTGTTGCCTCATCAGTTGGCTCCGAAGAAGAGTCATTTTATAGGTCTTCGTAACCTAAGGTCGTGTGGCTTCAAATCTAAGTTATATTAGGAGTTATGAAAATTAGGGTCTTTAGTCATGAAAATTGGGGTCTTTAGTCATGAAAATTAGGGTCTTTAGTCAGATGGGCACCATGAGGCTCAGACCTGGAAAATGTGATGATGATAATTTGGCTGGGCGCTATGACATTGCTTGGTGGGTGTTGCGGCACTAGCCCAAATTTTCCATTGTTTTTGTTTTACGTCCAATTTTCCTAATATCTTTATGTCATGGTTGGAAATAAATAACCAATACTCATCAATTTAAAGAAAAATCTAAGATCAAGAGGATGAAATTAATAGTATATATGAAACCCTTATCAAATACCCCCAAACTTAAGACTTTGCTCGTCCTTGAGCAAAATAAAAATAAACACTCTTAGAGATTATTCCTGACTCAAACTAAAGAATTAGATTAAATAAGTCTCTGTAGAAATGATACTTGGAATCAATTCCTATATTATTTGGTACAATAGCATGCACTTGCGCTTAGCTAAAAATCTCAAATCACCTATTGTGGAAGGGCCTACAATCAATCCTCCTAATATTAAAGTAAAGATCGGAAGGCTAAAAATCAGTAAAAGGAGAGAGCAAGATGAAAATATACCTGGTCAAAGATCAAGCCAAAAACAATGAAATGTGGTCATTGTGGTTAATTTAGACATAATAAAATAGGATGTAAGAATGCACCATCAACACAGGTAATTTGATTATGTTAATGCTTAACCTTTTATTATCCATTTACTTGTCAAATAACAAGATTAACTAAAATCTTAATTTTTAAGGTAAGTGTTTAAGAATAATTAGATGCTTTACAACCTAATCCACTAAGACTGCCTAATCAACCAAGACAACCCAACAAAAGACCATTTAAGAGGGTTAGGATTCTTGAAAACAATTTGACAGCAAGGCAAAGACAAATGTTGCAATCATCCTCAAGACAAGTTCACTATAATTAAAACTAAAGGTATTTTGTCTTCATTTTCAATTCAGAAGGTTTTATTTAAATTCACTCCTAATGCTGCCAAAATATACATTTACTATAGGGTATTCTGTGATACTTTATTGCAATGGTACAACAAAGAAGTTTTTTACAGGGTATTTTATGTAGTTATTGACATTTTGGCATAATGTACAAATTTATTCCATGTCTTTCAATAGTTTTTAGTTTTGGTTACAATGTTATTTTTGGACATATTTAAACCATGGTCAAATTGCAATATAGAGTATGAATTCTGTTTCGTTATAAATGATGCAAAAAAATTTATCTAATTTTTTCATTTACTATTACAATAAACAAAACGATAACGTATGTACATGGTATAGGCATGTGAATTGTCTACAAGTTGATTTTAACTCAATACATGTCTAACAAGCACACAATTATGCAGCAAAATTGAAAACTAATTATCTAAGTAATAAACACATTGAAAATGAAGTCTTGTTACACTAACAGTCCAGAAGAATTACCTTTGAAGCTTTTTAAACACTTCTTTACTTATTAGAGTCTACCTTGAAGAATTCCCATTGGCAATTCTAGGGTTCAACATTATGGGTTTGAAACTCTAGAATGGTAGCATTCTTTGATGAATTTATAACATGATTTTCGTACAAAATCAGTTCAACATTTGAACAATTTCTCTCATTTCATAAATATAGAAATAGGGACTACATTGAACAACTTTCAAAGTTTGGCTTATATAAGGCTTGAATAGGGACCAAAGTGTAAGATTTGCAAACTTTGAAACACGTGGCAAATATGCACTTAACACTGATCCTTCATGCATCCCATACACGAAGATAAGTGTCCCACAACACTTGCTATTGGTTACCCATTTATTTCATGCATGTGACACGTGCTACTCATGCTTGGAGCCATTATGCGATGTGTAATATTTACATTAGTTAACTTATTTATTTAATATATAATTAATTTAACACTTAACCATGACACATATATTTCTTGAGAGATCCTGGAACAAATTATGCTTTCTGCAATTCTCCCAGATAGAATCGTTCAATCCGTCCCGTTAGTGCTTAACGAGTATACTTCATATTGTGAGACTATCTAGGTTCACCTCCGTTTGTCTATGGAGCACTTCCACAAGTCTGTAAATGATGCCCACATACACATTACGAATATTAAAGAACGGAGTGTTAAACCATGCAAGTTGAGGTCAACCATATCCGTATAATCATTGTTTCACCTATATCCTAGATGAAAAGAGATATAGATCATCACCATCAAATCTTTGTGAACTCAATCATGAACTTATCTTTAGATTTATATTTCTATAAAACAATATTCACAAACTCCTTTGCAATATTGTTTAACCATATGGAAAACTCTTTTTTCGACGTATCTGTCTTTGGCCAAAAGACTTTCTGAAATATAATTCTTGGAGCATCAGGACATACAACTCACCTATATGAACTAATGGATTCAATATCTATGCACATTGGACTCTATGAACTAATCAGACTATACCCAGTGACACTCAGCGGTCTGACCATGAAAGGTATCTGACATGCATAGAACCAAAGCATAGTGGATCACTTATAAGCTTACTATAGTGCTCAGGTCAAAGGACCACGAATACTACTCAACTCAAGAAGACCTTCAATTAACGGCTTTATGGGATGCCTATTAGAGGTCTTCGTGAGTCAGTTTAGTACTAAGTGATCACTGAATACCTCTATACCTATACGAGCTTCCCTAAGCCTATGGTCTACTGAGACTAACCATCCAGATAATCTAGATATAGACATACATTGATCCGAAAGGAATACTGATTGACCCGTGTTAGCAACAATGATTAAGAATGATGTTGTCAAGAATATGTTGCATAATGACATTTCTTATCACTATTTGTAACTCCTTACAACTATGTCATTACTAATATATTCCTGTGTCTTTGTTCTTATTTCAGACAAGTTTAGATCTAATCTAAAAGAGTGTGGGTCAGCGTTAAGAGATTAGCATATCTAAGAGTTAGAGTAAGTCTTCACTGAATACCTGTATACCTATACGAGCTTCCCTAAGCCTATGGTCTACTGAGACTAACCATCCAGATAATCTAGATATAGACATACATTGATCCGAAAGGAATACTGATTGACCCGTGTTAGCAACAATGATTAAGAATGATGTTGTCAAGAATATGTTGCATAATGACATTTCTTATCACTATTTGTAACTCCTTACAACTATGTCATTACTAATATATTCCTGTGTCTTTGTTCTTATTTCAGACAAGACTCTAACTCTTAGATATGCTAATCTCTTAACGCTGACCCACACTCTTTTAGATTAGATCTAAACTTGATTAGATCTACAATGTCTGAAAAGTTATAAGCTTTTTACCATATATTTATGTATTAATGATTATTATTGAAAAGATTACTATTTATCAGAATGGCATGTAAGCACAATCTGTAGCATTCTCTCACTTGCTCTTGTTCCATTCAAAATGATATCTAATATCTATCGACTCCATGTATTTCTCAAAAACACTTTAGGAGTTAAGACATAGTGAGCGGGTCTGTTATATTTCCCATAGGATCTATTCTAGACACTATTACATCTCTTTTGACCAAGGTTTGTCTAATTATGTAGTATTTTATCTCTACATGTTTAGACTTCTGATGTATTCTTGGCTAATGTGCTTGAGAATTATCACGTTAATTATCGTAATATAGTGAGATAGGATCCACTGAACCTGGAACTATTTCGAGTTCTACGACTATTTTATATATCCACATTGGTTTATTTACACCTTTTAAAGCCGCAAGGTATTCTTCCTTCAAGGTAGAATTAGCTGTGGACACTTACTTAACACGTTACTAATGATTACGACATTTATTAAGAAGAACACATATCCTAATGTAGACTTTCTATAAGTGGGACTAGATTGGAAGTCTGAATTAGTGTATCTCCTTACTTGTAAATTACATTCTCCATATATCTAAAACTTATCCTTTATATCCTTAAGATGTTTCAGAATATGATTCACGACCATCTAATAGTTGTTAGCTATATCAGACAGATATCGGATTATAACACTTATAGCCTTACTAATGACACGTTTCTTACATAACATGGCATACAATAAGCTACTTATAGCTAATTTATATTTTATGTTAGACACTATAACCCTTTCATCTTTCATATAAGGATATGTTTTTTGAGAAAGATGATTGCCATGTTTTGAAAAGTACATTAACTGTCTCACAATTGTTAAACTTATACCCTTTAAGAACCTTTTCTATGTATGAGGAAGGAGAGAGTTTTATTAGCTTCCTAGCTCTAGCTCTATTTCTATAAAGCTCTATACCTAGTATATATAAGAAGCATTTCCCTAATTCTTCATGGAGAAGTTTTTACTTAATAATTCTTGACTAATTATTACATAGCAATATCATTTCTGATTTTGTCTATATCATCCACATAGAGAACCTAAAATATAATCTTATTCCCACTGCCATTTTTGAACACATATACTTCTTCTTCATTTTTTATAAAATCAGATTCTCTAATTTCTTAATCAAAACAAAGATTCTAACTTCGGGAGGATTACTTAAGTCCATAAATATTCTTCTTCAGTCTTTATACTAGATCAAAAGTTTCGCTGGATGTAAAATCTTCAAATTGTTCCCATGTATATCTCTTACTTGACACATGCATACAGAAATACCGTCGTTTCATCCACCTACCAGATTTCATGAATCTTAATATGCTGCAATAGCCAATGAAATTTGAATGGACTTTAGCACGGTCACTGATGAAATATTTCCTCATAATCAATCCCAAATAGTTGAGTGCAACCTTTTACCACCAGTCGGCCTTTGAAGGTCTATACCTCTAATAGGTCTTTATGCTTTCACTTGTAAACTCTTTTAAAATAAATAGAAACTATTCCTTTGGGAACTTTAATCAAGTCCCAGACTTGATTGAAATGCTTTGAGTCAATTTTGAATTTTAGGGCTTCTTGCCATTTTCCCGTATTGATGTCTAACATCGCCTCTTTCCAAGTCAATGAATCTTTTCCTTCAACTAAGAAAACCTCATAGTCATCTTCAGGTATCATATATACCTTACAGATATCCTTAACAATCTTTCCAACTTACATTAAGGATGTGTTTAAAAGGTATTTTACTCGATTAAGTATAAAGTTCCATCGTTGGTTCTATAAATCTTAGATTGACGTAGCCAAGTTCAATCATTCTACAATCTGTACAACCTCTGAGAAACCGTTTCTCTAGAAAAGTAGTATTAAAAGAAATGGATATTTCACTCTTCCTAGATCATAAAACTGATATCCTTTAAAGTATCTAGGATATTCTTTTGAACTGATACTTATACCCATCAGATGTAAATTTATCCTGTTGGGTAACTTTTATGTAAACAAGATAACCTCAAATCTTAACACAATTAAGACTTAATTTCCTGCTAGTCCATATCTCATCAAAGAAGTAAGAATGACTTTTAATGGAACTCTATTCAACAAGTAAATAGTAGTTTCTTGAGTATAATCCCATAGATATTTTTAAAAGATTGGTGTAACTCATTACCAATCAGACCAGATCTAATAAAGTCTGATTCCTCATTTTCAAAAATACTATTGTGTTTCAACAAACACATATTCGAATCGTGACATTCATCAATAAAGACAACAAAGTAGGGAAACCTATATATAGCAGTGTAATTCATTAGACCACATATATTACTATGTACTAGTTCTAATAAATTAGTGGCATGGTGTTGAACACTAACAATAGAAACTTGGTCATCATCCCTTGAATACAAGATTTATAAACCAAATAGGGTTCTATTATAAGATCATGTATCTAACCATTCTTTACCAGACAGGTTAGACGTCTTACGTTTAAATGATGTAGTCTTATTTGCCATAATTCTATAATATTCAAAGTTCCTGAACTATTACTTTTTCTGTTCACCAATGTATTCAAGACATTTTCTGTTGTAACTTAATTACAATGGCCTGACATTTAGTTGATGATACATTATTAACATCATATAAATATAAGAAACAATTCCTTCTATATACATTATAACCTTCAGTGTCTCACACAAGAAAGGATATTAACTATCTGATAGTGTTCAGCACAAAATTTTTGGTATACAACTTAATGTTTTGTAGCATTACTCAAATCAAACAACTAATTATAGATATGAGATAAAATGGCAGCATCTAATATATAACCATTTCAAGCATCAAATGCTGATGAAATGTCAATATTTGGCAAACATTCATCTAAGGTGTTTATAATGTCTATTGCTAGGTACTTGGACAATAACGATTACAACGTCGAACCATGCTGCAATGGAAATAATGTACTTTGCATTTATTCTCATTCTGCGAATTTTGGATTTATAAAAAATAATGCTTTTAGTATGGAGCATAATATTACTTGCATTATTCCTATATACATGTTCCCACTGAATATTAGTAGATATTGAGGTAAGGATATATATGACTTGACTCTCAAATTATTTTTATCATTTTCGGATAATTTAAACCTCTTTAGAAGAAGTATTATCAGAAACATCTATTATCATCTTTTGATCAAGTTGTATCGAATCTAGAATAATTCTAAAATTCTGAGTCAGTCATAATTATTATTTGGGTGCCCTACAGTTTGTGTGTCTAATAAGTATCTCTAACAATTACTAGTATTATTCTTATTTTATCTACATAAGACAAGATAAGAGATGTTTAGCAGAACATTTCTAATCGTTAATGTTAAAGTTTTTAAACATTGATATAACTAGTATATGTTTTCGATCTAAAGATGCCCTCTAATTGCTTTACACATTCCCCATAATCTCTCAAACGGGAAAGAAAAAATTTAAACATTTTAAATTTTACAGTGCGAAGTAGATCCAATCAGCATTTTACTCGAGCCTCACGCTTTAGCAATATTGACCTTTGTAAAACTCAAAAGGTAGATAATGCTTGTCAATTGCATCTTATGCAACTCTTATTTATGATCCTAAATACACTTTATTCTCATGCTTTAGCAATATTGGGTAAATATGTTCCAGATTAACTCACAAATGTCAAATATAAGTTACTGATATTACCCTCACGCTTAAGCAATATTGGATAATACTTTTGCTTATATTTACCTCATCATATGTTTAACCGCATAGTCCAGATCATACCGACCAGTCCCTTACGCTTTAGCAATATTGAGAAAGACTGAAATGATCCAACTAGTATTGTATTAGCAAAGTGGACCATGTATAACATTATCTCATAATGTAATACACTTAAATCTGATTAAGAGAGATTTTTCAATTTATAATGACTTTTCAAATCTTATACGGATCTGATTCACAATCAATATTTATTCACGTAAGTATAACTAATCCTCACCAGTAGGGCTCCCATTGTGGTTAACAGCATAAACAAATAGCAATAGTTTATAATACAACAATATAATAATTATAATTATATTAAAATAAATCTCACCAGTAGCCGCAAGGTATTCTTCCTCGAAGGTAGAATTAGTCATGAACACTTACTTAACATGCTACCAATTGATTGTGGCACCTATTGAGAAGAACACATATAGGGATGTGGACCTTCTATTATCGGGATTTGACTCGAAGTCTAAATTAGTGTATCTCCTTACTTGTAAACTACATTCTTTATATATCTAAAACTTATCCTTTGTATCTTTAAGATGTTTTAAGATATGATTCATGACCATCTAATAGTCATTACCTGTATCCGATAGATATTAGCTTATAACATTTACAACCTTACTGAAGTCAAGTTTCGTACATAACATGACGTACATCAAGCTATATATAGCTAATGCATAATTAATGTTAGACATTTTAAACCTTTCATCTTTCATCTAAGGAGACATTGTCCGAGAAAGATGATTGTCATGTTTTGAAAGGTACATTAACTATCTAACAGTTGTTAAAGTTATACATTTCAAGAACATTTTCTATGTACGAGAATTAGCAAAGTCCTATCAGCTTCCTAACTCTAGCTCTATCTCTATAAAGCTCTATACTTAATATATATAAGAAGCATTTTCCTAATTATTCATGGAGAAATGTTTTACTTAATAATTCTTGACTAATTATTACATGCCAACATCATTTCTAATATTGTGTATGTCATCCACACAGAGAACCTAAATGACAATCTTGTTCACACTACCTTTTCTGAACACACATACTTCCTCTTTGTTTTTTTGATAAAATCATACTTTTTGATTTCTTAATCAAAAAAAATATTCTAGTTCGGGAGGCCTGCTTAAGTCCATAAATAGTTTTCTCCGGTCTTCATACTAGATTTGAAGTTCGGCTGAATGTAAAATCTTTAAGCTATTCTATATATATCTCTTACTTGACACATGCATATTAGAATACCGTCTTTACATCTACCTGCCAGATTTCATGAATATTAATATGCTGAAATAGCCAATGAAATTCGAATCGACTTTAGCATGGTCACTAGTGAAAGATTTTCTCATAATCAATCCTAGATCGCTAAGTGCAACCTTTACCCATAAGTCGGGCTTTGAAGGTCTATACCTTCAATAGGCTCTTACGCTTTCGCTTCTAAACTCTTTTACAACTAATAAGAACTCTTTCTTTAGGAAGCTTAATCAAGTCTATACTTGATTGACATGCTTTAAGTCAATTTTAAATTTTATGACTTCTTACCATTTTTTCAAATCGATGTCTAACATCGCCTCTTTACAAGTCAAGGGATTTGTCCTTCAACTAAGAAAATCCCAAGGTCATCTTCAAGTATCATATATACCTTACAGATATCTTTGACATCATTTCCAACTTACGTTAAGAATGTGTTTAAAAGGTATTTCACTCGATTGAGTATAAAGTTCCATTATCTGTATCATAAATCTTATATTAACTTTACCAAGTTCAATCCTTTTATAACCTGTATAACCTATGAGAAACTATTTCTCTAGGAAAGCAGTATTACAAGAAATGAATGTTTTTCTCTTCTTAGATCATAGAACTGATGTCCCTTAAAGTATTTATGATATCCTTTGAACTAATACTTGTACTCATTGGGTGCAAATTTATCATGTTGGGTAACTTTATGTAAACAAGATAACCTCAAATCTTAACACACTTAAGACTCAGTTTCCTGCTAGTCCATATCTCAACAAAGAAGTAGGAATGACTTTTGATGGAACTCTATTCAACAAGTGAATAATAGTTTCTTGAGCATAATCCCATAAATATCTTTGAAAGATTAGTGTAACTCATTACCAATCAGACCAGATCTAATAAAATCCGATTTCTCCTTTCGAAAACACTATTAATTTGTCAACAAACACATGTTTGAATCATGACATTCATCGATAAAGACAATAAAGTAGGGAAACCTACGTATAGCAGTGTAATTCATTAGACCACATACATAACTATGTATTTGTTCTAATAAATTAGTGGCATGGTGTCAAACACTGACAATAGAAACTTGCTTATCATCCCTTGAATACAGGATTTATAAACCGAATAGGGTTCTATTATAAAATTAGGCATCTAACCATCCCTAAATAGATAGGTTAGGCGTCTTACGCCTGAATGGCGTTATCTCATTTGCCATAATTCTATAATATTCAAAGTTTTCAAACTATTATTTTTTCTGTTCACCAATGTCTTCAAGATATTTCTTGGTGTAAGTTAATTATAATGGCCTTTCATTAACACCCTAACGTTTATTTGGGAAGAACCCAAAACCTGCATTTTCAACGCATCAAAATGAAATACAATACATTTTGAGCATCCTCAACACTTTTTATACACCATATAAATCCAGAAACACACGAAAATATGCTCTGATACCACTGATAACATGTGTACATGGTGCAGGCATGTGAATTATGTAAAAGTATATTATAACTCAATACATTTCTAACAAGCACACAATTACGTAGCAAAATTGGAAACTAATTTCCTAAGCAATAAACACACTTAAAATGAAGTCTTGTTACACTAACAGTTCCAAAAAAATTACCTTTGAAGCTTTTGGAACATTTTCTTACTTAGAGCCCACATTGAAGAGTTCCTATTGGCAATTCTAGGCTTCAACATCGTGGGTTTGAAACTCTAGAATGGTAGCATTCTTTGATGAATTTTCAGAATGATTTTCGTCCAAAATCAATTCAACATTCGGATGTTTTCTTTTATGTCATAAATATGAAAATAAAGACTACATTGAGCAACTTTCAAAGTTTGGCTTATACAAGTCTTGAATGGGGACCAAAGTGTAACATTTGCAAACTTTGAAACACTTGGCAACCATGCACTTGACACTTGTCCTTTATGCATCGCATGCATGAAGTCAACTATCCCACAACACTTACCATTTGTCACCCATTCATTCCATGTATATGACACGTGTTACTCATGCATGAAGCCATTATGCCACGTGTCATTTTTTCATTAGTTAACTTATTTAACTAATATATAATTACTTTAATACTTAAACCATGACATATATATTTTTTTTAGACATCCTGAAACAAATCTTTCATTAGTTAACTTATTCTCCTAGATCGAACTGTTCAATCTGTCCTACTACCCCAGTGCTCAATAAGTACACTTCAAATTGTGAGACTCCCTAACTTCACCTCTGCTTGTCTTATGGAATACTTCTGTTAGTCTATAACTGATACCCCACACACGTTACAAATATTACAGAACAGAGCATTGAACCATACAAGTTAAAGTCAACTATATCCGTATAATCCTTCCATCACCTATATCATGGAAGAGTAAAGATATAGATCATCACCGTCAAATCTCTGTGTGCTCATCTGTGAACTTATCTCCAAATTTGTACTTTTGTAAAATAACAATCGCAAACTCCTTTGCAATATTGTTTAACCCTGTCAAAAACATTTTTTTTCTAGGGTATCTATTTTTGGCTAAAAGACTTTTTGATACATAATTCTTAAAGCAATAGGATATACATCTCACCTATATGAGCTGACAGATCGTATATCTACCCACATTGGACTGTATGAGCATCGAACCATACTTAGCAACACCTAATGGTCTGACTATGAAAGGTCTCTGAGATGCATAAAACCAAAGCATGGTGGATCACTCACAAGCCCACCGTGGTGCTCAAGTCAAAAGAATCTTCAATACTACTTCACTTGAAAGACCCTTAATTAACGGCTTTATGGGATGTATATTAGAGGTTCTCATGAGTCTGATCAGTACCCAATCCTCACTGAATACTTGTATGCACATATGAGCTTCCGCTAAGCCTATAGCTTGTTAAGACTAACAATCTAGACAATTCAGATATAGACACACACTGATCTAGAAGGAATATTGATCGACCCATGTCGACAATAATGGATTAGGAATGATATTTTTGAGAACATATTACATAATAATATGTTTTACCACCATTTGCAACTGCTTGTAACTATGTCATTACTAACATATTCCTAGGACTTTGTCCTTGTTTTAGACAAGATTTTAACTCTTAGATATGCTAATCTCTTAGCGCTTACCTAAACTTATTTGGATCAAATCTAAACTCCTTTAGATCTACAATATCTGAAAAGTTACAAACTTTTTACCATATACTTATTTATTAACAATTATTGTCGAAATATTATTATTTATTAGAATGGAATGTATGTAACACCCTCATCACTCGCCTCTCATCAAGACACGAGATTATGGGATGCTACGATAGCATCGAAGATAAATAATAATAAACAATTATTCAAATTTACCAAAAATACACTTAAAATTTTCTTTTTCTTAAAAATCATGTAAATTTATTATTTTAGACTATCTATAAAAAATAAATTCAATTTTTTATGAAATAAACATTTACGGAGAAAAAATGCCAGAGTCTCCCCTAAAAATTAGACTTTATACTACCTGTGACAAAAGAAAACACTCCCAATCTTATTTTCAATTCTCAACCAACTTCCTATTTTCCAACTAATATCCACAACTCATACTGCAATTTCAATACATCAAACCTTCACCAAACTAATTCAAATTTCACATATTATCAAAACAAATATCATATATCATCATAGTTTTAAAGAAAACAGTTCTGACGAAATACATATATACACGTACATACAATTAATGTTCATAATATAATCTACAACAGTTTATAGACAAATAAAATATCTACCAAATATAAATATATGTATTAAAGAGGATGTGAGCGACTCTAAGTTGTTGCAGAAAGATTCACTCTTCAGCCTTTAGAGATGGCAACTCTACTATCTACGCATGTTAAATCCAATGAGCTAAGCACAACGGCTTAGTAAGTGTACACAAAAGTTGAAACAGTATAATAATATTTTATAACCTTTTTGCAAATAAACCATATATATAAACGGTAAAAATTTTAATAAATTACAATCAATCCTAGTAGGAGCCCAAAATAAATACTGACACGATACCATGGATTGGCTAATGGGTTAATAGATATCAGATAGTGATCAAGCATCGGCCATTCGGCTATTCACCTTTATGCCCAAATTTTTTAAAAATTTTACACATGAGCCCAAATGTTTCGAAAGTTTCCATATAAGTCCAGAATATTCAAAATACCCAAATAAGTTTCATATTTTTACAAATTTAATAATTAAGCCTAACAGTTTCTAATTTTTCACTTATAGGCCCAAATTTTCCAAAATTTTATAATTAGGCCTCAATTTCTTCAGAAAGTCATATATAAGTTCTAATTCCATAATAATTTACATAAAAACCTAAAAGTTTCAAATATTTATGTATTAATCTATATTGTTTTTCCAGAATTCACATATAAGTCTTAATTTTCTCAAAATTCATATTTATACCTAATGTTTTTTTTCAATTTTGACCACTATTTAATATCCAATATTCAAAACATCTTTAATTCATTTAGAAACAATATAATTATCAATTCAATGCCATAGTTCAACATGCTCATCCATTATATTATTTAATTACATAAATATACACTAAATTTCTTAAAATAAAGACTTAAGTTTCAATCTAAAGTGTACACCAACCTTATATGCTTAATTCCTCCACTTATGACTCACGTCTTCTCCTTCTCCTTCCCTTGGTTATCCTTAGTCAAGCTTTCACCTTAATTTTTGCCAAAATACACAAATAATGAATAAAATTCTAATTTACCAAATTAACTGTACAAATACCTAATTCTATATGGCTATTTCATCTATTAACCCTTAAATTTCAAAATTCATATTCAGTAGAATTTTTAGAATGAACTCACCTTGAATATCACCTTCCAACTTAAAAATTGATCCTTGAAACTTAATGAAGAGGGGTTTAATTAAGGGTTTGGGGGCTTAATTTGTGAAGGGAAATTAGAATTTACCTAGATTTTAAAGGAGAACAATTAAAAAATCAATGAGAAAACAAAAAGGGGGAAACGGCCAAGGTGTCTAAATGTCTAATTTTTTAAATACTAGTCCCCCTTTTATAGCATTCATTTTTCTTTTCAAAAATACCCCCAACTAAATTCAAAATTATAAAAATGCCATTGGTTAGAAATAATGGCATTTGATTGGTCCAAAAATTCTAAGAATTATTTATAACTAAACTAAATAAAAAATCTAGTAAATCTAACTAATTCTAGTAAATTCCATTTAAGTTGTTGGCAAAATATCATTGGTCCAAGTGTTGGAAAAGTCTTAATAGCATAAGTTTTAATTCCATGCAAAACACTTATACCGTACTACACTTTCCTACCAATCAAATTCTCCAATTTCTTTGACTAATAAATTTAATCAAAATAAATAAAACTTTGGGGTATTATAATTCTTCCCCTCTTAAGAAATTTCATCTTGGAAATTTACCTGATCCAAACAAGTGAAGGTATTGTTGTTACATTATTTCCCCACTTTCTCAAGTAGCCTCTTCAATCTTATGATTTCTCCACAATACCTTAACCAGTAGAACCTTTTTATTCCACAACTCCTTGATTTCTCGATCCAATATCTTCATCGGTTTCTCTTCATATGTTAAATCGGGTTGTACATCAATGTTCTTAGTTGCAATAACGTGATAAGGATCTGATCGATATCTCTTTAGCATAGATACATGAAACACATTATGTATCTTCTCCAATCCATGTGGTAAAGCTAGTCTGTAGGCTACTGGACCTACACGCTCAATAATTGTATATGGGCCGATAAACCTAGGACTTAACTTTCCCTTCTTCACGAATCTCAATAGCTTCTTCCATGGAGATGCCTTCAGAAAGACCTTATCCCCAACTTTATACTCAATATCTTTCATTTTCAGGTCCGCATAAGCATTCTATCGTGAAGTTGCGGCTTCTAGTCTTTCTTGATCATCTTCACCTTCTCTTTAGTTTGTCTTATCAAATCTGGATCTACTAGCTTATTCTCCCTAAGTTCTGTCTAACATTGAGGTGTTATGTATCTCCTTCCATACAGTGATTCATAAAGTGCCATGCCGATGCTTGACTAATAGTTGTTATTATAAACAAATTCTATAATGGAAGATGTTCAACCCAACTTCCTTCAAAGTCAATAACACAGCTTCTGAGTATATCTTCTAGCACCTGAATTACCCTCTCTGATGTCTATTTGTCAGTAGATGAAAGGACGTACTGAAATTCAATCAAGTACTCAAGGCTTCCTATAATTTCTTCAAAAATCTGGATGTAAGTATCGGATCTCTATCTGATATAATAGATGTAGGCACACTATATAACCTGACTATCTCTTTAATATATAATTCTGTCAGTTTATCCAATGAGTGCTCAGTCTTGACTAGTAGAAAATGTGCTGACTTAGTCAACCTGTCTACAATCACCCAAATGGCATCATGTCTGCTCCAAGTGAGAGGTAGACCAGTAACAAAATCTATAGTAATACTTTCCCATTTTCATTCCAGTACTGAGATAGGCTGTAGTAAACTCGATGGAACCTGATGCTTAGCTTTCACTTGTTGACACGTCATACACTTAGTCACATAATCTACTACATCCCTCTTCATATCAGATCATTAGTAATGAGTCTTCACATCTTGGTACATCTTCGTGCTACTTGGGTGCATGGCATAAGAACTACTGTGTACTTCCTTCAGAATAGTCTTCTTCAAATCATCAGCTGGAAGCACATATAGAATTTCTCTAAAGTACAAACAATCATCCCTTTTTATTACAAAATCGACTTCATTCCCCTCTTGAACTTGCCTACAGATGATCATCAGCTTTTCATCTTGTTTCTGCTTTTCTCGTATATGTTGGATCAAACTAGGCTGGACTTTCAATTCTGCTATTATTGTACCATTAGCTTCCATCTGCAGAGAAGCATTCAAAGCCCTTAATGCAATCAAGGATTTCTTACTCAAAGCATCAGGTACTACATTCTCTTTTCCTGGATGATAGTTAATGACACAATCATAATCCTTAATCAACCCACCCACATTCTCTGTCTCAAAAGTAAGCTATTTCTTAGTGGGTAAATACTTAAGGCTCTTATGATCAGTATAAATGTAACATCTTTCCCTATACAAGTAATGTCTTCATATCTTCAAAGCAAATACTATGGCTGCTAGTTCCAGATCATGTGTTGGATAATTATTCTCGTGGGTCTTGAGCACTCTGGAAGCATAAGCAATGACCTTTCCTTCTTGCATTAATACACAGCCAACGTCATTATGTGAGGCATCACTGTAGATTACAAAATCCTTTTCAGACACTAACTGAGTCAGAACTGGAGCTTCAACCAACAATGCCTTAAGCTTCTCAAAACTTGCTTGACACTCCTCATTTCACTCACACATAACATTCTTCTAGAGTAACTTAGTCAATGGAGCTATTATTGAAGAGAACCTCTTCACAAAACATCTGTAATAACCAGCTAAGCCGAGAAATCTCCCAACTTTCGTAACGTTCTTTAGTGGCTTTCACTCCAAGATTGCTATTACTACTTAGGATCAGCTCTAATGCCTTCAGCAGACACAATATGCCCCAGAAAAGAAATCTCATTCAGCCAAAATTTACACTTACTCAACTTAGCATATAGCTTCTGTTCTCTCAGAGACTACAATACAGTCCTGAGATGGCTATTATACTCTTTTGGGATCTTAGAGTAAACCAAAATATCATCATTAAACACCACTACGATCTGATCAAGGTACGAAAGGAAAATACGGTTCATCAAATCCATAAAGGCTGCACGTGCATTCGTCAGCCCAAATGGCATTACAATAAACTCATAATGTCCGTATTGAGTTCGAAAAGCTATCTTCGGAATGTTAGGCTCTTTAACTCTTAACTGATGATACCCTGATCTTAAATTTATCTTGGAGAATACACTAGCTCCTCTCAACTGGTCAAATAAATCATCAATTCTAGGTAGGGGATATTTATTCTTGACTGTGACCTTGTTCAACTTTCTATAATCCACACACAATTTGAGTAACCCATCCTTCGTTTTCACAAACAACACCGGTGCGCCCCACGGAGATACACTGGGTTATATAAATCCCTTGTCTAGTAACTCCTGCAATTGTATCTCCAATTCCTTCAACTTTGCAAGTGCCATTTTACAAGGAGGAATAGATATTGGGGTAGTACCCGTCACAATGTCTATAACAAATTCTATCTCCCTTTTTAGTGGCAAGCCAGGTAAATCATCCAGAAATACATCTGGAACGTCACACACAATGGGTATATCGTGAAGACTAGATCCATCTCTCCTAGAACCAACTGCGTGTGCCAGATAAGCTTCACACCCTTTCTTGGTTAATCTTCTAGTAGTAGTGGCTGAAATGACAATAAAGAGATAGTTTACCCTTTCTCCTATTATAGTTATCTCATTTTCATCTATAGTCTAAAAAGTAATTCTTTTTAGATGACAATCAATTACAACTCGGTGCTATGACAACCAATCCATACCTAAAATCACATCAAAGTTATGAAAAGGCAATTCCATTAAATCGCCTGGAAATTCATACCCCTGTATCTGGATAAGACATCCTCGATATACCTTATTTACGATCACACTGTGACCTAAGGGATTACTAACTAACACCTTATGTTTAGTCATGTCAGCTTGTATGTTTCTCTTCCTAGGGATGACAGTACAAATATATGAATGAGTGTACCCTGGATTTATCAATGCATGAGTTGAGGTGTCAAAGATAGAAACTGTACCCATGATAACATCAGATGCTTCCTGCTCCTCTTGAGCCTTGATGGCATAAGTACGGGTTAGGGTTCGAGTGTCCTGTCTTCCCACTGGTGCAGGTACTTATTTCTGACTGCTTCCTGCTACATCTACCTGGCTGGGCCTCTTGCCTTTCTGACCCGTAGAAGCTGATCTCTCAGTCGATGGAATAGAATTACCCTTGTTTCTCGAGCAATCTTTCAGAAAATGATCATGTGATCCACATCTAAAGCACGCTCCTGTCAACCTACAACATTCCCCCAAATACTTTCTACCACAATGCTCATATATAGGGGTTGGTCCTCTCGCTGTGCTCCTTAGGTTATTGGCCACAGAAGCTGTCAGATGTCCTGACTTAATAGAAGATCCTTGTCCCTACCTTTATATGTATAGCTGGCCACTAGTTTTAGGTCTCTTAAATTTCTTACTCAATTACTAAGACGCACTAGATTGTCCTTGACCTCTTTTTAGCTGGCTCCTATCTTTCCTGGCCTGTTCCTCTTTCTTCATCCTTTCTACATTAAGCGTTGCAAAAACTAGTCTCTGAAATTCTTCGATCTGAAGTGCTGTAATCTAAAGGCATATGTAATCATTCAGGCCATCTTTAAATTGCTTACATCTATCTGCCTCCGAAGCCACAATCTCTAGAGCATACTTACTCAACCTTATAAATTCCCTCTCATATTCAATAATAATCATCTGTTGCTGCTTCAGATTAAGAAATTCCTTTTTCATATTATCAATATAAATACGGCCAATGTATTTCTTCAAAATTCTTTCTGAAAGAAATCCTAAGTTTGCTCTTTAAGCCGTGCCATTTGTGATACTGAGGTTCACCAATGGTAGGCATCTTCCTGTAAGAGAGATACTGCACACTCCAAGCTTTCCTCTGGTGTGCAATAAAGCTGTTGTAAAAGTCTCTCTATGCGCTCAAACCAATATTCAGTAGTAGATGCATCCTCGTCACGCCTTCCATGAAAATCAGTGGGTCGATATTTTGCCAACCTTTCTATTGCTGATTTCTGAGGTACAGCTCGGGCCATATGCTGAAAGAACTCGACCATTTGCTGCATAAACCCTAGCTGGCCCTGCTCGGCCTGTGCAGGCATCTTAGGACTTAAGGACCCATATGAAACTCCCCTAGCTACACTGACTAAGCTGTCACCAACACTCCTATCAGCACCCTTGACTCTTCGGGTGTTAGAGGGTTCAATTTCTTATCCTATATAAGATAGAAAAGAAATTTACAGGTCAAAGTCACATCCTCTTACGAATACATATATATTTATATATTGTTCAATGCATGCACACACAAAATGCTACACACATCTAGGTCTAGGAACACTTAAACCCAGGCTCTGATACCACTAAAAATGTAACACCTTCATCACCCGTCTCTCATCGAGACATGAGATCAAGGGATGCTACGATAGCATCAAACACAAATAATAATAAACAATTATTCAAACTTACCAAAAACACACTTAAAATTTTCTTTTTCTTAAAAATCATGTAAATTAACTATTTTAGACACTATCTATAAAAACAATTTCATTTTTTTATGAAATAAACATTTACGGGAAAAAATTGGCAAAGTCTTCCCTAAAAATTGGACTTTACACTATCTGTGACAAAAGAAAACACTCCTAATCTTATTTTCAATTCTCAACCAACTTCCTATTTTCCAACTAATATCCACAACTCATATTGCAATTTCAATACATCAAACCTTCACCAAACTAATTCAAATTTCACATATTATCAAAAAAAAAAATCACATATCATCATAGTTTTAAAGAAAACAGTTCTGAAAAAATACATATATACACGTACATACAATTAATGTTCATAATATAATATACAATAATTTATAGACAAATAAAATATCTAACAAATATAAATATATGTATATAGAGAAGATGTGAGCGACTTTGAGTTGCAGCAAAGAGATTCACTCTTCAGTCTTTAAGGACGACAACTCTACTACCTGCGCATGTTAAATCTAACGCGCTAAGCACAACGGCTTAGTGGGTATACACAAAAGTTGAAACAGTATAATAATGTTTTATTACCTTTTTGTAAATAAACCATATATATTAACAATGAAATTTTTAATAAATTTCAATTAATCCTAGTAGGCGTTCAAAATAAACATTGACAAGATACCATAGATTGGCTAACAGGCTAACAGATATTAGATAATTATCCGGCATCAACCACTCGGTGACTACCCACCAGTTCTAGAACAGATTAGATACGTAGAGTGATGTCATCAGACAAGCAAATGGCACAGTACTGCTACAATACCCTATTGGCATGCCAACTACCAATCATCCCCTACTAATGTTCAGGTTTACTTAGGGCATCTCGATAATATTATTAATACATTATATTCTTTTAAATTCATTCTAACACATATTATTATTATTATTATTATTATTATTATTATTAAATCACATTTATTCAATTTTTCTAATTATTCATATCTAGACACAAATTTTTTTTCATTATTACAAAAAGGCCCAAATTTTCCAACTATTCACCTTTCTCCCCAAATTTTTTCCAAAATTTTACACATGAGCCCAAATGTTTCAAAAGTTTCCATATAGGTCCAGAATATTCAAAATACCCAAATAAGTTCCATATTTTTACAGATTTAATAATTAAGCCCAAAATTTTTCAATTTTCCACTTATAGGCCCAAATTTTCCAAAATTTTACAATTAGGCCCCAATTTCTTCAAAAATTCATATATAACTTCTAATTCCATAATAATTCACATAAAGACCTAAATATTTTAAATATTTACGTATTAGTGCAGATTTATTTCCAGAATTCTCATATAAGTCCTATTGTTTTCAATTTTGACCACCATTTAATATCCAATGTTCAAAACATCTTTAATTCATTTAGAAACAATATAATTATCAATTCAATGCCATAGTTCAACATGATCATCTATCATATTATTTAATTTCATAAATATACACTAAATTTCCTAAAATAAAGACTTAAGTTTCAATCTAAAGTGTACACCAACCTTATATGCTTAATTCCTCCACTTATGACTCATGTCTTCTCCTTCTCCTTCCCTTGGTTATCCTTAGTCAAGCTTTCACCTTACTTTTTGCCAAAATATACAAATAATGAATAAAATTCTAATTTACCAAATTACAAGCACAAATCCGTAATTCTACATGGCTATTTCATCTATTAACCCTTAAATCCCAAATCCATATTCAATAGAATTTATAGCATCAACTCACCCTGAATAACACCTTCTAACTTAAAATTGATCCTTGAAACTTGATGAAGAGGGGTTTAATTAAGGGTTTGAGGGCTTAATTTGTGAAGAAAATTTGGAATTTGGCTAGATTTTAAAGGAGAACAATTGAAGATTTGATGAGAAAACAAAAAGGGGGGGGGGGGGTAACAGCCAAGGTGTCTAAATGTCTCATTTTTTCAATACTATTCCCCCTTTTATAGCCTTCATTTTTCTTTTCAAAAATACCCCCAACTAAATTCAAAATTACAAAAATGTCATTGGTTAGAAATTGTGGCATTTGATTGGTCCAAAAATTCCAAGAATTATTCATAACTAAACTAAATAAAAAATCTAGTTTAAATCTAACTAATTCTAGTAAATTCCATTTAAGTTGCTAGCAAAATATCATTGGTCCAAGTGTTAGAAAAGTTTTAATAGCATAGGTTTTAATTCTATGCAAAACACTTATACCATACTTCACGTTTTCAACCAATCAAATTCTCACATTTCTTTGACTAATAAATTCGGTTCAAATCACACCATAAACATACATTGCTTTTGATCATCAAACCCTTCATCTCATTTCCAAATAACACCTCCAAACTTAATTTGAAACTTTATTTATTGCTCCTTATTATCAATTTGTTTTATAAGAGCATATAGATTTTTCTTTTTCCTTTTCTGTTCTTGCTTCTCTCTCTCTTTTAAAAAACATGATATTTCAAATTACCATAACCCCAAACTTAGAAATTTTCAACTTTTTGAATAAATAACAATCATAACCTTTATGCTTATAGTGTGAGGGGTGATAATGATGGAACAATATATAAAGGTTATTAGGTATTATTATGGTTAACAAAGAAATATGTTCATTAGGCTCAAGATAGGTGACTAGGAATAAAATTATATATCGGTAGGCTCAAAAGGCTCAAAAATTCCAAAAAGACCTAAAATCACTTCCCTAATCATGTATATCCTAGGATTTCGCCTCAAGTGATAATCAAACAAGTTCTAGAGTATTTTTGAGACCTTTTGTGTTCTTGTTGTGCATAAACTTTCTCTAAGTCAGCAACTAACTTAATATTCCAATAATGTGCTCAATGTATTTCAAGTAATCACAAATAAGATAAAACTTGCAATTTAGATCAAACATATGAACAAATATAACATCTATTGATTCTTAAGAATTATAGTTTTTGCACTTAGTTTTATTATGGACTAATAATCATCCTAAACCCAAAATAGAACACAAAACACATAAAGCACACAAAAAATAACATTCAAACTAAAAACAATTGCAGTAAAAAAGTAAATATGAAAAAAATATGCAGATGAATAAGTAAGGCCATTTGAAATATGGAAGTGCTTCCCTCTCCCAAACTTAATTCATGACATCAATAAAATTAAAAAATTGAAATACTTCCCTTAATGACGTGCTAAGGCTCACTCCCATACTCCATAATGTTCGCATCAACCCCTAAATCATTGTCATTAATTACTATCGGAGCTTGATGAAATAGCAAGGGTTGTCCTTTATCTCATTGCATTTTATTTCAATAGAACAGTAACCCTTGCACCAAATTTAAATGTCCAAATTTGTTTTCTAATTCTTACTATGATAGTAATATTAATCTCCTAAAACAACAATAATACATAGTAATTCAAGTATAAATAAATTCAAACACTTCTCAAACAATTTGTAAATACAAGCCTCAACCAGCAATTCACTCTACAACTCAAATCACTACTATTACTCTACATTATAGTTCAAATGCTACCATGATGAGTATTTCATCAATAATTAAGTGTAAGGACACAAAAATACAAAGCTTGAATAATGAATCCACCAATCTCAAATTCGGAGTGCCCTTTGATATTTTTTTAATGAAATCATAAATTTTTAGTGAAAATTAGAATTAACAGTAGATGTAATTGTATTTTTGATGTGTTTTTGGTGGTTGTTATATGGTGATTTTGAATTAAGAAAGTTGAATTTAGGTGAGTTGAAGAGTTGGGGTTGAAAGGGGTTAAGGTTTTGAAATGGGAAAAAATGGAAAACAAAAATTAACAAATATAATAGCAAACTAGTGCCAGGGAAATTCCCAGGCACTTGGTTTTTGGAATTGGCGCCTCGGTGCCCATTTCCTTTATTTATTAATTTATTTTTTGTCTTTTTTTCATTCTTTTGTTTGTGTCTTTTTTTTTTCTTCTTTTTGTTTCATTCATTTTCATTTTTTAATATAAACATAAACATTAAATTTAATTAAAACACAATTGCCTTGGGTTGCCTCCGAAGCAACGCTTGATTTAATATCGTTAGTATAATGTCTTCATTTGTTTTTATGGCGGCTCATACTATATATTTGAATCATCACGTCTATAGAACTTCAGTTGACGCCTACTAGTAATGTTATTCATTTTCTTCGACTTCCATAGTTCCATGAGAAATTTTTTAAGGAACAACACCGACCATCTTGCCTTGAGCTTTACTAAAAATATTTTAATCTTAGACCAGATGATTGAACCTAGTTGATCGATATCTATTAGCTGCTCCTTGACGAACTTGTTTCATCGCATTTTGGTATTTAATTTGTGCAGTGTTATTTCTTTATGGACATGATTCATAATGGCTTTCATTACGTGTAGTTTTAGAAGTGGTTGTGCTTCATCCGGAATCACCATATCAATCTTAAAGCAATAGGAAAAATCCCTGGAAAAATGTTGCTTATGATCCATCATTTCAAACTTCTTAGGCAATGGAATTCATAGAATGCAATAGCTCAGAAAATTATGCTGCTATAATTATCTTTTTACACTCTTTCTTCTACTTCCAACTGTACCACATCTATGTGATGAACCTCCTCTGATTTGGTTAATTCACTAGTTACATGTTGCTCTATCCCACTCTTCAAAATTATTGCCTTATAGTGTTCAACATTTTTTATTGGACTAATTTCAATGTTGCTAGGCAATGCATCTTGGAATGATTGTGGCCAACATTTATCATTTGTTTTACCTGCATATTTACATTCTGCATAGAGGTAGATTAGCTATGTAACAACTCAGTTGTCCTTCTTATATGTTGGAACATATCTTCTAAGGAGGATTCCTTCTTAAGATGTTGATGCTGAATTTCTGGTGGGATTACGAGATGATTCATTTGCCTTAGAGTTTCCTCTTGGTTGTTATTCCAAGAAGCTTAATTCCCTAATTCTGGATAATAGGCATCAGAAATGGGGTTGTGCTTCTATTGGAAACAAATTTTTGGATAATCTGCAGGTGTTGCGCATTGTCCATTTAGATAGTTGCCACCACAGAAATCATAAAGTAGTTTGTGCTACTTTCTCAATAATTTTACTTGGAGCCACACTATCAATTGTCTATTGAGAATCATTGAAGGCCATCACCTCTAATAAGTCATATGTCTCATCAACAAACTTATTCATAAAAGCACCCCCTACAATAGCATAAATTATCATTCTTAAATATCCAACTATATCATTGTAAAACATTTGCACAAGTAGCCATTTTGGGATGCCATGGTGTGGTCAATTTCTTACCAATTCTTGAAACATTTCCCATGCTTCATGTAAGAATTCATCATCATTCTGCACAAATGAGGTTATGGCACTTCTTATCATCATTGTCTTGGTTAGTGGAAAACAGTTATCTAAACATTTTTACACTAAATCATCCCACGTTGTTATAGACCCCGTGACAGTTATCTAAGCCAATTCTTTGCTCTATCCTGGAGTGAAAAAGTAAACAATCGAAGCCGTATTTCATTGTCTAAAACTCCATTGTATTTACACAAATTTCTAAGAAATTGATGATGTGCTCATTTGGATCCTCATTTATAGTCCACTAAACTACACTGAAGCTTTCCTGTATCATCTCCGGTTGAATTTCAAGGTAATCAACATTAATGACTGGTTTTTGAATGCTTGAATGGATGTCACTTACTCTTGGTACTGTAAAAACTCTCAATAATCCTTGTGTTCCATCCATTATATATGAATCAAAAGTAACTAAAAAATAAAAAAAATCAAATAAAATGCAACTGTACAATGACAAAAATGTTTAAGTTAAGAATAAGATGAATTGGTATTAGTATCAACTAGAATAGTAAATAATTAGCCGACCACAACGTAAAACACTTGTAGAGTATTTTGTATGTATATACTTTTAATGTAAGTACACATTATCGCAATAAATAATATATGATGAGAAAAGTGTTGATCCCATGAAGAATAGTTATTATTACTTGCTAAGTACTAAAATTGTATCCTCTTACTCTTATTCAAATTTTTGGTAATTTAAAATATTGACATCTAAATTAACTAAATACTTAAACTAATTATAGAGACATCAGAAAAATGATCACAAACTCTTCAAATTATCAAATGTATAGGATTATAATTATTCCTCAATACTACACTTGAATTCAATTGTTACCCTTAATATATCAATAAGAATTATTAACCAAAAACTTTAATGTATTCACAAGCCTCTTCTGATGGTCAAGTGATTATACCTCAATCAATCCATTATCTACATTTCTATGATAATTATACTGAATTAAGATTCATTAAGAGTATGTTTCATCAATAGTTATATATACCATATAAGAGTATTTTTATCTCGAGCTCATGATTTTACACAATGATCATACATCAATCTATTAATGTCCAACATAAAAATTCATTTTCCAAGTTCATTAAGGTTTCTAATTATATCCAATACATTGTCATATTAGTAGAAGCATTAAGCCCTCAATAGATTGAACAATGCAATATTGACATAATGAGTAAGGTTAAACAATGAATTCAAACTACTTATTGAGTTCAAATCATAATCCTAGTTATATGAAATTAATCTATGATAATAACAAAATTTATGGAACAATTAACAATCAAAATAATGAAGAAAAACATTTCGCAACATTATAAAAAAAATAGAGATAAGAATAGTCCCCCTGTTATATTGATATGTTGCTCTTCCTTGTTGTAGAAATCTTCCTCCAAAATCTTGATTTTTAATCTAAACTCTGAATATGGAGAGTTTAATCCCCTTGCCAGTTACTCTCCCTCAAAATGGTTGAATAGTTATCCTTTTATAGGCTTAAGGCAACAAAAAATAAAGCCAATTTTACCTTTAAAAAGTCATCATTTTCTGTCCCTCAAAGACCTATATTTTGGATGAATAGTGACCTATGCACTATTCATGATACTGTGTAAATGTATTGTTTATAGTCAGTATTCATAAATATTGTTCATATACACTGTTGATATATATTGTTTGGCATTGTTCAACAAAACTAGAAATTTTTTAAAATTGAGCTCACGGTAGTGGATTCTAATGTCGCGGCGTTGGGACCTAGGTTTCTAGATGAACAGTACTGTAAAGTATTGTACACTAGGCACTATTCATAATCATTGTTTATGTTTTGAGCATTTTCGTCCATTCTTAGATTTTCAGCCCAAACAACTTTGTTCACATCCAGTTTCCAGTATTCTGGTGCCAATAGTCTTTAAACCTATAAAACAACATTAACATGCATAAATTGCCAATTTATTAGGATTAATTGAGCAAACATTAAGTTTCAGAGGATAAAATATTTTATATAATTATGCCCTATTAGTGCTCTTTGAGGGAACACGTCTGTTCAAAAAGACTTTTCACCTTTAAAGGTTCTCTAGCTCTTAAATTTCAAGCAAATGACTATAATTGCTTTTGAAAACTGTGAATATATAGGAGTGATGTCTTTTACTCTACCACTTTGACTTTACTTGATGGTTTTCAAAAGAGAGTGGCTTTAGCAATTCAAAATCTTAACACAGCTTATAGTTTGTTTCCATTTATAATTCTTTCTTTATTCCGTAATTTTTGCTTAAATAATTTTATGCTAACTTGCTTATCTTCTGGTGTATTATTGTTTTGATGTGTTTTCTCTATGTTTATATATTTCTAAATTTATCTTTTAAGGTTTAAGTGCTCATCTTAAGTCCTCAACTTTGAGTCTATCTAAACAATCTTTTGATAGGATGCACTATTTATCTGTTTAGGTGTGGAAATCATGTCTTTAATGGATGACTCCTAGAATATATCTAGTAGTGAGTCTAGTCAATTTAGTGAGGGCTCGATAATTGAGAGTAGCTCAACCTAAGAAATATATATTGAGAGCGCTCGGGGAGTCTAAGAACTAGGATTTAAAGTGAGGGGACTTGTTTGAGTCAAGGTTATGGTAGAGCTTCCTGAGGGTCTTAGTGATTTTGAATAGTCACCTAGTATCTTGATGCCATCATGTGTTTCTCAAGAGCAGGTGAGAACCTCCAGTCGGACGAGCAAACCCAAGAAAACGAAGAAGAAATTTGCTCTTTTGACTTATAATGAGATTATCTTGAATTGGACTGGCCACTCTATCATCCCTTGAGTATGGATGAGGAGGATCTTGTCAAATTGAGGAGGTGGTTTGATATTCCAGAGTAATTACTTTAAGGGTTCTCCAAGAAGATGAGTATGCAAGTGTGTTAACATATGAGGAGGTGGCCTTGAATCTCCATTTTTTCAACTTCAGGTTAAAGTTGCCTCTTTAAACCTATTTTATAGATATGTTGGCTCATTTGAACTTAGCATCATGCTAGCTAAATTTAAACACCTAGAAGATACTAGTCAGCCTTTATGTTATATGGCATAAGAATGCCTTTGGTAACCTTGTGTTCTTTGAACTCTCATACATATACCTGACCTAAGCCACAATCAACAGAAGGATTTTCACTAGTTATCTGCTTATGATGGTAAGAAAAAGATCATCCCTATGAAAGATTGGTATTTAAATAATTTTAGGTGGAAACACCTATGGTTATTTGCATGTGGGGAGTAGAGGCAAGAGTATGAGGGACTATTATGTCCCCAATCATTTCTTAGAGTCTTTTTTAGGAGAGTTTTTTTATTTGTTCATTTTCTTGAGCTGTAATGTCTTCATATTTTATTGTGTTCTTAACAATTTTATCCTTCTTTTTAGCTACGTACTGGTCGGACAAGGCTAAGTTTACCAAGGAGGAGAAGAAATGAATTAACAAAACTTGGGGGTATAGTGTTCTATACAAAGAACTAATCTCTTAGGCCAACTTAGAGGGCATCGATCTTGTTAGTGAATTACCCAACTCACTGTCCAGAGGTAACTTTATATACTTTATAGTGCGTGAAGGTCTTGTTTGCTCTACTCAGTTAATCCTTATTTTCCCTTTTTTTCTTTTGAAAAAATATGAGAAATGAAGCGTGCTCTCTATAATGATGCCCCTTTTTTTGGGAACTCAAATAATAAAAGAACCTTATGAACCTACTTGATTATAGCAACAAGTGGTTGAGCAAAACTTTTGACGGAGGAGTTGGCTCAGAGGACTTTTCTAATGATAAGAGGAAAAAGTAAGCTGGGGCCTAAAAGCTGATAAAAGGATGGAGCGGTCGAGGCTTGAACCTCTACCCTTACTAGTCCAATGCTTCCTGGTGCGATCACACCACTATCTCTTCCTTCACCACTTTAACCAAGCAAATGTGGTCCTGTAATATGTGCCTAAAGTGGATCTTCCATCTTAAGACCCTGGTTAAGGCATGGCTTATGTCTCTTTATTTATTTGACGTTTAATTTGCAAAGAGGAAGATATATGAGCACATGGTGCCCGTGATGAAGGAGGTAGAATATGTAGTGCTTAAGAAGTGTGTTGCTCTAATTTTGACATGCAACACGTCCCAATCCCTTGCTTACAGCTTGGTGTATTTTAGAGGTAATTTTATAGATTTTTCTTACTTCTTTTTATGACATCTTCTTATTTTTAATTGCTTTTGTCTTATTATAAGGGGTGTTCACCCTTGTTAGTCACTATAATGCTTTTCACAAGGTAGTGATGAACGAGCAGAGGTTGGTTACGGGTAAGGCTAAGGTGGCTGAGTTGAAGAGGGCCTTAAAGCATGCTAAGAAAAATATGGAAGGCTTAGAGTGGGAACTAATGTTTGCTCAGCTAAGGTAAAGAATGTCGAGGTGCAAATAAATACCAAGGTTGGGAAGACTAAGGTTAAAGCAACGATAGTTGAAAGTAGGGTCTCTATCTCTATTCTTAAGTCATAGATGAAGGAGCTCAAAGCTTGGGTGGGAGCTCTTTAAGAGAAAAATTTGGCCTTTTGAAAGAGAATGAAAAGTTGGTGGCGAAACTCAAATTTTTAGAAGGCCAACTGGCTGAGAAGGTCTCTAAGCTTTTGCTAAAGTCCTTGACCTATTTAAATACCACTATACTGACTTGGACCTCTTCTGGTTAGACAAGTTGCTTATTGGCTAAGAAGAAGCTGGTAAAGAAACTGAGGTTCCAACTCCTCAGATGATCTGGGAGATTCCTTCTTAACCCCTTGATGAGTCTATACCAGCGACTAGGGAGGATTCTCGAACCAAAGATATTCCTACTCCTACTGTATCTATCAGAGACCAACTTCTTCCTCCTTAAACTTAAGTAGTCTTACTTTTTTCATCTTATGCTATCATTTGTACTCAACTTTAATTGTAATTTTTGCTATTAATAAAAGACCTTTCTTTTCTTGAAACATATGTATCTTTGATCTTGGCTAGGTTGTATCCTATTTTGATTTTACATATATTTGATGTGCTTGTGGATGTTTTGAGTGACTTTTGCATAATAATGCTAGAACAAATAGCTTGAATTTTTTAACAATTCTCGAATTTTCTTTAATATTTTATCCAATGACTACTTGCGTTGCTCAAGGAGGTTTCAGATAGGCTATGCGATGCTTAAGTCCTTTAAAATTTTGCCTTAACACAAAATTTAAGAGTTATCTTTAAGGACTATTTAAGGAGTCTTAATCTAAGGGGTTATGGTAGCCTTGTTCATTACTTTTCTCAATTCTTTATTAGTTTCTTGAGGGTCCTTGAAAACCTCATTACTTCAACAAGGTCATATGGCAGACCCTTGGACATTTTCAGGCAATCATATTATATTAGATACGATTCCCTCTAAATCTTATATTTCTCTTATTAGTCATACTTCAAAGGTGGCTTAGTGACAAAGGGGCCTTCCTGACCCTTGAATCTTTTAGAAACTGAACAACTCTTAGTTGTACTTGGTAGTTGAAAAGACAACTTTTGGTTGGATTCCATGGAAGGTGTTGGATTTAATCTAAGGCTTAGATTTATACAATAATTTGAAAGCTTATTTGAAGTTTGATCCTTAGTGCCTACTATTTTTTAGTTTTCTTAGAGAGGAAGAAAACACTTGTATTTTTTTGGTACCTACTATTTTCTAACTCTGGTCTTTATTTTTACTAGGGAGTTACTCTTTCTTGTCTTGTTCTCTAATATCAGTAAGTCAATACTTTTGATTTCTTTATTTTAATGGTCACTCCTTTCTTTCATGGCTCATTCTTGGGATTATTTCTAGACTTTTGGAGTTTTGTGAATTTGTACACAAGTTTTATTCCTTATGAATTATGATTTCTTTCTTGATGATTATGGTTTGTTGATTATTTTTTTCCTTTGAGTTGTTGTGATTGATCTTGTTTTTTATAGTAGAGTAGACTAAAATTTTTCTTTGTTAAGAATTATCTCAAGCAAGAGTGGTAATCAAGAAAGTGATTGTCTTGGGCCACAAGATTTCTTTAAGAGGAATAAAAGTCGATTGGGGGAAAATTGAAGCAATTGAGAAGCTGCTACTTAAATGTTAGAGGAGTTCAAATTTTTCTTAGACATACGTGCTTTTATAGAAGATATATAAAAGATTTCTCCAAAATCTCTAAACATCTATGCAATTTGTTAGAGAAGGATGTGCAGTTCAATTTTGATCAAGCCTATAATTAAAGCATTTGAACTGTTGAAGAAAAGGATCATTTTAGCCCCAATCATGGTAGCACTAAATTAGAATTTGCCTTTCGAGCTAATATGCGACGCTAGTAACATTGTAGTAAGAGCAGTTTATGAGAATGCCAAATGTCATATTTTTTCTCCTTTAATATTTAGTCTTTTATACTTATTTGGTGCCTAAATGTATTCATTATTCTTATATTTTGATTTAGCATGCAAATTGAGGTGTTAAGTGCAAAACGAAGCTAAATAGGTCATTTTGAGCAATTTCAACATAACTTTGTAATTTGTTCATAACACTCTAATCTGAGCTCTGATTTAGATGATTCAAGATGCTATAGAATGCCACGTAAAAGTTCTATAACTTTTATGTTTTATATTTTGAGAGATATAGGCAGAATCAAGGTCAAAATCGGGCTTGACGTTGTTGTACTTGCACTATTGACGTTCTGAAACGTCCTTTAGCCTGTAATTCTAATACGTGGATTTGATGCAGGTTATTTTAGGAAGTTTCAAGATCTGATGCATGAAAATTCTAGCTAGAAACACCACTATCCTAGTTATATTATGACTTTATTTTATTTTTGATATTTTCCTTAATTAATCAGATTTGGATGTTATTATTTTAGGATAATATTTAGAATGTTCTTAGGAGATCTTATAGGCTTCTAATACTTATAAATAATGTGTAAATGGGGAGAGAAATGAGAAAACTTCATACACCCCTCTCTCTCTCCCTCTTCTCTAATTTCTTGTTTGAGTTTTCCTTATAGCCTTGCGTGGCTAAACTTTATAATCGGTCGAAGGAAATAGAAGCCTCAGAATCAATAAAACTGTGAGATCTAATTTGTTTTTATTATTCAATTTATACTTTGAGTATCGAATGTTCTTCTATGTCTATTTTCATGATTGTCTCATTTAATTACTAGGAGGCCTACTAGTTTATTTTTTGTTGCAATCTACTATTAGATTAGTGTCAAATCCATAATTGTTTGATTCCTCTAATTTGTGAAGCAACTAAGATTTAATGATTTGTTGCATTAAAAATTATTAGATCTTAAGAAAAACACTCGACTAAATTAAATTTAACCACTTGTGCTTATATTTTTTTAGCTTCATCAATCTATTTAATTCTTAAGGTTACTACTAGATTAAACCTTTAGCGCTTGTCTTAGGTTGTTTAGTAGTTAGGGTTAATTAAATCGTTTATTTTCTAATTAACTGCGACTAAGGAGAGATACAAAAATAGTTCCAACAATGAATATTCAAAGTGTGAATTGATACATACTTGTATCGATGATCAATTTTAAAATTCTGATGGTGGATGTTGACTTAGACCAAGGTTTTTTTGTTTTGATTGATTTCAATACTTTAATTTGAATTGTTCCTTAGTTATTTTTCTTAAAATTATTTTTGTTATATTTAAACCCCTCATCCTTATTCACGTATCATAAAACTAGGCTAGATACTCTCCGTGGGAACGATTCTTACTCACATTACTACATGCATTTTTAAGAGTATAGGGTTTATTTTTGGTTGTCTGTGACAACACACCAAAGTTTAGCGCCATTGCTAGGGAGCAATTCTAGTTGATTTTTGTGCTTTTTGTGATCCTTATTTCATTCTTGAAATTTAAAAAAAAAATCACCTTGATTGTTTGTGTTTTAGTGTAGAATTTTTATTTATTTTTATTACTCTAAATTCTTCCTGCTTTGTTTTTCATGGTTTATTAGAGTTTCCTTGATTGTTTATAACTGTAACTTGATCTTTTAATGAAAGTGATTTACATTGCTATCCAGAAATAGAGAGAACTTTGCGCAGGTTAAAAAAGGAAGCTTGGAGAAGTTCTAAAGAGAAAATCTAGCTCTTGATTCCCTATTTGCTAGCGATTTTGATTTAGATGAGGATGAAGTCATGGCTAGAAATCGAACTTTGAAAGAGCTTGCTGCTCCTGATTTGAATCAACAACCCTTATATATAACATTTCCTACTTTAGATACTACTACTACTATTACTTTTGAATTAAAATCTGGACTAATACATCTCTTGCCCACTTTTCATCACCTTGCAGGTGAAGATCCTCACAAGCATCAAAAGGAGCTTCATACGGTATGCACGAGTATAAAACCCACGGGGGTGACTGAAGAGCAAATTAAATTAAGAGTCTTTCTATTTTTTGTTTTTTGAAGAATTCAGCTAAGGATGAGGTAAAGAGCTTGTTTTTGGAGAAATATTTTCCAGCTTCAAAGGCGGCCAACATTCGAAAAGATATTTGTGGTGTATGGCAGCACAACCCAACACAAATATTAGGAACGTTTCAAGAAATTCTATGCAAGCTACCTCGATCATCAAATTAGTGAGCAACTACTTATCTAGTATTTCTATGAGGGCCTTCTACCCATTGATAAGAGCATGATTGCTGCCGCTAGTAAAGAAGCTTTCGTGGATTAAACTCCCAAGGCTGCGAGAAACTTGATTACAATATGGCGGTAAATTCTCAACAATTTAGCACTAGACTTGACCCTCCATTAAAGCATGTTAATGAGGTAAATATTTCCTTCCTTGAACAACAAATAGCGAATTTAACTTCTCTTGTTCATCAAATGGGGTTATGTAATATAAAAATGGTGAAGTCTTGTGGGATTTGTTTGATAGTAGGGCATCCAACCAATAATTTTTATTTTTTACTAAGTAATAAAATTGTATCTTTCAAGTAATTATCCAAAAAAATCAAATCTTTAATTACAATTAATTAAATAAACTAAATAAATGTGCAGAAAAAATAAATGATACAACTCAATTAAATAAAAAAGATAACAAGATATAGAAAGCCTAGGGTCAATTACTATCCTTTAATATGTTTTCTAAATATTAATATTTTAATATTTATATCTTTCAATTCTGATTATTGATTAAGATATAAATGTATTAACAAACCTCTTCCAAGGTCATGTAAGTATATCTTAATTTATCAAATACCCATATTCCTATGGTACTTGTAATTAATTAAAATTCATTATGAACAAGTCTTATTAACTATACATGCCAATCAGATATATTCATATCCTAATTTGAAACTTACATTACTCTATAATCATGAATCAAATTATATTGATCAATTATGCCTCTTTTGATCAGAATATTGATCAATTATGCCTCTTTTGATCAGAATATTGATCAATTATACAATTATGCCTCTTTTGAGTTTATTAGTATTACCAATTCAATCACAATATTGATCAGATATTATGAAGCATTAAGAACTAATAATTTGAATAATAGAGAATTGAATTCAAGTAAATATCAAAACGATATAACAATTAAGCTCACATTTCAGTTCAAGTAATAACCCTAGAAAAGAAATTAGTTCATGATAACAAGAGAACTATGGCTAAAAAATAAAATAAACATGATACAACCAAAAGCAAACCCATATAGACGTCAATTTGCTATTAGTTGATATGCCAAATATTCGTTAATAATCTATTGTTTACTTGAATTTCCCTAACTTCTCTCTCTAAAATTGCTCTTCTTTTATGTGTTGTGGCTCTAAGAGCCTTAAATTGTGTGTTCTTTAGGTCTGAAACAAGTGGCCTTTATATAGGGATTGATTGGAGTATTAGAATTATATTTCTTTTTACTGTATAACGATAACTGTTTACAGTATGGTTTAAATACTGTTCACGAGCACTACTCACAAGCATTGTTAATGCGCTTATTCACGTGGTGCTGCAGTAGTAAGTTTTAGGCACTGGGGCAAATTTTTGCTGCAGTGATTTTATTATAGCAAAATTACTGTTCAAATGAACTTTAGCGATTTACTGTATGAGGTTACTATAGCAAATTTGATGTTTTGCCTTGTTTTCTTTAGATTTTAATCTCCATTTGCTCCATTGACTCCAAACTTATAAAATAGTAATAAGACTCATAAAAAGCCTAATATTTTTATTAAAATGAGCAATTAATCAAGTTAAAGGAGTGAAAATAATAGATAAAATTTACGCTTATCAATGAGCCCATTAAGCAAGTGAATGCGGTAAGTGGATGTCCAAGATAATCGTAAAGAAAGTATGATCCCTATTCGAGCACATATAACCCCAGATGGAGAGATCACCCCAATCTTAGCTATGGAAATCCACAAGTAAATTAGCCCGTGACTCAAAATCGCTTAAGTTGCCAGCAATATAAGTAGCCATACCCCATAGACAATAACCGGGCCAAACTTTTAATTCTGGTATGTCTTTAGAAGATATTGTTAAGTCTCTTACCACTAATATTTTGTAATTTCAACAGGAGATGAAATAATTTCAACAAGAGGCGAGGGCCAGTATTCAAAGTTTGGACAGTCAGATGACCTGTATGGTAACTGCAATTAGTCAACTAGAGGCACAAATTTTGGGGAAATTACCCTCTCAAATGGTAGTAAATCCAAGAGATTTATATGAGAGGGTAATTGTTTTGAGAAGTGGTAAAAAGGTTGAGATTCCAGTAAAGGCAGCTCTTGCATTGTCGAAGTAAAAAGATGAGAAAAATGTTGTTACAAATAAAAAGATTCCCAATGACAATGACGTACTTAAGTGTAAGTTTTTGGCCTCTTTCTAATTATAATCTAGTACTTCCTTTTCCTTAGGTGTTAGTAGAATCTAGAAAAAATGAGAAAAATAAAGATTTATATGAGACTTTTAGTAGATGCGAGGTAGATATTCCACATTTAGATGTTATTAAACAAGTACATCATTATGCTAAATTCCTGAAAGAACTATGTACAATTAAGGGGAAACAAAAACTTAAAGGATGTGAGAAAGTGAAAGTAGGGAAGAATGTTTTTGCAGTTATTCAAAGAAAACTCATTGTGAAGTGCAAAGATCCAGGTATGTTTACTATCCCTTGTACGTAGGTAACACTAGATTTAAAAAGGCCATGATAAATTTAAGAGCTTCTATCAATCTCATGCCATATTATATATATATGCTTATTTGAAACTTAGACCTTTAAATAAAACTGATGTTGTGATTCAATTGGCTAATAGATCTAAAGCCTATCCTAAAGGTATAGTTAATGATGTTCTTGTACAAGTTAATGATGTTGTTCTTCTTACTGATTTCTATATGCATGATATGGAGAATGGTGATCAAACTACTCATATTTTGTTAGGAAGACCATTCTTAAAGACATCCAAGACTAAGATAGATGCTCATAGTGGTACACGTACCATGGAATTTGATGGTGAAACTATTAAGCTTAATATTATGATGCCATGAAATATCCTAGTGATTATAATCGTGATTATTCTATTTATGTGATTGATTCTTTAGCACAGAAAGCTTTTAAACTTAAAGGTAAAGATGGATGTGAAGTTGCCTTTAGTAAGCATCTTGAGAAAGAGAATGAAGAGTTAGCCTTGAGTACTGATTTGCAGGAAAACTGTTGCAGCGTTGAATAATTTTCTAAAGTTACAGCAGTCAGGTAACGTTTCTTATATTACGTTACTAGTTTCTAACAAGAGACCTTTACCCTTTATTTTACAGGCCTCTATTCCAGATTTGAAGCCTTTATTCAGTCACCTCAAGTACATATTCCTTAGAGACAAAGGAATGTTACCAGTGATCATCTTTAGTAAACTTAGTGCACCGTAAGAACAAAAGCTTGTGCATCTCCTTAAGGAGCATAAGACGACTATTGTTTGGACAATTGCATATATTAAAGGAATTAGCCCATATACATGTATGCATCATATCTTACTAGAAGAGGAAGCAAAACCTTTCTGTCAATCACAAAGAAGATTAAGCTGCCCATGATGAATGTAGTAAAGAAAGAGATCCTTAAACTTCTTAAAGTTGGAGTGATTTATCCTATTTCAAATAGCAATTGGGTAAGCTTGGTTCAAGTGGTTCCTAAAAAGACTAGAATAACTGTTGTGAAAAATCAAAATGATGAGTTAGTTCCTACTCGTGTTCAAAATAGGTGGCAGGTTTGTATAGATTATGGAAACTTAAATGCTATAACCCATAAGGACTACTTCTCTTTACCTTTTATTGATCAAATGCTTGAAAGATTAGCTATTCCTTTTTACTATTGTTTCCTTGATGGTTATTCAAGTTATTTTCAGATTGTAATTGCTCTGAAGGATCAAGAAAATATGACTTTTACATGCCTATTTGAGACTTTTGCATATCGTTGCATGCCTTTTGGCCTTTGTAATGCCCCAGTCACTTTCCAAAGATGTATAGTTAACATATTTTCATATTATATTGAGCATATCATAGAAGTCTTTGTAGATGATTTCACAGCATATGGAGACTTCTTTGATAATTGTTTGCATAACCTTACATTTGTTCTTCAAAGATGCATAAAACTAACATTGTGTTAAATTCTAAAAAAGGTCATTTTATGGTTGAACAAGGTATAGTTTTGGGTCATGTTGTTTAATCTAGGGGGAACTAAGGTAGATAAAGGTAAAGTTGATATTATTCAATCTTTACCTTATCTTATTAGTGTGCGGGAAGTTTGTTCTTTTCTTGGATATGTAGGTTTTTATCGAAGATTCATCAAGGACTTCTCTAAAATAACATTACCCTTATGCAAGTTGCTAGAAAAAGATGTGGCTTTTGAGGTTGATGAGGCCTATAAAAAGGTATTTGATAAGCTGAAGGAACTGTTGATTTCTATCCCGATTATCCAACCTCCTGACTAGAATGTTTCTTTCAAGATAATGTGCGATGCAAGTGATTATGTACTAGGCACTATTTTGAGTCAAAGAATTGAAAAGGCATCTCATGCCATTTATTATGCTTTAAGGACTTTAGATGATGCCCAGCGAAATTATTCTACTACTAAAAAAGAACATTTAGCTCTTATTTTTGCTTTAGAAAAGTTTTGATCTTATTTGTTTGGTACTAAAGTCAATGTTTACTCTAATCATGCAGTTCTTCATTATTTGTTTATCAAAGAGGCAAAACCAAGATTAATAAGATGGATACTTTTCTTAAGTGAATTTGATTTGGAGATCAAAGATAAAAAAAAGGGACAGAAAATTGTATCATAGATCATTTGAGTCATTTAGTTCTTGTAGAGGATGAACTTCATCTGTAGAAAACGTTCCCTGACAAGTAATTTTTCTCTGCGAGTATGACATTATCTTGGTATGATAATATTGTAAATTATTTGGTTACTAATGTGTTACCTTATGATGCCAAATACTATATGTGGGAAGACCTATACTTATGGAAGCATTGTGCAGATCAAGTGATAAGAAGGTGCATTCCTGAAAATAAAATTATTTCTATTCTCACATTTTGTCATTCTTATGCTTGTGAAGGTCACTTTGGAGCTAAGAGGATTGTGAGAAAATTGCTAGAATGTGATTTTTATTGGCCATCTTTATTTCGAGATTCATATTCTTTTTATAAGTCATGCAATCATTGTCACAAGATAGGTAATATATCCCAAAGGAATAAGATGCCATAAACCTCTATACTATTTTGCAAAAACTTTTATGTTTGGGGCATCGATTTCGTGGGATTGTTTCCTGTATCTTTTGGTCATGTTTATTTTTTTTTGTTATTAATTATGTCTCGAAATGGGTGGAAGCTAAAGCTACCAGGATTAATGATTCTAAAGTTGTTATAGATTTTATCAAGTCTAACATATTCTCCAGGTTTGGAATTCCAAGAGCTTTAATAAGTGATTGAGGCACTCACTTTTGCAATCTAATTGTGGAGACTTTACTGAGAATGTACCATGTGACCCACAGGGTGTCAACTACTTATCATCTGCAAACTAGTGGATGAACAGAAGTGTCAAATTAAAAGATCAAGTCCATCATTGAAAAGATGATCAATCTAAGTAGAAAAGATTGGAGTTTGAGATTAGATGTTGCCTTGTGAGCGTACATGACTATATATAAGATGCCTATTGGTATGTCACCATATCGGTTGGTGTTTAAGAAGCCATGCCACCTTTCAATTGAGTTAAAACATAAGGCTTATTCGGCTATCAAGAGTTTCAACATGAAAATGGATGAAAGTTAAGAACACAAGAGTTACAACTACAAGAGTTAGAGGAAATTCGCAATGATGGCTATAAAAGTGCAAGGGTTTACAAGGAAAAGATGAAGGATTTTTATGACAAGATGATCTCTATGAAGGATTTTAAAGTTGGTCGAAAAGTCTATCTATATAATTCACGGCTTCGTTTGTTTCCGAGTAAGTTGCGTTCTCATTGGATTGGACTTTTTGTTGTTACTAATGTTTTTACTCATGGTGCAATTAAAATTCAAAGTTCAACAACTTCTAATGTGTTCAAAGTGAATGGCAATAGACTTAAGCCTTTCTATGAAGGTTTCCAAGTAGAGAATGTAACAAAATTGGACCTTGAGGACCCGATCTATACTGGTTAAAGAAGAAAACATTGAGTTGAGCCAACGACAATAAACAAAGGCGTTGCTTGGGATGCCACCTGAGGGAGTTCATTTATCTTTGCATTTATATTTTGGTTATTTTTACCTTTTCTTTGCATTTTACCTTACATTTGGGATATTGTAAGTTTTAAGTGTAGGAGAGGGGTTTAGGTTGTGTTTTAATTTTACGTGATTTTTTTAAAAATAAAAATAAAATAAAGTTTTGCTTTTTGTTTTTGTTGTTTTCAACAATTTTTTGTTGTGTATGTCATGAGCAAGATTTAATTAATTAGTCTAGTTATTTTCCTTGAGAATGGTAATGACTAAATTTAGCAGACAAAAGTTGGTGAGATTTTGAGCCTTTAGACTGACACATCTATATTTGTCTCACTATTTTCTTTCATGTGAGATATTCTATTATGGATTTGTTTCTGTAGAACTTGCCTTCATTCTTTTCAAGGTCATATAGATACATGCATGCATGAACATGATTAAGTCCTTCTTTGTTATAAGCTACATAAGCCAAATAGCCTACTTTGTAATTAATGTTTTTCTTTGTTGAACCCTTTTAAGATTTATTATTTTTTTTTTCGTTTATTGTAAACCCATGTTACAAGCTTTAAACCCGAAAAAAATTGGTTTTACCCAAGCCATAGAGCTAGTGGAGCATTGTTCATCATTATGATATGTATAGGTGTGCAAAGAATTTTTAGGTTTGTGCCCACGAGGACCACAATAGACATCTAATGTAAGCCGTCAGTTGAAGGTCCTCTCGAGTTAAGTAGTATTTGTGGTCCTTTAACCTAAGCGCAACAGTGAGAATGTGAGTAATCCACCATACTTAGGTTCCACGGACGTTAGAGGCCTTTAATAGTTTGACTGCTATATGTCACTGGGTATGGTCCAATGTTCATGGAGTCCAATGAGTGTAGTATAGGATCTGTTAACTCACATAGAGAGTTTATATATCCGACGCTTCGAGATTATATCTCAGAAAGTCTTATGGTCATAAGTAATAAACTTAGAAAATGAGTTTTCCACAGGGTTGAATAATATAGCAAAGGTGTTTGCGTATATTGTTCATCGAGATACAAATCTAAAGATAAGTTCATGGATGAGCTTATAGGGAATTGACGATGCTGATCTATGTCCTTGCACATCCAGGATATAATTAATAGAATGACTATATGTATGATATCAACTTATATGGTCTAACGCTCTGAATTGTAATATCCATTACATGTGTGTGGGGCATCGATCACGAACTTATAGAATAGTTCCATTTGACAAATCGGGCATAGACCTAGAGAGTCCCACAATATAAAGTATACTTATTGTGTACTGGGGCAGCGTACCTGATTGAGTAGTTTAATCCAATAAAATCCAGTAGAACTGAATAATTATTTCAGGAACCATCGGGATGCGCGAGTGTCATTACTTAAAAGTTAAGTACATTTATTAGTTAACAATTATTATTGACCAATTAATTAACGACATGTGGTGCATAATGAACCTTTGGTTAAGTTTACGCAAATGTGTGATTAGGTAGGACCCACTCAAGGGTTTACTTGGTAACCAAGTAAGGATTTGAGAGTAGTTTCACATATTTGATTATTTAATTATCAAATAGTTAAGATATTTTATTATTCAAATATATTAAATAATATTTAACTTAACCTAAGTTAAGAGTTAACTAAGGTTAAGTTAATATTTATTTAATAATATTTTAATTATACTTGGTGGCCAAGCTTGGTTAACCTAACTCTAGGGTTAATAGTTAACTGGAGTTAAGCTAATTAATAAAATTATAATAATTAAGATTTTTATTATTTAATAGTTAAATAATTTTTAACTTAATTAGGGTTAATAGTTAAATCTGGAATTAAGTTAAAATCTTAATCATTTATATGTGTGAAATTGAAACAAATGGATTAATTATTTATATATGTGAAATTGAAACAAATGGATTTTGATGCTTGTTGTTGGTTGACCAAGGAAAAAAGAAATAAAAGAGAGAAAATTATTTTCTTACACTATTCATCATCTTTTCTAATAACCCAAGCTATAAAAGGAATACAAACTATTGTTTATTGATAAAGGGTAAACAAATAGCTTAAGGTTTAATGTGTTAAACCAGTGCTAGATTCAAAGCTACTGTTTTAGACAGTCAAGCCCACAATAATTGATTTCTAGAACTGTCAACCGATAACACTTCAAGCAAACTCAAGCAGCTCTTTAATCCAAAGGCTGCATAGGTGAAATATTCTAAATCCTGTATTAATGTGATTAATATGTTTTAAATTGTGTTCATTATTTACTTTCAAACTTTTCTCTGCATATATGTATGTATTTGATGCATATATATGTATTATGTATACAAATACCACATGCATACATCAGGTTTAATTGACACCCAACAAATGGTATCGAGCTAGTTTTGTGTTGATTTTGGTGTGTTTTAAGTGTTGGGATGTTGTTGGTGAAGTCCTGATGTTCTATGGTGCATTTCAAGTGTTAAAATGGGTATACCAAAGTGAATGGCACTGGGATGCAACGACCCTAAATCTGGCATTGGGGTGCTAGGACTTTCCAAGCTCCTGCACTATAGTGCTGGATGGTGAGCGCCGTGACGCTGGGGTTTCCAAGGCCCAATGCCGTAGCATTCAAGGCTTGGCACCATAGAGTTGGGGGTTTTACCTCTAGCACTACAACATTGGGGCCTCTTAGGCCTTAACGTTGCAGCACCAATGGCCTAGCACTGCAGTGCTGGGGCACGGCCTCCAACATTACAGCGCTGATACTATTCACTCAAAATTTTAATTTTTTAAATTATTTAAATAATTACATATGCATGTGAAAGTTTATGAGATGTAGTGATGAAAGTTATCAGTCTATATTATAAACCAGATTCATTTTTCCCTGTGTTAGAAACTACAATAAGAACCCTACTGGTGGGGGTTAGTTGTGTTTACATAGAAATAAATGAATGATTGGGAAATCACCTATAAGAGAGCTAGTATTTAAAAATTTCTCTTAATTAGATTGAATTTTATTACATTATGAGATATTGTTTTAGATGATCCATCTTGTCAATACAGTGTTAGACGGGTCACGTCGGTCTTTTCTTAAGATCGCTACAGTGTGAAGGATTTGGTCAGTGTCATTTGGACTATGCTGGTTAAACATAAGATTAGAAAAATATATGTGAAAGTATTGCCCTAGATTGCTACAGGGTACAGGTAGTATTGGTAACATATATTTGATAATTGACAAGTTAATCTAGAATACACTTACCCTAGATCGCTACAATGTGCAAATAATGTGTATTTAGGATAAGTAGTAAGAGTTGCATGAGATACAATTGATAAGATTTATCTACTTGTTAGGTTTACAAAGGCTTAGATCACTACAGTGTGCGGTCAAAGTAAAATACAAATAGTATCTACTTTCCATTATATAGTTTAAAGAGCTTGAATTGTCGTTATCCCGTTTGAGAGATTATAGGGATTATGTAAAGTAATAGGAGGACATTTTAAATTTTAAAAAATGTATAATTGTTATACCCATGATTTAAAACATTTTTATTAGCGATTTAATAATTTCGCTGACTTCTATTTATTTTGTCTTATAAAGATCTAATGGCCTCTACTAACCCTTTGGTGTGCATACTTGATGCACACCAACTCAAAGGCACTGAAAACTACTCAAATTGGCTCATGAATCTTAGAATTGTTCTATATTTAGAAAGGCTCGGATACATTATAGATCAAAGATTTTGCAAAGGTGTTTCTGACAATGCCACCCCAGAGGAGAGGGAGACTTATCAAAAATTATTGGATGATGATTTAAAAGTTAAATCTTACATCCTCACCTCCATGACTACTGAGCTACAGCGGGAGCATGTCCATATAGACAGTGCTAGAAGCATTATACTCCATCTGAAGGAGATTTTATCGATAAACCCCAGGTCGAGATTTATTGGGTTACTAAAGTATTTTTTTAAGCTAGAATAGCAAAGGGCAGTCCAGTAAGTCCTCATGTCCTCAATATGATTGGATTAATCAAGAAGCTTGAGACGATGGATATATCTTTAAATAATAACTTGGGGAATAGCTAGATTCTCTAATCATTTTCGGGGTCATCTGTACAGTTCATTATGAACTTTAATAGGCAAAGATTGACCCATATTTATGCTAATCTTCATAATATTGAAGACAACATATAAGGATATGACAAAATAGGGGTAAACACTTTTTGTTCAAGGTGCTTCATCTTCTGCTCTGAAGGCTTCTGGGAAGTCTAAATAGAAGAAGAAACAAAAGGTGAAGCAGACACCTCGGATGGGTTCTCAGAGGAAACAGATATCCAACCTCAACAACAGAGCAAGGCAAAAGGAAAGTGTTTCATTTATAGTAAGGATGGGCATTAGAAGTGCAACTACCCAAAATACTTTGCCACTGTAAAGAAGACTCCCTTAGGTATATGCTTTGGTATCATTGACATTTCTTTGGCATTTGATGCCTGTTCTAGCTGGGTATTAGATACCATATCTCCTTCGCACATCTATAACGCGTTACATGGTCTGAAGAAAGTTAGAATGCTATAGCCTGAAGAAGTACAGCTTTAAGTTAAAAATAGTGATTTTTTGCAAGTTCAAGCTGTTGGGCATTTTGATTTACTTCTCTCCTGTAATAGAACAATTATATTATATATTGTTATTATGTACCCAATATGATCAGGTAGATTGTATCCCTTCCTATACAGGCGTTGGACACCGTGCCTCTGATTTATTAGAACTGGTACATAGTGATGTATGTGTTGGAGCTGGTGCTCATGTGCCATTCTAATATTGTATGAATATTAAATGTTAATATTTATACAATAAACATTTCGAATAAAGATTGTTAATATCATATTAATATGGTATAATGCTTGTAATATTACAGACATTGTTTGATCTGAAAGAGTTTAGATTTGATCTAAAGGAGTTTAGATCAGAACTAATAGTTATCAAAGCTGAGAGTTATAAATGCTAATACTTAGCACTGTTAATAGTTATCAGTTTATAAGAGTCAGCGAGGTATAAAGAGTTAGAACCTTGTCTATAATGGGACAAAGACCTGAGAGTATACTTGTAATGATATAGTTGCAAAGAGTTGCAATAGGAGCTAAGAAATATCATTATGTAAGTATGTCTCAAATATAATGTTCCTGATTTATGATCACCAATGAGGGTCTATCGGCGAATTCATAATATATAGATTAATGTATATCTATATCTGACTAGTTCAGATGGTTGTTCTTAGCTGACCATGAGCTTAGAGCTTGTATAGGCATGCGGGTATCCAGTCAGGACTCGATACTGAACAGACTCATGAGGACCCCAATAGATATCCTATGAAACCGTCAAATAAAGGTCCTCTCAAGTTGAGTAGTAATCGTGGTCCTTTGACCTGAGCGCCACGGTGGTCTTGTGAGTGATCCATCATGCTTTGGTTCCACATATGTCAGAGACCTTTCATGGTCTGACCGCTATGTGTCGCTGGGTATGGTCCGATGCTCATGGAGTCCGGTGTGCGTAGATAAGGGATCCATCAGCTTACGTAGGTAAGTTGTATATCCGATGCTCCGAGATTGTATTTTATAAAGTCTTGTGGCCACAAGCATAAACCCGAGAAAAGAGTTTTCCACATGGTTAAACAATATAGCAAAAGTGTTTGCATATATTGTTTATCGATATACAAATCTGGAGATAAGATTATTGGATGAGCAAATGGGGATTTGATGGTGTTGATCTATATCCCCGCATATCTAGGATATAAATGATGGAAGGATTATACGTATACGTTATGACCTCAACTTGTATGGTCTGACACGCTGATTTCTAATATTCGTAACGTGTGCGTGGGGCATCGATTACGGATTAATGGAATAGTTCCATTTGACAAATCGGGGGTGGACCTAGAAAGTCCCAATATGAAATGTACTCTTTGAGCACTTGGGCAGTGTACCGTATTGAATTGTTCAATACAGTATAATTCAGCAATACTAAGGTTACGTTAACTAAAGTATATGGTTAAATGGTGGGACCCACTTTAGGTTAACTTGGTAACCTAATAAGGATATAAAAGTAATTTCACTTTATGATTATTTAATTGTTAAATAATTAAAATAAATATTTATTTATTTAATTGTTAAATAAATTATTTAACTTAACTAAGGTTAAAAGTTAACCATATGATTAAGTTAAGTTAACCTTACTTAAAGGTTAAGTAAAGGTTAACCTAACCATAGTTAAGTTAGTTAACTATGGTTAAATTAATTAAATATTTATTAACTTAAAGGTTAAGTTAAAATAATCTAACTATGGTTAAATGTTAACTAAGGTTAGGTTAAGCCAAATGAAATTCAAATTAGTTTAGAATTTATGCATTAATATATATAAAGTGAAATGAAATTGAAAATCATAAAGTTTTGAAATTGTTTTAGATTTTAGGTTTTGCATTTTGGGAGCCAATTCAATTTGAGAAATTAAAATTGTTTGTTTTGTGTTTTAAAATTAAAATTGTTTGTTTTGTGTTTTAAGTGTTAGAACAACAAAACAAATTAGAAAAATGGTTACTAAATGTAATAACTAAAAACAAGATTTGTTTTATTTATTCAAAAGTTGAATAAAAGGAAAAACAAATTTAATTAAGTTAAATAGTTTAACTTTAAATAATGTTTAAGAGTTAAACACATATGCTGAATTAAGATGCTGTCATTCTAGACAATCAAACCCACCCTTGTTGATTGCTAGGATTGATCAAAGATTCATTTCATGGTGGACTTCAAAGAAAATTAATCCAAAGGCTTCAATGGTGATATTTTCTCAATCTCGAATTTTCATTTAATCAAATATGTATTTTCTGTGTTCATTGTATTTAATATTCTACTGTGCACATGTATGTATGAGATATGTATATTGTATGTATGATGAACACAACCCACATACAAGCACCCTAGTGATTGTACAACACACCCAACAGTATGATGTCTAATGAATCACGCTACAATAAATGGGTTTCAATACTTTGCTATCTTTATTGATAATCTATCATGATACGAGTACATGTTTCTTATGAAACACAAGTTAGAAACCTTTGAAAAGTTCAAAGAGTTCTGACTTAAAGTCGAGAAACAGACCGAAATGTACATCAAGTGCCTTTGATCAGATTGAGGCAGTGAGTATATGGGCAATGAATTTTTGAATTACTTAAAAAAGAATAAGATTCTCATTCAATATAGCCCTCTAGGTTCTCTGTAACACAATAATGTTTCGAAGAGGAGAAATTAGACTTTATTGGATATATTTCAATCAATGATGAGCTTTACCGATCTCTCAAAATACCTGTGGGGACATACTTTAGAAATTGCTGCTCACATACTGAATAGAGTTTTAATAAAAGTTGTTTCAACTACTCTATATAAGATACTGAACAGAAGAAAATCGAGTCTTAAATATTTTAAGATTTATAGCTGTCCTGGTTATATAAGAGTTACACAGTAGGATAAACTTGCATCTAGAGGGTACAATATCGGTTTATTGGGTATCCCAAGAATTCTATAGGATACCAGTTCTATGATCAAAAGGAACGTAATATGTTTGTTTCTTGCTATGCCACTTTTCTAGAGAAAAGGTTTCTCATGGATCGTGGAGGTTGTAAAAAGATTGAACTTGATAAAGTCAATCAATAAATAAATGAACCAGGGATGGAAACCCAAGCTTAATTGAGCAATACACCTTTAACACATCCTTCACGTAGGTTAGAAAAGATGTCAATGCTACCTATTAAGTATGGTCAAAGGCCTGAAAGTGCCCTTAAAGTTTTCTTAGTTGAAGAAAATGATCATTTACTCAATGCATAACAATCAAGTCTAGGACTTGGTTGCACTTCCTAAGGAATTGTTCCCATCAGTTGTAAATGAATTTACAAGAGGAAGCGTGGGCCCGATGGAAAAGTAGAGACCTTCAAGGCCCGTATGGTAACAAAAGGTTATGCTCAGTGATCTGGGATTAATTATAAGGAGACCTTTGCACTAATAGTGATGTTAAAGTCAATTCAAATTTTATTTGCAATTGCTACATATTATGACTTTGAGATTTGGCAGATGGATATAAAGACGGTGTTCCTAAATGAATATCTCGAGGAAGAGATATACATGGAACAGCCTGAAGGTTTTATGGCCAGCCTAACCTTTGGTCTAGTGTGCAGGCTGAAGAAGTCCATTTATAGACTTAAACAGGCCTTCCGAAGCTAGAATCATCATTTTGATGAGGTAATCAAAAGGTCTGGTTTCATCAAAAATGAAAAGTAAGGTTTTGTGTATAAAAATATCAGTGGGAGCATGATAGTCTTCTTAGTGCTCTATATTGATGACATACTGATCATTGAGAATAATATCAGTAAGTTACAATCTATCAAAAGCTATTTGAGTAAGAATTTCTCCATAAAGAATCTAGGAGAGGCTTCATATGTACTGGATATCAAGCTTTATAGAGATAAAGCTAGGAAGCTGATAGAACTCTCTCAATCATCGTACATTGATAGCATCTTAGAAAGGTACAATTTCACTAACTTTAAGACAGTTAACGTATCTTTCAGATATGTTGTTCATCTTTTAAGGAGAATAGTTCTTCATACAGAAGATGAAAGAGTTAGAATGTCTAACATACCATATGCATCAGCTGTTAAAAGTTTGATGTATGCTATGATGTGCACGAGACTAGACATCAGTATGGCTGTAAATATTACAAGCCAGTAACAGTCTGATCCAGGTGTTAGCCATTAGATAGCAGCCAAACATATCTTTAAATACCTTAAGGGTACAAATGATAAGTTTTTCATTTATAGAGATAGTGATTTACAGGTGAGATGATACACAGATTCAGATTTCTAGTTAGACCTAAATGATAGAATGTCTTTATCTGGGTATGTGTTTACTCTCAACAATGCCATAGTGAGTAGGAAAAGCACTAAGTAAGGATCCACAACTGATTATACCATAAAGGCACTATAGTATATTTTCTTGTTTTCTTTGAATTTTTATTCTAAATAGCTCCATTAACTTGAAACCTATAAAATGACATTAATACACATAAAAAGTTAAATATTCATATTTAAAATAGACAATTATCAAATTAAGAGGGGTATAACATTATATATAAAATGCGCTTATCAATGTTTGCCTATATTATTCATCGATATACAAATCTGAAGATAAGTTCATGAATGAGCTTATGGGGATTTTACAGTGCTGATCTATGTCCCTACATATCTAAGATATAATTGATGAAATGACTATACATATACGCTATAACCTCAACTTATATGGTCTAACGTGTTGATTTGTAATATTCATAACGTGTTCATGGATTTTGTGAGACAAATAAAAGGGAATAAAAAATGCATAAAGGGAACAAGAAAAAATGGATGACTGAAAGCAACAAGGTTGATAAAGATAGAGCAAGTGAACAAAGGAAGATGATAAATTAGACCTGACCCCAAGCAGCAACCCAAACCTGTAAACTAATAGAAAGGAAGCCAAGAAACTAAGACTCATTAAGATGGAAATAATTCTAATAAGCATTAATGGTGGATCGGATGAAATTGAGATTCACAGGGATGTACGGGGAAAGGCTAAAGAAACATAGGTAAGCCAACAAATCTTTAATGGTGTACAAGAAGTAACCTTGACGAACATGGAAAATGATGGAAAGATTGAAAAAGAGGGAAATCAAAATGGCAGAAATATAGAGAATGATTTGTTAATGGGTTTCCAATATGGGCCTAGTTAAGAAGGACCCCTAAATATTAATAAAAGGAATAGGCTAGAAAATAGAAAAGGAAAAAAGAAGCTGAAGTTGATGGCAAGAGAATTGGGCATAGAATTGAACCTGGGTATAAAAAAAGAAAAGCCTAATTCTGGAAAAAGAAAAGAAAGTGAAGGACAGTTGGATAAAGAAAAGCTAGGAGAAGAAGAACCCCAATTGAAAAACTATTTTTTGAATCTATAAGGGAGGAAAGTTAGAGTCTAGGGGAAAGTAAAGCCAGCCCCACCGATCATGATGAAAATACTATGATGGAATGTTCAATGGTTGAGGAACCCTCAAACATTTCAAAGCCTACAAAAAAATTTCCATCTACAAAAGCCTCAAATAATGTTGACATTTCCCTCATGAATTTCAATAAGTGTCATATAATTATGGTTGTGAGAGAAGCTAGAATTGCAAGTGGAGATTACTTGGCAATTGTTGAGAAGGTTAGCTCAGATAAACCAATAAGACGATGTCCATTGGGTTTGTTGTGGTGATTTCAATGAAGTGCTAGAAATAGAGGATAAGAATGGGGGTAGGCCTAGATCAGCTGAAGCAATTGAAGAATTTAGGAATATTGTGAAAGGGTGCAAGCTTTAGGATATGGGTTGAATAGGCTTTTCATATACTTGGTCAAATAAAAGAATAGGCTATAGAAGAAAGGTTGGATCATTTTCTTTATACTGATAGGTGGTATAACTTGTATGGCAAAAATGAAATATCCTATATGTCATGTCCTATATTGCAGCAACGGGATCAGATCACTGCCCTATTGTGCTAGAGACTTGGAAAAAGGTGTATAGAGGGGTAAAAGCCTAGCTTGTGATCCCTAGGTTTTATAACGAAAATATTTAAGACCTTAGGAATAAGTGTGATAAAGTGGTTAGAAATGAGTGAAAAGTTCTGAGAGCCATTGCAAGTAGGCCAGTAAATTATTTCATTCAAATTTCAAAAAGAGTAAAGAGAAAACTTAAATAGTGGAGTCGAAGGGCCTTTAGGGGAAGGAAGAGAAGTTGAATAAATTGTTAAGAGAGCTAAGTAAAGGCTTGTAGGATAATGATTAGTATAATGAGAAAAGTAGGATCCCCAAGCTAGAAAAAGAAATTGATTCACTGCTCTATGAGGAGAAGATCTGCTAGAAGCAAAGGGCGAAATATGGTTGGCTAAGAATGGTGATAGAAATATCAAACTTCCACATAAGAGCTTGCTAAATGAAAATAATGAACAAAATAAGAGTTTTGCTTGATGATGGAGGAAACTAGAGGGAAGATGACCAAGATACAGAACAAGTCTTTAGAGATTAGTTTCTGAATCTGTTTAAATCTTCCAACCCAACCATGCAACAAAGAGAGGAGGCTATCAAAGGAATCAACTTTTTAATCGCTAAGAAAATGAATAGAGTTGACCAGGCCTTTCGCCAGAGAGGAAGTTGTCAAAGCTATGTGGCAATCTTGTCCATCCAAAGCCCTAGGCCTTGAAGATCTATCTACAGGCTTCTACCACAAGCATTGGAAGCATATTGATGATGATATAATTGTGAGTGTTGATTATCCAATGGTGCATACATGTGGGTTTGTATTCATCATTACAAAATCATGCATCATATATATATTTATGCGCAACGGAAGTCCGAAAAACTAATTTTCTAAAGATAAATACAATAAGTCTTTCAAATTATCTAATAATTGAAATAACAAAGTTTTTGTTGAGAATTACCTTACAAGCCTTTTGTTCTTGGTTAAGCCAGAGTACCTTCCTTGAAATAAGCTTGTTGTGAATTCTAGCTCCCAACTTGATGGGCTTGGGAAGTCTAGAATGGTAGGTTGTTCCAACGAAGAGTTTAACAACTTAAACCCTAAGTTTAACTCTTAAACAAAAAATTTAACACCTTAAGCTTATGACTATAACTATAAAGCTATAATTGTTTCTTGTTCAAGTTTAACATTTAAACAACAAAAATATTCTTTTATAGCTTGTAGTAAATTTGGTCACTTAGAAAAAAAATTGAGAAATAAAAGTTCAACTCTTGAACAAACCCAATAGCTAGAATTTTTGAGCTTCTCTCTCTCTTTTGTGTGGTTGTGTGACTCATACTTAAAATGAACAAAAATTTACTCTTTTATACTTTGCTTCATTTTCCCTCCAATGAGATAACTATTATCCCATAAGTATGGCACATTACTTGTCAACTTTGCCTTGTCTCTTTTATTTATTCAAAATAAATAAAGGAAACCAATAGGAGAATGCATTTGGCCGGCCTTATAAAATAAATTGGAACAATTTCACATTTACAAGTTTTGGCCCCACTATTGACTTGCCCATTTGTATTTGTTTTTTATACAATTATATTAAACAAATCAAATGCAAACAATAAAGGAGTGATGGATGAATTTGGCAAGAAAATGGAAAACAATTTCCAATCTTTATATCACACTCTTTGGCCCTACCACACTCTCATGCCATGCTTCATTGTTTTCATTTATTTCAATTATCATATTTTAAACAAATTAAAACATGTTACAAATGAATATATATAATTATTTGACTTGTAATAATAATATCAATTATTATTATTATTATTTTATTCAATAAATAATTTAATGAATAAAATAATAATCTTGCTTGTCTAACAAGTAAGGCCATTTTGGTAATTTTAAAGTTAAACAATAAATGGCTCATAATGTGCCACATGTCATCATCCTATTAGTTAATAATTATTATTAATTAATTAATGTAGTTAACACTTAAGTCTTGACACGTGCATAGCCCAAGGGATACTGAAGCAAATGTCTGGTCTGTTGGAATTTACTAGATTGAACTATTCAATTCGGTACACTGCCCCAGTGCACAATGAGTACACTTTATATTGCGGGACTCTCTAGGTCCATGCTCGATTTGTCATAAGAAACTGTTCCGTAAGTCCGTGATCGATACCTCCCACACACATCACGAATATTATAAATCAGCGCAGTAAACCATACAAGTTGAGGTCATAGTGCATACATATAATCCTTCTACTATTTATATCATAGAGGAGCAAAAGTATAGATCATCACCATCAAATCTCTATATGCTCATCTGTGAACTTATCTCTAAAAACGTATCTCAATAAATAATATACGTAAACACCTTTGCGATTCTGTTTAACCCTGTGGAAAACTTTTTTCTCGTGTTCATTGCTTATGACCATAAGTCTTTCTGAGATACAGCCTCGGAGCATCTAGATATACAACTCATTCATATGAACTGACGAATCTCATATCTGCACATACCAGACTCCATGAGTATCAGACCATACCCAGCAACACATAGCAGTCAGACTATAAAAGGTCTCTGACATATGTGAAATCAAAGCATGGTGGATCACTCATAAGCCCACTGTGGTCTCAAGTCAAAGACCACGTACACTACTCAAATCAAGAGAATCAGCAATTGACGGCTTCATAGGATATCTATTTGGGTCCTTGTTGAACCTGTTCAGTATTCAGCCCTTACTAAATACCTGTATGCCATACGAGCTTCTGGTAAGCCCATGGTCAGTTAAGAACAACCATCTAGACCATTTAGATATAGTTATACATTGATCTATAATAAAGGGTTTCACCGACAGACCCACATCGTTGAATTAGACCAGGAACATTGTGTTTGAGAATACATGTGCATAATAATATTTCTTAGCACCTATTGTAACTCCTTACAACTATGTTATTACTGATGCACTCTTGAGTCTATGTCCCATTACAGATAAAGTCTTAACTTTTAGATTTTGCTGAATTTTATAACCTACTAACTCTTAGTAGTTTTAACTATTAGCAATTATAATTCTCAGCATTGCTAACCTTTAGCGTTGGTATAAACTCATTTAGGTCATATCTAAACTCCTTATAAGCCTACAATGTTTGTAGCGTTACAAGCACTGTACCATTTAATTAATAAAATTAGCGATTTAATAAAATATACTATATAAATATTATAAAATAAAATATTTATACAAAATAGGATGTCACGTAAATACAAATCTCAATAATAATAGCTACCTGCCTCCATATCCTTAATTTGGGAGGTAATCAAGAGCCCTAAATCATACTTTGATTGTTTTGATCCCTAAAATTCCTAACCCCTAAAAACCTAATGATTTTAGGCCTATTAGCTTGTGTACTGTTATTTATAGAATTATTACAAAAGCTCTAGCTAATAGACTAAAACAGATCCTTCATAGCATTTTTACTCCCAAACTTGAGTGCATTCATTCTTAGTAGGCTTATAAGTGATAATATTATCCTTGGTTATGAGTGCCTACACAAAATTAAGGGTAAAATGAAAGGTAATGAGGGTTTGGCTGCTTTTAAACTAGATATTAGTAAGGCCTATGATAGATTAGAGTGGCAATTTTTGGAAGATGTAATGCTAAAATTTAGCTTTGCAAGGTGTTTGGTAGATCTAGTTAAAAGGTGCATATCAACCACATTCTTCTTTATTTTGTTAAATGGTGTTGTGATAGAAAGCTTCAAAGCTAAGAGGGGCCTAAGATAAAGATGTCCCTTATCACTATACTTGTTTATCTTATGTGCAGAAGAAATCTCAACCTTTATCATTAAAGCTAAAAGAGACAGTTAGATCAAAGGGATCAAATTTAAATTAGGATTATCAATTACTCATCTATTTTTTGCACATGGTAGTCTGATCTGCAACAAAGCTACTGACTAGAGGTATATCAAGTTAAAGGAGTTGTTTAAGTGCTTTGCAAAGGCCTCGAGATAAGTCTTCAATTTTGATCAGTCTTTTATCTTCTTAAGCCCTAATTGAGTCTAATACAATTGGCATCTATAAATATCCTTCAGCTCAAAGAAGTGTCAAGGCATGAAATATATCTGGGACTCCCCTCTATGGTGGGTAGAAGGAAGAAGCAATTCTTTAATGGCATAAAGCTTAGACTTGCTAGCAAGATAAATGATTGGCAAAAAAGGTTTTTCTTTAATGGGGGAAAAAATTTTAATAACAGTAGTAGCTTAAGCAGTCCCAGCTTATGCTATGAGTATATATAGACTTCCAAGTAGCCTTTTGTGAAGATTTACAGAGGTTATATCATTGGTTTTTGGTGGGGAAAGAATGACCAAGGAAAAAAGAAGATTCATTGGGCTTATTGGAGAAAGCTATATGAGCATAAGAGAATGGGGTCCTGGGTTTCAGAGATTTGATCTGTTTTAATCAAGCCCTTTTGGCTAAGCTAGGATGGAGGTTAATTCAATCTCATGACTTTTTAGTAGTTAAAGTGCTTAAAGCTAAGTATTACAAGAATAGTCATTTTTTGGATGCAAGGCTAGGATTAAACTCTTTTTATGTGTGAGGTAATATAATATAGGGTAGGCAAGTTCTTAAGCAAGGTCTGAAATGGCTCATTAGTAGAGGAGATGGTATCAGTATATATGGTAGCAATTGGATCCCAAGAGGCTTAACCTTTAAACCTACTTCTCTATAAGAGCTGCCCTCTAACAGTAAGGTTAAAGTGCTAATCAATGAGCACAACAGATGGAGAAGAAATCTCATTAAGCAAAAGTTTAACAAAGCTTATGCATCTTAAATCCTAAAAATTCCTGAGTCTGCCACAAAACTTGAAGAGTCATTTTGCTAGCACATTGATAAGAGAGGAATCTATTAAGTTAAGAGTGGCTATTAAGTAGCCTAAAAAAGAAACAGATTCTAATGCCTGAATCATTTGCAGGCATGGAAAAATGGTGGAAGGCTCTATAAGGAACCTCAGTTCCTTTAAAGGTGAAAATCTTCCTCTGGAGGGCCATATCAAATCTTCTCCCCACGGCTGATATTTACTAAGGAAAAATGTTGTTAATAGCCCAATTTGCAGTAGAAGTCTCAAAGAAAGGGAATCTATTTTCTAGGCCTTGGTAAGGTGTAAGGTGTAAGGTGGCAAAAAAGCTTTGGAGTATCTCTCAATTTGAAGGCCTGGTAAAAGGAATTTAGGACATGGATGTGTGGGATTTCTTTCAGAAAGTTACATCAGTTACAACAGTAGAAGAAAGGGACAAAGTTATCATAATCTTATGGGGAAGTTGTCAATTCAAAACTAGTTTTGTAGCTACTAGAAAAATAGAGAATTCATGCTCGAGTGGAAGCCTATTTAGAGACCAGTGAAGCTATGAAAGGAATCAAGATGAGCCTAAATAATGATCAGGGATAAAGTGGAGTAGCTGCTATAGAGTTATCAAAGTAAAAATTGATGCAACTATCAATACTAAAGAAGATATTGCAAGCCTTGGTGTTGTCTTTCTTGATTATAATGAAACCATTATTCCTATGGCCACTTTCTGGACGGACGCATAGGAGGATATAGAAAGGGCCAAGGCTGAAGCAATCAAAATGGTGATACATGTTGTAGAGTTGATGCAATTCAGAGTTAGCTTAGTCGAACCGGATGCAAAAATAGTTATTAAGCTTGTCAATGAGAGAAGTAATTCGTTGAGAGAGACCAAATAGATAATCAAGGACATTAGGGACATATGCACAACAATTGCTAATATACAATTTAAACATATGTCTAGATCTTATAATGGGTTAGCCATAAGCTAGCAAAAAAGGCTATACTTGGCTGGATTGCTTTGCAGTCCTTTTCTAGCAATGAATTTTATCTTAATTTCAAAAAAAAAAATCTTTAAATCTAGAAAGGTAAATTAAACTTAGACGGAGTTTAACGAATAATTGTAGTTATCAACATATGTGGATGTCTTGATTTCAAATACTCAACTCGAAGTTAAAATAAATAAATAATAATAATTACTTGTATTTTAAATTGAGCCCATAACATCTTAGGCCCAAAAATGCATGACCCCATTAATAAATAATTGTAGTTATCAACATATGTGGAATCTTTAAATTTTATTTGACGCTTAACATGCTAAAGAGTGGCACTGTTTCGCTTTCTTTATTTATCTCATCAACGTCAACCTCTTTAATTTTTCTTTTTTAAAATAAATGTAAATCCTTGTTAAAAAAAAATAATGTGTTAAAGAACTCGTAAACATAATAAATAATGTATTATCTTTTCTTATAGCTATTAATTAACCATCAAATTCAGTTATATGTTATATAATAATATTTTTTCCATTAAGTTTCTTTAAGTCATAACTTTTAATAAAAATAGAGAAAGTGAGACTTATTTTATTCTTTTTTTTAAACATTATCTAAAATTTTGATAGGTGTACAATGAGAAATAAAGGCTTATAAAATTATTAAAAAAAAATGAATAATGCAACAAAATTTAAGTTTATATTCTAAATATTAATGTATCAAGTAATTATTAAGTGTAATAGATAAATTTAATTTTTATATTTAATAATTATTTAACACATTATTACTTAAGATATAATTTAAAATATATAATATTATTTTTAAATAAAGATATTAAAGAGTAGCACTATGCTAAATATGAATGCTACTTGTGATTGGCCCCATCCTACACCAAAACTCGAATGGGCTGTAAGAAATTGGGCCAAAAGCCATGCTGTGGCCGAAAGCCAAAATATGAATTACTGTTTTACACGACAGTAATTCGAATTTTGAGCTTTTTATTTGGCCAATTTACGCATATTATATACACATTGGTATATGAATATCCGATTCTGCATTGGCATTTTGGATTTGGTGGTAAGTGTTGGAGGAGCTTTCGGATTTCGGCTTTTGGGGTGTTGCAAGTTTCGACTTGTAAGAGTCAAATTCAAAATCACGGGTGTAATGGGTCGGTTTATAACATAACATGATTGGCGTGTCATTTTGTATGGATTGGATTCTCCGCGAAACTCAAGGTTGCATATAAATTATATAATTATGTAGCCTCTTCTTCTTTCGATTTCGAATCGCAATAAGCATCCAAGTCAAAAAGGTCAAGCCCTTCACGTGAGTATTGACTGCTAATTTAGTAGTCCTTCTCTTCAAGCTTAATTCATGGGAACACCGAATCCACTTGGCTTTAATAAAGTTCCTTTCCTCTCTGTGGTCATTGATATGGCATTCAACTTCAGAGTAAATGCTTTCTTTTCTTTTCTTTTCTTTTTTCCCATAAATAATATTATATAAATAAATTGTATAAAGTTTTATATACAAACTAATATGACAAAAGTCCAGTAAAAAATATGATTTAAATAAATGATTTAGTAATCATATAAATATGCCAGTGTAAATTATTTCGAGAGTTTATATAATTAATTACAAGAGTGATATTCAATCCAGGGGCTTAACAAACATCTGTTCTTATTTTAAGAAATGTTAGATTTATAAATTTAGAATATAAATTTTTTATTTTAATTGATATATTATTTAACATGTTATTTGTTGACTGATGTATAATGACACAATAGTTTGGATGCAAATATTATATTTTAATTTTACTATCCTAACTTTATTGTCCCTGTTGGCCTCAAATCTAGTTGGTCCAATAACACAATTCCACCTGCCCATTTTGTAAACATTGCAACCAATTTATCATGAGAAGAGTCACATAGAATAAATTCTAAATAGCCAAAGTATCATTTAACGAGTCCACAAAGAAAATTTACCAACTCCTAAATCCAACATGGAAGGATCAATGACCAGTAGCGATACAATCAAGACCAGAATTTAGAGAAAAGCCAACATTTCCACCAAAATTTTCCTATAATCAGGGAAGTTTTCTACTTCATTAACACTTGTAAAAACACTCAAATTTATTTTTTGCACATCTTTTCAGAGAAGTCATTCTTAATTTCCTTCACTTGCCCTTTGGAACTCAAGGAAAAATTGACTGAAGCATAAAATAGTATTTGTAGGTACACAAAGATTTGTCAACATACTTTTTATGCTGAAGGGAGAAGAAGCGGAGTTGTGAAAAGAATGTTCTAGTCAATTTCACATTGAAGTTACTTTTGTAATTTTAGTGGCACCGATTGTCAAAATCTTATTTCCATAACAAAATCTGGAAGAAATTCAACCAGAAGCTTAGGAAAGATTGTAGTACTGATGAAACGATCTGTTTTGAATTTTTTTAAAATTCAGGACAAGTCTTAGAATCATTTTTCTTTATAAAATCATATAGTCATCAAAATTAATATTTTTTTTTAACAATTCCGTAGAGTTTCTTTAACTTTCATAACTTACTCACTTACAATATTTAGCTCATTTTACATCAACAAATAATTATCTAAAACTCCTACTTTCTTATCTTTTACCAACATTAAAATAAAACTCATCTTTTACAAATTAAACACCATCGTATCAATGATTCCAATTATACATTTAACATCAAATTCACAAAGTTAAATAGTTATCGTTCAATAAACTCTATTACAACTTTATAAATATACCAATTTAAAAATAACGACTTCTTGTACTATTGCCAGGCTTACTTTTAAGTTTAAACTACACTAAACTGATTAGTTCTTGCAATCTCTTGAAGAGATAGATTTATTAAGAATAAGATAAGTTAATTGACCCAATAAATAAAAGGAATTTAAAAAATTAAAAATAGTCTTTAAAGCATATGAATAACACATAAATAGCATTTTTCTTACTATTTATTATAAAAAATAATTAAAATAAATAAAATGATCTTTACTTAAAACATATAAAATTTTTGTATAAAATCGCTTAGAATGTATTTTTTAATCTTTAAACATAAATAATAACTGAATCATAAATAATATAAATTATTATAAAATCATATACTCGAGTATAAGTATCTAAAATCTATGGTCATGTCTTTTCTTTGCTAAGTATGGTCAAATATATTTGATATTTAAAATATCATATACTACTATTTATATAGAAAACCACATCAAATAATATTTAGGGGGAACCTTATCATACCCAAAATGTGTTAGGGTTGTGCTTATGTGCCATCCCAGTTTTGTATGAATATTTGATATTTATACAGAATATATTTTGTTATATCGCTAATTATCTTTTAATTATATGGTTTAATACTTGTTACGCTACAAACTCTGTATTATCTGAAAGAGTTCGGTAGGGTCTAAAGGAGTTTAGACTGTTGCTAAGAAATAGCAAATATTTCAAAAATTAGAACATTGTCTGTAACATGACAAAGACCTCAGAATATGCTAATAATGATATAGTTGCAAGAGTTACAATAGGTTGCTAGGATATGTCATTATACAAGCATGTTCTCAAATAAATAATTCCTGATCTATTTTTACTAACGCAAGTCTGTTAATAGATCATATTAATTATATAAATTAGTGTATGTCTATATCTGTAGGGTACAGTTAGTTATTCTTAGCTAACTAAGATCTTGGAGATTGTATAAGTATATGGGTATTCAATTAGGACTGAGTACTGAACAGACTTATGAGGACCCCAATAGACATCCTATGTTGCCATCAATGGAAGGTCCTCTTGAATTGAGTAATATACGTGGTCGTCTTACTTGAGCACCACGGTGGGCTTGTGAGTGATCCACCATGCTTTGGTTCTACACATGTCAGAGATCTTTCATAGTCTGACCATTGGGTATCGCTGGGTATAGTTTGATGCTCATGGAGTCCGGTGCGTACAGATATGGGATCCATTAGCTCTCATAGGAAGTGATATATCTAGATGCTCCAAGATAGTATCTCAAAAACGTCTTATGGCCGTAAGCAATTAACCCGAAAAGGTGTTTCCATGGGGTTAAACAATATGGCAAAGAGTTTTATTCATATTGTTCAATTGAGATACCATTCTACAGATAGGTTTATGGATGAGCATAAGGGGATTTGACGGTATGGATCTATGTCCTCACACATCCAAAATATATATGATGGAAGAACTATATGTATGCATTGTAACCTCAACTTGTATAGTTCAACACGTCGATTTGTAATATTTGTGACGTGTGCGTGGGACATAGCTCACAGACTTATGGAATTGTTCCATTTGATGAATCGGGCGTGGGAGTTCCATGATATGGAGTGTATTCATTGTGCACTGGGGCAAAGTACTGGATTAAATTGTTTAATCCGATAATATCCAACGTAATCACAGAAATGCGTGTGTCGGTATTTAAGTGTTAAATACAACAATTAGTTAATAATTATTATTTACTAATTGTAAAGTGACACGTGACGCATTGTGGATCCTCGGTTGAATTTATTCAAGTGTGGAATTTGGTAGAACCCACTGAGGGGTATACTTAGTAATTATTTATGAGGAGTAAAATGGTCATTTCATACTTTAATTATTTGAATGTTAAATAATTAAATATCTCTAATATTATTTATTATTATGTAATATTTTATTTATAATAATATAATATATATAATGCATGATAGTTGTCATGCATTATATATATAATATTATTTGTTTTGTTTAATATTATTATTTGCCAACAAAGCTTTTTTTATTTATATTGTATTGTAATATTATTTTTTTATTGTTTAGAGATATATATGTGTGTGATTTGTAAACGGAATTGGAGAGATGAATTGAATTAAAGCAAATGGAAAAGAAAAGAAAAAAGGCTTATTTTTCCTTTACCATTCTCGTTTTGCTCTCGGAAAAAACAAAAGCAAGTGTTGCTTTTATTTCATTTTCTTCCTCCGTGGGAAACAAGAAGCAATTGTTGCTTTTATTTTCTTCTCTTTATCACCGTGAGAAAGAAGGAGCAAAAAGTTGAACCGGCCATTTGGGATTAAGTGTTAATCCTACGTTGAATTCAAGAGCTGCTGTTTTAGATTATCAAGCTCACCAAAATTGATAACTAGAACTGATAACGAATATAACTCCAGGCGAACTTCGGAGAAAAACGTGTAAAATATTACACGTATTAGTAATTTCTCAATTTTATCATTTATATATTAATTTGATTAATATATGATTAGTGTATTAATTATATTATTTTATAATTCCGCTACGTTAAAATATGTATTAGATGCGTATTTTTCTATTAACACACTACCACATACATACACTTGTACATAGTAGATCCCCTACAAATTTTGGTATCAGAGCCAATTCTGTGTTATTTGGATGTTGTTTGAGTGGACGGAATAAAAAAGACCCAGTGTAAATGGCACGTTTTAAGTGTTGAAATAGGTATGCCAAATGGGTACACTGGGCGCTGCAGCGCTGAAACTGTTCACTTGAACAGTACTGCTAAACAGTAAATTTACTGTTTAGTAGTACTGTATTTTTGAACAGTACTTCAAAATTAAATTTGTATGTGTATAGTTTATGAGATGTAGTGATAAAAGTTATCGGTCTGTATTATAAACCGAGATCAATTTTCTGTATCGGGAGTCACAATGAAACCCTATTGGTGGGGGTTAATTGTGTTGATATAAAAATATTTATTAATTGAGAATTATCTCCTCATGAGATGGGGATCTATTAAACTTCAAAATCTCTCTTAATCAGATTAAATTATATAATATTATAATATAATATTATATATTGATCCATCTTGTCAATACGGTGTTAGATGAGACACATCGGCCTTTTTTCAATATTGCTACAGCGTGAGGGACTTGGTCAGCTGGGTTTGGACTATACCGGTTAAATATGAGATGAGGCAAATATATGCGAACGTATTGCCTAATATTGCTACAACGTGAGGGTAATATCAATAACATATATTTGATAATTGACAAGTTAATTTGGAATACACTTATCCACTATTGCTACAGCGTGAGGATAAGGTGTATTCAGGATCAAGAAGTAAGGGTTGCATGTGATGCAATTGATAAATGTTGTCTGCCTGTTGGGTTTACAAAAGCTAATATTGCTACAGCGTGAGGCTGGAGTAAATTTCAATGGGACCTACTTTCTGCTGTATAGTTTAAACGAGTTTAAACTATAGTATTCTCATTTGAGAGATTATCAGGATTATGTAAAACAGTGGGATGGCGTTTTAATTGATAAATGTATAATTGTTATACCCATGATTTAAAACGTTATATTAGCGATTTAACAAATTCCACTGACATCTCCTATTTGTTTAGTTTATGCTAGATTTGATCAGATGGCCTCTACAAATCCCTTAGTGTGCATACTGGATGCACACTAGCTCAAAGGTGCCGAGAATTATTTAGATTGGCTCATGAATCTCAGAATTGTTCTGGATTCTAAGAGGCTTGGATATGTTATAGATTAGAAGATGCCCCCGAGATGTTTCTGATGATGCCTTCCTTGAAGAAAATGAGATATATCATAAATGGTTGAATGACAATTTAAGAGTTAAATCGTACATCCTCGCCTCGATGTCTACAAAGTTGCAGTGGGAGCATGTCTGTATGGACAGTGCTAGTAATATAATGTTGCACTTAAAGGAGCTCTTTAGTGAATGACCTCAGGTCAAGATGTATAGAGTCGCCAAAGCACTTTTTCAGGCTAGATTGAGTGAGGACAGTTCTGTTAGTCCTCGTGTACTCCAGATGATTGGGTACATTAAAAAATTGGAGACTATGGACATATATCTAAATAACAATTTAGGGAATAGCTTAATTCTTCAATCGCTGCTAAGGTTATTTGCTCAATTTGTTATGAATTTCAATATGCAAGCTTTGACCCCAATATATGTTGAGCTTCATAATTTGTTAAAGATAGTAGAGGAGAATATGCGCAAAGAGGGCTCGTCCCTCTTGGTCTAGGGTGCCTCATCTTCTACCCAAGGGCTTCTGTGAAGTCCAAAGGGAAGAAAAAGATAATAAAGAAGTCACCAAGCATGGCTTCTTAAAGACAGCTGATATCCAAGCCTCGTGAGAAGAAAGCGAAAGGAAAGTGTTTCTTTTACGGCGAGGACAGGCACTGGAAGCGCAACTACCCAAGGTACCTTGCCACTATGAGAAAGACTCGCTCAGGTATGTGCTTGACTATTATTGACATTTCTTTAGCATTGGATGCTTGTACTGGCTGGATATTAGATACCGTATGTTCTTCTCACATCTGCAATATGTTGCAGGGACTGAGGGAAGTTAGGATGCTAAAGCCAGAATAAGTGATGCTGAGAGCGGGAAATAGAGAGTTCCTACAGGTTCAAGCTGTTGGACATTTTGATTTTCTTCTCCATCGTAATAGAATAGTTATTTTGTATAATTGTTATTATGTACCCAATATTATCAGACAGATTGTATCCCTTCCTGTGCTTGACAGTGAAGGTTATCATGTAAATATATGGAATCGTTCTTTGTATTTATATGATATGCATGATGTTTTGTTAGTTGAGTGTCAGTTAGTGAATGGGTATTATATATTGGATACAGTGAGAAATGTCATGAATATTCAAGCTAGTTCTAGTAACAAATGTGCAAGATCAAAAACTTTAAATGAAACCAAAATATGGCATACGAGATTATGCCATATAGGTGTGAGATGCCTATCCCGTCTAGTTACGGATGGTCAGATACCTGATTTGACCATAGAGCTTTATCCAGTTTTTGAATCTTGTATTCAAGGGAATATGACCAAATCTTCATTCACCAGTGTTGGACACCGTACCGCTGGTTTATTGGAACTGATACATAATGATGTATGCAGTCCAATGAATCACATTACAATGGGTGGGTTTCGATACTTTGTAACCTTTATCGATGATTGGTCACAATATGGTTACGTGTTTTTGTTGAAACTCAAGTCAGAAACCTTTGAAAAGTTCAAAGAATTTTGACTAAAAGTAAAGAAACAAACCGGCATGTACATTAAGTACCTTCGATCAGATCGAGGCAGTGAATATATGGACAATGATTTTTCAAACTATTTAAAGGAAAATGGAATTCTCACTCAATATAGTCCTCCAGGTATTCCGCAACACAATGGTATTTTAGAGATGATGAATTGGACTTTATTGGATATGGTCCGATCGATGATGAGCTTTACCAATCTTTTAGAATACCTGTGGGGTTATACTCTCGACACTGCTGCTCATATCTTGAATAAAGTTCCATTTAAAGCTGTTCCTACCACTTTACATGAGATGATGAAGGGTAGGAAACCGAGTCTTAAGTATCTTAATATTTAGGGTTGTCCTGCTTAGTAAGAGTTACGCAATAGGATAAACTTGCACCCAGGGGTATAAGTACAGGTTCATTGGGTATCTCAAGAATTCAATGGGATACCAATTCTATGATCCAGAGAAACGAAATGTGCTCGTTGCTTGGAATGCCACTTTTCTTGAGAAATAGTTTCTTGAGGATCGTAGAGATTGTAGAAAGATTGTAATTGATGAAGTCAATCTCGAACTTGATAAGCTACAGATGGATCCTCAAGGTCAAGAGAGCAGTGTACCTTTAACACACCTTCCACGTAGGTCTGAAAGGATGTTCAAGATACCTCTTAGGTATGGACAGATGCCTGAAGGTGTACTTGGGGTTTTCTTGATAGAAGGAAATGATCATTTGACTTACAGGGAGGTGAACATCGACTCGGGTAAATGGCAAGAAGCCATGGAATCCGAAATTGACTTTATGCATCAAAATCAAGTCTGAGACTTGGTTCCACTTCTCGAAGGAATTATGCCTATCAGTTGTAAATGAATTTAAAATGGAAGCGAGGGTCTGATGGAAAGGTAGAAACCTTTAAGGCCCGACTGGTGGTAAAAGGTTATTCTCAGTGATCTGGGATCAATTATGAGGAGACCTTTGCACCAGTTACGATGCTTAAGTCAATCAGGATTTTATTGGCACTTGTTGTATACTATGACTTTGAGATTTGACAGATGCATGTAAAGACGGCGTTCCTAAATGGATAACTCGAAGAGGAGATATTCATGGAACAGCCTGAAGGTTTTACATCTAGGCAAACTTCTGGTCTGGTATGTGGGCGGAAGAAGTCCATTTATGGACTTAAACAAGCCTCCCGAACCTGGAATCATCATTTTGATGAGGTAATCAGAAAGTCTGGTTTCATAAAAAAATTACGAAGAAGCTTGTGTATATAAAAGGGTCAGTGGGAGCATGATTGTCTTCCTAGTTCTCTATGTGGATGACATACTAATAATTGGAAATGATATTGGTATGTTGCAATTTATGAAAAGCTATCTGAGTAAGAATTTCTCTATGAAAGACTTGGGAGAGGCTTCTTATATACTGGGTATAAAGCTCTATAGAGATAGAGCTAGGAAGCTAATTGGACTCTCTCAATTATCGTACATCGATAACGTCTTAGAAAGGTACAGTTTTATTAATTGTAAGCCAATAAATGTACCTTTTAGACATGGTGTTCATCTTTCTAGGAGAATGTCTCCTCAAACAGAAGATGAAAGAGTAAGAATGTCTAACATACCATATGCATCAACTGTTGGCAGCCTTATGTATGTTATAATGTGCACAAGACCTGATATCAATATGGTTGTAAGTGTTATAACTCGGTATCAATCTAATCCAAGTGACAACAATTGGATGGCTATTAAACATATCCTGAAATACCTTAAGGGTACGACGGATAAGTTTCTCATTTATAGAGATAATGATATTCAAGTGAGAGTATACATGGATTCAGACTTTCAGTCTGATCTAGATGATAGAAAGTCTACATCTGGATATGTGTTTACTCTCAATGGTGGTGCAGTGAGCTGGAAGAATACCAAACAGGAGTCCACAACTGACTCTACCACAGAGGTAGAGTACATTGCAGCTTCTGAAGCTACAAAGGAAGCTGTTTGGATTCGTAAGTTTGTCGTTGAGCTTAGAATAGTTCCAAGTTCATCGGATCCTATCCCATTATTTTGCGATAATAATTGGGCCATATCACAAGCAAAAGAGCCAAGGGCACACCAAAAGTCTAAGTATGTGGAGCGAAAATACCACATCATTAAAGAAATCTTGGCCAGGGGAGATGAAGTTATTTGTAGAATAGATTCTGTAAATAATATAACGGACAAACTTACCAAAGCCTTAACTCTAAAGGTGTTTGAATGAATATTTGTATGAAAGAGTTCGGATATGGTCTAAAAGTGGGAGATTGTTAGGGTTGTGCCTACGTGTCATCCCAGTTTTGTATGAATATTTGATATCTATACATAATATATTTTGTTATATCGCTAATTATATTTTAATTATATGGTTTAATGCTTGTCACGCTACAGATTCAGTATTATCTGAAAGAGTTCGGATATGGTCTAAAAGAGTTTAGACTGTTGCTAAGAAATAGCAAATATTTCAAGAGTTAGAACATTGTCTGTAATAGGACAAAGACCTCAGAATATGCTAATAATAATATAGTTGCAATAGGTTGCTAAGATATGTCATTATGCAAGTATGTTCTCAAATAAATAGTTCCTGATCTATTTTTACTAATGTAGGTCTGTTAATTGATCCTATTAATTATATAGATCAGTGTATGTCTACATCTGTAGCGTACAATTGGTTATTCCTAGCTAACCAGGATCTTGGAGATTGTATAGGCATACGGGTATTCAATTAGGACTAAGTACTGAACAGACTCATGAGGACCCTAATAGACATCCTATGTTGCCATCAATGGAAGGTCCTCTCGAGTTGAGTAGTATACGTCGTCCTCTGACCTGAGCACTACGGTGGGCTTGTGAGTAATCCACAATACTTTAGTTCTACGCATGTCAGAAACCTTTCATGGTCTGACCACTGGGTGTTGCTAGGTATGGTCCGATGCTAATGGAGTCCGGTGTGTACAAATATAGGATCCATCAACTCTCATAGGGAGTGATATATCTAGATGCTCTAATATAGTATTTCGGAAAAGTCTTATGGACGTAAGCAATTCACCCGGAAAGGTGTTTCCATGGGGTTAAACAATATGGCAAAGAGTTTTGCTCATATTGTTCAATTGAGATACCATTCTACAGATAGGTTTATGGATGAGTATAAGGGGATTTGACGGTATGAATCTATATCCCCGCACATCCAAGATATATATGATGGAAGAACTATATGTATGCGTTGTAACCTCAACTTGTATGGTTTAACGCGTCGATTTGTAATATTTGTGACGTGTGCGTGGGCATGGCTCATGGACTTATGGAATTGTTCCATTTGACGAATCGAGTATGGACTTAGGGAGTCCCGCGTTATGGAGTGTACTCGTTATGCACTAGGGCAAAGTACTGGATTAAATTGTTTAATCTTGTAATATCTAACGTAACCACAAAAATACGTGCGTGTCGATATTTAAGTGTTAAATACAACAATTAGTTAATAATTGTTATTTACTAATTGTAAAGTGACACGTGACGCATTGTGGACCCTCGGTTGAGTTTACCTAAGTGTAGAATTTGGTGGGACCCACTGAGAGGTATATTTAGTAACTATTTATGAGGGGTAAAATAGTCATTTCACACTTTAATTATTTAAATGTTAAATAATTAAATATCTCTAATATTATATATTATTATATAATATTTTATTTATAATAATATAATATATGTAATGCATGATAGTTGTCATGCATTATATATATAATATTATTTTTTTTGTTTAATATTATTATTTACCAACAAAGCTTTTTTTATTTATATTATATTGTAATATTATTTTTTTATTGCTTAGATATATATATATATATATATATCTGTGTGTGTGATTTGTAAACGAAATTGGGGAGATGAGTTGAATTGAAACAAAAGGAAAACAAAAGAAAAGAAAAAAGGCTTATTTTTCCTTTACCATTTCCGTTTTGCTCTTAGGAAAAATTGAAGCAGGTGTTGCTTCTATTTCATTTTCTTTAATTGTGGGAAACAAGAAGCAAGTGCTGCTTTTATTATCTTCTCTTCATCATCGTGAGAAAGAAGAAGCAAAAGGTTGAACCGGCCATCTGGGATTAAGTGTTAATCCTACATTGGATTCAGGAGCTGCTGTTCTAGATTACCAAGTCCACCAAAGTTGATAACTAGAACTGATAACGAATATAACTCTAGGCGGACTCCAGAGAAAAATGTATAAAACATTACACGTATTGGTAATTTCTCAATTTTATCATTTATATATTAATTTGATTAATATATGATTAGTGTGTTAATTGTATTATTTTATAATTTTGTTGCGTTAAAATATGTATTAGATGCGTATTTTTCTATTAACACACTACCACATGCATACACAGTAGATCTCCTACAAAATGTCCCTCGGGCAGAGCATTGGACATACTCATCTCATATCTCTAATCATATGCTTGTCATACGCATACGTATACGTATAGCAAACTGACTTTTAAAAAGTAAAACGCCCATACACACGACCCAAACCCTATGTGTGTATGCAGACGAGCTTTAAAGACCTGAATTAGGGATGGTAAAATTACCCAAAAACTCGCAAATGCATTAAAATTCGCCCATATTGGGAAAGATTTGGTAATTTTGAGGCGAGATTAGTATATAAAATTAAAACCTGCAGTAGATTTGGGAGGGTTACGAGTTTAATAAAAAGTCTGTAGATGACTGCAATGGGTGTTCGTAGATACTACATTTTTTTCTTAAATTTTTTAGAGAAAAGTCAATACATTGCGTATTGCATGCGTGCTAAGAGCATACATTGGGAACTTAGCATGAGATCCTAACACGTGTGCTAAGCGCTTCGCATGCAACATTGCACACGTAGCTTGCGCTCTTAGAATGCATGTTAAGCACTAGGCACTCACCATTACGCTCTTAGCATGGGTTCCTAGCACACGTGTTAAGCACAGTAAGTGCACAATGTTGTGCGCTTTTAATGTTCCCTTCTAGCATGTGTGTTAAGTGTTGCGTGTTTAGCGTGCACTCCTATCATGTATGCTAAGCGCTAGGTACACAATATTGCATGCTTAGTGTGTGCTTCTAGCATGCGTGCAACGTTATGTGCTTAGTATGCACTCCTGACACATATGCTAAGCGCACTAGGTGCACAATGTTGTGCACTTATAGTGTGCGCTCTTAGCATGCATGCTGAGCACTAAGTGCTTATTACCAAGCCTGCTTAAAATTTACGGATAACCTGCAATGGGTTTGGTATTGAGTATATACCAGCTAAAATAAATTTGGTATTGAAACTTTAAATTCGTAATGAATTTGAAAAGGATTTGGTACTTTATTTTTAAAGTGGATGCAGATACGAGTTTAGGGGTATCCATCCCAAACCCAGTCTGCTACCATCCCTAGCCTGAATTTCATATCTCTATTTGAAATAGGGGGAGGAGAGATGGTATAACCTAGTGGTTTCAAACTATCTCTTTTATGCAACATATATACTTGTAACATTTCATTATATCATATATCATACTCTTTAAATCTCAAACCACTTAAAACTAATATTATTGATACATGAAAAATACTATCTCAAGTATAAACATATTTTGAGGTAAAATTATAATATAGATGTTTTCTTTATAATATAAAATAAATCATTTCATAAAGTAAAGCACAATTTAAGATAAATGGTCATCAAGGAAAAATATACATATTATTAGCTATTAAAGCCATGCTTATCGTGCTTTAAAATATATATTTTTTAAATCATAAAGTAGAAATCATAAAAATAGTTTAAGTATCCACTCATAAATCTCTTCGTGCATTTATCTAATTTATAGTGTAGTGTCTCTTCCATAATAGGGTTTTGACTTGTGAGCTCAAGGTACATTTTGTATTCCTTGATCAAAATTATATAGCCCTATCTCTCTGAAGTCCTAAAATGATGATATTAATAATTTAAACCTATAAAATAATAAAATCTAAAGGATCATTATTAATCTAAAAGGGGGTGTCCAAAACCTTTCGATTTTTGACTAATATTATCTAATCAATTTTTCTCGTGCATCAATCAATGTCCATTTACCACAGAATGAAAATATCACTCTTGAGACATAAATAATTATTAAATCAAGTAAATAAGATTTTATTCCCTTCAAAATCCAAGTCATAATCATTCTTAAATCTAAGTCCTTAACTTGATCAAATCAAAACATTCATTGAGCAACCTTTAGTTCTTGAATTTTATAAAATCACATACTTATAAAAAAATTATGAACTTTTTCAGATTTACTCATGACGTATATCTTAAGTCATAATAAATCATTCAAGGGTAAATTCAATAAGGAAGCATTTTAAAATAATTTCTTTTCAAAACTTTCAGAATCTGTCAGATAAAATCCTGCACTAAGATCACTCTTTTTAGAAAATCATAACAATTTGAAACCAATGATTTAAATTCTACATTTTGGATATGATATACTAGACATATATGTATCATTTTCTAGAAACCCATAATTTTATAAGATCATTTGATAGATTAAACTCAATTCGTCATTTAATCATACTGTAGAAATAAGGGATTCTCACAATTTCAGGGTTATTTTGAAAACATTACTAAAATTCGAGTTCATGGAGTTTTTCAATGATGCAAGGTTCTAAATGTTTATTAGAATGTATAATTTCATGGGTTAAACGTATAAATCCATATTCGAAACATAATATTTTAATAAAACACAAATTAAGCCATTGCATACATAAATTCTGTAGATTTGTTATGATTCTTCTACTATTTTATATAACCATCCTCAATAGTCAATATATCTCATCAAATCATCATCAAATCCTGAATTTATCAATTTTTTAGAAATCATAGCTTAAAAAAATCACATAATAAATATAAGGATTAGAGAACCGGAAATGGGAATACCTTTTTGGTCCTTAAAATTTTTCCATAACAATAATCCTCTTTGTATTCTTTTCTCCTTCTCCTTCTCCTTCTCTCATTCTCCTAAGTCTAGAAAGATTTAGGTAACTGGTTAAGGTTGACAGAAAAAGAATTTTATATAATGTTTAAAAGTTTACCTTTTTTCCCCTTACTGGATATTATTAATCCAATTCAATATTTACTCTATTTTTTCAAAATTTTCTCCAATCCAAATTATAATGCATAGTTTAGGCCTAGTCTTATTAGGCTTAAATAAGCCATAATTTAACTTATAGCACATATATTTAGGTTCAATCTCAATAAACTCATATAAGCCCAACATCTAACTTGGTAATAAGTCTATATTTTGAGAAATAAACAAATCCTTAATAAAATTAAAAATTCCTTCTTCCTAATATTATACAACATGAACATTATAAAATAACCATAAACGTACAAGTCCTTACAACTCCCTTTTTAAAAAAAGTGGTAATGGGGTATCACAACAGAGGAGAAGCCAACTAGTTAATCAGAATAAAGCTAATGTAGAGGAAGAAGGTAGAGAATATATAAATATGATATGTAACATATCTAAAGATCCAAAAGATTCTTGGTTCCACTTTAGTTAAAAGTTGACTATGTATAAAAATGATGTACCATTGAAGTGCATTGCATTCCCTTATAGTTTGAGTAGATTAATGCAAGTTTGGTTTAAAGGCTTGAAAGAAAACTCAATTTCAACATACAATGAGCTACGTACTCAATTTATTACATAGTATATAAGAAATTGAAAGTAAGAAAAGATTATCTTTGAATTGTTCCTTTTAAGATAAAGTGAGAATGAGACAATTAAGAATTTTTTGAATCAATTTCATATAGAGCTGAGCGAAATCAAAAAGTGTGACATAGAAGTAGAAACCTAAGCTTACAGGAAGGTGCTAAGGCTAATGACAACTTACATTACTACTTAATAAGGAGTAATATTACCTTATTTGAAGTAATTAATCAAAAGTCTAAATAGTGGATTTGAAAAGAGGAGGATAAGGTCATACAACATAATGAGTGGAGATGATAATCACTAAATCTTAAGAGATCACTGGTAAAAAAAGATATAAAAAATGACCTTTGGCTGAAGGATATGAATAAGGAGGAAAGAGGGAAAGATTCAACAATGAACCTTTAATTCTAATAAACACTCATATAGAATAAATATGGAAAGTGTATAAAGACAAGGGTATTTTTAGAAAGTTAAGGTCGATTTCGATTCTAAAAGACAAGCATAATCAATCTAGGCATAATGCTTTTCCTTAAAAGTATAGGCATACTATTAGGGAGTAGAGATCATTGAGGGGACAAATCAATGCTTTGATAAGGCATTGGTAGTTTGTAAGTATAGGCTAGGAAATGAAGTAAAGATAGAAGAACTAAAGAAAGAGAAGAAAGCAGACAAGATGAAAAGCTCAAAGGAAATATAAATGAAAAAACCACTTGAGATTGGGTCGATAAATGACTCTTTATATGATAAATTTAGGTTAAAGAAGAGGAAGATACAAGATGATGTTGGAAGGACTAGAAGTTATTATAGAAGCTAAAAACGGAAATGTGATAAATGTAGTAGCAAGAAGAACAATAGTAAACTTGTTTGTGGCAGTCATCAATGGCTGACCATTAGATCAAAAGGAGAAGGAAGAATAATGGAATTATGAAAACATCAACTGCATCTATTATAGCTACATAACAAGATCTTGGAGCATAATATTTTCAATAAAGGATTTGACATACTTACAAACTCCACACTTTGATCTTTTAGTTATTAGTATCTTGAGAGCTAATGTCTTGGCATAGAGAGTGTTAATAGATGGAGGAAGCAATGTTGTTATCTTGTTTTGGGATGCTTTTTAAAGAATGAAGATAGATGAACATGACCTTTGCAAATGCAAAACTAAGTTAACGACCTTCAAAGGAGGAAGGATAATGGTAAAAGGAATGATAAATCTTTTAATCAAAGTGATAAGGAATGAGTTAGAGGTCAATTTCTTAATGGTTGAAGCTCATTCAACTTACAATGTAGTAACCGAAATAAATTGGTTACATCAAATTATAAAGTGTGTATCAGGCTGTAGAAAAGGAATAGCAAACATAAAAGGAAAACAAGTGATGGAAAAGTAGTGCTATGCAATGTCAATCAAGCCATTCAAGCAAAAAAAAGTCAAAGAAAGATAATTAGGAAAGTGCTTAGTTAGAAGACAAAAAGGTAAAGAAAGAAAGGATAAACAAAAAATAAAATAGAAGAAAAGATGGTAGCAAGCCTCTGCCACCTCTAGTGGTAGAAACATTTGAAAAATAAGAATTAGAGGATCAATGGACAAAGAAGCTCCTTTGAGCTAAAAAGGAAGATGATTATATGGCCCAAAGCATAAAAAGAGCAATTGTGGTAGAGTTAGATCCTTTGGCAGTCAACAAAAAAGTGTAAATTGGCACTAAACTGAACAAAGAAGAAAGAGAAGGCATGTGTTTATAAAAGTGAGGGAAATATAATGCTACAAGATGATTCCATTTGCACTAAAGAACGTAAGAGTCACCCTCCAATGAATATTCTATAAATTCTTTAGAGAGATGAATAAAAAGGCAATAAAAGTTTACATCGATAACACAATTATGAACAGTAAAAGCAGAGGATCATTTCAAAGACTTGCTAGAAGTATATAATGTGTTGAGAAATAAAAATGCATTTAAATCCAATAAAACTTACTTTCAGAGTTTCCTTTAGAAATTTCCTAAGACATTTGGTTGGTGACTTGTAGAGTTATAGGAAGAATTAAAAAGTGAATTGAAAAAAAGATTGAGTGAAGAATTGAGAAATGAAAATGATAGATAAATGATTGATTTTTATACGATGAAATGTAGAGAAGTTAGAACTGAGGTTTAAAACTCTAGATTCAGAATGTCATTTTCAAATTTTAAATTAAAAAAAAAAGACTTTCCCAAACAGATGCATGTAATTGCATGCTTTTTTTTTCAAATGTTTTTTTTAAGAAAAAAGGCCTTTAGGGCTACCCCCTAATGCCTAAACATGCTACATGCAAGGCTGTTGTATGTGTTTATTTCTTCAAAAAAAAATTTTTAAAAGGCCTTACAAGCACAAGGCTACCTAGTGTCAAGTCCCACATCAAATAGAAATTAGATTGATCTTAGGTATATATGAGTAGGTAGGAAGCATTATCTAACAAGCTAGTCTTTTAAGTCAATGGCCAAAGCTCAGGCCGTGACAAGTGGTATTAAAGTAAACTTAAATTTTTACTTGCATGTGTATGTGTTTTTTTCTTCAAATTTTAATTTTTTTTTAAAAATGCCCAACAAGCACAAGGCTACCTAGTGTCACATCCTACATTAAATAGATATTAGGTTGATCTTGGGTATATATGAGCAGGTAGGAAGTATTATCTAACAGGCTAGTCTTTTAGGTCAATGGCAAAAGCTCGAGGCGTGACCAGTGGTATTAGAGTAGACTTAAATTTTTACTTGCATATAAGCCCCTAAAATCACATCAATAGAGATTAACACATAAAATATGGGTCCCTAAAAAATAGTGGAGATAGGCATTACAGGCCAAGTAGACCTTGAAAATCATGTTTCTTGGGCTCTAATAGAGATTGTTGCTAGGTAGTGGGTCCTCTATATCCCCAGTAAGATGCACAATACGAACCAAGTTGGCTCTTGAGTTTGGGTCAGATTTGTTAAGGTCGGTGCTTACGTGCCATCGCTAAATGTACATATACTTGCGTATTTATACAAGTGTACCCATTAAATCGCTAATACCCATTTATATGGTACTATGCAATGTAACTGTTGTTGGGGATCTAGTACATGTGGTGTATGATGTGCCATCCCTGAATATATATATACTTGTGTATTTATACAAGTGTACATTCCTATTAAATCACTAATACTCATTTATATGGTACTATGCAATGTAACTGTTGTCGGGGATCTAGTACATGTAGGTGTATGCATGTGCAATTGTGTCTATTGCCTAATATACGTATCCTATACATATGATACGCGGTGGAAGCATGAAATTAAACAATAAACACAATAAATGAAATATATTAATCGCATTAATATATTAGAAAGCTTGAGAACTCACCTCAACGTGTAACGTTATACACGTATTTCTTCGAAGTCCGCATAGAGACCAACTCACGGGAAGTTCTAGTCACCAACACGGTGGGCTTAGTGAGCTAGAACAGCAGCCCCATACACAGCACTGGGTTTAACTCTTAAATTTCAAAATGGTCAGTGTGTGTTTTTATCATTTTCTCCAAAATGATAAGGAAATGGAGAATTTGAAGCAATTCATAATTGCTCCAATTTGAAGCATAGAAAAAATGAAACAATTTTATTTTTCCCTTTTTTTTTTCTTCTTATTCTTTTCTTTCTTCTTTCTTCTTTCTTCTTTCTTCTTTCTTCTTTCTTCTTCTCTTTTCTCTCGGCCAAATTGGCCATCACACAACACACACACTCACACTTTCCCTCTCTCTCTTTATATGTATATAAAATAAAATATTAATAAAATATAAATAATATATAATAATAATAATATAATAAGAAAATGGGTGACCCTACTATTTGGCACCCAAATATAATAATAATATACAATAAAATATAATATAATATAATATAATAATAAGAGAGAATGATTATTTAATAATTAAATAATCATAATGTAAAATGATCATTTTGCCCCTTATAAATAGTTACCAAGTCTACCCCTAGTGGGTGCCACCAAACTCGCACTTGGGTAAACTCAACCGAGGGTCCACAATACGCCATGTGTTATTATACAATTAGTAAATAATAATTATTGACTAATTATTATATTTAATACTTAAATACAGACACGTACGCATTCCCGTGGTGGTGCTGAATATTGCTGGATTAAACAATTTAATTAGGCACGCTGCCCCAGTGAACAATGAGTACACTCCATATCACGGGACTCCCTAGGTTCACGCCCGATTCGTCAAATGGAACTATTCCATGAGTCCATGAACAATGCCCCACGCACACGTCACGGATATACAAATTAGCGCGTTGAACCATACAAGTTGAGATTACAACGCATATGTATAGTCTTTTCATCATGATATCCTAGATATGCGGGGATATAGATTATCTCCAGACTTGTATCTCACTGAACAATATGTGCAAACTCTTTTTCTATATTGTTCTACCCTGGCAAAACTTTTTTTCGGGATTGATACTTGTGGCCACAAGATTTTCTGAGATACAACTTCGAAGCATCTGGATATCGAACTCCCTATACGAGCTGACGAATCCCATATTGTACACATTAAACTCATAAGTATCGGACCATACCTAGCGACACTCAGCGGTCACACCATGAAAGGTTTGTAACATGCGTAGAACCAAAGTATGGTGGATCACTTACAAGCCCACTGTGGCACTCAGGTTAAAGGACCACGTATACTACTCAACTTGAGTGAACCCTCCATTGACAGATTATATAGAATGTCTATCAGAGGCCCTTATGAGTTTTTCCCATATCCAGTCCTAACTGGATACCCATATGTCAATACAAACTCCAAGCTCACGGTCGAATAGGAACGACCATCTATACCCTATAGGTATGACATATGCTGATCTATATATAAAGGTATCCACAGACAGACTCGCATTGGCAGAAATAGATCAGGAATAATTATTCGAGAACATACTTGCGCAACTAGTATTTCCTAGCACCCAATTGCAACTCTCGTAATTATGCAGTTACTAATATATTCCCAGGTCTATGTCATATTACAGACAAAGTACAACTCTAAGATCTATTGAGTATTATAACCAGCTAACACTTAACTGTACTAATATTTAACATTTATATTTTTCAGCATGGCTAACTATGAGCCCTTATCTAAACTCTTTTAGATCTGATTTGAATTCCTTCAGATCGTACAATGTCTATAACGTTACATTGCATAGTACCATATAAATGGATATTATCGATTTAATGAGAATGTACACTTATATAAATACAAAAGTATATGTACATTTAAGGATGACACGTAAGCACCGACCTTAACAGTAACATTACAGACATTGTACGATCTGAAGGAGTTCAGATTAGATCTAAACGAGTTTAGATAATGGTTCATAGTTAGCCACGCTGAGAGATATAAATGATAAATGTTAGCACAGCTAAGTGTTAGTTGGTTATAATACTCAGTAGATCCAAAAGTTGGAGCTTTGTCTGTAATAGGACATAGACTTGGGAATATACTAGTAACTGCATAGCTGCAAAGGTTACAATCAAGTATTAGGAAATGTCAGTTACGCAAGTATGTTCTCAAATAATTGTCCATAATCTATTTATGCTGATACGGGTCTATCGGTGGATACATTTATATATAAATCAGCATATGTCGTACCTATAGGGTATAAATGGTCATTCTTAGCCGACTGTGAGCTTAGAGCTCATATTGACATATGGGTATCCAGTTAGGACTGGATATGGGACAGACTCACAAGGGTTTATGATAGACATTCTATGTAAGCCATCAATGGAGGGTCCTCTCGAGTTGAGTAGTATACGTGGTCCTTTGACCTGAGTGCCATGGTGGGCTTGTAAGTGATCCATTATACTTTGGTTCCACGCATGTCACACACCTTTCATGGTGTGACCACTGAGTATGGTCCGATGCTTATGGAGTTCGGTGTGTACAAATATGGGATTCCTCAGCTCACAAAGGGAGTTAGATATCCATATGCTTCGACCTTGTATCTCGAAAAGTCTTGTGGCCATAAACATTAATCCCGAAAAAGAGTTCCGCTAGGGTATAACAATAATATGGCAAAGGCGTTTGCACATATTGTTCAGTGAGATACAAGTTTAACGATAGGATATGGATGACCACTAGGGGATTTGACGGTGATAATTTATATCTCCAACACATCCAGGATATCTTGACGGAAGGACTATATGTATGCGTTGTAACCTCAGCTTGTATGGTTTAATGCACTGATTTGTATATTCGTGACGTGTGCGTGGGGCATTGTTCACGGACTTATGAAATAGTTCCATTTGACGAATCAGGCGTAGGACCTAGGGAGTCTCGCGATATGGAGTGTACTCGTTGTGCACTAGAGCAGCGTGCCAGATTAAATTCTATTTATTATTACTTACTAATTGTATAATGACACGTAGGGTATTGTGGACTCTCGGTTGAGTTTATCCAAATATGAGATTTGGTGGGACCTACTAGAGGTAGACTTGGTAACTATTTACTATGGGCAAAATTGTCATTTCACACAATGATTATTTAATTGTTAAATAATCATTAATCTCTCTTCTTATATTATATAATATTATATATATTAATATTTTATTTTAGGTGCCAACTATTATATTATTATTATATTATATATATATATATATATAAAGAAGGAGAGAGAGAAGAGTGTGTGTGCATTGTGGCCGAGAGAAGAAATGGAGAAAGAAGAAAGAAAAAAAATATGGAAAAATAAAATTGTTTCATTTTTCTCTATGGTGCTATGGAAGTAATTATGAATTGCTTCATTCTCCATTTCTTATTCTTTTAGAGAAAATGATAAAAACACATACCTCACTATTTTAGAGATTAAGAGTTAATTCAGTACTAGATATGGGGCTACTGTTCTAGCTCACCAAGCCCATCGTGTTGGTGACTAGAACTGTTTACGAGCTGGTCTTTATGTGGACTCCTGAGAGATACGTGTATAACGTTACACGTTAAGGTGAGTTCTCAACCTTTCTAATATATTAATGTGATTAATATATTTATTTATTGTATTTATTGTATAATTTTAAACGTTTCCGCCGTGTAGAATATGTATAAGATACGTATTTTAGGTAATAGACACAATAGCACATGCATACACTCACATGTATAAGATCTACAACAACACATGCTACATGCAAGGCTATTGTATGAGCTTTTCTTTAAATTTTATTTTTTCTTAAAAAGGGCCTTGCATGCGCAATTTTACCTAGCCTGCCTTGCATGCTTGTAAGGAAGCATCAATTTTTTTTTTGTTGATACATTTTTCATCCATTGATCAACAGTCAAAAGAGCCGCTAAAAATCCAACAACCTTTTTTATTTTAATTTTTTAAAAGAAAAGGTTTACAGGACTAGAGGCTACCCTACATCTTTTTTTTATTTTGACCATAATTTATGACTTTGTTGTCGTTAATTAATGGTTAAAGGAGTTGTTGAAAATCCAATGGCACTTTTTTTTTTTTATATATAAGTTTTGTCATTTGGCATGTGCTTACTCACTCACAATCTCAGCATCTTATATTTGAAATCTCTCAATTCTATCTCAATCTCATCTCACTCAATTCTCTTTATTTAATTTTACTCCTAAAAACACACAATATTTTCACTATTCTCAAATTTTTTTCATCCATCCAAACTCTCAACACTCTTATTTGTTCATCAACACAATGCTAAATTTCAATACTCCTAATACTAGAAGTAATGAATTTGAAAAAAGTCTTAATTTTAGTGGTGATAAAGAAAACAAATATAAATATACCAATACCATATTCACATATAGATGTTTTATCTTTTACTAGTAGTTATCTACTTTCATAACTCAAAATATTAGAAGTATTAAAAAAAATCAAAAAGACATTAAACATCAAGTATTTAAAATTATTTCATGTTGGAGACTCATACTTCTGTTTCTACATAAATTGAAGAAAAAAATTATCTATAAGTTTTGTACTAAAGTTTAAATTGAAAAACTTTAGGTGGCATTAACCATTTGAAATGACATGTAGATAAATGTATTCAAATACATAGTTCAAAGATTCGACTTAAACTCAAATTGCCTAAAATGCTCAGAGAGAAAATCTTATGGGATTCAAATATAACCAGCAACGCATGCATGATGAATTAACTAGATGTGTTGCAGTTGGTGAACAAGCTCTAACATTTGCTAAAGATTAAAAATTTAAAACATTATTGAAAGGTATGTTCAACTTAAATTCTCTTATGTTTCTAGAGATATAGCTAAAATTGACATTTTCACCGCATATCATCAAAGCAAACAAGTTCTAATTTATGAAACCTTACATTTTAGAGGAGTTTTTGCTATTACTTCTGATTGTTAGACAAGTAGCAATGGTCTTGGGTTATATTTATGTTACTTTGTATTATATTGATAATGATTACCTAGCAAAAAGAATTTTTTTTATGCATTGGAACATCCACACAAAATTAATATTATTTTTAATACTTTAATGGATATTTTTAGAGAATTTCAAATTGTTAAAAAAATTTATTAGTATTACTTTTAATAATGCAAGAGTAAATAATATTGCTATAGGTTTTTTTTTTCATTATTTAACACTTGCATGTGATTCAAGTTTTTTTTATTCATTTGAGGTATTTTTATCATATTCTTAATTTAATTATTTAAGATGGTTAAAAATTGGAGAAACAATAAAATTTATTTACTTCATTATCTTCTAGACTATAAAAATTTAAAGTTGTATTGAAGAATTGTGGAATAAATAGTAAAATATTCAAACTTAATGTGAAAATTCATTAGAATACTACATATATGATGTTGAAATCTTGTGATTACATATCATTATAATAATAAAATGAAAGACATTATAATAATTAGTGGTGATTGAAAAATTGCACTTGACTATATATATTTTGGAAGTATTTAATAATTTCACGTTAACATGTTCATTTATGTATCAGCATTTATATTCTATTGGTTTAACTTATATATATATATATAATATTATTGATATTTTTTATTAGATATAAAGATCATCATATATTTTTTTATATATGTAATGTTATAGAGATTAAATTTAAAAAATATTAGAGGGAACTTCTTGTGTTATTTATTTATGTAGCGATACAAGATCTTAGAATCAATTGGTTTGCTATAAAAATTTTAGTCGTAAGGATCTCAAAAATTTAAGATCTAGACTTTATTATGATTTTGATTAAATCCACAATTTTGTCACACAATTATTTCTTTTTTATAAAAATAAATTTGGATCAACCTTATCTATAGAAAAAAATAAATGAGGAGCATGTTTATGATCCAACACTATGGAACATTTTACTAAAGATAAAAGAAAAGTTAATTTTAGTTCTACTACTTCTATTAGTTTTATTTTTTTTAAATATTTAGATATTGATTATCCTTCTATGTTGAGAATATAACAATAAAGAGAATTTGATATTTTGTCATAGTAAAAATAAAAATATTTATCATAACTCGAAATCTACTAACTCCACTAATGTTTACTATAGCATCAAAAATTGTTTTTAGTGCAAGGGGCATTATATTAGACAAAAATTAATCAAGATTAATATAAAAATTTTTGGAGGCTTTAATTTATGTAAAAGATTGAAAAAATGCAATCGACTAAAAGCAAAATTAGTAAGAAGACATGAGAAGAGAATTCGAGAACATTAAAATTTGAATTAAAAATATGTAATTTATTAGAAAAGGATTGAATTTGCAAATGATATATGGTTTCTCCAACCTAGTTAAGACATACTGTAACTATAATTATGTAAGTTTAACCATTTTTTTGTATTTGTATACAAGTCTTTGATTTAAAATAATATAAATAAATACAATGTCATTGACTCATTTGTTAAAGTTTTATTTTTTTTTTTATGATAATAAAATTATATTTCAATGTATACTTCCAAATTGTTTAAATATACAAATTATAAGTTGTAACTAGAGTTATAATTACTAATTATAGTTGCAATTTTAATTACATTTATAATTACAATTGCAATCACAATACAATTACATTAACAGTAATTTTAATTATAATTATAATTACGATGTAATTTTAATTATGATAAAAATACAATTCTAATGTAGTTATAATTATAAATTTAAATATTATTACAATATTATAATTGTAATTACATTACAATATTATGTTATAATAAAATTTAATGCTTATAAAATGTTTAAAAAATTAGTCATTGGTTTAATCATATTCTAAAATAAATATTAAAATTTGAAAAGTATAAATAAAAGTTTTATTTAATTTAGTGGTTGCCTTTTTTTAATTAAATTTTTTGTCATGAGATTTTGAACTTAAAACTTCTTGTCTACAAAATTTTATATTATGTAATTAGGCTTGTTAGATGAGTTCATGGGCTTCAATTATGTTTAACCCACAAATTGGACCGATAAATTTTATTTGTATTTTTTCATTTTGAGATTGTGTCGACACAATTAGTTGAATCAAATTATTAAACTTATCATGACATAGCGTACTTAATCGTTCTATCTAAGTAAATATTATAGTGCATCATGTCGACTTACGATGTACTAGAGTAGGCAGCCTAATACGATCGCCACCTATATTTGTAGAGAGTATAACAAGTAAGAAACCAATATCTTTCTTTCAAAATTTGTAGCAGGCTTAAAATACAAGCTTCCCACATATTGGCCACCTGCTTCCTGTTTTTGTTAGATATGCCTCGCCCTTTTTTGTTCTATATAAATATTATTTTATTTTATTTTTTGGAATTTACTTGTGATTTTGATGCTGTTTTATTATGCAATCATCATCGTGTAACTGAACATTCCCATAAATGGAAAAAAACATTTAAAATTCTGAACCACTCATCCCTAGTCGCCAACAATGCTTTGCTCACTTCCATCAGTCACCGGACAATTATTTAAGCAGTAAAATCCTGGCCGTATAGCGTGGGATTCCTGTCACCTATTTGTATAATCGACAAGATATATACGGTAAATTTTACGGATAAAATAAACGTCTTCATTTTCTTGATAATTTATTAATTATTATATTAGTATTTTTAATAATATCTTATGTTATGAAGATAATGATAAAGTAAATATTATTAAAAATAATATTGATAAACTTTTTTAGACTGCTTTCTAATATGACGAATAAAAGGAAATGTCATTATTCGATACTTATACTATCGAATCGTTTTACGAATGTGCCAATCATGTTCTCTAAATTGGCATCTGATGGGAGTACGAATCTGTCGAACTATGGGCTATGGTTAACTTACGTTGTCATTACATTACTGAAAGAGTTCAGCTAATAAAAAGTAAATTAATAAATATTATTTAATTTATATAATTAAAATATAAATTAAATAATTTTTATTATCACACTAATTAATGATTATTACTTATTAAGTAATTATTTATTTATTTATTTATTTATTAATGTGATAATTATATAATATTAATTTATAATAAATATATCAAATATAAGATTAATTAAAATACAAAGTTGGTAATTCTATTATGTAAGCATAGCTATACTGAAATAAATTATGAGTTAATCAAAGAATAGTTGTAGCTCCATCTCTTAAAAGAAATATTTATAAAAAATAATATCTTTCTTAATTCTTGTGATGTTTTTTGAATCTCAAGCATTTTTTTCTTTTTAAATTCACGAACTCTGATAAAAATTGAGGATAAAGAGCTAAAAATTAATCTCTTTTATTTGTGTAAAATAAATAATATACTAGCCATTCCTGTCATAGCATACGAAGATTATATATTTTATTTGTGTAAAATTGTGGTTTCTGAAACAGACAGAATACATCGTCATTCTTCAAATATTAAACAAACTTTTGATGCCCAAAGCATTCCAAAATCTCTCTACTTTTAACAACAGTTAAAATACCCCTAACCCCAACCCCAACCCCCTTTTTTCTCTCAACAATAAAAAAAAAATCCTTAGAGCCGCCGCCGCCATCACTTCCAGTGGATCCGGACATCTTAAGGCCCTTGCTCCCTCTTTAGCCTTCATTTATGGTTTTTTTTTTTTCATTTTTCTTTGTTGTGTGTATTTGCCTTTGGTTTTGTTTTCAGGCTTTCCCTTTCTCTTCATTCGGCGTGCTCGCCATTCAAATTCGACCACCAGGCCACCTTAGGGGCCTCCTCGACCGCATCGTACAATCTGCTTCTCCAGCGTACTTATCGGCCCAGCATTTTATTTTCCGATCCTTTGGCCGCCGCCAAGACTACTGTCTCAGATCGAAACTTGGAAACTGTTTTCGATTCGGCTATGGCCGGTTGCCTGAGCACCTTGCCTGAAACTCCTCCGGCGCCACACTCCATGTCCTCAACGCCATCTATTCTGGTCCCCCACCGCCGAGGCTAATGACCGTGGGGGAGAGCCACTATCAAATGAGTATGCCAAGCTCACCAGCAATATTTCTATACCCAAAATCGGAGCAACGGCAATCTCCGGCACTCCACTATCATCTTATGACCTTTGGAATTATTTTGAAGTATCTTGTTATGCTTATTGGTTTGTGGGATTAGGATTATCAGGGTTTGCTTTGGAACAGTTAATATATTTGTGTTGTACGGCATTTGTATTTTTCTTCTGCGCGAGGATTTGTCCCTCTATAGTGAGAGTTATTGTTTTGACGAAGAGGATAGATTTTCCTCGCTTAACGGGTGGTAATTCCCGTTATAGGGTGGGTATCCCTATCTTAAATGGGGTAGTTAATTTGTCTGTTTTAACTTTTTTTGTGTGAGGGTAATAATCTCTAATTTAAATGGAGTAGTGATTTTTATATGGGAGTTGTAGGTGTATTTCTTCGTGCGAGAGCAGTAAGTTCAGACAAATCATAATAAAATTATTTAATTATTATATAATGTTTTGATAATTTTTTAATTTTATATTATAAGTTATATAATATAATATTATTAATCTCATTAATATTACATTAACATGTTTAAAAAAAATAAATTTTTGATATTGAAGATCACTCTAAATAATAAAGATGCATTTAATATTCATTTAATTCTATCTTTATGGATTAAAAAAATATATCTTGAATGTTTTGAATTTTGAATTGAATGGTTGTTGAACTATTTGGATTTCATTTTTTTTTTTATAAAAAATATATATTTATTTATAATTACTTCTGAGTAACCCTGATCATTGTTAGTTTTAAAATAATAGGTAAAAAAATGTATAATTTATAACTTCCATGTAACTGTCTCAAGTTTCCAATATCAACAATAGTTGTGGTTTGAAAAAGAGAGATTACAGAAAAAGTCTAAAATAAAAAAGGTACATCGACCGTGACTCCCATAAAACAACAAACAACAGCCCACGAGTCGCATAGAAAGAGAAAGGCACCATCATCACCATGAATATTAATTAAACGAAACCCAAATTTAAAACCAAAAAATAAAATAAAAAAAGAGAAAGAAGAGGTTGAGATGAGAAGAAGTGACCGAGGTGGGTCAGAAAACAGACGTTCTGTTCAGGCAAAATGCATGTGCCCACATGGCTTATAGTTGTTGACACAGATATAAAAACAAACATAGGCATTTGCTCTTGCTCGTACGGTATATTTATAGAAATTCTTAATGGCAATAACAATACTGCCCACAAGTAGCTAGTATTAGTAACAGATATATCACCAACATCATAATTAGAGCAAGAAGAAGGAAGAATAAGGAGGACAAGAGCTTGTCATAAGTGGTAACATACCAACTCCTCAACCAAATATAAGCAGTTGCTTACACTCTTTGTGTTGTCTTTGCCTTGACAAACTTTGGTCAGATTTAGGAACGAGAGAGAGAGGGTGTGTGTGTGTGTGTTTGTTTTGTTGAAGTTTGAAAATGAAGGAGAAGACTGAAAGTGGAGGTGGGTATGTGAGAGCAGATCAGATAGATCTGAAGAGCTTGGATGAGCAGCTGCAGAGGCATTTACATAGAGCATGGACTATGGAGAAGAACAAGAACAAGAAAGAACATGAAGATAATTATGAAGATGGGCACGGTCAAGGGCAAGGGCAAGGCCTCCTACAAAGACCCATTAACAGCAGCAGCCGCAATAGTAGTACTACTGTGACAAGGCAAGAATGGGAGATTGATCCCTCTAAGCTTATCATCAAAGGTGTCATTGCTCGTGGCACTTTTGGCACTGTTCATCGTGGCATTTACGATGGCCAAGATGTTGCTGGTATTCATTTCCTCTCTTTTTTTTTTTCATTTTCTTTTGAGTGATTTCTGGGTTGTGTCTGCTTGTTCATTTATCATATTTATGTAAATATAAACAAATTCGTGGAAGAAACATCATAAAATACTTCTCTGTTTATGATTTCCAACTTTTTGTTGCACATTCACATCAGTCTACTATTGCATGTGGCGTCTTCGGTTGTTGTCATGGTAATAAGCTTATGAATTTTCCATCTTACAATAAAATTTATCAAGTGGATTTGCATTCGCTATACAAGTATAAGCTATAACTTTGGGTACTCTGATTGAAATTATCATTTTTATGCTCTTGTTTGGTTCATCGTTTGGATGAACAAAAGCTATATTGATTGTAGCCCTTTAAGCAATAAAGGTTCTTCCACTTTAGTACCAGACAGAAATTTTTATAATTTATAATGATTTTTTTTTTAATTTTGTAATTATAATGTGGGTATAATTCCATTTTCGAAGGCTTTGTGCAGCAGACTGTATGAAGGGATATACTCTGTTTCAGTTTCTGTTTTAATATTGATTTTGAATTGTTCCAGTTATTTGCTCATTTGAGGAAAAACAAGTTAAAAGCTTCAATATAATATTGGATTTTTAATTACATGTGGACTGCGAATTTAGAATTTCCATTTCTTTGCCAATATTTAAGGAAGTTTTAAAAAAAAAAATTATATTTGCATTTAGTTTCCTGCATAATATTCAGATTTTTCCATGGCCAGAGAGATTGGAACTGTTTACTTCTTTCAGCAAATTGATTTCTTGTGATAGACCCTTAATAGATCTAACCTTTCAAAATCCATGGTTCACGAGATTAGTTGAGTTGGCAGTTAGTTGTAGTAACTTCAGCATTGTTACGTTCTTTTTGTTAAACTTTCATGTGTGCTAACATGTTGTTGATTCACATTTTGCATCTCACTTTCTAGAAATAAAAAAGCAGAAAAATTAAAAAGTATCAAAATTGACATTATGACTTGCATGTTCTGGATAACTAAGTTGCCAAATGGATGCTCATACAGTCAACTCACAAAAGCTCATCCCTATTACTTTGGTGCAGCTAAACAAATTTATACGTGACAATAATCTCTAATTAAAAGCTATAATTTTTTTTTGATCTAATCACTATTTCTTATTGGATAATAATTTAGATTTCAATTGATTAAACTTCTTTTATGATGTGCAGCTGCTTTAACTATCAAATTATATGAGGGTTTTTTTCTCTCCCAAATGCAACTGAATTACTTATAAACTGAAAGAGAATCCTAGATCCCTTTACATACATCAGAAACTTTTTAACTTTGGTTCCTTTCTTAAGCTCAGTTAAACTTCTTGACTGGGGGGAAGAAGGCCATAGGTCTGAGGCTGAAATAGCTTCACTTAGAGCAGCTTTTACTCAAGAAGTTGCTGTTTGGCACAAGCTTGATCATCCTAATGTAACCAAGGTAACATTTCTTATCTTGCTCTTTTCTTTTTCCTTTTTTCCTCACTTATTGCTTCTAGTAGTACTGGAACTAAAGTAGCAGAGATAATGTGCTGACTATTGTTCCTTGGGGGAAAGAAAAGAAAAGAAAATCATACAGATACGGTGAATTTCCTATTTTAGTCAATATCTGAGCTAAGTCATGAACTTCTAAGAAGAGCTAGTCCTAATGTTGTTGCAAAAATGTTTAACATTTCCATCAAAATGATTGTTTACGTGAATTTCCACCCTAATATATTTTCAAGATTATGGATTGAAGTCTCAATATTTACTTTCTTTTTGTTTATATCTACATATCTTAATCCTTATCAATGGCGTCTGAAGCCAACTTAGATATACATTTATCTGCATTGAAAGAAAATGGACTGTAACAGGTCCATGCTCAAAATGCTTTGTTGCACCCTTAAGTTTCTTAAGTGGGAGTCTCTATTTAAAGATTTCTCGATACTAGATGAAAATCAACTTGAATCATACATGCCAAAATCCTTGTGCAGTTTATAGGGGCGACAATGGGCACGTCAGAGCTAAACATACAGACAGAAAATGGTCACATTGGTATGCCAAGCAATGTTTGTTGTGTTGTCGTTGAATATTGTCCTGGGGGTGCTCTGAAATCTTACCTCATAAAGAACCGGAGAAGGAAGCTAGCTTTCAAAGTAGTTATGCAGCTGGCACTCGATCTTGCACGAGGGTATACTTTCTCAAGCCTTATCAAATAGTGTATTCTATTCTTAAATCTATTATTGCATTTGACATATGAAAGTAATATCTCTAATTTGGATAAACTGAAGTTTCCCTGAAAACTGTATTTAACTTCACTTCTCCATTTCATAGGTTGAGCTATCTTCACTCTCAGAAAATAGTCCATAGAGATGTTAAAACAGAAAACATGCTTCTGGACAAGACCCGTACTGTGAAGATAGCTGACTTTGGGGTTGCTCGCCTTGAAGCTTCAAATCCTCATGACATGACTGGAGAGACTGGAACACTTGGTTACATGGCACCAGAGGTATACAAAAACTTCATTAGTCTCTCTATCTCTTATCCATACCTATAATTCCATATGGGAGTATGCAGTATGCTTTGCACAACAATTAAACAGGCAGCTACATACATAGATCAGTGAATTCAAAGGGCTTGTTATTAATTCATTTGTACATGCTACTCAATTTGTTAGGCATTTCCAAAAAGCTACTTGTTTAGCATTAATCAACAGAAACAAATACCACCTTTCATTAGGCTACAACAACCAAATCTTGTCCTGTTCCGAGTTATATTTTGACGTATCTAGATAGAGAACAAACTTGGTCCAGTCACAGGAAGCACACCAATAATTGAAGTTGTTGGTATATCTTTGCCTTGTGTCGTGCCCCAAGTGTTTACATGCAGTGGTTCATAAATTGCTTACAGCACTATAGAAGCGGCCAACGTCTAATAAATTTACAAAGTGATTATACAATGGGTTTTGTTTGCCAACCGACATATTTACTCATAATGTAGCATTACAGGTCTTAATATTTGTTTTCAAGTTTGAGAATTCAATTGTTGTGTCATCTGACAAAAGTGATAGCAGCTCCTTACTAGACAAAAAGATCCTTGTCGTAAACCAATAATGGGAATTTCACTAGACTTTGAGATGGAAAACTCTGCAACTGAGCTTATTTAGTGTAAATGATGTTATTCTCTTTGAACTCTTAAGCATTTATGGAGACAGTAATTAGCTAAAACTTTCCTTTGCAATAATAATTGGTTACGCCATTTGTGCCTAACCTACTATCATTGACTTTTGGAATGGGACAGGTTCTGAATGGCAACCCATACAATAGAAGGTGTGACGTATATAGTTTTGGTATCTGCTTGTGGGAGATTTACTGCTGTGACATGCCATACCCTGACCTTAGCTTCTCGGAAATGACGTCAGCTGTCGTCCGCCAGGTAGATAAAATCTTTAATTCTCTATATTGATTTAAACCTTAGTTAATGATAATCTAGCTCTTAATTAATATTGTATTTTTATATGCAATCTGATGCAAATGATGCTATCTCTGTGTAACCATTACAACAGCCATTTATAAATATCTGAAGCTGAAGGAGAAATCTAACTTCCAATTAAAGCAACAGAGACTTGTGCAAATATTGTCATTTGCTCATTATGACCATTATAACATCCATTCCTAAGCTAAAGTAGAATTCTAACTTGTAAATGAAACTACAGAATTTAAGGCCGGAGATACCTCGTTGCTGCCCGAGCTCTCTTGCAAATGTGATGAAAAGATGCTGGGATGCGAACCCTGACAGACGGCCTGAGATGGATGAGGTAGTGTCCATGTTGGAGGCCATTGACACATCCAAGGGTGGAGGCATGATCCCTCTTGATCAACCTCAGGGTTGTTTCTGTTTTCGCAGATATCGAGGACCTTGAAGGAAAGTAAATTAAATTACAGCAAAGTTTTTATGTTTTAGATCATATGAACAGAAAATTCTGAAATCCAAGTTGTATTTAATTCAATCGAAAGAAATGGATCTAAGAGCTTGTTATACCGAAACCGCAGGGGATTATAGGCTAGGGGGAACTAATCTCCGGTGTTTAATTTGTTTCAATGTTGGATGATGGATGCATTCTCTTGCTTCATCTAAGAAAACAGTTAAAACTATTACAACATGGATATGACTTCTAAACAATGCTCCTTTTTTCTTTTAAAAGAAAGAAATTCTGGGAACAACATTCGTAGTAAATATTTTTCCTATTTATTTAAGGATTCTAATTGAGTCCCACATTGTTAAGTTAAACTCTTGACATACGGGCTCCCTTGGTGCCCACCGACAAAAAAAACTCCTCCGCCCAAATCCTTAGGAAAAAAAAGAAAAAAAAAAAACACTCCTCCTTCCTCTTGCCGTTTTATTTTTTTCTTCATATTTTTATTTCTGGCGGCTTTGTCGCTTTTCTTAAAGGTTCGTTAATTATTGCAGAGGCGTTGCTCCATCGAGCACAGCAGAGCCAGTGACTCATTGACGGCTCGTGCTCGTCCTTGCTAGCCTGTCGACGGTCGTCTTTGAGCTCTCGTCGGCAATGGAGACCTATCAATTTTTGGCTATTTTGGATAGCCTCTGATGACCCTCCTCGCAGGATACCGTTGTACCTTCAAGTTTTGGTCGGCCATTTTCTACAGTTCCTCATTGGAATCCGTTAGCCGTTTTGGCCACCATCTCGTTGTGTGCAGTCGCTCATCGCCCTCAACAGCAAGACTCGAGTTCCAACTGTCGCTCCCCTTCTCCGAGGGATCACTGCCACCGCTGTCAAGAGCTATTCCTACTGGCGATGCTAAATTCCGGCCATCATTTTAGAAATTTTGAATTTTGGTCATTTGAGTTTAGTGTTTGTTTTGTATATTGTCTTTTGATGTATCTGCATATTTAATTGAACAATGGATGCATTTCTTCTTTTTACGTGAGAGTTTTTTTTTTACTCCTTATTTTTAGGATTGTATTCTCCTTTTTTAAGAAGGATTTTCTTCGACTCCCTAAGGATTAATCTCTCCTTCACTGTTAGGGATAGATGAGGTTATACTATACGTCATTATTTAAAAATTTATCATTTAGTTCTATAATTTTTCTAATCTTTTGATCAGAAGTCCTATAAATTGTATTTTTGTTACTTTGCTTTCAAGGAATTCAATCATTTCTCAACCAAAAAAAAAAACTCTTGACATAGGGGTTTATATATATTTGACACCCCTACGTTGGGAGCCCATTTTTTCCTAATGTGTTCATATTAATATATGTATCTATTGTAGATGCCTTTGTATGGGAACTTGGAGAGGGAGGATCCATGAAGGGTAAGTGATGCAACGTATAGTGCTTAAGCATTGACTTTTATTTTTATATCTAATTTTAATCATTGAGGTTTTGTGTATATTTAGTGTCTATCTTTTGATTTCTACATCTAATTTTATTCACTGATGTTTAGTGTTTGTCTTGTTGAGTTTTTTTTATTGACCAAAAGAGGTTTTTTAATATTAAAATTTTTTTTCAAAATTTTAAAGACGTTTGATTGCAATTTAAAAAATTTATTAATTCTTCGTATTTTTACAATCATCATATTTTTATAAACATTTATTAAAAAATTTTGTTGATTATTTTATTTTTTAAATAAAAAAATATTATTTAATTTTTTATTTTTATACCAAATATAATAATTTATATTGATTCGTCGATTACTATCTATTAATTTTACTTGATTTGTTTTAAGAAATTAAATTTGAGATACATAAAAAATATTAAATTGTTTATAATTTGAATATAAAATTTATTTAGTGCTCTTTTTTAATAATTTAATAACAAATAAATATTTTTAATAATGTATAATTAAACAATCTAGTACATCAATGAACTTTTTTAATTAACAATTATACGATTAATAAATTTTTTTTTGAAAATTTTACTTTTAAAAGTTGTAATTTAAAAAAAATTATTTCTAAAAAAATTATTTAAAAAGTTCAATCAAACAAACCTTTTAGTGTATTAGATAAAAGCTTATTATTGGATTATTTAAAAGTACTAGTCTTATCATATATTTGTTGCAGAGTATGGGATAAGATGATTAATTACTGGCTCACACGATAATCTTATAAAGAATAACTAATTTCATTCTCCCCTTTAAGATAGCTTATCTCATACTTCAATGACTAAATTTTATGACTCAAAAATATATTTTATAGTTTTTTTTAGAAGAAAAATATATTTTAAAGTTAATAAATATTGATATTATAATGAATAACTACATTATAATAAATAATACAAATAACTAATTATGCCTATTTATTACTTAAAAATATTCAGGAATACTTAATCATTAATAAAATTTATTTGATGATTTTATTTATATTTGTCAAATAATAATATATATATTTAACGGACATATTTATAAATCCATAATTTTCAGTACAATATTTAAATATTTTTATAATTAAATTAAAATTAATATATAAATATTAAAATTTTCACATTGACTAAATATCATCATAAGTGTTATTAATTTGTTCCGATCAAATATTATCATATTTTTTTTATTAATTTAGTCCAATCCAATTTTGTGGCTAAATCCATCCAAGTGTCATCAGCTTTTTCATCTAGGCAAATAAGCCTATGAACTTGAGTTTATCCTTTTAGACGTAGAACTCCCAAATCCGGTACCGACAATAGAAGTAAAAATATGTTTGTAACAAAAGCTTATTCAAAAAGGCCTAAAGGGCTGCATAACATAAGCATATATATATGGAAGCTGAAGCTGAAACTGATGCGAATATTGTTATAAATGGTATTATTTCTTGCAATATTTCAGATTTTGAGTTTGGTGTAATTATTGGAAATATTTTAAAGTGCTTTTATGACTTTCAACCATTTAAGATTTTATATACACCCTGAGACACAAATAGAGTACATGAGTTTGCAAGCTTGCTTCAAATTATTTTGGTGTTGTAATATAGAATGGACATGCTCTAAATTCCTGAGGACCTAAAAGCCTCCTTTACATTCTTAAATGAATGTACTTTTTTCTCAAAAAAAAAGAAAAGGAAAGCATACTCTTCCCCAAGACTCAATGTTTTAGTGTCGCCCTTGACAAAGATCAAGGCTAATTAGCCCATTAATAAGGGTGCAAATTGGCTCAACATAACCTGAAATTTTTTTTATCCCCAATCATACTTTCATGCCAGGTTGGTCCATACATAGATAACATTCATATTGCATTAGGCCGGGCCAAAAAAAAATGACAAGCCTTGTATGACACAATAAACTAACTTATTTGTGCATTTTGTGCTGTGTTGATGCCCCTTTGGTGGGCTGGGAAATAAGGAAGTTGCTAATTTTTTTTAGATATTTACTTAATCAAGATTGTTTTTAACATATAAATCTTTAGATTTAAGAGATCTTGCTAATCAAGCTTTTTAGGCCTTTTGAGTTTGTGGAGGTGGCATTAAGGTAATGCTTTAAATTTTGGCTGGATCAATATTGATGCTCCTTTATTGGACTAGGAAATAAGGAATTTACTTGTTGAGACCCCAAGAGTACACTTCTTGGGATTCATTTTAAGGTTGTATAAGTGACAACACTTGAGTACCTTTTCCAGGATGGCTTAGTGGTCCGCTCGGGTAGTGGATTAGACTCATCATGTCATAGAATACAATAGTTGTGACTCTTTCATAAGTAGCCCTTGTGTTTTTTAGACTGAATGATATGTCTGTGTAGTAGAAATTGCCCATAGGGTGTAAAAGGCAATCTTTTTAATGCTGCTTGAAGCCATTTTGATATGGTTATAGCCACTAAAGCCACCCATGACTGACAGCATCCCTTGGCCTAAGGTGGAGTCAGTAAGGATGTCCATGTTTGGTAATGAAAAATCATCTTTAGAATAAGCCTTGTTGAAATTCTTACAAACAAAGCATACACAACAACTATGAGCTTTTCTTTACAAGCACTTTACTAGCCAAATGAGATGCTTGATGAGTTTCACAAACTCAATAACTATGAAATTTTCTACTGTTTCCTTGATTTTTTGTTCCAAGTCTAGATGGAAGTTACGGCATGGCTATTTGATTGAACTGACTCCAAGTTGTACATTAAGGGCATAACAAATCATTTGGGGGTCCAAGCCAGGGATCTCTTGGTATCCCCATGCAAACACATCGCTTTACCTTTTTAGCAACTTAATGAGTGATCTTTTCTCCTCTATTGAAAGCTTAATGCTTAATAGCACGGGCTTTTGCACTTCTTTGTTAGTGTTAAAGTTGATTTCTTTTAACTCTTTAGTGATTGCAAAAGAGCCATCCTACATGTATTTTAGAGCAAAAGAGTTTTTGTCTTTTGAGCTGGTAGTTAGTTCTATGGTTAAGGGAAGATTTACACAGAAATTATCCTATGAGACATTTCTTTCAGATTGGTTCACCCATTATAAGTGGTAAATAATATGCCTAATAAGTATTTGGTTTTAGCAGTAATGACATTTTGGCTTTTCTTAAAGAATACTTGATTTTTGTTTAAATATGCCATTTCGAGGAATGCTTGTTTCCTCTTTTTGTTTATGGCCTAGCAAGCGATATGTGGTATATAACTTTGATGTTCCTTATATGAAATAGAAGAGGAGTGTATAATGATTATAGTTTGAGGTCTAGCTATATTATGCCTTCAGGATATTCGACCACAATGCCAAAGCTAGACATTTAAATATTTCTTTTGATAATACAACTTGAGGGAATCTTAGCAGTTTGCAGTATAACCACAGGTAAGATATTGATCAATATTCTTATATCAACTAGAGCCTTTGTAATGATTCGACCACAGGCTATATTATGCCTTCAAGATATTCGACCACAATGCCAAAGCTAGGCATTCAAATATTTCTTTTGATAATACAGATTGAGGGAATCTTAGCAGCTTGCAGTATGACTACAGGTAAGATATTGATCAAGATTCCTATGTTAACTAGAGATTCCCTCATATGAAATAGAGGAGGAGTGTATAATGATTGTAGTTTGAGGTCTAGCTATATTATGCCTTCAGGATATTCGACCAAAATGTCAAAGCTAGAAATTCAAATATTTCTTTTGACAATACAGCTTGAAGGAATCTTAGCAGCTTGTAGTATGACCACAGGTAAGATATTGATCAAGATTCCTACATCAACTAGAGCCTTTGTAATCAACACATAATTAATTCTAGCCTCAAAGTATAAAGGGTGTTTGTTGTTTGGATATTATGCCTTCATGTCTTTATTAATGAAGACTATGACATTAGTGGTTTCTAGTTAAACTCGACTGATTTGAGCTTTAGTCATATAAATTATGGCCCATGTTATTTTAAGATCTTAAGGAACGCTTTAGTTGCAGCTTTATGTGCCTTAGGTGTATACGTTACCTGATTGAACAAGGATTTGAACTTAAGACTCTACTGTATGGCTTTTACTATAAAATCCTATAGCTTCTCCTCTAGCTTCCTACGCTCTTCTTCTTAGATAATTACGACCATTTATTTTGTGATTTTTCTCTTTGCTGAGTTGACATCTCCAATGCATTTCAATAAATTAACTATAATTATCCTTTCTTCCCTATGTTGTGGGAATGGATTGAGGTCTATAATATAAGGCTTGTTAGGGATCACTAGGGTTCTATTTTTGGTCTTGTTATGGATCAACCTCTAAAGCTAGCTACAATGCATGGTAGGGTGGTTGAATGTCTGGCTTAAGTTGTAAAGATTAGGATTCCTTTTACCATTCTCAATCAGGTTTCTTCTTAAAGGATAAGGTTATATGAATCCATCTAGTATCCACTAGTCTAGGAGGGCATTCTAATCTTCCTTCTTAAATGGTATATATTATTCCTTGGAAGGTTCCCCAGAAGGTCGTCTATCATATGGTCTAGCTTAGTTATCTATGTATAGAGCTTGCGAATTTGTTTGTCTTTTCTAATTGGGCCTTCACTGCTTGCCAACAAATACTTTGATTGACAAGGTAGCTTTTTTAACGACTTCTACGAGTTTGATGAATAAGATTATTCCTAAGTTTTCAAGGTGGCTTTGCACTCACGCAACATGTTATTAACACAAATTTTTACGAGCTCTTTTTTTTCTTTCTATTTTACTCATAGCAGTTTAATGCCAAAACTCAAAATTGTTTAACATACTAAACCAATGGCCTCTATATAGGCTTGTTTGGTTCAGTTGAGCTAGATTACAATGATAATTTCTTTGCTCTAAAAGTATTTTTTACTAAATTTTAAGGCCATCTTATCCCAAGTGGGACGGACCTGACTAGTAATGGGGCATACTAGGTGTAGGCATGGCCTGTAAGAGATTTGGAGAATTACCTAAGCCATAAACTTTTGTTGTTAGTGTATGCAACAAGGAAGTTGATGAACCTCCTAATTTATTACTTAGGATATCTCTTCTTACATCAAATAGGAAGAAGGATGGTGTGTCATAACTCGTAGGGTATGGCATGTCTAGGATTTTGATTGGATATGGTGATAGAGGAATGTACTCCATGTTTATTGTAGAATGCTTATAACTTATCTAATTAATCACGGATAAGATGTTAAATCGAGTGAGGTTTTTTTTTTCCTTCTGACATATGTTGTTATTAGTAGAGGTCACTTGAGTTTTTTTTTTTCTCACAAGTGCCTTAGGCAGCATTTTGTATAACAGTTATAGTCATAGGTATGTTGGAGAATAAGGGTTTTGCACAGGAATACAATTATCTAGGCCTATTTTCTATAGTGCATACATGTTATATATGTTCATTCACATAAATACGCATCATATACATATTTATATGCAATGGTAACATAAAAAAATTACAATGAGCATATATTTAAATATATATTAATGACATTAATACATATATGAACTGAATGAGAATTTACCAACAGTAGCTTTAAGCTGAACAATTCAGTTGATCCCGCCTGAAGTGAGCTCGATGACAAATCTAGTAGTAAACTGAGGTGGGCTTTACTATCTAGAACAACAACAATATCCAACTATACTGGCTTAACTCTTAAGCCTAGACTATATATATATATATATATATATATATATATATATTATTGATCAGCTCTTGAATAGCATATTTATAATCTATTTAGGATTAGAGAATCAATTGCCTTTTAAAGAATTTCAAAGAGAAACATTTTCTCTCCTTAGAAAATGCTCCAATAGCTTTCTCTCTCTAATCCCCCCAATTTCTCAAATCTTCCATTTTTTATTTAATTATATTAATAAAAATAATATTATTTTGGAGTTGTTTGGCCACCAAGCACTCTAAATAATATTATTTTAATAACAATAATATAATAATAAATAATATAAAATAATCAAATATACAAATTACCATTATGCCCTTTTTAATAGTTACCAAGCATATCTCATGTGGGTCCCACCATACCACACTCTTGGGTATACTAAACTAAGGGCTCATAATGCGCCACGTATCACCATATAATTGGTCAACAACAATTGTCACCCAATTACTATATTTAAGAATTAAATACAGACACGCGTACATTGTCTTATACTTTATATAGTAAGACTCCCTAGGTCTACGTCTAATTTGTCAAATGGAACTATTCTATAAGTTCGTGAATATTACCTCATGCATACGTCACACAAAATACAAATCAGCGCATCAACCATCCAAGTTGAGGTTATCGCGTATACGTATAGTCCTTCTGTCATAATATCCTGGATGTAGCGGGAATATAGATCATCACTGTCAAATCCCCATATGCTTATCCATAGCCTATCTCTAGACTTGTATCTCATTGAACAATATATGCAAACGCCTTTGCTATATTGTTCAACTCTGTCGAAAACTCTTTTTCGGGACTAGTACTTGTGGCCATAAGATTTTCTGAGATACAGTCTTGAAGCATCTGGATATATACTCTCTATATGAGCTGACGGATCTTATATCTGTACACACTGGACTCTATAAAAATCAAATCATACCCAGTAACACCTAGGGGTCACACCATAAAAGGTCCGTGACATGCGTGGAACTAAAGTATAGTAGATCACTTACAAGCCCACTGTGGCACTCGGATCTAAGGACCACTTATACTACTCGACTTAAGAGGACCCTCCGTTGATGACTTATATAGGATGTCTATCGAAGGTCCTAGTGAGTCAATCTCATATCTAGTCTTTACTAGATACATTCTTATATAAAAGTATCCACCGACAGACCCGCATCGGTAAAAAATAGATCAGGGATAATATTCAAGAACATACTTGTGTAACTAACATTTTTTAGCACCTAATTGCAACTTCTTACAACTATGTAGTTACTAATATATTCCAGTGTCTATGTCTCATTACAAACAAGGCTCAAGCTCTTGGATATTTGTTGAGTATTATAACTCATTAACACTTTAACTATACTAACACTTAGCATTTATATTTTTCAGCGTAACCCAACTCTAGGTCCTAATCTAAACTCATTTAGACTAGATCTGAACTTCTTCAAATCATACAATATCTGTAACGTTACATTGCATGGTACCATATAAAATAAGTATTAGCGATTTAATAAAACTCTACAATTTTATTAATAACAAAAAATATTTGTACAGGAATGGATAACACGTAAGCACCAATCCTAACAAGGTGGTTCTACTATTTTGGCTGCATTGATGACCTTAAGTAGCTCTTTTTAATTCTTTTCATAAGGTTTCTTGCATGAGATCTTTAAATAATAGGGATATGGCCATCAGATTGGAGTTTCTGACTTGGTCATTCCCTTAGGTCTCTGTTCAACCTATAGGCAAGTTGCTTTGTGTATCTTTGTGGCACAAGGACTCATCTTATTCTTCAATAATAGCATTTCTCAAGTTTTTACCTTTTTATCTTTGTCATTTCCATCACAAGATCTTAGCCAAACTCCTTAGTAAAGTTGCCAAAAATGTTTGTGGGAATTCTAAGAGACCATGACATAGTAGAAATCATTAGTTATAGTGATTTTACATTAACTTGGTAGGTTGTATGGAAGACATGACCTGGATGCGAACGATAGATCTCAGCCTCTTTGTCCATGTGAGTTTGAGAGTAAGGCTTATCATGCTTCGATAAATCTCATAAAGTCAAAAAAAACTTGATATTTCAAATTTGTTTTGGCCAACTTGAGTGCAAAGGACTTTAGAGATAAACTTGACCCTAGACTATAATAGGTATGAGAGTCAAGCTTGCACAATAAATAATAGAGAAACACGTGTGCTTTTGGTTATCTAGGAGTTTTTATGAACATTATAAAACCCATGTGAAGTGTATAGTGTGTGATGTAAATCGAGGGTTTATAGTTGTATTTACCATAATTTTAAAGGTTAGAGGAAACTCACCTCTTAAACCTTATAATTTTGTGTTGTAATCTACCTATATTGAGTTCAAGCATGGAAGAGATGCAAACTAGTTGTTGTGATCATGTTCTTTTATGAACAACGTAAAAGAGAGACAATATAGTGGGTGCCATATATACTACGGTAATACTAGGGTAATTATGACATGTCAAAGAACTTTAGAGTTGTTGTTCTTGCATCAAAAAGTTTTTCTCCCCTTTTTCATGTAAAATATGAGAGTTTTATAGTTTTAAGGTTTCATATTAGGTCAAAACTCAATTTTTTAACCCTTTGTCTTAGAATCTAGTTTATTTAAAGAGTTTTACCCTTTTGAAAGACAAAATGAATTTAATAAATAAAAGTGACAAGATACAAAAATTACAACTTTTATAAAAGAATGATTTTAAGGGCCAAATAATATCTTGTTGAAATTGCATTTCTCTATTGCCTTTAACATAAGCTTACCTTTATTTTAGATTAAGATGCCCCCAATTAGGCTTTAGCCTAGTGGTCCACATGCTTTGAGTTTTACTTAATGTAAATTTAAACCTATTAAACCAAGACCCACAAGTTGAGCTCTGAAAATTGGTTTGGGTCCATAAGTCTTACCTTATTATACATATCTATGTATATGTGTGGACTTGTACCTTGAATTTGTCAGCGGATGATCTTAGGCACGTGGATGTATGCATGTGTAATTGTGTCTATTGCCTAACGTAGCGAAAACATGTAACTTTTGTAATAAACACAATAAATAAATATATTAATCACATTAATATATTAATTAGGTTAGAGAACTCACCAAACGTGTAACGTTATACACGTGTTTTTCCTGGAGTCCGCATAGAGACCAACTCGTATGCAGTTCTAGTCACCAACTCGGTGGGCTTGGTGAGCTAGAACAACAGCTCTGTATTCAGTCTGGGATTAACTCTTAATCCCCAAAATGACCGGGAGTGAATTTATATTATTTTCTCCAAAAGGATAAGAAATAAAGATTTGAAGCAATTCACAATTGCTCCAATTGGAAGGATAGAGGAAAATGAAACAATTTCATTTTTCCTCTCCCTTTTTTTTTTCTTCTTTCTTTCTTCCTTATCTTTCTCTCCATTTCTTCTCTTCTTTTTCTCGCGGCCGTTTGGCCAAATCTCTTCTCATCTCTCTTTCTCTTTCTTTTTGCTTTATATATATATATAATATTATAAAATAATAATAATATATAATATAAAATATTATATAATATAAATAATAATAATATATTATAAAATAATATATATATATAAAATATAAAAAGAAAGATATTTTGATTATTTAACTATTAAATAATCAAACTAAGAAATGACCATTTTACCCCTCATGAATACTTACCAAGTTTACCCCCTAGCGGGTCCTATCAAATTTCACACTTGGGTTAACTCAACTGAGGGTCCATAATACGCTACGTGTCTTAATATAATTAGTAAATAACAATTATTAACTAATTATTGTATTTAACACTTAAATACAGATACGCACGCATTCCCGTGGTAATGCTGAATATTGTTGGATTAAAAAATTTAATCTAGTACGCTGCTCCAGTGCACAACGAGTACACTCTATATCGCGGGACTCCCTAGGTTCTATGTCTGATTCGTCAAATGGAACTATTTCATGAGTCCATGAGCAATGCCCTACGCACACGTCACGGATATAGAAATCAGCGCATTGAACCATAAAAGCTGAGGTTACAACGCATACATATAGTCCTTCCGTCATGATATCCTGGATATGCGGGGATATAGATTATCATCGTCAAATCCCTATATGCTCATCCATATCTTATCTCCAGACTTATATCTTACTGAACAATATACATAAACTCTTTTTTCATATTGTTCTACCCTGACGGAACTCTTTCCCGGGATTGATACTTGTGGCCACAAGATTTTTTGAGATACTATCTCGAAGCATCTGGATATCAAACTCCCTATAAGAGCTAATGGATCCTGTATCTCTATGCACCGGACTCCATAAGCATCGTACCATACCCAGCGACACCCAGCGTTCACACCATGAAAGGTCTGCGACATGCGTGGAACCAAAGTATGGTGGATCACTTACAAGCCCACCGTGGCACTCAGGTCAAAGGGCCACGTATACAACTCAAATCGAGAGGACCCTCAATTGACGGCTTATATAGGATGTCTATCAGAGGCCCTCGTGAGTCTGTCCCATATCCAGTCATAACTGGATACCCATATGTCAATACAAGCTCTAAGCTCACAGTCGGTCAGTGATGAACACATGAAAATGCATGTTGTTAAGAGATTCAATCACCATTTAATGTCACTAATTTTAGTATTTTCTGTATTTTTAGCTTGAAATAAAGTGTTCTCCTTAAATTGTGATTAATGAATGTTATTTGGACAGGTTTAGGTAAACTGGACATAACTCTCAATGTAGAAATCGGAATGAAGAAATTCTTGAACCTGGTGCAACATGACTCAATCTTACACAAATTTGAAGAATAGTGGAAAAGCCAAATCCAACATGTTATGGGCCAAAAATTGAGATACAATAGAATCGGACTACAACTCTTACCCAGCTTGACCCAACTCACGTATTTTGACCGTATCTCCCAAAATAAGTACTCAATTGGTATAATTCTTGAAGCTGTGAATTGCTGACTTAACTATAAACAACTCGTATGTTTATGGTAAAGTCCAAATCAGCCGTTATCATGGACCAAATCGCATTGCAAGTGGGTAAAATGGTTGTTGGCCGAATTCTGATGTATCTTTGGAATTTTGCTCATATCTCATTGGATACTCATCCAATTTGCATGCAATCAGTGCCTATGGAAAGAAGAGTCAAAATTCTACAACTTTCATGTCGGCTGCAGAAGCTGAATTGATCATTTACATTATCAAAAATGTGCTGTAAGTGGATACACGAGTTATTGGCTTAAAATTATTGAAGATTGATGTCATCCATGACATATGTCCATTCATTGCCTATATAAGGAGACCCTTAGGACGTTTTTAAGAGAAATTTCTCTTTTATTTTCTTCTCATTAACATGTATTGTAATTTAGGCTAGAGTTCTTGACAAGGCTAAGAGATGAACTTTTATGTGTAATAAATCTACTTCCATGCTTTGATTCGGTGTCAAGAGCTACAAATGTTGTAAGTTTGGTTTTGATTAAACTCTTATCTATTTTATTTTCTATAATCTAGAGGTTATAATTCTCATGTCTCATATCTGTTCAATCATGCTTTTCTTATATGATTCATGTTGATTTATAATTGTTACTGGTTACATTGTTTTATATGTTAATCTTTTACTGCAGTATTGTCAATTTGATATATTGTCGATCTTGGATAACATGTAAGGGCAATAAATGTTTGATATTCAAGTTAATCTTTTACTACAATATTGTCAAAATGATATATTGTCGATCTTAGATAACTTGTATAAATAACATGATGTGTGTTAATGTTTGCAAAGAGTTTAACTAAATCAAATACATGTGTTATCAAATGTGCTATATATTACATACCTTCCGATTGATTGTTTGGGATGTGAAAATTTCAGTTGAGTTATAAATATCGAATCAAAGTATAGAGTAGATTTATAAAGCATAATTGTGATTCTCAAAGCCTTGCTTAAATCATCATAAGACATTTTCCTCAATTCATAGACAATTCTATCTCATCCGTTTAAATCAATTAACCCTTTGCTACTGCTTTAATATTTTACTTCACCAACCTATTTTGCCAAGAGCTTCCTCGTGGGATCGACACCTCAATCTATACTGCGATAGCCACATTATATTTTGAGCGTAAGCAAAATTTGGCGCCGTTACTGGGGAAGTACATTAAGCGAAAGTCGGTTGCGATTATAAATACTAAAGTGGTAACTTTGTATATTTTCTTTTCTTTGTAAAATCTTAGTTTTATTTCCTTTGTTGTAATTTATTTATTATTCATGGTTGGTTCTACCACCTAATTTATTTTATTTTCTTTAGTTAATTTGTTATATTTTATATCATCTTAATGGCTAGTTTTACCGCCTAATTAGTTTATTTTCTTTTATCTATTTATCGCACTTTATTTTCTTTTATTTATTTATTGCACTTTTGTTTTATGGCTGGTTTTACCGCTTAACTTCATTCACTTTCTTTTATTTATTTATTGTACTTTATTTCTTTAGTTAATTTGTTGTATTTTCTTTTTATTTTAATGGCCGGTTCTACCGCCTAACTTAGTTTCATTATTTCTTATTGTACTTTATTTATTTATTGCACTTTTTTTATTGTACTTTATTTTCATTTTCTTTTACGTATTTATTGCACTTTATTTTCTTTAGTTAATATGTTGTATTTTCTTTTTATGGCCGGTTCTACCGCCTAACATTTTATTTATTTACTTATTGTATTTTCTTTTTATTATTTATCTATTGTACTTTTTTTCGTATTTTATAGTCTTTTGTTTAGTTATTGTATTTATATTTCATGGTTGGTCTTACCACCTAACTTATTTCTATTTCTTGTTGTGTTTATTCCACTTCTTAATTTTCCTTAAGCATTGCTTTCCTAAAAAAAAAATAAATTAGGATGTATGCATCGACCTAGAGACAAACGAGGAAGATTTGTGAGAGAACTAGAACTAGAACTAGAACTAGAACCACTCCCACAATTTGTAAGTGAAAAGAATTCACCTTCTAGTTCATCTTGTAATTCTAACACAATGAGCCAACACGAAGAAAACCCCGTTAGAACTCTAAAAGATTACTTGCATCCTACTCGCACAGTCATACCATCATGCATTATATTTCCACCTAACACACCACATTCGGATTTTAAACCTGGAATGATACAACTTCTTCCCACTTTTCATGGTCTAGATAGTGAAAATCCTTATGTACATGTTAGGGAATTTGAAGAGGTAATTGCCACCTTCCATAGCCAACCTGAAGCCATAGACATTGTTAGACTTAAATTTTTTCCTTTTTCTTTGAAAGACAAAGCAAAGAGTTGGTTATACTCTTTGAGGCCGAGGTCTATAGGAACTTGGGCAGAAATGACCCAAGCATTTTTCAATAAATACTTCCCACAACACAAAACTAATGGCCTGAAAAGACAAATTTCTTCCTTCTCCCAAAAAGATAGTGAAACCTTATATCAAGCATGGGAAAGGTTTAAAGAGTTGCTAAATCTGTGCCCTCACCATGGGTATGAAAATTGGCGCTTGGTTAGTTATTTCTATGAGGGACTCACAATTAGAGAGCGCCAATTTGTTGAGATGATGTGTAATGAGGAGTTCCTTCACAAAGATCCTGAGGAAGCCATAGAATTCTTTAATGACTTAGCCGAAAAAGCCCATACATGGACTGGACCTAGCATTGCTGAAAGCACAAATAGGTCACGACCCAATGGAGTTTTCCATCTTAGGGAAGAGGATAACCTCAAAGCCCAATTAGAGGTCTTAACTAGGGAGTTAGAGGCCTTGAAATCCAAAGATAGAAGGGTCACCCACACGGTTGCTAGAGTTGAGTCACACGATGTCTGTTTTGTCTGTGGAGGAGCGGAACACTTAGCTCAGGATTGTCCCACGTATAGTGAGATGAGAGGGATATATGAGGAACAATGTAATGCCCTAGGGATGTACAAGAAGCCTTATTCACCCTACTCTGAAACATATAATCCTAGCTGGAGAAACCACCCAAATTTCAGTTGAAAATCTGACCAACAAGCCAACAACCAATGGAAACAAGAACAACAAGCACCCAAGTCTTATGTTGCACCTCAATATAATGCACGACCAACTAGGAGTTCTTTAGAGGATACATTACAAGCATTTATGGAGGCACAAAGTAAGACTAATAAAAAATTTGAAACAATTCTTGCATAGGTGGTGGACGAAAACAAAGAAATCAAGAGTCAAATCACAAAATTGACTAGTGCCTTAACTGTACAAGAGCGAGGTAAGTTTCCATCTCAACCTCAATCCAATCCGAAAGGACAATTCATGGCACAAGCTTCTACTTCTGATGTTCAAAATCTCAAAGAAGTCAATGCCATTACTACTCGAAGTGGTAAGATTGTAAGTGAGCCTACTCCTGAAATTAACACATCTACGAGTAGTAAAGATACCCCCCTTGAAAAAGAGGCCACAATGGAAAAAGAGCCCGAAAGTAAGTTTTCAATCCCAGTGCCTTTTCCTCAAGCTCTTCGACCGGTTGGGAAAAATTCAGAAATTCAAGGTGAGATTTTGGAACATTTGAAACAAGTTAAAATTAATCTTCCCTTGTTACATTTGATTAAGCAGGTTCCAACTTATGCCAAAGTCATCAAGGATTTATGCACTATCAAAAGAAAACACCATGTGAAGAAAACTGCATTTTTGGCAGAACAGGTAAGTGCAGTGATTGAACAAAAGACACCACCCAAGTATAAAGACCCAGGATGTCCCACAATCTCCTGCCAAATTGGGACACATGAGTTTGGTCAAGCTTTATTGGACTTAGGAGCAAGTGTAAATTTAATGCCTTATTCTATTTACTTGCAGTTGGGACTTGGTGAGATTAAACCAACATCTGTAGTCCTACAATTAGCTGACCGATCAATCAAGAAACCATGGGGAATAGTAGAAGATGTTTTGTTGCAAATTGACAAATTTTACTATCCTGTTGATTTTCTTGTTTTAGATACTCATTCTGTTGTTAACATGGAGTCAAAAATCCCTCTTATTTTGGGGAGGCCTTTTCTAGCCACTGCTAACGCTCTTATTAATTGCAGAAATGGTCTAATGAAATTATCTTTTGGGAATATGACTCTTGAGGTGAACATTTTTAACATTGACAAACAACCACGAGAAAAAGACGAGTGCTATCATTCATATATAATAGACACACTTGTAGCGGAGGAAGCTTATAAAAATCATGGCTATGATTCTTCGAAAAACCTTCTCAATTTTGATTTTGAAGAATTGTATTATCCTGATGTAACAACTAATGTGTTTAGTATTTTTGACTCACAGGATAAACGGACTCGATTTTGGCAGCCACACTTTGAAGAGTTGCCACGAGAGAGGGAGAGACCAAAACCATCAAACCTTGAGACACCACAAGTTTAGCTTTCTCCACTGCCCAAAGGTTTGAAACACGCATTCTTGGGACCAGGTGATACCTTTCCTATCATCATTTCTTCTGAACTTAGTGCTGAACAAGAGAAAAAATTGATAAAATTGTTAAAAGAACATAAGTCTGCACTAGGTTGGACCATAGCTGATATTAAAGGTATTTCTCCATTGATATGCTCCCATAGAATTCATTTAGAGGAAGGTTCCCAACCTCGTAGAGACCCACAAAGAAGACTTAACCCAACAATGAAAGAAGTAGTGAAGAAAGAGGTCTTGAAACTATTAGATGCGGGTATAATCTACCCAATTTCTGATAGTCAATGGGTAAGTCCAACTCAAGTAGTTCCTAAGAAATCTGGGGTTACTGTTGTTGAAAATGAGAATGGGATACCTGTTCCAACTAGGGTAGTAAGTGGTTGGAGAATGTGTATTGATTATAGAAAGTTAAACACAGCCACTAGGAAAGACTATTTTCCATTGCCTTTTATCGACCAAATTTTAGAATGTGTAGCTGGACATCCTTTTTATTGCTTTCTTGATGGGTATTCAGGGTATTACCAGATTGAGATAGCTATAGAAGATCAAGAAAAAACTACTTTTACATGCCTTTTTGCTACTTATGCTTTTCGTAGAATGCCATTTGGATTATGTAATGTACCAGCTACTTTTCAGCGTTGCATGTTGAGTATTTTCTCTGATATGGTTGAAAAATGCATGGAAGTCTTTATGGATGATTTAACTGTTTTTGGTAATTCTTTTGATTTATGCCTACTTAACTTGAAATCTATTTTGAGTAGGTGTGAAGAAAAAAGACTTGTGCTAAATTGGGAGAAATGTCATTTCATGGTATCTTCAGGAATCGTTTTAGGGCATATTGTATCTGAAAGAGGGATAGAGGTTGACAAGGCAAAAATTGAATTAATCTCTAAATTACCTACACCTAAAACGGTAAAAGATGTCCAATCCTTTCTTGGACACGCTGGCTTTTATAGAAGGTTTATACAAAATTTTTCTGCCATATCTAGACCATTGTGTAACCTTTTGCTAAAAGATGCAGAATTTACATGGACACAAGAGTGTGAGGAGGCATTCCGAACACTTATTGCCAAACTTACCACCGCTCCTATCATGCAATCACCGGATTGGAACCTCCCATTTGAAATTATGTGTGATGCAAGTAATTATGCTGTAGGAGCAGTTCTTGGACAACGGAGGGAGGGAAAACCCTTTGTTGTTTATTATGCTAGTAGGACTTTGAATGATGCTCAAATGAATTACACTACTACTGAAAAAGAACTATTAGCTGTTGTTTTTGCCTTAGATAAATTTCGTTCTTATTTGATTGGTTCACCTATTGTTATTTGTACTGACCACGCAGCCCTTAAGTACCTTCTTTCTAAGAAGGATGCTAAAGCCCGTTTAATTAGGTGGATTCTTCTTTTGCAGGAATTTGATATAACCATCAAAGATAAGAAAGGCGTTGAAAATGTTGTTGCTGATCATCTATCCCGCCTTGAGTTCACTGACTCTACTGATTTGCCACCCATTCGAGACGATTTTCCAGATGAACATCTTTTTGCTATAAGCCAAATACCTTGGTATGCACATATCGTAAATTATTTGGTTTGTGGTGAACTTCCATCTGACTGGAGTGCACAAGATAAGCGTAAGTTCTTGGTTGAGGTACGTAACTTTTATTGGGATGATCCATATCTTTTTAAATACTGTCCTGACCAAATCATGAGACGTTGCATTCCTGAAAGTGAAGTTTCTAGTGTCTTAAATTTTTGCCATAGTGCTGCTTGCGGTGGCCATTTTTCTATGAAGAAGACAGCTGTGAAAATTTTACAGTGTGGTCTTTATTGGCCCACTTTGTTCAAAGACACTAATAATTTTTGTCGTTCCTGTGAAAGATGTCAAAAGTTAGGTGCTTTATCTCGAAGAAATATGATGCCTCTTAACCCTATTCTTGTTATCGAGATATTTGACTGTTGGGGTATTGATTTTATGGGTCCATTTCCTTCATCTTTTGGCTATCTTTACATCCTTTTAGCTGTTGACTATGTATCAAAATGGGTGGAGGCTGTAGCTTGTCGTACTAATGATAATACAACTGTGGTAAAATTCTTAAAAGAAAATGTGTTATCTAGGTACGGTACGCCACGTGTCATCATTAGTGACCAAGGAACACATTTTTGTAATCGTTCTTTTGAAGCTTTGATGCGCATGTATGGTGTTCTTCACAAAGTTTCCACTACATACCATCCACAGACAAATGGACAAGCCGAGCTAGCAAATAGAAAGGTTAAACAGATTTTGGAAAAGACGGTTAACCCGAATCGCAAAGATTGGTCCCTACGCCTTTCTGATGCATTATGGGCATATAGTACTGCATACAAAACCATCTTAGGAATGTTCCCATACCGGCTTGTTTATGGGAAAGCTTGTCATTTACCTGTTGAGCTAGAACATAAAGCTTATTGGGCTGTCAAAGCCCTTAACTTTGATTTGAATGCTGCAGGTCTCCAGAGAAAGTTACAATTGTCAGAAATAGAAGACCCCACTGATGGACGGACTTTCAAAGTGAATGGACAGCGACTAAAAAGCTACGTGGAAAAGGATTCGTATCTAGAAATCGAGAAGATAAAATTCAGTTCATTAAGGATGGACTGAGTAAGGAGTCTTTGGATGATATCCTATTGACTCTTGAGACGCATCCCTGTGGGCTCGTGCAACGTGAACTTCTCGATTTATGGAACAAATTCAAAAATGAACATCAACGGTATAGTGTCGGGAATCTGACTCTAAAAGACCCTGTTTGCCAATTTATAAGAAAATTGGATGGGAAGCCTATCCCCGACCCATAGAGGGCGTTTAAGCCGTTACTGGACGTAAAACCAGAGGAAGATGTGAGCCACAATCACAACTACTTGTAAATACATGAGTTTTAATTTCAACCTTTATTTTATGAATAGTAGGGCTACTCATGTAGATGTCTTAAATTCAAATCTTTTTGTTCAATAATGCATGTGGGTCATTATGTTTAAATTTTTGTGTTTTATTTTTAACTCTCTTTTGACGAACTGTCGGGTTACCATAATCATTGTTATCATTTGGCACTCTATAAATACAGCACCTCAGTTTCTTCATTTTCATATATTGAGATAAAGGTGAGAGTAGATATGGAGGAAACCCAAGTTCGACAATTTCGAAATATATGTGTATTTTGTGGATCTAGTCTTGGGGAGATAAAGTGTTCGTAGAAGCAGCAAACAATCTAGGAAAAATATTAGCTGCAAGAAAAATTCATTTGATTTATGGAGGAGGTAGCCTTGGGCTAATGGGGTGTGTGTCAACAGCTGCACATTTAGGAGGAAGTCAAGTTTTAGGTATTATTCCTACAGCTTTGGCCGTGGGAAACCTGACCGGGAAAACAATAGGGGAAGAATTACGAGTCTCATCCATGCATGAACGTATAGCCAGAATGCTCTGCAATGCAGACGCTTTTATTGCTTTACCAGGTGGTTTTGGTACCTTGGAAGAAATTTTTCAAATTGTCTCTTGGGCCCAACTGAATATCCACTGAAAACTCATAGGTTTGTTGAATGTTAATAACTATTTTGATTGCTTACTTTATTTTCTTGATCAAGCTGTGGAACAGAATTTTATTTCACATTCGGCGCGACAGATCCTGGTTTCTACTACTGAGGCGGATGAATTGATTAACAAATTACAGGCAGTTACCTACGAACCTGACCCAGCAATAACTCGGATCGATTGGTCAGTGGGCCTTAACAAGCGAAAATTGGATCTGACACTCCGTTTGTAAATTTTTCTTTTTATTTATTTATTTATCAGTACCATCATTTTAGTTTATATTTGCTTAAGTGTCTCTCAGGTTTGTTTCTTTCAAATAACTGGCGTTTCAGGTAATGTCTCCTATACTTTATCTCTTTCTATTTAAACATTGAGGACAATGTTTCATCTGGTTTGGGGGGAGGATAATAGACATACGTTGCATTTTGCAAAAAAAAAAAAATTGTGGTCCGACATTTGATTAAAATGGCAGAGTAAAGAGTTCATTCTTGAACTCTTGAGACGCATTCTAGGTCAAATTAGAATGGCAGAGTCAGGAGTTTTAGTACTAACTTTTGAAATGCATTTTAACTAACTTTTTATTATTTTGTTTTATATTTCATGCATTGTCGTTTACTGCTTGTAGTCTTGGTAATTCTTGTATAAAGGAATTTGCTTTTCTGCCTAAGTATGATTTCAGAATTGTTTAGGTTGAGTCACTGTTTCTATCTAGGTTACTAAAGAATGACTTCCAAAATATTTTTGAGCACAATGCTAAGCCTTGTGGTAAGATGGATGATTCAATTTATATAGCCAAGAGAATTCCCATGTTTAAGTATATATTTTTCTAATCTCGCATATCTTTTGTGAGTAAGTGGAAAGGTTGAGAAAACAGCTTATGAACTTTCATTGATCCTTTGAATTGGTTAATTTTTGTTTAGAATGATATTATTTGAATTAAGGGATAAGTTGGTTACATTTGTGCATAATATAATTTGGTGAGAAACCTTTGTAATGCTTCCTTGTATTCTTAAAAAAAAAAAAAAAAAAAAAAAAAACACAAAAGTACCAAAAACAAGAAAAAAAAAAAAAGAAGTAATTCAGTTTAATAAAGTCTTCATTTAATTTTAGAAGACAAATACCTTGTAAAACAGTTTTCTCACCAAGTTATAATTGTATTATTCTCACAAGCCAATTAAAGTTCTAAAGTTGGCGTATGATATGAATAATTGATTTTTAAACAAATAATTTTCCTATCTTCGGATCAATGTTAGTTTATATGTCTGTCCTTAAAATTGACTTTTTCTTGAGTGCTTAAGAGAAGTCCTAACCTTTTAAACAGTCATACAACTGTGAGGATATGGAGTTGAGGCCTTTACTTGGAGAAATTCTCAAGGCTATATCTATTGTAGTTTGTGGTTAGATGGTTATGGCTTAGTTCACACACACACAAATTATGGAAGTTGTAATTGAAAAAACCATGATAGCAACAGTGATCTCGAACTGACGTTTTGATTGAAATGCTTAGGTAGTTTTGCATATTCTATTTACGCTTGAATTGCTAGAGACTAGCAATAAGCTGGTTGGGGGCCCTCGTGAGTCTGTCCCATATCCAGTCCTAACTGGATACCCATATGTCAATACAAGCTCTAAGCTCATAGTCGGTCAGTGATGAACACATGAAAATGCATGTTGTTAAGAGATTCAATCACCATTTAATGTCACTAATTTTAGTATTTTCTGTATTTTTAGCTTGAAATAAAGTGTTCTCCTTAAATTGTGATTAATGAATGTTATTTGGACAGGTTTAGGTAAACTGGACATAACTCTCAATGTAGAAATCGAAATGAAGAAATTCTTAAACCTGGTGCAACATGACTCAATCTTACACAAATTTTAAGAATAGTGGAAAAGCCAAATCCAACATGTTATGGGCCAAAAATTGAGATACAACAGAATCGGACTACAACTCTTACCCAGCTTGACCCAACTCACGTATTTTGACCGTATCTCCCAAAATACGTACTCAATTGGTATAATTATTGAAGCTGTGAATTTCTGACTTAACTATAAACAACTCGTATTTTTATGGTAAAGTCCAAATCAGCCGTTATCATGGACTAAATCGCATTGCAAGTGGGTACAATGGTTGTTGGCCGAATTCTGATGTATCTTTGGAATTGTGCTCATATCTCATTGGATACTCATCCAATTTGCATGCAATCAGTGCCTATGGAAAGAAGAGTCAAAATTCTACAACTTTCATGTCGGCTGCAGAAGCTGAATTGATCATTTACATTATCAAAAATGTGCTGTAAGTGGATACACGAGTTATTGGCTTAAAATTATTGAAGATTGATGTCATCCATGACATATGTCCATTCATTGCCTATATAAGGAGACCCTTAGGACGTTTTTAAGAGAAATTTCTCTCTTCTTTTATTCTCATTAACATGTATTGTAATTTAGGCTAGAGTTCCTAGCAAGGCTAAGAGATGAACTTTTATATGTAGTAAATCTACTTCCATGCTTTGATTCGGTGTCAAGAGCTATAAATGTTGTAAGTTTGGTTTTGATTAAACTCTTATCTATTTTATTTTCTATAATCCAGAGGTTATAATTCTCATGTTTCATATATGTTCAGTCATGCTTTTCTTATGTGATTCATGTTGATTTATAATTGTTACTGGTTATATTGTTTTATATGTTAATCTTTTACTGCAGTATTGTCAATTTGATATATTGTCGATCTTGGATAACATGTAAGGGCAATAAATGTTTGATATTCAAGTTAATCTTTTACTGCAATATTGTCAAAATGATATATTGTCGATCTTAGATAACTTGTATAAATAACATGATGTGTGTTAATACTTGCAAAGAGTTTAACTAAATCAAATACATGTGTTATCAAATGTGCTATATATTACATACCTTCCGATTGATTGTTTAGGATGTGAAACTTTCAGTTGAGTTATAAATATCGAATCAAAGTATAGAGTAGATTTATAAAGCATAATTGTGATTCTCAAAGCCTTGCTTAAATCATCATAAGACATTTTCCTCAATTCATAGACAATTCTATCTCATCCGTTTAAATCAATTAACCCTTTGCTACTGCTTTAATATTTTACTTCACTAACCTATTTTGCCAAGAACTTCCTCGTGGGATCGACACCTCAATCTATACTGCGATAGCCGCGTTATATTTTGAGCGTAAATAGTCAGGAACGACCATCTATGCCCGATAGGTACAACATATGCTGATCTATATATATAAGGGTATATCCATTGACAAATCCGCATCGGCAAAAATAGATCAGGGACATATATTCGAGAACATACTTACACAACTTGTATTTTCTGGCACCCGATTGCAACTCTTGCAACTATGCAGTTATTAGTATATTCCTATGTCTATGTCCTATTACAGACAAGGCTCCAATTCTTGGATCTGCTGAGTATTACAACTAGCTAACACTTAACTGTGCTAACATTTAGCAATTATATGTCTCAGCATAGCTAACTATGAACTCTTATCTAAACTCTTTAGATCTGATTTGAACTCCTTCAGATCTATAATGTCTGCAATGTTACATGCATAATACCATATAAATTGGTATTAGCGATTTAATGAGAATGTACACTTGTATAAATACACAAGTATATGTACATTCAGGGATGGCACGTAAGCACCGACCCCAACAGAATTTTTGTAGATTATTGTACAGCAACATTCTTTTATTTATATTTTCTTTTCATTTACTTATTATTAAAACAATTTAGAAGTCAAGACAAAAAATGCAATATGAAAAATAAACTTTGTATATATGTGTTTTATTTTTTAATAGAAGTATAACAATTAATTAAATAATTATACAAGGATGGGTTTTATTTGTTAATGTATTTTAAGGTGTATGCATGTAATTATGTATATATTGAAAAAATTAAACACATGTATCATATACACAAATTTTGTAGCAGAATTAAGCATGTAAACAACATATACACATGTACCTTAAATCATTAATAACTTAAGATTATAGAAACATATCTTTGATGACCTTCGGTGAAGATTTTATTTCTGAATTTTTTCTAGCTCCAACTTTGAGCTCACCTTGAAGTGCACTATTGTTCAATTTTAGTTCACAACAATCCGATAGGATTGTGAAGCTAGAATAACAGCAATTAAATTTACAGCAACAAAGTTTTGTTTCTTGAAATGAAAAACAAGAGGAATTTATTTTTCTTTCTATCTAGTTTTTCTGACAACTCTTTATTCAAAGAAAACTCTCCAAAAATCAAACTCTCTTCAATATCATCTCTCCTTGTACGAAATTTTGCTTCACCCTTGTTAATCAAAATGAATTCACACAATTTTTAGTGCTCTACCCACTTCACAAGTGCTTCACCAAAATTAGGTTAAGTGGCCAACAACTAAAAATAATTTTTGGTGGCCATTTTTAATGGTCTAATAAAATTGACCATTAATTCTACAAATTGGTGCTCCACTTAATTTAATTTATGTTTCTCAAATTAAGTATGTCTTCCACTTAGGAATAAAATAACAAAGAAATAAACATTATATTTTTTTTCTTTAAATAATATTTATTTAATTATTCAAAAACTATTTGAATAATTAATATTTACATTCTTTAATTTTACTAACATGGTTAATGGGTGAATTCATGGTGAAATAATTTATGGAACAAAATTGTGCCACTTGGTAACATCTAATTAGTTAACAACTCTTGTCAACTAATTAAGTGATGTACTTAACATTTAAGTCTAGACAAGTGCATAACATGAGGAACCCTGAAATATATTTTCAGTTTGCTGGAATTTCTAGAATGGAATTGTTCAATCCATAATGCTGCCCCAATGCATAATAAGTACACTTCATATTATGAGACTCTCTAGGTCTACGCCTGAATTTTCATATGAAACTCCTCCATACGTCTATGAACAATGCCCCACACATACGTTATGAATATTACAAAGCGGGGCATTAGACCATACAAGTTAAGGTTATAAATATTTGTATAATCCCTCCATCATTTATATTCGGGTAGCAGAGATATAGATCAACACTGTCAAATCTCCATATACCCGATCGAAAGTTTATCTCTAGAATTGTATTTCAATAAATAATATTCTCAAATAAATCCGTGATATTATTTATCCCTATGGTTAAACTCTTTTCCTAGGAATTACTGCTTATGACCATAAGACTTTTTAAAATACAATCTTAGAACATTAGGATATATTACTCACCTAAATGAGCTAATGGATCCATATTTATACACACCGAACTCTATGAGTATCGGACCATACCCAATGACACCCAACGGTTAGACCATGAAAGGTTTCTGACATATGTGGAATCAAAGTATGGTGGATCACTTACAAGCCTACCGTGGCACTCAGGTCAAAGGACCACGAATATTACTCAACTCGAAAGACCCTCCATTGACGGCTTTTATGAGATGTCTATTTAAGGTTTTTATGAGTCTGTTCAGTATTTAGTCCTTAGTGAATACCTGTATCTCTATACGAGCTTCTACTAATCTAATGGTCTGCTAAGACTAACTATCTGAACTATCCAGATATAGATATACATCAATCTATATATTTATTATAGTATTCATTGACAGACCAGTATCAGTGAAGTAGATTGAGAACATATTTGCATAATGACATTTTCTAGCACTATTTGCAACTCTTTACAACTATGTCATTACTAATATATTCTCAGGTCTTTGTCTCATTTCAGACAAGGCTCTAACTCTTTAGATATCGCTGACTTTTATAACCTGATAACTCTTATTAGTACCAACTTTTAGTATTTATAACTCTCAGTGTTGCTAATTGTTAGCATTGCTCTAAACTTATTTAGACCAGATTTGAACTCTTTCAGATCATACAATGTCTGAAACGTTACAAGTATCTTACTATATATAAAATATAATTAGCGATTTAATGAAATGATAATACTAGTATAATTATTAAACAAATATTCATATATAAAGGGATGATATGTAAGCACAAATTCCAACATTATTAAGAATGAACTCGATAATATTTAGAAAGAATCAAGTAATAAAATATAAAATTACTTGTATTAAAAGAAATAAATGGATTTGCCCTAATTTACTTTCTTATTTAGTATAGACCAATTATGTATATTTTCTAGCTTTTTTATTTTAAGTTATTGACTTTTATTTTTTTTCCCTTTTTTTCATGTAATCTTTATATAAATGAATACACAATGCCAAAATAGATGGCATGTGTGGAAGATAATTCATATTTCCTGCTAAAGTTTATAGATTTAAATTGCTATTATTTCAATCAACTTAATTAGAAATTGTATTACTCATCCTTTAACTATAATAAACATGATTGTAAACTTATAAATAACAAAACAAATACAATGTTTTCTTAAAAGTTAACACAATACAAAAGTTAATGTGTATGATGTCACTTTTTTTTTTATAAAAATTATTTTATTTTCATATTTAAATTAGTGTCAAGCATAGTTGTTCATGCTCATGTGAAGGACACAGATCTTGAGCAGAGCTCATGTCGTGTTATTACACACTACAAGAAAGGTATTAGCAGGTTTATGCATGTAAAAGTATCTGTTTCTCATTATCTATCTATTTGGACTCGTAGGTTTGTGCATTTATTGGTGGTGTGATTGTGGTGTTAATGGAATTCACATCTTTTATTTATATTTCTATGTCCAGGCAGTGTTAAGAGAGGTATTAGTTCTTCAAACAGGCCTTTTTCCTTTATGGCCTTGAATATCACAGGCAACAGAACAATTGTAGGAATATACTAATCTTCCTATAGCTTGCCCACTCTAAGAGGATATTTTCTTGTTTGTTCTCCATTATTTCTCTCTCTCTTTATAGGTACTTTGCAGTTTTTTATGAGGATTTTGTCTCTTTGTTCTCGTGTTTTCCTTTCGAGGGATTGTTTGGAATCTTACCCTCTTGGCTTTCCTTGGGCACTTGTCTCAACTGTCATTTTTATGGCTTCTTCTTCTTCTATCTTTATTTATTAAGGGGCTTGTTTATAAGCAATTGCATAGGTAGCAAACAAACATTCTAATAAAAAGTACCAGAACTAACTTATTTTGACTCCTTTCAAAGCTTCTAGTGCAACTGGTAAGTCAAATGCCCAAAGCTGGATTATCTCCTTATAGAATCATTGTATAAAGTCTCTTAAGCTCTCATTATGACATTTTTTTAAGTCGTCGCAATTGCTGATTGTCTGTGGCCTTGTTGCAGGCTCCCTAAAATTGTTAGATAAACTTCTCGGTCAATTTGCTAAATGAGAAAATGCTTATTTGTCTTAGATTTCTATACCAAATGAGGGCTTGTCCCTCAAGGTTGACATAGAATAATTGGCATATCCGTTTTTGTCTGAGATTGACAATTGATAACAAGTTAGTTATTTGAACAATACAATGATGGGAATTTGTTATACCCTTATAAGTTAAGAGATTTGGTAACTTAAAGCCTTTAGGTACCTCAATGTCTCTAAGCTTATCAAAGAGAAGAGACTTTCTCTCTCACTCTATTCTTTTTAATGAGGGGAGTTTATGTTTCTCCTCATTCTCAAGGAGTCCGTGCAGTTGCTCTTCTAGGTTTTGAACCTTCTTGACCAATGGATCTTTATTTCTAAACACAGAACTGTATTACACATTGTGCTCACATTCTTTAATTATATCGGGAACCTTTCTTGCATCCTCGCCAATTTTGTTATTGCTTTTCTTTTTATTCAATAGGTTTTTAGTGTCTCCTCTAATCAATTTATCCTCTCTCTTTCTATTTAGAATTTCTCGGGCATCATATGTATGCCTATTATCTCTTCTTAGCTTGTTTATAAATTTTCGAGCATTGTTTTCCACCAAATCAAGATTGGCATTGGTTTTACTAAAAAGGTTTTAGTTTCCAACCTTTGACTAATTAGCAGAGTGGTTGTAATCACCTTGTCATGATCTTTGGCTTGGTGGATGACTTTTCCTTTTAAAGGGTTCTGCCAAAATTCCTTTTTCCTTCCGCACTTGAGTAAATTGCAGAGGATTTTTGGTTTCTCTTGCTATTGAGAGAATATTTCTTAGAGGTAAAGGATGTTGTTGTGACTCAAGGTTGGGATGCGATTCTTGTGATCCCTCTGGTTTGATGTACTTTTCCAGTAGTTTTTCCATTATCTTTTTCAGTTCATTATTTTTTAACGTGATTTACTCAAGTCTTATTCCAGTGCCTACGTTGGTGGTTCTTCTTGTTGGTGAGAGCTGTTGCTGAGCTGTATTTCTACAAATTCATTTAGGTCTTGTATTCAAGATTCTCATTAGCTAGTAGGGTTTGTTTGTTATTTCATGTAGCCATAGAGCGAATGGTGAGAGTTTTTGACCATCTGCCCTTTATATTCTCCATTTGGTAGTTATAGCTTTTTTGTTTGCTTTTTACAAACAGTGTCAAACTGTTGACCTCAAAATTTAGTAATTCAAAAGTCAACGAGTTGAATTTATTTTTTTAAGGAAGCTAGACTTTGACATCAAGGGTAGGATGGGACTAAAGCTGAATTACACTGCTCTTCTCCATAAGTATTATAGTTAACGAGAATCCTACAACCAAAAAAAAAAAGAGTCTATGCTAAAAGATTTTCCGATATAGTCACTCTGATGCTTAAGTCAGCAAAAGTCAAGAAAAGGGAAAAATCAAGGCAAGAGAGTAAAGAATGAGAAAAAAGCAATAAGATGACTTGATTTGTGTGTTTTTGTATGCGATAACGTTCGAAATAACCAAAATATAATCGTTCAAATTATAATCTTAATAATAATGATCATCATCATAATCCTTTTTATGTATTGAATTTATTCGCTATTTATAAAGTGGGGATGTAGGTTTAACCTGTACCTTTTTTTTTTTTTGATTTAAAAGTCTTATAGACATTGCCTTTTATAATTATGCTATTAGAATTTTTTCAAAATTGCACTAGATCTTTTTTGCCTTGATAGAACTTGTATTGTAATTTTTGGGATCTTTCCATGATAAGGTTGATATTATCTATGACTCTTGTAAGTTAAATCCTTTTAGGACTTATCTTTGATTTTTTGGGTGACCGAGTTTGACCCATGCTTAATGAGAGCAGATATTATTCCTTTGTTACAAGTCTGACTAAATATAATAGCCGAATTACGATCAAATGTTCTAACTAACTTAGAGAGTTTTAAGTCTAATTAAATAGAGTAATCAAATTATGACTAATATTTTGACTAGCTCGAGAAGAGTGTAAATTACTTTCTCGTTTAGAATATGACCGAATAAGGCAACCGATTTACGACAAATATTCTGACCAATTCAGAGAGAGTGCCTATAGCTCAAGAATATCTTTCTAAACTGATATTGTTTCTTGGGTCTTATGAATTGAGATCCTTCAGACCTCATGAGTCAAGGTATTTGGGCCTCGTGAGCAAAAGCGTTTAGGCTTGTAGGCCTAAATCCATGGGGAAACAATAGTAAGATTTAGCAAGTTCTAAATGGTGATGCATGAATTCGTTTGTGTTAAATTAATTGTCAGGTTCATTATGTTTTCAGGGGCAAGTTTATTGGCAATATACCCTTTAGTAGTATTTACAATTAAAATACAAAATTTTTATGATCGTCACTAACCTAACAAAATTAATGACGGTGTTGCAATATATAATTATTTATTTTTATATTATTAATTTATGATAATACCAATTAATAAATAACATGTTAAGTGCTACATTAACTTTACTAATACTTGCTTGCACAATTTATTACACCATTTACAAATTAAAGGTTCGTTTACTTTCAATTGTTGAGATTATACTTGACATTCATAATTAATACTCAATAGTTGATGCCATGTGAGAGACCATCTTGACCATTCAAAGTGTATTAATTCGGTGGTTGAAAATATGCATGAAAATTTAGTTTAAGGAAAATGGAGTGTTCTTAGATCGGTTTTGTAAATTTTTGTTTAGTATAATTTGTATTAGCAATTTTTTTATCAATAATGTTACACATCTCAAATGAAGTATTAAGTAATTATTGAGTGATTAATTTTTATAATTTTTAAAATTACTCATTACACCTCATTTTGTAATTTATATAAGAATAATATTACACTTCTTAAATCATATCTCAAATTATATCCCAAAAGGTGATGTGTCAAATAAATATTGGGTGTACTAAATGCTTTTGAAATTTGCACTATTTCATCTCTCAATATTTACTTGACACATCACTTTTTAAGATATAATTAAAAATATGATTTGAAAAATGTAACATTATTCTTTGTATAAAACATAACTAGGAGATAGATTTTATTCATATTTTGACACAGCAAATTAAATTGCATAATTAATGCATAGAGTATTAATTAGTTTGTCTTTTTGGTAAATTTTTTAAAGAGTTCATAGTCGTTTTTCTTTTTAGAAAAATATATTTAAATATTTGCATTTGAGAATTTTTATTAATATTTTTGTAAAGATTTTAAACATTATTACAACAATCATGAACACTTACATGATAAAAATCTCAAGCATTATCGCAACAATAATATGATATATTTTATGCATGGATATGTGAATGTGGCACACTTAATTTATATGACATATTATTCATTTAATTAATTAACTAGATAAATAACCTATAATTCATGGCTTTTTCTAAGAAGAAAAACATTTAAAAACTAAGCATAAATTCTTTAAAGTCTCTCTTGAAGTCAACTTGAGCTCTTCCATAATGTTACATCCTCTTACTTGTCTCCTTTTATGGGTTTTAATTTTGGTCCTTTCAATTGTTTTTGGTCCACTTATTTTAGGCTTAAAATTTCTTTGGGCCTTCTTAAAAAAAGATTTAAATAAAAATATTTTTAAACTCAATAATTTTAATAAAATAGTTCAAATAAAATTTTATAAAATTTGGACCAAAATTAAAAGGATTTAGGCTAACTTTGAATTTGCAAATGCCCAAAATTAGTCCAAAAATAATTTGAGTCAAATTTGAGGACCTATTGACAATATCTCAAAGTTTTCTAGCCAAGCTATGATTACCCAAATCCTTGAGGAGCTGAATAACATAAAATTTTTGTTAGAACCTATTTGTACAATTGATAAACTTTTAAGAGTCTATTTATACAACATGCAAATATATCAACCAAAAATAGAATTATTTATAACAGGAGGGGCTTATGTGAGAATTTCCAAATAAACCCTATTCATCTCATCCTCCGTGTTCACCGATCCTACACTTTCTTTGCCTATTTTTTTGTTTTACGTGTTTCTCATTTTTTTAAATTCTTCCTTTTTTTTTATTAAAATCAAAATAATAATAAAAATATATATTCTTTATATTGAAAATCAAAATCCTAAGTCATTTAATTGGCTTACAAAAAAGAAATTAAAGAATCACTAAGAATTAACCTAACCATGAATTATTATGGACACAACCATTCATTACATAATTAATAAAAATAACAAATATAGATTAAATATGCAATTGGTGCCACAATAAACAATTGCTACCACACATAAAAATAAATTATACATATAATATAAAATAAGACTGCTCTAATACCAGTTGTTGGTTGAAAATAAAAATGTTTTCTTTTTAATAAAATAAATGCAGCTAAAACTAGATCGTCTTGTTCATAATTACATGTATAGGGATAGAAGATTACCTCAATTCTTCGCTATGACAAATCTTAAATTGACTGACTGCAATCTTCTCTACTATTCTCAATCTTCAAACTCAACGCGTGTGGGCAAATGTATCTTTCTTAATCTCTAAAAATACTAATACTTAAATCTGAGAGAATGGTAATAATTAGATTCTTTTTTCATGTAAGAATACGTAAAAAAATATTTCTGGTTATGGTTGTTGTTATTTTTTTTTTTACTACTCCATACCTCCCATATATATAGAAATCTCCGTTGGGTATTTAGAATTAGATTAGGATTAATAAATTAGAATTTAATTAAGATTTGAGCTAGTAGAGGGATTGCAAGACCCATAGGCTTCCTAACTCTAACTTAAAAGGTCTAGTCCTTATTATCTCATAAAACACTCTAAGTTAACCCTAGGGTATTCCATTAAAAGCCAAGAGTTGTACTCTAGTAACCCATGTTATAAAATAAAAGTCTATTTAATTAAAAAAAGTTTTAATTAAATTAGACTCGATCTTTAAACCAATAATAACCACTTAGTTGACCCTCTAATTGATGTCCATAATTAAAACTAGGTCATGAAAAAAAATGTCTTACCTCTTTAATTACTTATTTGCCCCTAAGTCATTGAATGCTCTAATGATCACTTTTAATATGTTTATATTTGTAAATAAATTTTTAAGTAAATATTATTATTTAATAAATAATTTATTGAATAAACTGTGGTTGTAGATTCTAATGATCAAATACTGCAAACAGTTTAGGTGGACATTAATTATTAGATTCCATCTTGCAAATATATGTTTATACGACCCATGAAATTATATCTCCAAGCTATCGAAGTTTTAACCGTTTATATAGATCTCACTCCGTGATAACTCAAAAGATACAACACATGAATGTAAGTTCATTACTTGCTCAGGATTAAGATTAATCAAACTTATTAAAAAATTTATGAGTTAAGATTTATGACATTTAGTTAACCAAATTGAAATTCACAGTAGTCTCGTTCAATGTAACATATACACTAGTTTTTATACTCGAAGTCTCTACTTTGATGATTGAGGTAAATTATTCACTATAAGAAGTAAAAAAACTATAATTTTACATAATAAAATGTCATTTTCATTAATGGTTGTAAACATAATTTACTTTATAAAGAACTTGTGATTTATACCCTCTGTATTAGTATCATATGCCTAATACATATATCACATACTTATAAATATGAGCTTATCAATGTATGTTCAATTATATGTATAAATACATTTTTCTTAATCAAATAAAATATTATTTCACATACTTTAAGAGTATAAATAACATTATATGTCTAACAGGAATGACAAATCTAAGTACCCAACTAAAGGTATCTTGGATATAAGACTTAACTGTGATACCCAAAAGACTGCCACTACAAACATCAAAATACCACCACTTGAAAAACAGACTCTTCTTGTTTGAATTCTGATTGTCTTGGCTACAAGGCAATTCTTCATCATTATCCAATTAGTCTGCTCCTAATGCTTGCAAAGATGGATTATATTCACCTAGGCCTAGTGAAATCAAACAAAAGGAGCAAAAGAGGAATGAAGAAGAGGAGCCTATCTTGTTTGTTAAAGACCCTGACCAAACGAATGCTGTTGATGTCAATGCCATTAGCCCCTGAAGAAAGAAAGAAAGAATGAAAGAAAGCACAAGAAAAATTAATAGTATTAGAATTATGAATTCAACATACCCTACAAATCAAGTAATTGTGAAATATTCAAAGATATAGCAGATACAATTACTTTTGTGAAAAAAATTTAGATTGAAAAAGGTTTATCTATTACTTGGATGAGTTTCACTTCTAATTTGACCTTACATTCATTATTAATAATCTTATGAAAATGTACTCTTGAAAAAATCTTATGAAAAATTAATATTTCAAAGAAGAAAAAGAAAAATGTTCTCTAACTTATCAACATACATCCACTTATTACAAACTTTTGGATTAACCATCATAATTTCAATTTTCCCTTTTGTAAGTGAGAACGGCCATTTTCCTTGATGCTTAGTCTAATTATCCATCAACCCCTACTATTTTTACTATATCTCATTACTTATTTGCTGTTACTTCTCAACTTTTTAGTTTTTATCATTCTATGTTTGAATTTTTATTGGTTAGATTTTTTTGCCCTTGATGATTTGTATTTTTTTCTGAAACATAAAAGAAAATTTTTTTTATGGGAATTTGACAGCAATAGAGTAGACTAGAAAATGGCAATTAAACTAACTTAAGCAACTTACTTTATTATACTTTGTAAGAAGATTACATATAATCATAAAACATTGAATTGGCAATTAAATATAAATTACTAAATGTTGGTATATACGTACTCAAATTTTAAGAAACAATGAGATAGTAATTCTCTAATCAACATTAAATTCAAATAAAAGAACTAAAATTATTATTTTAAAAAATAATTATCAGCACAAATTCTCATTTAATCTCTTAAATAAATTTTGAAAAAAAAAGATTAGCAATGATAATCATGGTAAAAAAAAAATTATTTTAATAACTAATAAAACTTTTAAATATTAAGAAATATATCCTTTTATGTTTAATATTATTCTTTATTATATTCAAAATAAAATAATTGTATCTTTAGTAAAGTTTGAAAATTTTTACGTTATAATTTAATGTTTGGTAAATATAATTAATATTTTATATAAGATATAATTTTTCAAATATTAAAATTTTTAATGTTTTGTGTGATATAATTTTTACATTAATTACATAATAAAAGTAATTTTCAAGTTTTTGAAAAATAACAATAATAATTATATTCATAATAAACATAAATTTATTTTTGGTATAATTTTTTATTTTCTCAATTAATAAAAATATCATGTTCATTATTAATTTTCATAAAACTTAATCTATAAATCTATTTCATTTGTTCTTTTACTTGAATTTAGTGTTAGAATATTATAAGCTCATTATCATTTAGTATTTATGAGCACAAGCAAAGCTATATTCTTTGTTAGGGATTAATCTTAGCTCTTAAATCTGATACTACTTAAGTTAGGTATTAATTTCAGTCTTAGCTTTGATACTATTTTTTAGAATTTTTATGTGCTTTAATATCTCATAGATTGGTTTTTAGCACCTTAAAATTTTATACATATGTGAAAGACTTCGCTCATAAGTAAACAAGAATAAAAAAATTGCATAAAGCAAAATAGAGACAACAAGCACACATACAGTACAAAAAATTTACATAGTTTGGCATTAAATGCCCACGTCTATGGCGGATTACCAGATCCTAACTTCTTTTATTCACAATTTATAAAGAACTCTCAGATCACAAAGATCTTTAACAAGAGATTACAAGGAATATTGAATAGCCAGAGCTCCGTAAAAGGTCTATCAGCACTCTCTTACACACTCAGTACTCAAGTACTCTCTACATGGCACTCTTTCGTGCACACAGTACTCAAGTTCTCCTTGAGCTCTCTATACTCTCTTTTGTTGATGCATTGTTATTCTAATGGGTTATAAGGGTTTATATAGGTTCCAAAATACCCATAAAACCCTATTTCTAATTAGAATAAAAGTTTATACGTTATAGGAGTTCAAAATTGACTCAAACAAATCAAATCACTTAAAAATGAAAGTTTTCTTGAAAATTGGTGCTTAGGCGTCACAAGCTAGTGTTGGAGATGATGCTTACATGTCATTCCAATATTGAATGAATATTAATTGTTTAATATTTATACAATATACATTTCTAATAAAAACATTAATATTAAAACATATAGTAAGATGCTTATTACGTTGCAGACATTGTATAATTTGAAGGAGTTTAGATCAGTGCAAAGATTTAACAACACTAAGAGTTATAAGTGCTAAGAGTTAGTAGTGCTAAGAGTTAGCGAATCGTTACAAATGGTGCTAGAAAATGTCATTATGCATTCTATTCTCAAACACTATGTTTCGAATCTATCTTTACCGATGCAGGTCTATCGATGAAACCTTTTTTTATAGATCAATGTATGTCTATATCTGAATTTAGTAGACCATGAGCTTAGTGGAAACTCGTATAGACATGAGGGTATTCAATAAGAACTGGGTACTAAATAGACTCACGAAGACCTTTAGTAGATATCCCATAAAGCCGTCAATTGAAGGTTTTCTTGAGTTGAGTAGTATTCATGATCCTTTGACTTGAGTGCCACAATAGGCTTTTGAGTGATCCACCATACTTTGGTTCCACGGATGTCAGAGACCTTTCATTGTCTAACCGTTGCATGTTGTTGGGTATGGTCCGAAACTCATGGAGTCCATGTGTGTAGATATGAGATTCGTTAACTCATATAGGTGAGTTATATATCATAATGCTCTGAGATTATGTTTTAAGAAATCTTGTGGTCATAAGCATAAACCCTTAAAAAGCATTTTCAGTAGGGTTAAATAATATTACAAAAGTATTAGTGGATATTATTTATAGAAATATAAATTTAGAGATAAGTTCACGAATGAGCAAATATAAATTTGACGGTGATGATCTATATATCTATTATTCCAGGATATAGGTGATGGGGGGATTATACAAATATGCTATGACCTTAAATACATTATGATGTGGGCCATTTGTTGACAATGAAAATGAAAAATTATTTTTTATTTCATTGAAAAGTGGTCGGTCATATGGCCATTACAAAAATTGTTAACCCATTTTAAGTCAACAAAATAATAAAATAAAGGAGAAACATTGATGGATGCCTTAAGGTATGACATGCATGCTTGGTAGAGGGTCGTATGTTTGGAGATGAAAGAGGGAAATTGGCTTTATAAATAAAAAGATGAAAATGTTTCATTTTGGTATGTGATGAGTTCAGCCATGTGAGAGGGAAAGAGAGCATTTTGTCCGAGTTATAAAAGTGTTCATCTTCTTCCTCTTTTTCTAAGAAGGCTGACCATTGTAGTAAGAAAAAAAGTTTTTTTTTTTGTTCAAGAGTTGAATAAGAGAAAATAATTTCTGAACTTTAAAATATATCCATAGTTTAAGAGTTTAAGCAAAGGGTTGAGTGTTAACAAAGTTTTTTTTTTTTTTTGTGTTTAAGTGTTAAACACTTTGTTGAAATTTGAGTTGTCATTCTAGAGGCTCAAGTTCACCTTATTGAGTCCTAAAATTGCTAACGCGTGCGTTTCAAGGCAAGCTTAAGTTTTTAACCATATTCCAAAGGCATACACGGTGAATTATCAATCTTAATTTCATTAATGTAATGAAGGAACTTAATTTAATGTGTTTATTGCACTAAAAAATTAGATTTCCACTTCTACAGCACAATATATATGTTTGAGATGTATAAATTCTATTGTAATGAATACATTGCACATGCATGCATCCTAGATAAACAGAAAGTTTTCAATCAGTATTAGAGTATATTTGTGGGTTATTTTGGTGATTGAAGTAATTGTGGTGTTGTTTGGGATGTCCAGAGGCTGTGGGTGATGCATTTCATATGTTGAAAGTGAAAAATTGAGAGACAACCTAGTGGCACATCATGGCGTTGGGGCTTTCCAGGCTCTAGTGCTATAGCACTAGATGAAGAGGGCCGCAACATTTGGGTTTCTAGGCCCCAGCCCCGCAGCTCTCGGGGCTTAGTACTGCAACGTTGGGACAGCTGACCCTGGCGCTAGGAGCATGGGCGCCACGGCGGCTAAGTTAGGTGACCTCAGGGCTATAGTGCTAGTATTCTGGAATTGGTAATTATGATATGGATTATGCCGGTTAAACATGAGATGAGGTAAATATATATGTGAACGTATTGCCCAATATTAATGAAGTATGAGGGTAGTGTCAGTAACGTATATTTAATCATTAACAAGTTAATCTGGAATACGCTTATCCAATATTGCTAAAGTGTAAAAATGGGGGGGGGGGGTGTATTTAGGATCAGTGGTAAGAGTTGCATGAGATGTAATTGACAATAGTGGTCTACCTTTTGAAGTTATAAAGGCCAATATTACTAAAGTGTGAAGCTGGAGTAAAATGCCAATGTGGTCTACCTTTTGAAGTTATAAATGCCAATATTACTAAAGTTTCATTTTTCTGTTTGAGAGATTAAATGGATTATATAAAGCAATGGGAGAGCGTCTTTAGATTAAAAAATGTATAAAAGTTATACCTATAATATAAAACATTATTAATTAACGATTGAAATGTTCTGCTACACAATTATTATTTAATCTTACAGAGATAAGATGACTATAAGCAATCTGTTAGTATACTTAATCTAGGCACACCAATTATTGGGTACTGAGAAATATTTAGACTTACTTATGAATCAGAAAATAGTTATAGATTCAAAAAAAGTTAGATATATAAATGATCAAGAGATAATAAGAGTTGCTTCTAATCTCTTTGGAAGAGGTAAAAATTTATTAGAAATAGATTTAGGATGATTTGAGAGTCAAATCATATAAATTATATATCTTAGCCTTGATATCTTATGATCTTTACTAGGATCATATGCACATGAGATGTGCAAGTAATATTATGCTCTATCTGAAAAATTATTATAGAGAATAATCACAATAAAAAGTGTTTCTATTAGGATGAGGTTTGAAATAGTAAGGGTTATTGTTCAAGACACGTTATCTTAGAAAAGATAGACCCCTGAGATATTTATTTACCAATCATTAACATTTTATCAGCATATAATGCTAAGAGTACAAGTGTATGAGATGTCGTATGTCCTTCTCATATCTGCAAGGTGTTGCATAATTTAAGGTATGCTAGGTAGCTGTGAAATGAGAAGTATAGTTTCGCGTAGAAAATGGAGATTTCTTAAACGTGGTAGCTATTGTGACTTTTAAGTCACTTCTCTATTCTATCTAAAGCATTATTTTGTATAGTTTCTATTTTGTGCTAAATATTACTAGGCGAATTATATCACTCCCTGTGTTAGACAGAGAGGGTTATCATGGATACAATAAGAATAGTTCCTTATGTATATATGATAAAGATAATATTTTACTAACTGAATGTTAGTTAATAAATGCCTATTATATCTAACATACAACAAGAAATGTCTTAAATATATAGGTGAACAGAACATTTAGTGGTTCGAGAACTTTAAATAATACAAAATTGTTGTAGGTGCGATTAGGTCATGTAGATATGAGAAGATTATTCTGTCTGGTCAAGAATAGTTAGATACTTGATTTGACTATGAAATCTCAGCCAAATTATGAATCATATATTCAAGAAAAAGTGACCAAATACTTATGTAAGTGTTGGACATCGGGCCACTGATTTATTAGAACTAGTACAATGTGATGTATATAGTCCTATAAATCATACTGCCATGGGTGGATTTCGATACTTCATTATCTTTATCGTAATATGTCATGATACGAACATGTGTTTTTGAGAAACACAAGTCGAAAACTTTTAAAGTATTCAAAGAGTATCGACTAGAAGTAGAGAGTTTACAAGTGGAAGTGTGGGCCTAATTTGGAAGGTAGAAACTTTCAAAGCCCGACTGGTGGCAAAAGGTTACACTCATACACTTACAGAGTTAATTTTCACCAGTAGCCATGCTAAAGTCAATTCAAATTTTACCAATTTTTCAAAAGCTGGAATCTTTATTTTGATGAGGTAATCAAAGGGTTTAATTTCATTACAAATGAAAAAAAAATGTGTGTGTTTAGAAAAGGCAATGGGAGCATAATCGTCTTTCTTGTTCTTTACGTGGATGATATACTAAATTTCGAAAATGATGTTGGTATGTCGTAAGTCAGTTAGAATTTATTTGAGTAAGTATTTTTTTCATGAAAGATTTGGAAAAGGTTTCCTATATACTGGGTATAGAGTTTTATAGAGATAAAGGTAGGAAGCTAATAGGACTATCCCAATCTTCATACATAGACTATGCCTTAATAAGGTGCAACTTTAGTAATTATGAGACAGTTAATGTGACTTTCAGATATGACATTTATCTTTTTAGGAGGAAGTGTCCTCCGCAAGAAAATAAGAGGGTTAAAATGTCTAACATGTCATGTACATTAGTTATAGGTAGCTTGATGTATGCTATGTTATGTACAAGACCTGCATCTAAATGGTTGTAAGTACTATAAGCAGGTATCGGCCTAATCTAGGTAACAACCATTGAATAGCCGTAAAACATATTTAGTTATACCAGAAAGGTATAAAGGATAAGTTTTTGAATATGGAGAAAGCTACTTACAAGTGAGAAGATACAGAGACTCGAACTTCTAATCTAGTCTGGATGATAGAAAGTCTACATCTGGTTCTGTATTTCTTCTCAACGTTACCGAAGTCAGTCGAGAGTGTAATTTTGATGTCCAAAGTTGATTTTACCTTGGAGGTAGAATATGTTGAGACTTCAGAAGCCTACAAAGGAAGTTCTGTGGATATACAATCCAATTACAGAGCTTATAATGGTTCTAAGCTCAATAGATCCTATCCTACTACAATGCAACAATAACGGGGTAATTTCTCAAGCTAAAAGGCCATAAGGCATACCAAAACTCTGATCATGTAGACTCTGAATACTACATAATTAGAAAGATCTTGACTACTGAAGATGTAATAGTATCTAGGATACATTCCATGGATATTGTAACAGACCCACTCAGGCCTAAACTCCTAGAGTGTTTGAGAAACACATAGAGTCGATGGACATTGGATATTATGATAAATGACATTAGAGCAAGTGGAAGTTTGTTGGAGATGGTGCTTACATGTCACTCTAATATTGTATAAATATTAATTATTTAGTATTTATATAATATACATTTTGAATAAAATCGTTAATATTAAAATATATGGTAAAATGCTTGTTATGTTTCAAACATTGTATGATCTAAAGAAGATTAGATCAGTGCTAAGAATTAGTAATGCTAAGAGTTATAAATATTAAGAGTTAGCAGTGCTAAGAGTTAGCATGTTATAAGAGTTAGCAGTGCTAAGAGTTAGCATGTTATAAGAGTTAGCAAAATCTAAAGAGTTAGAACCTTGTCTAAAATAAGACAAAGACGTGAAAATATATTAGTAATGACATAGTTGCAAAGAGTTCCAAATAGTGCTAGAAAATGTCATTATGCAGTCTGTTCTCAAATACTATATTCTTGATCTATCTTTACTGATGCAGGTTTGTTGGTGAAACTCTTTCATATAGATCAATATATGTCTATATCTATATGGTCCAAATAGTTAGTTTTAGCAGATCATAAGCTTAGTAGAAGCTTGTATAGGTATACGAGTATGCAGTAAGAACTGGGTACTGAACAGACTCACGAGGATCTCTAATAAACATCCCATAAAGTCATCAATGAAAAGTCTTCTCGAGTTGAGTAGTATTCGTAGTCTTTTGACCTGAGCATCATGGTAGCTTTGTGAGTGATCCCCATACTTTGGTTTCACAGATGTTAGAGACCTTTTATGGTCTGTCCGCTGTATGTCGTTAGGTATGGTGCGATGCTCATAGAGTCTGGTGTGCATAAATATGGGATCTGTCAGCTCATATGGGTGAGTTATAAATCTTGATGCTCTAAGATTGTATTTCAAGAAGTCTTGTGGCCACAAGCATATGTTGGAATTTGTGCTTACGTGCCATTCCAAAATGTATAAATATTTAATGATAGTATTTATACAATTATTATTTCTAATAAAATTGTTAATATTATTTATTATTAAATGGTAAGATGCTTGTAATGTTTCAGACATTGTATGATCTGAAAGAGTTCAGATCTGGTTTAAAGGAGTTTAGACCAGTACTAAAAGGTAGCAACGCTAATAGTTATAAACACTAAGAGTTAGTGGTATTAAGAGTTAGTAAGTTTATAAGAGTTAATGAAATCTAAGGAGTTAGAGCTTTGTCTGGAATGGGACAATGACCTGAAAATATATTAGTATTGATATAGCTGCAATGAGTTGTAGATAATGCTAGGAAATGTCATTATACAAGTATGTTCTCAAACACAATGTTCCTGATCTAATTTCATCGATGCGGGTTTATCAGTGGAACCCATTAATATAGATTAGTGTATGTCTATATCTGGATGATTCAGATGATTAGTCTTAGCAAACCATGAGCTTAGTAGGAAGCTCGTATAGAGATGCAGGTATTCAGTAAGGACTGGATATTGAACAGACTCATAAAGACATCCAATAAATATCTCATAAAGCCGTCAATGGAAGGTCTTCCGAGTTGAGTAGTATTTATGGTCCTTTGACCTAAGCGCCACGGTAGGCTTGTGAGTGATCCATCATGCTTTGGTTCCGCACATATCAGAAACTTTTCATGGTCTGACCGCTGGGTGTCGCTGGGTATGGGCCAATGCTCATAGAGTCCAGTGTGTGTAGATATGGGATCCATCAGCTCATATGAGTGGGTTGTATATCCTGATGCTCCAAGATTGTATTTCAGAAAGTCTTGTGGCCGCAAGCATAAACCTTGAAAAAGATATTTCGAAGGAATAAACAATATCACAAAAGTGTTTATGGATATTGTTTAATGAAATATAAATCTGGAGATAAGTTCATGGTTGAGCAAAATAGAGATTTGACGGTGATGATCTATATCTCTGCTCTTCAAGGATATAAATGATAGAAAGATTATACGAATATGTAATAACTTTAACTTGCATGGTCTAACACGCTAATTTGTAATATCCGTAACGTGTGTGTGGAGCATCGTTCACGGACGTATGGAGGAGCTCCATATGACAAATTAGGTGTGGACCTAGAGAGTCTCACAATATGAAGTGTACTCGTTGCGCACTGGGGTAGCAGATTGGATTGAATTAATTCGATCCAATAAATTTCAGCAAAATAGAATGATTGTTTCGGGATCCCTCGGATTGTACATTTGTTAAGACTTAATTGTTAAGTACATCATTGAATTAATTAACAATGGTTGTTAATTAATAGGATGTTGACAAATGACAAAATTTGATCCATGATTTAGTTTTACCTTTTTACCATTTAACCTTAGTAGTAAAAATTAATAAGGTAAAGGGTCTCGGGTCGGGTCCTGTCATTTAGATCTAGGTAATTTGATGCATGATTGTAGAGTAACATTCAATGTTGCATATGCAAGTTTCAATTTAGGATAGAAACATACCTAATTGGCATGTATGATCAATAAGACCTAATCTTAATGAATCTTAATTTATTACAAGTACCATAAGAATATAGGTATTTGGTAAATTAAGGTATACTTGCTTGACCTTGGAAGAGGCTTGTGAATATATTAGTATCTTGATCAATAACAAAGACTAAGGGAGTTAAATATTAGAAAATTAATCATTAGAAAGCATATTGAGGGATAGTATTAATTCTAGGTTTTATCTATATTGCTATCACTTAAATCTCTTTGCATTGTGTTTTTATCTTTATATTTTCTACATTCATTCTTAGATTTTTATTTATCTAAATATAATTAGGAAGATATCATTTTAGTAATTGGTTAAAAAGAAGAAATTATCCCTGTAGGTTCGACATCCGACTTATTTAGTCCCTTTATTACTTGCATACGATAATGTATACTTGCACTTAATTTTATGATATAAAAATATCGCATTAGGGTACAAGTATCGATTCATTGGTTATCCCATGAACACAATGGGATACCAGTTTTATGATCCCGAGGAACGAAATGTGTTCGTTGCTCGGAATGTCATTTTCCTAGAGAAACAGTTTCTCATGGATCGTGGAAATTGTAGGAAGATTGATCTTAATGAAATCAATCAGAATGAACCACAAATGGAACCATTGACTCAATCGAGTAAATTATATATTACACACCTTCTACTTAGGTCACAAAGAATATCGAGGTAACCTGAAAGGTATGGTATGATACCTGAAAGTACCTCTAAGATTTTCTTAGTGGAAGAACATAATCCTTTAAGCTACAGAGAGCCAATATTAGATATTGATTCAAGAAAATGGCAGGATGCCATGAAATCCAAAATTGACTCTATGCATCAAAACTAAGTCTGGGATTTGATTGAGCTTCTTGAATAAATAGTTTCTATCGATTGTATATGAGTTTACAAGTAAAAGCGTGGGCCCGATGGGAAGGTAGATACCTTCAAGGTTCGTCTAGTAACAAAAGGTTATACTCAATGATCAGAGATCGATTTTGAGAAAACCTTTGCACCAGTTGCGATGCTTAAGTCAATAAAGATTTTATTGGCAATTGTTGCCTACTATGACTTTAAAATTTGGCAAATAGATGTAAAGACGGCATTCCTTAATGGATATCTCGAGGAAGAGATATTCATAGAATAGCTTGAAGTTTTTACACCCAACCTTTTTTCTAATCTTGTATACAAACTGAAAAAGTCAATTTATGGACTTAAGCAGGCTTTCCAAAGCTGAAATCTTCATTTTGATGAGGTAATCAGAGGGTCTAGTTTCATCAAAAATGAAGATGAGGCATGTGTGTATAAAACCATCAGTAGGAACGTGGTTGTCTTCTTAATTCTTTATGTGGATGACATAATAATCATTGAAAATAATATCGGTATGTTACAGTCAGTAAAAAGTTATCTTAGTAAGAATTTCTCCATAAAAGATTTAGGAGAGATTTTTTATATACTAGGTATAAAGTTTTATAGAGATAGAGTTTGGAGACTCATAGGATACTCTCAATCTTCGTACATTGATAGTGTCTTAGAAAGGTATAATTTTAGTAACTGTAAGATAGTTAATATACCTTTTAGACATGGCATTCATCTTTCGAGGAAGATATGTCCTCAGAAAAAAGATGAGAGGATTAGAATGCCTAACATTCCTTATGCATCAGTTGTTGGAAGCTTGATGTATGCCATGTTGTGTACAAGACCTGATATCAGTATGGTTGTAAGTGTTATAAGTCGATACCATTCTGATCTAGGTGACAACCATTGGATGGCAGTCAAACATGTCCTTAAATACCTTAAAAGTACAAAGGACAAGTTTCTTATATATGGAGAAAATGACTTACATGTAAGAAAATACACTGACTCTGACTTTTAGTCTAATCTGGATGATAAAAAGTCTACATCCGAATATGTGTTTATTCTCAATGGTGCCACCGTAAGTTGAAAGAGTGTCAAACAGGAATCTACAGCTTATTCTACCACAAAGGAAGAATACATTATAGCTTCAGAAGCAGTAAAAGAAGCAGTGTGGATAAAGAAGTTTATTACAGAACTTGGTATAGGCCCAAGCTCCATGGATTCTATCTCATTATATTGCGATAACAATGGGGTCATAGCATAAGTAAAAGAGCCAAGAGCACACCAGAGATCTAAACATGTGGAGAGAAAATATCACATTGTTAGAAAGATCTTGGCTCAAGGAGATGTTGTATTTTATAGAGCTGATTCTGTAAATAATGTAGAAAACCCACTCACTAAGGCCTTAACTCTAAAAGTGTTTGAAAAATACGTGGAGTCGTTAGGTATTAAATACCACTACGAATGGTACTAGAGCAAGTGAGAGTTGTTGGGATTTGTGCTAATGCGGTATCCAAATTTTGTATGAAAATTGTATTTTCATACTTATGTAATAAATAAATACTTCATTAAATCACTAATTATTTTTATTAAAGTAAGATGCTTGTAACATTTTGGACATTATATTGATTTGAAGGAGTTTAGATCAGGTTTAAATAGTTACAACCTTGTCTAAAATGGGACAAAGACCTAGGAATATACTTACAATGACATGGTTGTAAATAGTTGCAAGCGTTACTAAGAAATATCACTGTATAAATATGTTCTCAAATTAAATGTTCCTGATCTATTTCCACCAATGCAAGGTCTATCGAATGAAACCAAATTATATAGATCAGTGTATGTCTATATCTAGATAGTCCAAATGATTAATCTTAGCAAATCATAAGCTTAGTGGAAGCTCGTATAGATATACAAGTATTTAGTAAGGACTAGATACTGAACTAAACTCAATGAAGACCTCCAATAGATTTCCCATAAATTTGTCAATGGAGAGTCTTCTCTAGTTAAGTAGTATTCGTAATCCCTAGACCTGAGCACCACGGTGGACTTATAAGTGATCAACTATACTTATGTTCCACACATATCAGAGACCTTTCATGGTCTGACCACTGGGTGTCGTTGGGTATAGTTCGATGCTTATGGAGCCCGATGTGTATAGATATGGGATCCGTCAGCTCATATGGGTGAGTTAAATATCCAGATGCTCTAAGGTTGTATTCTGTGAAGTCTTATGGCCATAAGTATTTAACCTGAGTAAGAGTTTCCCGTGGAGTAAATAATATTGCAAAGGAATTTGCGTATATTACTTATTAAAATACAAATCAATATAGATAAGTTTATGGTTGAGTAATAGGAGATTTGACGTTGTTGATTTATGTCTCCACTCTTCTAGGATATCAAGGATAGAGGAATTGTATGAATATGAATTAACCTCAACTTGTATAGTTTAACTCGTCATTTTGTATTATCCATAGCTTGTGTATGTGAGGGGGCATCGGTTATGAACCTACAAAAATATTTTGTGAGACAAAATGGGTGTGAACCTAGGGAGTCTCACTATATGAAGTGTACTTGTTGAACACGTAGGTAGCGCACCAAATCAAATTGTTCGATCCAGAAAGTTTTTCAGAAAAGTTTTATTTATTTTAAGGTCTCTCGAAGAATAATTAAGGTTTAATTGTTAAACCTAAAATTGTGTCAAGTGAGACTTGAAACTTTTATTTACCTAGTGTATGCCTTAAATTGTGCCAATAATTTGTATGGGTACTAAATTTGGCATTAGTAGATATAGCTATCATGTAAATAAAATAATTATTATTTTATTTAAATTAATTCATTCAACATTTTATTTATTTCAGAGTTTCTCATGGAGTAGTTAAAGTTTAATTGTGAAACTTAAAATTGTGCCAAGTGAGACTTGACACTTCTATCTACCTAGTGTATACCTTAAATTATGCCAATAATTTGTATGGGTACTAAATTGGACTTTAATAAATATAGTTATTATTTAAATAAAATAATAATTATTTTATTTAAATTATATTAATATGCTAAGGGGTGTAATTTAAATTATGCTTATAAAATAATTATTATTTAAATTCATTTCCATTGCAGTAACTTTACATAGCCACCGAGATTCCTTTTATTTGGCCATTTTTTTGGCCAATCTTTTATCTTCACGTGTCTTTTATATATGCATGATTAAATACTACCAATTCATCCTTTAAACCGCCAACATTACTTTTGGTTAAAATTTAAAGCATGATGAAGATTTTGTTTTTCTCGTTATGCTTTACTTTAGCCAACATTTGTTGGCGCATAATTGATTTATAAGGTGGCAATAAATACTATATATATAGATGCTTATTCCATTCGAAATGTATGAATTTGAAAAAAGAAAAGCAAGTAGAAAATAAAAGTAGTCCGAGAGAAAGAAATAAGAAACAATAGTTGTTTCAAATATTTCAAAATAGGAAGCTATTATTCTAGCTTAAGGAAGCCCACCACATCCCCAACTAGAATTGTTCAAAGCATGCTTTGAGGGTGAGTCCTCTAATCTCTATAATGAGATTATTTTAATATATATTAATTTTGCTGTGTTGCACCTGTGTTATGCTATTATTATTAAATTATTTAATTATGCACAAGTGCATACCCACACAATACCAATAGTTACTTGTCAGATGATGAGAATTGGTAGTATTAAACTTAGGTTTCATGATGGGCGAGTGAGAGAGTTGACAAAAGTTAGGTGTGTTTCTGATCTTAAGAGGAACTTAATCTCACTGGAGACTTTTGACCAGAATGGGTGTTCCATTAAGATCGACGGAGGGGTTTTGAGAATATTAAATGGTTCTATGGTGGTAATGAGATGTAAGAAACACAAAGGTGTTTATATGCTGAAGGAAGAAGTTGTAAGTGATTTTGCATTATTCTCTATAGATGTTGAGAATATGTAAACGAAGTTATGGCATCTTAAACTAGCACACCTAGGTGAGAGAAACCTAAAGGAGTTATTTAATTAAAAGGCATTTGGTGAGAATAAGTTCCAGCCAGTGGAGTTTTGTAAGCATTGTGTGCTTGGGAAAGCACATAGTGTGAGGTTTAGTGCCGATGATCACAAGATTAAGGGGACTCTTGACTACATACACACATATCTTTGGGGAGAAACTCAGACAGTTACTCATTGTAGAGCTAGATATTTCCTTAGCTTAACTGATGACTATTCGAGAAAGCTGTGAGTCTATATGTTAAAGAGTAAGGATCAAGTGTTTGATACATTTAAGACTTGAAATGCTATTTTTTAAGAATCAGACTAGTAAAAGGGTTAAGAGACTAAAAACTGACAATGGCCTTAAGTTTTGCAATAAAGAGTTTGATGGATTTTGTGCTAAGCATGAGATTGCAAGACATAGAATTGTAAGATCAACACAGCAGCAAAATAGTGCAGTTGAGAGAATAAATAAAACCCTACTTAAAAAGGTTAAATACATGCATACCAATGCAAATATGTCTAATATATTCTAAGGAGGAGCTGTGGTGATTGCAACTTATTTGATTAATAGATGTCCCTAATCAGCAATAGACTTTAAGACATCAAAATAGAAATGGTCTGGCAACCCTTTTATGTATGACCATATTAGAATTTTCTGTTGCCTTACTTTTGTTCATGTTAAGGATGACAAATTAGAACCTGAAGCTATCAAAGAGGTATTCAGAAGGTATCCCATAGGTGTGAAAGGATACAAGGTGTAGTGTACAAAGTTAACACCACTAAGAAGTATAATAAGCCGTGAATTGATGTTCGATAAGGTAAAGATGTTGAAAGCTTCCTAAGAAGATGAGAAAGGAGAACCTGTGTCCAAGGAAGACTCAGCACCCAAGTCAATAGAAGCTGAAATAGAGCCTGAGTGTAGATCTGATATGCCCCCAGATCAGTACTTCAACAAGAAAATCTTTAAAGATGAGCCAAGTGTTAGGGATCTAATATACGTGGGTGTATACATATGCAATAGTGTTCATTGTAGAAAATACGTATCTCATACATATTTAAAGCAACGAAATAATTAAAATAATACAATAAATAAGATATTAATCATATTGATATATTTAAATGGTTGAGAAATCACCGAAACGTGTAACGTTTTACACGTGTATCCTGGGAGTCCACCTGGAGACCAACCCATTGGCATTTTTAGTCATCAACTCAGTGGACTTGGTAAGTTAAAATAGTTGCTCCAAATCCAGCACTGGGTTCAACTCTTAAACCACTTGAAATTATTTTTCCCTTGATCAATAAAATAAATTCATGTGTTGTTGTAACAGGTAGCCAATAAATACAAGCAATAGAATTAATTTCAACACTTAAAATTAATTCTTAAAATGGATCTATATCCCTTTAATTTTACTTACCCTTTGGTCAGCCACCAAGATACTCAAGAAATAACAACTTTGATTCTCAAAGCACAACAACAATACAAAATGAAGCAATTTACTTTGCTTCCTACGGTTTCACACACACACACACACAGATATATATATATATATATATATCTCACAATGATAAAATAATAATATTATATATTAAAATAATAGAAATTAGCCACTTAGGGCAATAATAATAATAAAATAAATATTATATATAAATACATGACAACTATCATGCATTAATACATATAATAATATTATATTATATAATAATATATTTAAATGAGATATTATAATTATTTAGCAATTAAATAATCATTGTGTGAAATTATTATTTTACCCCTCATAAATAGTTAAGTATACCCTTTAGCGGATCCCATCAAATCTAACACTTTGATTAACTCAACTAAGGGTCCACAATGCACCACGTGTTATTATACAATTATTAAATAATAATTATTGACTAATTGTTGTATTTAAAGCTTAAATACAGACACACACGCATTCTTGTGGTAGTGCTGGATATTCCTGGATTAAAATTTTTAATTCAAAACTTTGCCCTAATGCTCAACTAATATACTCCATATTGCGAGACTTCCTAGGTCAATACCTAATTTGTTAAATGAAACTATTCTATAAGTCCGTAAGCAATGCCGCACGCACATATCACGGATATTACAAATCAGCGCGTTGAACCATACAAGTTGAGGTTACAACGCATAAGTATAGTCCTTCCGTCATGATATCCTAGATGTACGGGGATATAAATTATCACTATCAAATCTCCATGTGCTCATCTATATCATATCCTTAGACTTGTATCTTACTGAATAATATGTGTAAACTCATTTGCTATATTATTATACCCTGGCGAAAACTCTTTCCTGAGATTTATGCTTATAGCCATAACATTTTTTTAGATACAGTCTTGAAGCATCTAGATATCTAACTCCCTATGCAAGCTAACGGATCCTATATCCGTACACACCGAACTCTTTAAGCATCGTACCATACCCAGCAACACCCAACGATCACACCATTAAAGGTCCGTGACATACGTGAAACCAAAGTATGATAGATCATTTACAAGCTCACCATGGCACTCAGGTCAAAAGACCAGGTATACTACTCAACTTGAGAAGACCTTGCATTGACGACTTATATAGGGTGTTTATCGGAAGCCCTCGTGAGTCTGTCCTATATCATGTCCTAACTGGATACCCATATGTCTATACGAGCTTCAAGCTCACAGTTTGCTAGGAACGACCATCTATACCCTATAGGTAAGACATATGCTGATCTATATAAAGATATCCACCGACATACCTGTATTGGTAGAAATAGATTAGGGATAATATTCGAGAATATGCTTGTGCAACTGACATTTCCTGGCACCTAATTACAAGAGTTGCAATTACACAAGACCTAACATAACATAGGCTGTGAGTATGGTAGGTAGATACATGACAAATCTAGAAAAAAATCACTAACTTGTGGTGAAGTGGATATTGAGATATCTCAAGTGGACGTCAGATCGTGGATTGATGTATAAAAAGGATTAAAACAACAGTGTAATGGTGAGATGATACGTAGACTCATATTATGCAAGTGATCTAGACAGGAGAAGATCATTGACGGGTTATGTATTCATAGTGTTTGAGTATAGTGTATGTTGGAGATCAGTTCTATAATATGTGATTGCACTATCTACCACAGAGGTCGAATACATAGCTGTTGGAGAAGTTATTAAGGAGGCCATGTGGTTAAAAGGCATATAAGCAGAGGTAATGGCTGCTGAAGATGTGAATATCGTTGTGTATTATTATAGCCAGAGTGCCATACACTTAAGCAAGCATCAAGTGTTTCATAAGAGATTTAAACACATTGATATGCAACTCTATTATATTCGAGAGATTGTCTAAAGTGGTGAGGTTAGTCTAACATAGATAGCGTTGTCTAAAAATCCTACCAATATATTGACTAAGCCACTGCCCTCGGTTAAGTTCATCCTATACAAAGACTGAACCATAGTCACTACTATGTAAAGGTGACCGAAGATGCAGATATGCAAGATCAAGAATACTTTGTGAATGATTTTGAATCAAGGAGAGGATTTGTGAAAAAGTTGATTAAAAATCATTGTAATATAATTTAGGAAACAAGCCAGGTACATTGGATGTATGGGGAAGTAAGACGAATGCGAAAGGAGACAAGTGGAAAAGGTGCAACTACCTAGGCCTGAGCACCGCAATGTCAAAATTCAACGCCGCGGGTGGAATAAAAGCCAGCGCTATAGCTCTGGTGCGAGAAATAGTTTTTCATTTTAAGCAATCTCCTAAATTTACCCAGACTCCCTAAAAATACTTTCACATGTTTAGGGTTAACTTAGGTCCTCTTAAAGCCTATAAAAGGCCTTCTATTGGCTTATAAACATATTTTTGTGATCATAGCATTGTTTGTGAGAAAAAAACCCTAGTTACAAGAGAGTATGAGTTCTTTATGAGTTCTTTCTTATAAAATGTATACTTTGTGAGTGCCTTGTAATTCAATAATATCAAAGTGTGATTTTAATCTGCTATGGACGTAGGCAAATTGCTGAACCACGTAAATTCTATGTGTTGTTCTTCTACTTTCTTTCTCTGGCTTTCTTAATTGCTTGGTTGTTATATTATATACTTTGGGTTTATTGCTTGTTTAATTGTTTTCGCTTTAACAAACTAGTATCAGAGCCATGCCCCAAAGTTAGCTATATGAAAGAAATCTTCGATGCCGAACAAGAAGGTGGTGAGCCTAATAAGCCTCGATTTGTGATGGTTTCCGTGATTAAGCTCTATAAGCAGTGATGGTGTGCTCCCAAGCATTACGTAAGGCGTGTCATCTCAACGCAGTGATGCAGGCTTTACATAAGGCATGTCTGCTAACGCAGTGATAAGGAGTTAACCTAATAGAGCGGGCTCTCAAGGTAGATGATACTCTAGGCTTCACATAAGGTGTGCACCCACAACGCAGAAGTTAACCTAATATATTTTATTAACCAGGAAAGAGGAAGAAAAGAGGAAAATTCCAACTGAAACAATGAATTAAGCTATCATACCTCTTTGGATTTCCATCCCATCATAAAAGTGCCTTTCCACTAAATCTACAAAATTTTCAACAGTTGTAGGGGCATTATAGCCATCTAGTACTATGCGGAATACACACTCTTCAATATTAGGACTGTCCTTGACTTTGACTTTCATATCAACAGTTGCTCTCCCCTTTAACAGAGGCAGACTTTGGTATTCTTCAGGCACTTCATATAGGAATCCGTCCACCATATCCTCTTCAACACTGTAGAAACCCAATGCCCCCAAGAAGATCTCAGCTGTAGTCAATGACAAGGGTATATATGAGAGAAGGTTAATTTAATAGGCTAAACTTCTATGAGTCCCTCCCAAATTTATGTTGAAGATAGGACATAGTTCTTATGGAAGTACAGTTTTCATTAATGATTGATTTCTATATCAAAGGCCTATACAACATAGATGTTATTACTTTAGCATTTCTTTACTCTAATACGCATTGGAGTAGTAAAGTTGGCATAGTCATAGTTCATCGTGGTTTCTATAATAGTAACCTCATATCTGGCCTGAATTCCAAGACAGGAGTTAATGCCCTTTACAAACAAGGGATGAACCCAAAGGAATCAAATCCTGACTATACAATAACCAAAGATAACCCAGAGAATGATTACATGGGGGGTAAGCTGAACCTTAGCATATCAGTGTAGAGTATGAATTTTCAATTTTTGAAATGAACTCAGGGAAATGAGACTGTTCAACGAGAAGCCGGGTGCTTTCTTGCCTACTTCCCTTCCTTTCAGAAGGTTATCTTAATATTTTTAATAAGATTGAGGGATGATCAACCTTTCAGAAGGTTATTCTCGTTCGTGCACGTCTGCTTCTATTGAATATGTTTAACTACTAATTCCTGTCTCAAGAAGATTATAATGGCCTTGAAAGCTTTACAAACACAAGGGAAGGAAAAAGATGGTATGACGAAGTGCCTCACACACTAATTGCTCAGTTATTTCATTGCCCCTCAACAATAGCAAATAAAGCAATAAAAGATTGGAGTTCTAATATTAAGTGGCTGCAACATTTGACATCAGAAAAAATTCTTAAAATTTTGCAACCACTAGGTTGCAGCATCTCATATTTAAGTATTATATAATAAGGTTCCAAAGAGAACTTGAGCTGTGAACTACAAGAACCTCATGGAACTCTTTTCTGACTGTTAATTGAGATCACATTTGGTAACATGAAAGTAATGACCTAGAATATGACTTACATGATGAAATACAATAATATTCACTTCCTAAATCCTAACATTTAGAGGGTATGATGATTCTTATTTTGAGTTTGTATGTGCTTCATTTTGTTCAAAAATAATTGAAGAAACCCCAATTACAGCATAAACTTGTTAATGGCTTGCAATAAACGAGAAATACTAACCCACTAACATAGTTAAGCAGCTCCTTTTGTGTAGGAGCAACAGCATCTCTGTTTCTATCCTCCACAATTTGTTGTAGCTCGTCCATTCCAGCATCCAGCTTCTCAAGCAGTTCCGTCCCATGTTCCTTCTTTGATTCAGCTAATCCTGCTACAATCAAAGTCTTTCCTTGCTTAAGTGCTCGAGATGCCTGCCTCACATTCTACACATTTTGCACACAAAAACAACTATTTGAAGACACTAATCAACTATTTACAGAAAGGTAAGTTTTTTCAAATAATATGCTTACTCTCTCAACGGAATCAAGTGCTTTAACACCAGCAACATTTAGACTGTCAGTAATATCTTCAAGGGGTTTCTGTACTTCCCTCGCTGCTTTATTGTTAATAGGCAATGCATATCTCAACAATGCACCTGGATCCTTAATTGGAGGTCCAGAGATTAACACAGACACATCGGGCAATGCCAAATTATTTGCATTAGCATTAGCAAATGAAGGTGCTCCTGTTATCAACCCAATTGCTAAAGCTATTGAAACCGTACATTGCTTCCATTTCTGCTAAAAATGTATCTTCAATTCAGACTTCACAGTTAAATCAACTCTTAAGTACCATTGAGAATCGAGAAATCAAACATATGAAACATGAAAGGTGTTACCTGAAATGGGTTTTGATTTTTAACACAGCATTTTTATGGCGAGTGGTTTGAAAAGGAAAACGAATATTGTTTGTGGGTATTCTTGGACTAACCAAGTTGCAAGAAATAATGGCCGCCATAATGGGATTTACAAAGTTTCAAGAGATATCAAAGGCATATAGTACCAAATAATTTTAGAAAGAGAAAAAAAAAACTAAGTAATTGAAGTGTTTTAGGAGAGGGTGAGAGAGATTTGCAGATAAGGTCTAAGTCACTGGGAATATAAGATAGGATATGCCTGCTTTGCAAAACCGAAGTCCGAAGGTTTATTCTCAGTCCCACGCTTAGGATAAGATCACAGATTTCGGGATTTGGGGGATCAGTCTAACGTGTGGAAGCTGGATCGTGATCCACGGGCTCAAATCTAAATGCATGACTTGTTGGCGCATGCCTCGGATATTTTCGGGAAAAATAATCCGGGGAAACTGACGGTTCGCTCCTTACGACTTAGGGTGTGATTCTACCGATTGAAATTGAAATGTAAATGTAATTAATTGGATTAGATTAATGGGCTAAAATAATTCAGGGAAATTGACGGTTCGCCCCTTAGGAGTAGGGTGTGGTTCCTCAATTGATACTGAAACGTAAATGTAATTAATTTGATTAGATTATATTAAATTTAATAAGAGGTCTCGGCCATGAAAATAGTTATAGATAGGTTTTTGAAATTTAAATGTAATTAATTGGATTAGATTAAATTTAATTACAGGTGGCAAATGGGCTAAAATAATTCAGGGAAATTAACGGTTCGCCCATTAGGACTAGGGTGTGATTCCATCTATTGATATTGAAATGTACATGTAATTATTTGATTATATTATATTAAATTTAATAAGAGGTGACAAATAAGTTATGTTGACAATAAAAAATAAGAATAGATAGATTTTTGTATTTTGGCTAGCAGGCACGAAAGTGGTAATTGGATCATGTCAATAGTAAAAATAAGTTCATGTAAGCTTTTGTATTTGGGTTGGGATAAAAACTTGGGTCATGGCCTAACACGACCTACTGGGATGGCACAAAGTCGTGTCATGCTATGCTAACACAATTGAGTCATGTCCGTAGGCTATTATTTATTTTTTTTAAATAGACATTGGATTGTGTGTATGAATGCTTTATTTTTTAACAACTAGTTTGTGTGAGTGTCAATTAAAAATATGGTGCATATATGTGATATTTGTGTTTATTATACATATATACGCATCACATACTTATATTCGCAACGGAAGCTTAAAAAAAATAATGAACACATTAAAATAGAGATTGAAAATTAATCACCTTCGAAGCCTTTAGATTAATTTTTTGAGAGGCCGCCCGAAGTAAAACTCGTGTACAGTTCTAATAACTAATTTTGTGAATTTGATTGTCTAGAACAACAACTTAAATCCAACTAGCGGTTTAACTCTGTAAACCTTAAATTAATATATAATATAATGCTCAACTCTTAAACAATTAATATACTACAAAGCAATTAATATTTTTATTTTAATTCAACACTTAACAACAAAAATATTTTAATAATTACTTGTAATATGGTCAGCCAATTGAAGAAATGAAAGAAATGAAGTAGAATTTAGTTTTTCTTTGTTTTTACACTTGGAACAAAAAGAATAAAACAAGCCCTTTTGATTCTGAACCCTTGTAGCCGGCCACATGCACGTGTATATATATATATATATATATATATATATATATATATATGGTCAGCCAATTGAAGAAATGAAAGAAATGAAGTAGAATTTAGTTTTTCTTTGTTTTTACACTTGGAACAAAAAACATAAAACAAGCCCTTTTGATTCTGAACCCTTGTAGCCGGCCACATGCACGTGTATATATAATTTATTTATTTAATAATTATTTTATCTTACTTTAATATAATTTTAACCAAATTAAAGTTAACTATTAACTTTAATTGAATTTAAAAAACTTTAACCCTTAAATTTAGTACATATTTTATTTAACTTAATCTTAATGTTAACTTTTAACTTAGGTTAGATTTAGATTTAGGTTTATTTAACTATTAAATAAATTAAAATACCTAATTAACTTAACCTAATGGTTAATCTTTAATCATAATTAAGTTAGTGATTTATTTAACAATTAAATAAATAAATTATTTTGATTATTTAATAATTAAATAATCAATTAAGTGAAATTACCCTTAAACCCCTACTTAATCTAAAGTGGGTCATACCAAATCACACATTTGAGTTAATTTAACCAAATCACACATTTGAGTTAACTTAACCAAATCACACATTTGAGTTAACTTAACCAAATCACACATTTGAGTTAACTTAACCAAATGCTTACTATGCGCTATGTGTCAACATTTAATTAGTCAATAATAATTATTAATTAATTAATATACTTAACACTTAAGTATTAACATGCGTGCATCTCGAGATTTCTTGAAACAAATATTTAATTTTGTTGGATTTTATTAGATTGGACTATTCAATCCGGTACGCTACTCTAATGCACAATGAATACACTTTATATTGCGGGACTCCCTAGGTCCACGCCTAATTTGTCAAATAGAACTATTCCATGAGTCTGTGATCGATGCCCTACATACACATCATAGATATTACAAATCAGCGCATTAGACCATACAAGTTCAGATCAGAATGCATACGTATAATTCTTCTGTCAATTATAACTTAGATGTACGGGGAGATAGATCTGCACTGTCAAATCCCCATGAGCTCATCCGTGAACTTATCTCTATATTTGTATCTTGATGAATAATATACGCAAACTCTTTTGTTATATTGTTCTACCCTATGAAAAATTCTTTTTCGGGTTTATTACTTAAGGCAATAAGACTTTATAAGATACAATCTTGAAGCATCGGATATATAACCCATGTATATGAACTGACAGATCCTGTATCTACGCACATCAGACTCTATGAACATTGGACTATACCCAACGACACGTAGCGGTTAGACCATGAAAGTTCTCTGACATCTGTGGAACCAATGTATGATGGATTACCCATAAGCCTATCGTGGCGCTGAGGTCAAAGGACTACGAATACTAATCGACTCGATAGGACCTTCCATTAATGGTTTCATAAGATATCTATTGGGGTCCTTGTGAGTCCGTTTAGTATCCAATCTTGACTGAATACTCGCATGCCTATACGAGCTCTAAACTCATGGTAAACTAAGAACAACCATCTGTACCCTACAGATATATACATTTACTGATTTATATAAAGGGGATTCACCGATAGAGCTGCATTGATGAAAATAGACGAGGAACATAATGTTTGAGAACATACTCTTATAATAACATTTTCCAGCACTTATTGCAATTATTTACAACTATGTCATTACTAGTATACCCTTAGATTTTTGTCTCATTACAGACAATGCTTTAACTCTTTAGATATTCCTGACTCTTATAACCTATTAACTCTGAGCATTTATAACTCTTAGCATTAGTAACTCTTAGTACTGGTCTAAACTCCTTCAGATGATACAATATCTGTAGCATCACAAGCATTGGTGCTATTTAATGTAGGTTATTAGCGATTTAATAAAATATATATTGTATAAATATTAATAAATAAATATTCATACAAACAGGGATGACACTTAAGCACATACCCTAACAGTTTACTCTGCGCATGCATCAGACGAGGATCTCAATTTGTTCTGTGCATGCGTAAGACAAGGATATAGGATGAGATAGAAAATAGTATGTTCAATGCTCTGCTTGAGGAGAATTTTGAGTACGACGAAGATTCCCCCTAGGTACTAGTTTAGTGTAAGTTTTAGTATAAATATAATATGTGATATTTCAAAATACGTTACATATTTTACCATGCTTAGTTAAAAAAAGATATAGCAGCTAGTTTCAAATATTAATACTTTGACATAATTTTTATAATTACTAAATATACAATTTTACGATTATTTTATATTACAAGTTTTATGCCAACTTATGATATTTGTATATGTTCCACGTTTGTTTATCGCATGAATTCTTTTGTATATTATTTGTAAGAGGCATATTTATGTTATAGATATTATAAGAATTTAATTTAATTTATTATAAAAAGATATATAAATATATAATTACTTTCTTTCTAGCCACTCACTGAGCTATTAAACTCATCCCTTTTTCATAAAATATTTCCTCTTCAAGTATTGCAGAACTCATAGAGTCCTGTTGAGTCACGTGACACTTTTGATATACATTCATATACACAAATATATTTATGAGACATCTAGTAAAGTCATATAAAAGTATATACTTTCATTCTTCATTGACTTTTCCTAATGAGTTTTAGAGAATAGTTAATAGCTCAAGGTCGCAGATCCACCCTGACATTAAAGTAGGGTTGGGGCGGTTCGGTTCAAGACTATCTGTGACTATGAATATAGGTAATTAGCAAGGTCCAATAGCAAGAGCTTCCTTACATGTAGTCTTAGAACTTATCTTAAAAAATTAAGGAACTAGTTACAAATTACACTAGTTAATAATCCAAATTGTAGCAAGCAACAACAATGAATCAAACATGAAAAGACCGTAAACAATCGAAGTTTCGAAGTTGAATACTATAAAGATCAACATCATAAAAACCTACATCCAAAAATATAACTTAACAATTTCTCTTATATGAAAATGATATTGATAAACAATAAAAGTCATTAGAAAGTTTTCATCAAAGGTGAACCTTGTAAGCAACCCTAGGCTCTAGCTGCCAAGAAGTTGTAAGTGGTAAAGTAAAAGTATATGAACTTATAGTAAAAAAAGAACTAATTTCATGTATCATAATTAGTTCTTAAAATTGTACTATCTATACTTTCATTAGTTTCATAACACTTTGTAGGAAACCTAAAAATTACCATTTAGATCATAGTACACTTAGTTCAAATGTTTGCTAAATCACAATTGAAAATAGATTCATATAAAAACTAAAAACCACCAAAATGAAAAAGTGTAATGAAAATTTGTTTCAACTTTTGAATTTTTATACAAAGCAAAGAGAAACTAGTATTTTTAGGAAATTACTATGTATCAGAAATTGGTAGAGGTTGACTAGCATTTTTAGGAAATTACTACGTATCAGAAATAGGTTGAGGTTGACATACCTTTACCCATGATGGTTCTATTTCAGTGGCTCTTGTCAAGTTGAAAGTAGAATCTATTAACATTATATTGAGTATCGTGTTACTAGAATAAAAAAAAACTAGTTGAAAGCTAAACCTTAAATCTTAAAGGTGAAAACATTTCTGTTAACTGAATATAATGTACAAGAAGGTTTGCTTTTGATAGAATATATGGACTTAAAATAAACTAAAAGTTAGTAGACAAATTTAAAATACAAGATCTTATGAGAAGTACTTGAAGGATGATATAAAACATATACTGTCATGTTATTTACAAATGACAGTATAACTATTAAGCACTTGGAGCATTTAAATTTCTGTTTAGATATGATGCATGAAATAAGCAAAGAGGGATATGACTATACAAATGAACATTCCAATACATCTGGTGAAATAGTGCTAAATGGGTGCATATATGTGATAGTGTATTCATTGAATAATTAATGTATGTTATCTATACATTTGCATAGTAGAATCAAAATCTAATTTTCTATTCAATAAACACATTAATTGTAAATCAATTATATTTAACAGAATTAGAAACTCACCCTTAAAAACTTTTGGTGAAGATTGAATTTCTAGAGCTCATATTGAAGTGAATAGAAGAATAATTATAGTTTGCAACAACCGGTGGGATTGCAGGAGCTAAAATAATAGCATAAAATCTCTAGTATAATCAATATTTATTCAACACTTGAGCTCTCCCAAATTTGGCCAAAAATGACTAAAGGGACTAAAATGCAACATTTGCCAACTTCTTTTCCTTTGGCCAAATTATGCACATCATAAATGAACTTTCATTTGTTTTTATTTTTCTATTTGCATGTTGCCAAGTGTTAAGCATAAGCAATGCAAATCATGGGTGACATTTGTCATCTTTACTGGGTGACATTTGTCACCTTTACTTTTTCATGCATGTGCTATATGTCACGTAACATGGACATGAAAATGCCACTTGTTAACCATTTAATTAATAGGTTTAACGCTTAAATTTTGACACATGAATTTCTTGAGAGATCCTAAAATAAATTCTATTTTTTGAAATTTTTTCAGATTGAACTGTTTTTCCTAATCTACTACTCAATGTTTAACGAGTTCACTTCATATTATGGGACTCTTTAGGTTTACACCCATTTATTTTACGAAACTCTTCTATAAATTTGTGAACAATGTCCCACACACACGTTATGGATATTACAGAATGACGCATTCAACTATGCAAGTTGAGGTCATCCATATACGTATAATCCTTCCATCACCTATATCATAGAAGAGAAAACATATAGATCATTATCGTTAAATCTCTATATGTTCAACAGTAAACTTATCTCTAGATTTGTGTTTTCGTTAACAATATCCAAAAACTCCTTTGTGATATTGTTTAACCTTATGAAAAACTCTTTTATGAAGTTTCTGCTTATGACCATAAGACTTCCTGAAATACAATCTTGGAGCCTTAGGATATACAAGTCACCCATATAAGCTGAAAAATTGAATCTCTATGCACACCAAACTCCATAAGCATTGACCAATACACAACGACACCCAAAGGTCAGACCATAAAAGGTCTCTGACATGCGTAGAATCAAAGTATGGTAGATCATTCACAAGCCCACCATGGTGCTTACGTAAAAGAACTATGAATACTACTCATCTCAAGAATACCTTCCATTGACAGCTCTATAGGATATCTATTGAAAGTTCTCATAAGTCTGTTCAATACACAGTCCTTATTGAATACCTGCATGCCTATACATGCTTCCACTAAATCCACAGTCTATTAAGACTAGCCATTTGCACAATCCAGATATAGACATACACTATTCCAGAACGTATATCAATCGACTTGTATCGACAACCATAGATCAGGAACAATATCTTTGATAACATACTGTATAATGACATTTACAACTCCTTGGAACTATATCATTACTAATATATTTTTAGGTCTTTGTCTCATTTTAGATAACTCTTAGAATGCTAACTCTTAGTACCTAAACTCTTTGAGATCAAATTTAAACTCATTTAAATCTATAATATCTAAAAAGTAACAAGCTTAATACTATATAATTAAATATTAATGATTATTTGAAATATTTATTGTATAAATATTAAACAATAAATATTCATACAAAGTTAGAATGGGACGTACGCACCATCTCTAACATCTGGAACACCATTAAGACCCTTCAAGCATGCATCGAAAAAAATAGCTCCTACATAGTTGCAATAAAGAGGATAGACTTGTCAGCAAAATAAATAAACATGATACAATAAAAAATAAATCAATATAGACATTAATTTGCAATTAGTTGATACGCTAAGGATTCACCAACAATCCTTTGCTTCTCTTGATATTCTCTCTTTAAATTGTTCTAATTATCTTATAATTGCTTTATTGGCTCAAAAGAGCATTAAGTTGTGTTAGGGTTTGTGCTTAAGTGTCATCCCTGTTTGTATGTATATTTGATATTTATACAATATACATTTTATTAAATTGTTAATTACATTAATTATATGGTACAATACTTGTAACGCTACTGGTATTGTATGATCTGAAGGAGTTTAATTCTGATCTAAAGGAGTTCAATTCAATTCTAGCGGCCATTATGGCTACTAACCAGTAACCATTTGGCCATTAGTTCTAGCAGCCAAAATGGCCTCTAACTAACAACCAATTTGGCCGTTAGACTTTGTCTTTTTTTTTATAGTTTTTTTAATTATTTTTTAAAAAAAATAATTGAGTGTTTGGATATAAGGTTAACATTGTTTGGATAAGGGGATAAATGTGTTTGGATATAAGGATAATGGTGTTTGGATGCAAGACAATGGCTATTTGGATAAAACAATATTAAAATAACGATATTACCCTTTTGTAACTAATTTTAACAAAATATTCCATAACAGTTGAGCATTAATGTCTATTTCTTAAACAAGTAGATTTTACTAAAATTAGGCCATACCTTAGGGGTATTTATGATAATATCCCTTATTTATATTTAGATATTATTGAAAATATATAATAGATGCTATTCATTCAATTTTATATTTTTTAATTTTAATTATTTTTCTTCAAATATCATGAAATTCCTTGATTATTATATATAACCTTGAACTTAGTATATAATATTTATATACAAGAGGATTAAGTTTAAATATAATAATCTAAATTAGTCATTAGTTTGAATGAAGAAGAAAACTTCATTTGGTGATTTTATCCAAATCACTAATATAGTAACATTATGGTAGAGGCACTTTATATAGTATGATTATGTAGGACCCGACCAGACGCAGTTTGTAGAGGTGGGCAAGTTAGGGTTTGGGAATTTCTAAACCATTTTCGAACCTGATCGAGACTTTTTTTGGGTCGGAATAATTCCTAACCCAACTTCGGGTCAGGATGGGTTGAGAATTCTCGATCAAAACGACATCATTTTGAGCGGTTTTTCAAAATAAAAAAAATTTGGGTTTGAGAAATTCCCGAACGGGTTTGGAAATTCCCAAACCTGACTTGACCCTTTTAGGACAACATTTTATGTCCTAAACATGTCTTGATTTTATTCCTGTTCCCGTTTTGACTCGAAGTTTTGAGATGGATCAGGTCAGGAACAGGGAAAACGCCCACCCCTAGTAGTTTGAATTCTTATGAAAAGTACCATTAATAATTAAGAATTCAAATAGCATCAACTGATGATCATATGTAGATCAATCTTAATTTTTTGTAATCATAAACTACTATTTTGTGTCACTGTATTATTAAAAATACTTGTTATACTTTGTCTGAAGAACGGGATAAATACTTTGTATTTTGGTAGCACAGTAAGATAAGAAGTTGAGAATGTAATTTACAGATATGGAGTATCTTCTTAATAGAAGTTAGAAAGAAGGTTTTCTTAAATGTTAGTTCTAGAATTAAACAGTTGGAACGTTAGATTTGTAACAAGTTCACAAATTAACTGTTCATTGATGAATTATTGGTACTTAAGAATAAAGATGTAATCAGAGGGATAAAATAATAATTTGACCTAACTGTAATTATGAACCATCTATGGAGGGTTGAATTGTATGTAGTAATTAAATCACTTAATAGATCTAAATTTTCTGAGTAAATTATATTTGCAATTTTAAGTGTACAATTATTAGTTTTCAGTAGAATAACATTGGAGTTAATAAATTGGATTAATTAATTGATCAAAATTTATTGGAACTTAAAATTATAGTTCTATAGATCCCCAATACCACATGTTTAGTTATTACAGTGAACAATTAAAAAGGCATTGTGTTATTACATAAATTATTTATATCTAAATTATAATTGATTAATTGAGAATTAATTAATTCTTGAGATAATATTTTATCCAATAATATTTAATTTAAAAATTAAATAGATAAAAATATAAGACAATTTTTGAAATTATTAGATTTTTCTCAATTAAATAGATAAAATTTTAAAGATAGTTTTGAAATTTTCAAAAAGTTTTTTTTTGTCTTCTAAAAACCACTTCTAACACAGAATTTCAGTGTTGGATGGGTATTTCTCCTAAAAAAGAGGAGAGATTTTATCCTCAAATTTTATTTTTAGGAAAATTAATTTTTGAGAAATTAATTTAATAAGATTTTTAAAAAGTCAAAATTAAAAGTCTTGTAATATCCAAATACTAGGCGTTATGCATGAACCAAAGAAAGTGAGACTCTCTTGGGCTCATATTTGTATCTCCCTAATTTTAGGGAGATAATTGTTTAAGTAATTAATTACTAAAAGCTATTAATTAATTAATTCAATTAAATTAAGAGTTTTAGTTTAATTAAAGTATTATAAAATAAAAAGATAGAGTGTTACAAAAAGAACATGATAAGAAAAGAAAAGAGTCTCACACATAAAAAAAAACTACGGATTGGGTATTTGTATTTTTATTTATTTATATGATGAATAGATATTTTGTATTTGAATTTTTGATTGTTAATTACACGGTCTTCTAAATTTAGGTTAATTGTTTTTATTTTTTATTAGATCAAAATTGTGTACACCAATAAAGGAGTATAGGATTTTTTAATATTTATTTGTATTTTAATGCACAAGTTTGGTAGAAGTACAGACTGAAATAAAAAAAAAAGGAAAAAGATGGAAAATTTAAAACAAATCAATTAAGAAGAAGATAAATAGGCATTGGGTAAATGACCCACTGTTGAGTCAATTAAATGGCTATGCAATGGCCAAGGCACCAATTGTTGGTTGCCCTGGCCTTGCACATTTCATGCAAGGTCTCACGACCTTGAATGTGCAGCAATCCCACCCACAGTTGTGGGTGGGTGTGGTCCCAAGGCGTCAACTATGGCACTGACACTCCAAGCAGTAGCTTTCATCTTGCAGCTCTAAGTGCATACAAGATAAAATAAAGCCCTTGTTGGACATAGGAGATTTAAATGCTAAATTGGACTTTGGTCTTTTTTGGCATTTGGGTTTGTTTTGAGAAACGTTTTTATAAAAATATCTAAAAGTTGGACTACCATATAGAGATGTACAATAGGGTCAAGAAATTTTCTTATGCCTACATTTATTTATACAGTTACCAAAAAAAAAAGAGAATAGAATAGCCTCATTTTGAACTTTAGAAGACCAAATGCAATTTGGCCTATATGCTTGTACCTATTATGAAATTTATTTATTTTTCTTCTATGGGTTGTAATTAAAAGTCTTATAGGACCTAATCAAAGATATATTAAATGTAAATTTATGTATTTAATTATATGATAGATTATAATATGATTATACATAATCACATGTTATGCATTTGTACCCACTCATATTATTGTAATATAGCATGCATACATGCCATAATTAGAATTTAAATAGTTTATTTTGTTATGAAAATTAATTTAATAGGATTAAACTAATGGATTAATTAGCATCTTCAAAACTTGTATAATTAATCAAATTATATAAAACAGATTTAATAGTTAAATTTTATAATTTCACATAGTTCTAAGTAACTTAAATAGTTTGATTTATGATTACTTAGAATAAATTAATAAATTATTGATTTTATTAATTATAAGATAATTAATTAAAGCTTATTTTTGAAGATCTAGGTTCATCTAATTGTTAGGCCCATATATCAAATAGATTAGCTATACTAATGAACCTAGGCTTAATAAGATTGGAGTTTATAAGGATTAATTAATTAAACCTGGTAATGATTTATATAAGATAAAATAATTTGTTAGGGTTATAAAATATAGATGTTTTATAAATTGGAAAACACATAATTAGAAATAATGAGTGGAAGAAGGTATATAACAATGAACCTATTGGTCTCCATTATTAGTACAACAATATGAGATATAGATGGCTCTTTGCGACGCCTTAATTTTGTCCTCCCTATAAAGGGTGTCCACTATGTCAAGGTTGATTGACTTTCTAAAGATAGGATTTAATTGATGTATTTTAAAATTGACCTACCCTGCAATGACAATTTTGATTTAGGTTAATATAATCTGAAATAATAGGTTACACTCACAGAGATATAATTAAGTGGTTAATTATATCTTGACCAAAACAAATGTTAATTTGTAAAAAAATGAAAATATGAGATATTTGAATTTTTCCATGACCTACCCTATGGCAGCACATTAATTATTGAATTGAATTATCATGGATTAGTATTAATTTATGTGTTTAAATACTATATATTAATGCATCACATTTACTAATAAAAATTTGCCCTGATATTTATTCAAGTATTCGTAAAATCGCTTTATTTATTTTAACATCATGTTTGGTACAAACCTTATAATAGCCTTCTTATTAAATAAAAAATTAATTGGTGATAATTTTGTTAAGTTGAAAAGTAATATAAACATTGTGTTGATTTATGAGGACCAAAAGTTCTTCCTCACAGAGGAATGTCCTTCTAAAATTGCAAGAAATGCTCCTCATAATGTACAAGAGTAGTATGACAAATGGATTCAGGCCAATAATAAGGCTTGTCAGCTTGAGTGGCATACTCAGGATGAAGCATGAGCACTTGGAGACCACACGTGAGATATGTGATTCTCTCTAAGTTATGTTTGGCTAGCAATTAGAACAAAGTTGCTATGAAGCTACTCGTAGCTATATGAACACCAAGATGAAGAAAAGAGTTTTAGTGCGTAAGCATATTTTGAACATGATCAACCTAATACATCAGATAAAGATCCATAGAGCCACCGTAAATGAAGAAACCCAAGTCAGCATCATTCTAGAGTCTCTTACTTTGACATTTTTGCAGTTCGAGATGAATTATGTCATAAACTAGCTCTTATATAATATGCCTTAACTACTTAATGAACTACAACTTTTGTGGCTATATCGAAAGATAATCTTAAAGAGGCTGAGGCAAATATTTCTAAAGCTAAGTTGACTTCCTCTAAAAGTAACAAGAAGAGGAAAAACAATGGAGGTAATTCAGGCTTTGGAAGAAAAGCCAAGAAAGCCTCTAACAGTGACAAGAGCAAGAAAAAGGACTCTAATGCAAAGAAAAAAAAATTTCCATTACAGAGTCAAACGACATTGGGAGAGGAACTGAAAAAAGTACCTCTTTGAGCTAAAGGAAAAGACGAATAAAAGTAAATATGATTTACCAGGTTTAGAAGTATGTTTAGTGGAGAAGAATTATCTTTTCAGATAATTGATTCAGGAACCACTAACCATGTTTGTTCTTCCTTATAAATGCTTAGTTCTTTCAAAGAGCTCACCAATTGAGACTTTATTATATGGGTTGGTAATAGGGCAATCGTTTTATTTTTGGTAGTGGGAGTAGCTTTATTGATTTTTTGGAAATTAGTTTTTACGTTTAAATAATGTTTATTTATTCTTGGATTCATAAGAAATTTTATTTTTGCTTCGAAATGCATGAATAATTATTTAGTATTTTTTTATAATAATGAGATTATTATTGATAAAAATAGTTTAAATATTTGTCATACAAAATTAAAAAAATGGGCTTTATGTTTTAAGGCTCGATAAGCCCTTATTGCTTAATACTAAATTGTTTAGAGTAGAACGCTCTAAATCTAATAATAAAAGGCAAAAGGTTTCTTCAGGTGATGACATGTATATTTTGCATCTTAGATTAGGTTATATTGATTTGAATATGATAATCAAGTTAGTAAAGGATAGTCTTTATGAGTGCAAAATCTTGGCACTCTTCATGTATGTGAGTCATGTTTAGAGAGTAAAATGACTAAAAAAACCCTTCTCAGCTAAAGGCAAAAAAGCTAAAGAGCCATTTAAATTTATACATACTGACATATGCGGTCCCTTAAACGTACAAGCAAGAGGTAGTTACGAATATTTCATCAAATTTATTAATGACTATTTGAGATACAATTTTGTTTACCTAATGCAAAGAAAACCTGAGACTTTTGAAAAGTTCAAGAAATTTTTAGCAGAAGTTGTAAAGTAATTAGGTAAAACACTTAAAACATTTTTATTTTATCGAGGTAGTGAATACCTTGACACAGAGTTCAATGATCACTTACTAGAGAATGATATTCTATCCCAACTCACAATATTTGGAACATTATAGTAAAATGGTGTTATAAAAAGGAGAAACAAACCTTGGTGGATATGGTTAGGTCTATAATGAGCTACTCTTTACTACCACTCTCATTTTGGGGAATTGCATTACAAATTACGGTCTACATTTTAAATTTTACCTTTTAAAAAGATAAAGCACACCCTTAGAGATGTGGAATGATAATAAACCTACTTTACATCATTTTCTCATATGGGGATGTTCAGCACGTGTACTAAAAGGAATGAGTGAAATGTTAGAACTGTGAATAAAAGTGTATTTGTTTATAGGTTATCCTAAAAGCACAAGAGGAGGTCTGTTTTATAGTTGTGAAGAAAATAAAGTGATTGTATTGACAAATGCCACTTTCTTTAAGAATGACTATATAGCAAACTTAAACCTCGCAGTAAGGTTGCATTGGAGGAAATGTTTTCTAATCAAATTAAACCTTCGCCGGTGGCAGTTAGTGAAACAAGTTTAGGAAACCAATACTCCTGATCAGAGCACCTTAGCACCTCGGCATAGTAGGAAGATAGTAAGACTATCCATTTATTACAGAGAGGATGGAGAGGCACAAGTAGTTGTATTCGACATAAGCCAATATGATCTATTGACATATAAACATACAATTGAGAATTTTGATAAGAAAAAATGGTAAGAAGCCATGAACTAAGAAATATTGTCAATGTGCTCTAATTCAGTTTGAGAATTTATAGATCCGCTTAAAGATGTCATGGCCATTGGGTGCAAATGATCTTCAAGAAGAAAAAGATATGGATGAAAAAATGGAGACTTTCAAGACAAGGTTGGTGGCAACAGGAGTGATCAAAAATCGGGTTTGGTTTGGTACGGACCTAAACCGAACCCAACCTAACCCGATCCAATTGGTTCTATGAACTGATCGGGTGATGCCAACCAAACCAGACCTCAATCAACCCAGTTCAATTCGATTCGATTTGGTTTAGTTTCGATTCGATTCTCTACTTTGGTTTTTGAGCTTTGGGCCTTTTTCTTTTTTCGAAATTTGGGTTAGGTTATTAGACTTTTGTGCTTAGGCTACTTAGGCTTAATGTGAAATTTTAATTATTTTGAGCTTATAATTAGTATTTTGCAGCCCACATTAATTTTTATAAATAATTTTTAAATTTAATATTTACACAAAACAAATGTAATTGTAATTTATAAGTTGTAAATTATAATTTTGAATTAGATTAATTAATTCAATTGAGTAAATTGAAATTAGAATTAAAATATACAAGGACACCCATTCAATTATGATTAATTTGTATAATTCATGAAATCAATCAATTAAGTCAATTGACTAAATTGAAATTAAAATTAAATTATACAAGAACACCTATTCAATAGAGATTAATTTTTATGATTCATTAGATCAATCAAATTTTGTGTAAATATCAATAGCAAGTCCAACTTAACTTATTTGAAGTTGTATGATTTATATACTTGACTACCAATGACGGGGATATGTGGTGATGTTTCTCATTCAAGCTCATTAGGGCTACTTAAAAATTATTGGTTGATATTAATACTGTATATCAATAAATGTATATTAAACTTTGACTTAATTCAAATATCAAATTTGCATTAAGTCCACGTTAGGGCTACTTGGATTTAATGCAGAATTTTAATTATCATATGCCTATAATTAATATTTTGAGGCCTAAATTAATATTATTTTTTGTTATAATAATTTCTAATAGCAAAGTTTTAATACTTATACCAAATAATTATGTAAATGTAAATTTTTATATTGAAAAATTTAATTTCAATTATATTAAGTAATAAATGTTATAATCCCAATTTTAATTACGTTAAATATTATAATTTCAAATTTAATTTTAATTTCAATCTCAGTTACATTAAATGTTATAATTTCGATTCCACTTTTAGTTTAAATTTTGTTAAATATTATAATTTCGATTCTATTTTCAATTTTAATTACGTTAAATGTTATAATTTCGATTCCAATTCTAATTTCAGTTATGTTAAATGTTACGATTCTAAATTCAAATTCAATTACATTAAAGCTTATAATTTCAATTTCAATTACATTAAAGCTTATAATTTCGATTTTAATTTTAATTACAATTACATTAAACGTTATAATTTCAAATCTAATTTCAATTACATTAATTAATTGTTATAATTCCATGTACAATAAATTAATTGATATTCATGTAATAGATCAAATAATTTAATTGAGTAAATAAGGCAAGATTAATTTGGTTAGCCAAAGAATACATGTAGAACCATCATTTCCTTTTTTTTGTGTAAATTTTTGACTAATTTCTTTTTTGATAATGTATATATGTAGAACTATTTGTTTTTTATTTGTAAATTTTTGACTAATTTCTTCTTTGATAATGTGTTTATTTCTTTTTATTTGTTAATTTTGGCTAATTTATGCTTTGATAATTAGATAATGTGTTTATTTGAATTAAAAAAAATGGTTTGCCAAGTGCCAATAAAAGAACTTGAACCCATGACTTCAAAAACATCCCCTGTGCCTTATACCAACTAAGCTATCTTCCAATTTTGTTTCATAAGTTTAAGCTATATTTTATTTAAAGTAAAACTCCTTGACAATGTGTTTATTTGAATTAAAAAGAAAAGAAATATGATTTGCCAACCAAAGGACTCGAACCCATGCCCTCTAATACAACCCTTGCATCTTATACCCACTCAACTATCCTTTAATTTTGTGATATAAATGTCAAATATATTTTATTTTTAATAGAATTACTTGGGCTATCCTTCTTTTTGTTTTGGATTTAATTTTTGGTTCAGTTTGAACCAGGCCAAAAACCAACTGAACCGATTAGTTTTGTCAAAACAAAAGTGATCAGTTCTTTACCTTAAAATCCAAACTGAATCAAAATTTATGATTCAGTTTGGTTCGGTTGTTCAAATAATTGAATTGGCACCCAGGCTTAGGTAGCAAAGGGTTATACCAAAAAAATAGAGTTGACTATAAGGAGACTTTCCTGCTAGTAGCCATGCTTAAATCCTTTCATATCCTCTTATCTATTGCAATATATCTTGACTATGAGATATGGTAAATGGACATCGAGACATCTTTTCTGAATGACTATCTTGAAGAAATCATCTACATGATGCAATTAGAGGGGTTCGTGGTAGAAGGCCAAGAGCAGAAGGTCTATAGGTTCATCAAGTCTATTTATGGACTTAAGCAAGCTTCCAAGTCTTGGAACTTAAGATTTGATGAAACAACAAAAACATATGGTTTCAAGCAAATATTAATGAACCTTATGTATACAAGTACATCAAGATTAAAAAATAATTTTTCTAGTGCTTAATGTCTATGATTGGGAATGATTTAGAAATTCTATCTAACACAAAGAAGTGGCTGGCTGAACAATTTGAAATAAAATATTTGGGAGAGGCGAGTTATGTCATTGTGATCTAAATTATTCGAGGTCGCAAGAACAGACTGTTAGCATTGTCTTAAACATCGTATATTGATAAAGTGCTTGTGCGATTTTCGATATAAAATTCTAAAAAGGGTTAATTACTGACTCGACATGAAATCGTTCTTTCTAAAAAGCAGTGTCCTAAGATATCTTAAGAGGAAGAAGATATAAGACAACTTTCCTACGCTTTAGCACTTGGTAGCTTCATATACATTATGTTATTTATAAAGCCTAACATTTGCTATACAATGTGATTAGTTAGTCCTTATAAATCTAACCCTGGATTGGCTCACTAGATTGTGGTGAAGCATATTCTTAAGATAGTGTCAAAGAAACATCTTGCAGACCTATTCACCAATACATTACCAGCTAAGACATTTGAAGGTCATATGGAGGGCATGAGTTTAATAGACATGTCTCACCTACTTTAAGGTAAGTGGGAGATTGTTAATGATAGTGCCCAAAAAGCATGTACTTATACTATTTTTATTAAATAAATAAAATTAAAATTTTATACTTGAAAAGTGATCATAATATTATGAAGTAAATATCAAAAAATCCTGGGTTAATTTGTGTGACCATAACCTTAATATAAAATTATTATATACAAGAGGATTAAGATTAGTGTTGGAAAATTGGTATAGATCCGAAAAAACTCGGAGCCCAGCTAAAACAAATTTGAGTTTTATCCAAATCTGGATCTAGGTTACTAAAAATTCACCCTAGATTAAGATTTTTTTCAAAAAACTTATTTTTAAAAAATCCTAAATTAATTCATAATCTTTGATATATATGAGTCTAATGATTGCTTTACAAAATAAATGCCCAAAATTTTAAATTTAACCTAAAAAATTAAAAAACAAATTGAAACAAGAATAAAAAATTATGAATAAAAATTATACAATACAAGTTTTACAATCTAAAAATGGTTTTATAAAATAAATTTCTAAAAGTGTAAATTTTACTAAAACAATAAGAAACAAATTGAAAAAAAATTGGAAAACAATTTTAAAAATCGAGTTCAACCCAGATCCAACCTGGCCCCAAAAACACCAAACTAATCCCAAGTTTTGAATTTGAAAAACAAATCTGGTCTAGATCCAAGTTTGGCAAAACCTAGACCCGAATCTAGATTTTACCATTCCTAATTAAGATTATGAAAAATAAACAGAAAAACGTCTATAATAAATTAACTAAAGTTTAGAATCTTTAATTAAATATTACTATGCAATCCATAAATATTGAGAATGTGGTGATTTTATCAGGATCGTTGATGTAGTGACATTATGATGGATGCACTTTATATAATATGATTATTTAAGATGTGACCAGACATGGTATGAATTCTTATAAAAATATCGTTATTAATTAATAATTCAAATAACATCAACTAATGATGATATGCAAATCAACCTTAATTTTAAGTAATCATAAACTCCTTTTAGTATCTCTGTGTCATTTGAAATACTCGCTACGATTTGTCTGAAGAATATGTTAAAAACTTATATTTTGGTAACATAGCAAGATAAGTAGTTGAGATTATGATTTATAAATATAGAATCTATTTCTTCTTAACAGAATTTTGAAAGAAGGCTCTCTTAAGTGTTTGATTTGAAATTGAACAGTTTGAGCGCTCAATTTGCAACAAGTTTACAAGTTAACTATTCATAGTGAATTAATGGTATTGAAGGATAAAGAAGTGATTAAATGGGAAAACGGTAATTTGACCTAGATTTAATTACGAACCATCTATGAAGGATTGAATTGCATGTAATGATTAAATCAATTGACTGTTTTAAATTTTATGAGTAAATTATATCTGCAATTTCGAAAGTATAATTTTAGGTTTTTAGCAGAATAATATTAGAATTAATAAATTAGATTAATTAATTTAAGAGGTTAATTAATTGTCTAAAATTTATTGGAGTTTGAAATTGTAAGTCCATAGGTCTCAAATACCACCTCTTTAATTATTATAGTGAACAATTAAGAAGGCATTGTGCTATTACATAAATTATTTGTGTGTAGATTATAATTAATTAATTCTTGAGATAATATTTTATCCAATCATATTTAATTTAAGAAATAAAGTAGATAAAACTCTAAGATAATTTTTAAAATTATCAAAGAGATTTTGCTCAATTAAATGGATAAAACTTGAAAAATTATTTTTGAAATTATTAAAAAGTTTCTCTCATTCTCTCTCTCTCTCTCCTTGGAGCATGTCCAACACAAAGGGATTTCTTATGTGTTGAACATGTGTCTTTTCTCAAAAGGAGGAGAGATTTTATCCTCTAATTTTTCTTTTACAAAAATTAACTTTTGAAAATTTATTTGATAAAAAAGGTCAAAATTAAAAGTATTGCAACACCAAAATATTAGGTGTTATATGTGTACCAAAGAGAGTAGGACTCTCTTTGGCTTACGTTTTTATCTTCCTTATTTTAGGTAGATAATTGTTTAATAATTAAAACTTTTTGTTGTTAATTAATTTATTCAATTAAATTAAGAGAGTTTCATTTTAATTGAAGTATTATAAAAGGAAGAGATAGAGTATTATAAAAATGATGAGATAAGAAAAGAAAAGAGTCTCACACATAAACAAAGACAACACATGCCAAACACAAGAAAGAAATACATGAATTGTTTTTTGTTGTATTTGGAAGCCAACTCTTCCAAATCACCGTGATACAAGAGACTTGGTTTAGAATCCTTCGGTGAAAGAAAATTAAGTGAGGATTTAAGGTATATTCTCGATTCTTAATTTCTTTCATTTTGAATTATACACCCAAACCATACATTTATAAAGATTTAATAAAAGATAATAAAACTACGAATTTGATTTGTCTAACTTGAGCACAAGGAATTTTATAGATAAACTAGGTCTCAAATTATAAGAAGTGTGAGAGCTAGCTTACATAATTAATAATGGAGAAACACATGTGTTATAATTTGTTTAGGAATTGTTATAGGTGTTGTAGAACCTATGTGAAATGTGTAGTATGTGATGCAAGTCTAGGGTTTTAGGTTATAGGATTTCTAATTTTGAAGCTTAAAGAGAACTCATCTCTTGAACTTTGTATTTTTTCGAGTTAATAATATATTTATAGAGATTTCAAGCTATAGAGCAAATGTAAAGATGCTGTGATACTTGTGTTCTTTTGTGAAGAACATGAAAAAAACACAGTGTATAAGATGCCATATGTGTTAAGAAAGTAACAAGGCAAGTAAAATGTGTGATAGGGCTTTTAGGGTTATCCTTTTTTTTTTTTCTATTTCACATAAAATATGAGAGTTTTTATAGTGCTAAGGTTGCGTATTAGGTCAAGACTCCTTATTTAACTTTTTATCCTCATAGAATTTAGGTTATTTAATGTATTACAACTTTTAAAAAGAAAAAAAAAGGAATTGATTAAAGGGAAAAGGACATATTGACCCTTAAGGTTTGAGGAAAGGGATATGCAAATAATTAAATTTTTAAAAATTTCATTTACACCCTTGTCAGATAACCAACTCTGTTAAATTTAACTGAAAATCTGTTTAAATTAGTAAAATTACTATTATGCCCCCATTATAACTAAAAGAAAGTCTAATTCAATTAAATGCTAAAGTGGGATTTGAATCTTGACCTTATAAATAAAAACCAACACTTTAACCAATTAAACAATTCTAAATTTTTTAATTATATATGGGTTTAAAATCTATTAATATATTATTCTCAATTGAACTATTGAAGAAATGGGACTTAAATTGCTAACCTCCAACCACCGTCATCTACTACATGCCGATATCCTTGATTGTCGTTGACTAGCATTAACCGTTGTTGATTGCCATTAATGGATGTTGATTATCAGGCGTTGATCAATATTGATCGGTGACCGTTCACTAACATTGACTGATGTTGATCGGTCATTAGCCAGTGTTGGTTGACATTAACCACTATTTATCGCCATATTGGTTGTTGATTGATGTTGATCGTTAGCTGTGACTAGCATTGAATAACCGTTAACTGATGTTAACCAGCTGTCGCTGACAATTTTTTTTAATTTTATAGTAAAAAGGGGTGATTTTTTCATTTTACCCATTTTAGCGTTAACTGTAATAGATTTTATTGTCTAACAGGGTGTAAATAAGATTTTTTAATACGTAAAGGTCTGCATGTCCCTTTCCTTTAACTATAGAGGTTCAAATGTACTTTTTCTTTTAATAAATAAAATTTGTAACATATAATTTTATTCTTGATAAAACACTAATATGCTTATTAGTTACAAGTTAAATGAAGAGGTTACCATGTTTTATTTTAGAAAGGATTCAAAGGGCCAAATATTGTCTTATTGAAATTATGTTTCCCCATTAGCCTTAATAACATAGGCTTACCCTTAGTTTAGGCTAAATACCTCTCAAGTAGGCTTTAGTCTAGGGAACCATATGCTTTAGGCTTTATTTAGTACAATATTGTGCCTATCAAAACTACGATTCATAGGTTGAGCTTAGGAAAATCACTTGGCCTACATCTCTTACTATATTATACATATCTTAATATGTATGTGGGCTTGGACTTGGGCTTTTGTAAATTTTTGAACAATAAATGTTTATTTATTATATATAAAGATTCTTTTTGGAAGTTTTTATTTTAGTTTTTTAAAAAAGGTATCATATTAGGTATAATGCTCAAATGATTAAGCTTAAATTGGTCATATGCACGTGTTATGTATGAAGAAAGGTTCAAGAACACATCTTTAGGTCAATGTGGATAATATGTTACAGGGAAAAAAATGATATCTTATTATCACAATGAATCGTAACATCAAAGTTGGCACATAAAATTTTTTAGAGCTAATTGTATCACTTCAACTAATGAGAGTTACTCAACATATGTCCACTCAAAAACACTAGAAGACTTGATAGTCTCATCACTTGTAGGTGACAGAAGTGACATCCACAATTTAAAACAATGAATAAGTCTTAATTATCTCGGCAAGTACATGCAAAATCATTTTAGGTGAGAATTGTTTTTTGTTGAAAAGACTTAAGAGAGGTTACAATTAAAAAATGGCAAATCCAAGTCAAAACATAAAAGAATATTGAACAACTCCTTATTATCTGGGCAGGTATGGGAAAATTTATCTTAGGTGAGATTACTAAGCTAATTTGTTCCAAACTTCCACTAAACATCTATTAGCCTTCCTTTCCTTATAATTTGATTAAAACCTTTACATTGCATTAGTCACTCTCTTCTCATATTTTGTACCAAAACCTAAAAAAACCTTAGTAGCTATGCATCTATTTTAGAGTACAACATACTTAAAAATCAATTCCCAATAGTCTCATATAATTAAAATCAAAAGGTAAGTTCTCTTTAAACTTAAAAAATTAGGGTTTCCTATAGCCTAAAATCCTAGTATTTTATTTCATGCAAAATAACTCAAACAAATTTAAATCATTCACAATAATCCTTAAACACCCTCCATCAATCATGTTTCACCATTATTTACTTTACATGCCTACCTCATAAACCCCTTATAACTTCAAATCGATTTTGCTTAGATTAATCACTTCTACTTAATAACACCAGAGCAAATTCGCAATACAAAGTTACTCTAGGTGCTTTTCAAAGGTATGATGGGCCTTATTTCTAAACTTATAGGGTGAAGAGTTTGGATTGTTACTAGCAAAAAAAGGGAAGAAAAGCTCGTAGAGATTTTTGTAAGCAACATGTTGAGCGAGTACGAAGCGTAACTAAAAAATATTGGATAGTCTCATTCATCAAGCTCGTAGAAGCTACGAAGAAAACTACTTTGTCAGTTAAGATTTCTTCTAGCACATAGTAAAGACCCATTGAGAAGAAAAAAATAGTTCCACAAGCTCTATATATGGAAAATCGAGCCAGGACATATGGTAAACAACCTTAGAGAGAGTGTCTTGAACTGCAAACCACACCAGTCAGCAAGGAAGAATTAAATGCCCTTTTGGATTAGTGGATATTAGATAGTTCATACAACCTTTTCCCCAAAAAGGATAAGATGAGCCTTAACCTCTGTAGCTTACACCAAATATTCAACCATCCTATTATGCACTAAAGACCCTTTTAGAGGATGATACACAATAAGATCAAAGACCCTAGAGCTATGTAACAAACCATAGGCTATAGATTTTAACCCACTCCCAAAATAGGGAAGAAAGAATGGGTATAGTAAACCTACTGGACTACACTATAAATGTAAGACCTAAAAATAGTAAGATTACAAAAGAGGTAGTTGAATTTATCCAGGAAAGAAAACCTACGAAGGTAGAGGAAAAGCTAAAATATATAGTAACCACTTATCCATAACCGGTAAGAATACGTATTTATATATATATATAATATTCATATTTTATTTTTATGTTGATAGTACTTAATTTATGTATTGTTATTAGTACTGTTAGTATAGATTAATGACCTACTATTAGTATTGGGTTTATTTGTAAGAATTTAGATTTATTTTAGGGACCAAATTGTAATACTTTGAAAGTTTTAAGGGCTAATTCCAAAATACTAGAAATTAGCCTCTTAGTATAAAAATACACATTTGTAACCCTAATTCACTCATTTTGGTTGAGCCACCTCTTTTAGAATGAAAAAAGAGAGAAAGAGAGGGGAGAGAAAGAGAAGAGGAAGAAGAAATTTGAAATTTAAGTTTTAAGAGGTATATTATAACCCTTTTCTTAGTCTCTTGGTTGTTAATTAAGTTAATTCCTTTAAGTTTTTATTTCTGAAAAAATGAAAAATTGGGGATTTAATGTGGATTTTGTAAGATATATTGAGAATTGATGATGATTATGTAGATAACTTAATAAATAATGATGAATTACAGAATTTCTACTTGATAGTTTCTTGATCTGGAACTTTTATAACTTGTTGTGCTTCGATTCTGGTTTTTGCTTTTGAGAATATGAAAATATATATGTCTAGAATCATTTGATAATTTGAATTGATTTAAAATTCCAAAAACTGAATTTTTAGTGAATTTACCAAAATGACCCTAAAATTCTGGAAATTTTCTGTGTTAACAGTATGATACAGTGAAAAATAATTTTGTTATGCTGAATAATCTTCAAAAATTACAAATTTCTATAATATGATACATTTATATGTCTAATATGATATATTAAAAATTTAGAATTTAGATCAATGTGGTCAAATGTTTATGATTTTGTAAAATGTATCAGCTTATTGCAGTATTTGATTAATAGATTTTTAAAGCTATAGAATAAAATAGTTTTAAAATACTTTTGACATGGATTTTGAAGTGAAATATTTATCATGGATTTAGATATGTGTCAAGAGTAATTATGTGATAGTGTTATAATTTTTGAATTTATAAAAGTAGGAGATTGAATACTGTTCAGTAAATATCTTAATCCTGTCGGGATAATAGTTTGGATTTGATGGTGTTTATAAAATGGATTGTGTAGGAATTATGGTATAATATTTATATATAAGAAGGATATATGCGTAAAGAATGATTTATTCTAATTTTGGACTAATTGAACATCATTTGATGTATAATAAAAATTTGTTAAATGTAAGTGATCAGAATGACAGATTTTGAGAAACCAAGTTATTAGATCAATTCGATGTGTTGAGTGAAATATGTGTAATTTTGTAAACTATTTAAAATATTTTGTGTGAATGGTGAGGCTTATGAAAGGATTAATCTTAATTGATAGGTTAAGGAGAATTAAGCCTTGTAATCGAAAGTGCTAAGAGTTGTATACTAGACTTTTACAGAAATCACAATAAACATAATAATTGTTTATGCATGAATTTGTGAATGTCCCTTGTAATATATTTATGTTATGTCAAAGTATATTTTGATATGAAATGTGAAAGAAATGTTTATGAATGTGACCATTGAAATTGCGCATGGACATACATGTGTTTATGAAAGTGAGCTTTTAAAATGAAATTTGTTTAACAAAGAAAGCTTTTGAAGTGGAAAATGTCCATGAGATACGTTTTGTGTTTTAAGGATGTTTGAACTCACTATTTACTTAGTAGGCACCTTATGTGATTTGTGTAGCCTTTATGTGTGGTCTTTTCTTCTCGATTGATATGTATTATATGTTCCGTATGTAGGGAGGATCTTATTGATACCTAAAGGAAGAGTGAGTCATCACATTTATATAGTGGCGTATTGGTGCATGTGAGAGAACTCATCGATGATCAGGGTGAGGGTTTGTCTCTTACCTTCGGGCATGAACATTATATATGTGTAATTTAAACCTCACTTGTGCTATTCCTCTCATACGGTATGTCATCGATGGATGACATTTGGCTCATTATGTGATATGTGATATGGAAGTCCTACTAAGTAGTAGTTGAGTAATGATATTCCTATTATATGTTTTGAAAGAATGTGTAAGTGCTTACCTGACATGTGATTTGATAAGATTATAATTTTGATTTATCACAGCATATCATACACATGCATTGTGTACATATATGTATTTGTATTTTGATATATGAAAAATTAGTATGCTTACTGAGTTTTATACTCATTATAGTTTATGGTGATTTCAGGTAAATAAGGTACATATATACTCAACAGATTTGGCAAAGCTTCTGCTGTCCTTTGGGTTCCCTAAGTTGCTAGGTTGCTAAATGTTTCATTTGTGGTCTCATAGTTTAAGATATTTGATTTATCCCTATTAAATAAATATTTATGTATTATATTATTAGGTGTGATTGTATTTGGTTTATATTCCTCCAAGTATATTTATGGATTAGTTTTATGATGAACCTACTAGCAACTTACTAAGGATTCATATGTAGAATTCAAGTTTGAAAATTTATACAACATTAATTATGAGTACACATTATCGAATGAGTGTAAGTTATATCGTGTGTCAGATCTTTTGGGTCTAGGGCGTGGCAAAATACCTTATAGTAAAGGCACTACAACGAAACTGTAAGTTTAAATCCTTGTTCCATTAACTTTGGTGTAAACTTGAGGCACATGAAGCCACTACAAAAGGACTCCTCAACATCTCAATACCATGGACTATAGTGTTATATGACTGAGGCTTAAATTAATTAAACTTACTTGAAAACTACTGATGTAATAGTCTTCACCAATAAAGACATGAAGGCATAATACCCAAACAATAGATGCCCTTTATATCTAAAAGTTAGAATTAATGATGTGCCAATCAGAAAGGCTTAAATTGTATAGGAGTGTCGATCAACATCATTCTCATAACAATGCTATAAACTGCTAAAATCCATTTAAGTAATATTATTGAAAAATGATCTATAGGTATGATCCAATTCAACCTGAAAGTAGAGTAATTGAATGCCTCTACTTTATTTTTTTGTATCTTAAACTTTAAGGTCGTATGTCATATATTAGTTTATAGGCCATTACACATAAGTTGACGATATCAATGTACCACTAATGCATCAAAAGCAAGATTAGGAGAAAACTAATTAAAGGACCTTTTGCACCTTCTAGTTAGTGCTTAAGTCAACATCAATGTACTACTAATGCATTATTACCAATCTTACTTCTTTTCACTAGGGAAAAGTTACCTCATGAATGCCCAACATATAATAAGCTTAACAGTGGCTCAAGTAATATATTGGCCAAGCCAATAGGAACACAATTATCAAATGATGACAAGCATGACACGCCTCGTAGCCCAGAGCTGTAGGCAGCAAAAAAAAAAAAAGGAGGATTTCCTTGAAATGGAGCTTTCCAAGAAGAACCAATGCCTCCTAAAGAGATCCAAGCCTAAACACCTTATTGTCAAAAGTAAATATGTAATAGACCTATCATCTACTGCTTATAATGGTTTATGGGGCCTAGGCTATCCAAGGGGAGGGGCACCAATGACATATTAGGAAGAGAGCTTTTGCATAAGTATTTCTACGGCCATGTAAGCACTTATAATTTCAAGGGATGAAATTTCTCTCGTTGTAAAATGCATGAAAGTAGTTCTTCAGTAGTCATGGAGGAGCTAAAAAATGTTGACTTGTGCACTAACTAGAAGGTGCAAAGCCCGTATTGATAAGCACTAATCTTTCGATGAAAGAGAAAGGGAATGCTAAATTAACTTGTTAAAAGAATATAACGACATTTTTGTATGAAGCTACGAGGAGATACCTAGCTTAGATCCTTAAATTGTCTGCCATACTCTTAATGTTTAAGCTAGAGTCAGGCTAGTTAAGCAACCTTGTCATAACTTTCAGCTTGACATAAAGCAAAAAATCAATATGGAGGTTGAAAAGTATATGGACGTTGAAGTTGTGAAACTTATCAAGTATCCCACCTAGTTGACCAATATAGTGCCCGTGATGAAGAATAATGGCAGGATTCGCATGTGTGTTTTTTTTTCTAGGACATAAATAAGGCTTATTCGAAAGATGAATTTCCATTTACAAATATGACATACTTATCGATTCCACTTTAGAGCATGGAATGTTATCATTCAAGATGCCTTCAATAGCTAAAATCAAATTAAAATGAATCCAAGAGACATGAAAAAGATTACAATTTAACTCTTTTAGGATATTTGTACAATATTGTCATGAGTTTTGCCTAAAGAATATAGGACCCACTACCAAAGATCCATGATTGTTGTATTCTATAATATGATGGGTCTAGAAATGAATAATTATGTGGACAATTTAGGAGTTAATTTTACCACCCAGATAGAACACTTGCATAAATAAGAAAAGGTATTCAAATGGTGTTGATTGTACATATTTAAAATAAACCCTAATAAGTGTGCCTTTAGGGTCTTTAAAGGTAAATTCCTCAACTTTCTAGTCCACTAAAGAGACATCTACGTCGATCTAGCTAAGATCCAAAGCATTTCATTAGTGCCATCTTTGCAGACTCAAAAAGACTTGAAAAGCTTGACAGGCAAGCTCTATTGCATTCAAAGATTCATTCCTAGACTTATTACCTTGATCTCTAATTCACTCATGTGCTAAAAAAGCATCTTAAATACAAAAATTAGAAATAAAAACAAGCAACTTTTCTAAAAATCTAGTAAATAATCTTGGCACTACTTACCATGAATGCTCAAAACAAAGGGAAGCCACTATACATCTATTTTACTGTAACAATTAAGGCTATAGGTGCCTAATATCTTAAAGAGATGATTAAAAACAAGACCAATCCATTTATTATGTCAATTAGTAGCTATTTGAGGGGAAAAAAGAGATATTCTTGACTTAAGCACATATGCCTTGCCTTAATATATGCTTTGCAATGGCTAGCATCATTTCTTGGAACATCTACTTAATTTCATAACAAGAACTGACCTTATCCAATTAATACTTAGACTAACATTATCTAGTAAGCTGGCATGATGGCTTTTAATCTTCACAAAATTCAACATTACTTGCATTGTTCCAAGTGTAGTTAAGTGACAAGTCATAATTGATATGATCAAAACATTTTATATAAATCAAGAAGAATCATTGTTAGAAGCAGTACCAGGGGCTTTGCCTGAACAAGTATCTTGCCATAAATGAAATAAGAAATTGGTGGAAACTCTAATTTGATGAATAAACCATTGTTATTGCTAGTGGCATAGGTTTTATAATCAACAATCTAGAAAAGTAAGTCCTAATTTTTTTTATTTTAACTTTAGTTTCCCTATCTAAAAATATTTTAGAATATGAGGTAACACTTATGGGCATAATTACCATCTTAATGATGAGTGCAAGAAAAAAAAAATCAAATTGAACAAGGACTTTAAATTTAGTGGGCCAATAAAACAAGTGCGAATTTGCTGTCCAAAAACTAGCTTTGGTGCCATAGAGAATTGTGGTTCAATAACTAATGGCTAGGTTTGAAAAAGCCACAGTGGAGCACATTGCACAAGCAAAGAATAAGTGTGTAAATGCCTTAGTTACTTTGAGAGCTAAAATAGAGCTAGCCATTGAATCAGCAAGCATCATAGTTATAAAGTGTAACAAATATGTCTTTTGGCAAGTCAAAAGCTAGACACAGACCAAGTTGTGGCAATTGACTAGTAAGAATCTATCTAACAAGCACTAAGAGCTCGAGGGAAATTCCTTGTCTCAAAACCCTAAAGGGCTATACTTTGGTAATAGGAAATCTCCCTAAACGATTCCTTGGAGGAATACTCATGCAATGCATCTATAAGTAAGAAGGACAGTAATTATTATAAGATATATATCAATCTATCTGCAGTATAGTACATATGCTCTACTTATATAAAAAACACAAAGCATTAGATACTATTGGCCAAAGATGAAAAACCAAGCCATACAAGCCAACTATCTAAACTATCAGGTCGTATTCCACAAAGAAGAGGTGTTTATAGCTGTAGTTGTAGACAATTGGTAAATAACTTACATGGAATACTTTCTAAAAGGCACATTACCTCTTAATTACACAAGTGTTAAAGAAAGCAAATAGATTGCCAAGTGATATTTCATAAAGAACAAAGTCTTCTTCTGTAAAGCCCAAAAGGATATGCCTCAAGATGTTTGGACTTTAAAAAAGTACAAAAGGTGCTACATGAAACCTAAAAGGGATAATTATAGTACCACTTACTCAAAATTGGCAACTATTAGTCTGACATGTAGAATTTATTAGATCTATATTAATTTATAACATAAATACTTCACAACCTTGCAAGATATGCTAAAACCTTGGTTCTACACATGAAAGATGGATCTAGTTGGCCCAATTCACCCACCTGTTAGAGGGTGCATTTGGATATTTTTGGCTACATATTACTTTTCTAAGTAGGTTGGGGAAATCTTATTAAAAAGGCTAATCAATGCAATCATATCAAACTTCTTATAAGAACACATCATCTGCTGCTTTGGCATCCTGTAAAATATCATTAACAATAATAGCATGCATTTTATTAGTAAACAAGTTAATGCCACTTTAGGGCGATATGACATCAAGTACAAACGCTCATCGCTATACTACCTGAAGGTAATGACTAGGTTGAGGCTACCAATAAAACACTGTTAAAGAAACTCAGCAAAATCATGTACAAATACTTTGAAGACTAAAGCATACCCCTCAATAACACCCTTTGGGGTTACAAAAGTTTGCCACACGAAGTCACTAGTTGCTCCATGTACTCTCTCGTATATTGGTTTGAAGCCATAACACTAGTTGAGCCATCTTTACCTATTGCAAAAGTGACACTCTTATAAGGTAGCTCTCAATTCCTATGACTAATCTTATGGGGTAACTTGAGGCCATAAATGAAAATGAGAAAGTGCTCAGAGGTGCAAGGAACTATACCAGTATAAAATAGCTAAGGTGCACATTATTTTTATCAAGGAGAAGGGTATTAACGTGGGTGATTTTATACTAAGGATAGTAGAGTATTTTAGGAAAAATATAGCTCCACCGTTTAAGTTTATACCATAGTTAGAAGGCATATATGTTGTTAAACTGCTCTACAAATCTATTCAGGGGGTAAAACTGTGAGAAAATCACTTGAGTTTGGATGAACCTATGTAATCAGGCTCAAAGGTAAACATCTAGCAACTGTGGTTTGGCTTTATAGCCTTGGTGATAATGGTTCAAGGTAATATTCGTCTTTCATTGCCTTTTCAAGCAGTTTCTTCCAAGTACTTTTTTTTATTTAGATCATTGTTTTCAGTTGAGTTAGTATTACAATTGTGCAACGATAGAAGATACCTCTATTTCTTTTTATATTTATATTATCTTTTACATTAAGTTTTTTTGACATAAATTCTTAGATCAAGATATAGGGAAAAGTTTCATGCATGCATGTGAACTTTTATGGATTTATATATTTTTATGTTGGGCATGATTTGCTACCGTGTCATTGCTATAGTTCTGCTAAATGCAAACTTATGGCTGGTTGAGGAACAAACACAATTCAAGTTGCCCTTTCAAGCAAATAAATTATTTTCTAAATTTTGATGTATGTTATCATCCTTTGAATTTAAACCACTTTTCTTTTTATCTAAAGATCATATGTGGTTTTGATCAAAAGCTTTTGTAGAACAGCATGGCATGAAAAGAAAAAAGAAACATATCATATGCAACTGGATGACTAATTTCAATTGATATGTAATAGGATTTGAAATTAATGTAATAGTAACTAAAAATCTTCAGTTATGCTTTGATCTTATTGGCTGCTAGTCCCAACACCTCGAGACCATTCCTCTTCCAAATGTAAGAGTGATTAACATTTGGATTATCTAGGTGCATTTGCATAACACTTTTTTTTAACTTATTTAGAAGATGGGTTTTATTATCATTGAAATTGGATAACTTATTTATTATTGTAATTATGTGATGCAGATTAAATGGATTTACCCAACTGCCTCTAATCAACCAATGACTATATTTTTCGGCTTTCCATCCACTGCTTATAAGGATAGTTTTCTGTTCTATTATTATTCTCTTATTGTTTTATTTAAGATCAACATAATTCTTTCAAAAGTTTATTGAAGTTAGAAAGAATAAAAGATTAGCTATCATAGGACTGCACCCTCATCATCTTTGTTAATGCATGGAAAATGAAGATTCTTATTAACACATTAGATGGAAATAATGCTTTAATCAAAATACTTCTGGTTGAAACATTGATTAAAATTATTTAAGATCCTTATTTGATGTAAATCTGGGTTTGATGTGAGAGATCTTTCAGAAGAGGCTCCTGATGATCTAGAGGGTTTAGATGTTGCAGCAACACATGTTGCAAATTTATTATCAACAGAGCCAACTTACAGTAAGTTTCCTTTCTCAGATTTTAGATGCCAATTCACCTATTCCCTTTTTCAAGAAGCCAAGTTTTCAATATTTTACTATGTTAACTTGGCAATCAAATTGAGAGTAAGAGCTTTGTAGTTTCTTGTTTCGACAACAATTATATATTGTTAACCTTAGTTTTGATTTGGGTCTTTGTTATGAGCTCATCTATATAGGGTACTCATTATATTGAGCATAGAACTAGACTTATGTAGAAATCAATTCAGTGATCTGCATATGGTACACATATATCTACAGGGTTACTCCAGTTTTATACTCTGAATCTATTTTAAGATACTAGCTTGTTTTTCAAATGCATCGAGAAGCTTATTTCGCAATATACTAAATTTCTAGAAGTTAATCTTACAATTAGCATCTTGAATCTTATGTAGTAGTCCTAGTGGTCATCCTAACAATAACTTTTCCTGGCATAGTTAAACTTGGCGTTGAAGGTTTCAGTGTAGGTGCGACAACCTTACTATACTTTGTAACAACGGGTGGCAATGGGGCATAGGGGTGGGATTACAATTCCCATCCCTATACTCAAATGGTTTGAGGATCTTTATGTTGGTTTGGTAAATAAAATTTTTTTGTTTATAAAAATAAACGCAGCGGAAGTCAAATCGTCTTGTTCACAATTACATGTATAGGGATAGAAGATTACCTCAATTCCTCGCTATAACAAATTTTGAATTGAATGGCTGTAATCTTCTCTATTATCCTCAATCTTCAAACTCAATGCGTGTGGGTGCGTGGATATTATTTAATCTTTAAAACAACTAATATCCAAATCTAAGAGAATGGTATTAACTAAATTCTTTTTCCACATAAGAATCCGTAAAAGAATTTTTTCTTTGAATGGTTATAGTCCACTTTCTTATTATATATCTCCCATATATATAGGGATCTCCCTTGGATATTTAGAATTTGATTAGGATTAGGAAATTAGAGTTTGATTAGGATTTGAGTTAGTAGAGGGATTGCAAAACCCATGGGTTTCTTAGCTCCAACTTAAAAGGCCTAGTCTTTATTATCTCATAATACACCAATTCTTCTAATTTAACCCCAAACTATTCCACTAAAAGCCAATGGTTGTACTCTAGTAACCCAAGTTATAAAATAAAAGCTCATTTAATTAAAACTACTTTTAATTAAATTGGGTTTGGTCTTTAGATCAACAATAACCACTTAATTGACCTTCTAATTAATGTCTATAATTAAAGCTAGGCCTTGAAAAAATGACTTACCTCTTTAATTACTTATTTATCCCTAAGTCACTGAATGCTCTAATGATCACTTTTAATATATCTATATTTGTAAAAAAATTTACAAATAAATATTATTATTCAATAAATAATTTATTAAATAAATTGTGGCCACAGATTCTAATGATCAAGTACTGCAAACATCTTAGGTGTACATTAATTATTCGATTCCATCTTACAAATATATGTTCCTACGACCCATGAAAATATATCTCAAAGCTATCAAGGTTTTAACCGTTTATGTAGATCTCATCCGTGATAACACAAAAGATATAACGCATGAATGTTAGTTCATTACCTGCTCAGGATTAAGATCAATCAAGCTTATTAAAGCTTTTGTGAATTAAGATCTACAATATTTAGTTAACCAGATCAAAATTCACTGTAGTCCTGTTCAATGTATTATATACATTAGTTTCTCTACTCGAAATCTCTACTTCGATTATCAAGGTAAATAATCCACTATAAGAAGCAGAAAAACTACAACCTTACATAATGAAATGCCCTTTTTCATTAATGGTTGTAAACATGATTTAATTTATAAAGAACTTGTGATCTATACCCTCTATATTAGCATCATATGCCTAATACATAGATCACATACTTTATAAATATGGGCTCATTAATGTATGCTTAATTATATGTATGAATAAACTCTATTAATCTAATAAAATGTTATTACACATGCTTTAAGGGCATAAAATAACATAAATTATCTAACACTTTATACCTACTCCATACCCGATATATGTAATTTGGGATTGGGATTGAGGATCCTCAAATGGGGATGGGGATTCCCGCAGGTACCTTATACACGAATGTTTTTTTATTTCTTAAATATTCTTTTATTTGCACCGATTTAATTTTATAAAATAATCTTTTATCCCGTACAATCATAATATAATAAAAAACTTGTAAACATCACATGAAAATATAAATTACATCGAGTCTTTAACTATTAATTTTAAAAATCAATAACATGAATTAAAATCTAAAATTGAAAAAAATTATAATTTCTTTGAACTTTGACATCTAAATTATCATGCTTTATTTGTAATCTAAATATCAAGTTTTTATTAAGATTCTTCTCAATCATATAACATAAAGTAAAAGAAAATTTGAGTTAGATGAGTAATGATTAAGAAATATGTTAAAAATTAGCTTATATGCATGTGGTGGTTTGGTTAGGCCTATATAAGACAAGGCCTTCTTTGATATTAAGTGTACCTTTGGAATAGTTCTTTTCTCCCTCTCTATTTGTAGGATCTCTTTATGAGAACCTCATAGTTCAAGAGTTTTACATTTAAGCCCCTGAAAGTTGTAAGAATTTAAAATTTCCTTTATTTTTGAGCATTTTAGTAATACCCTATTGTTTGGGTAATTACAGTATTAGCCCTACTACTTGGATATTTGCAATTTGATCCAATAGTTTGAAAATTTGTATTGTGGCCCAAAAACTTTGTAATTTCTCTTGAAGATAGTGGATTTGTTCTAGCGGTGCTCAAGGACGTAGGTAACATTACCAAACCTCATTAAACTTGGTGTTCTTTCCTTTTTTGCATATTGTGTTGGATGGTTGGTTGGTTCGTTATAGTATTGCTAGCATTGATTGTTCGCATAACAATTAGTAATAATGTTAATTGTTGTTTGAATGCTTCTTGGCTCAACAAGTGGTATCAGAGCCCCAAGTTTAGGACAGTGAGTGGCTATTTTTTGTTGAGCACTTACTACTATTCTGGGTTGGTGAATTTTGAATTGTTAGTTGTTGGATATAATTATTTGGTAGAGCTTGGTTATTTGTGATATTGTGTATCAAGCTCATTTGTACGAGGTAGCTATGGCATCATCATCATCTACATCGATGAGGACAGTGACAGTGTTTAGTGCAAAAATAGATATGGAAAAATTTGATGGTCGGAATAATTTCGGCTTATGACAGAGTGAAGTGTTGGATGGATTGTGTCAGCAAGACTTAGTTATAGTTCTGGAAGAAATAAAATCATAAGATATCAAGGAGATAGACTGAAACATGCTTAATATAAAAGCTTGTGGGTTGATTCGTTCTTGTCTATATAGAGAGCAGAAGTATCTGTTCATCAGAGAAAAGTCTGCCAATGCATTGTGGAAGGCTTTGGAGAATAAATATATAAAGAAAAGCAATGAGAATCGGCTGTATCTATTGAAGAGATTGTTTCATCTTCAGTTGAGAGAAGGTACGAGTATCAGTTCTCATATTGATGAATTTAATAATTTAATTGCTAATTTATTAAATTTAGAGAAAACCTTCAAAGATGAAATAAAGGCTATGCTGTTGATTGGTTCTCTTCTAAATGAATTAGATCATTTATATATTACTCTCATCCATGGAAAGGATAAATTGTCATTTGAAAAAGTTTGTTCTTCTTTGACAAACTATAAAATCCGTAGAAAAGATCAGAGAGAACATAGAGATGAGTCAGTAAAAGCATTGACAGTAAAATAGTGTAGCTAGAGTAGAAAACCAAGAAAAATGGAAAAATCCAAGTCGAGGAGTAGAGTAGAAAAAGATGAGTATGCCTTTTGTCAGGAGAAAGGGCATTGGAAGAAAGATTGTCCAAAGTTGAAATGAAAGAAAAAGATATGTCTATTTCTGACGCATGTGTTGTTGAGAGTGTAAGGGATGATAGTTTGTCAGATTTTTGTTTACGTGGTCATTCATCCACGTCTCATTCTGACGAATGGATTATAGATTCGAGTTGTACTTATTATATGTGTCCACATCGGGAATAATTCTTTAATTGTGAAGAGCTTAATGGTGGAGTTGTGTATATGGGCAATAATGATAGTTGTCATACTATTGGGATAGGTTCAATCCGGTTGAAAAAGATGATGGATCAACTAGAGTTCTGACAGAAGTTCGGTATATACCGAAGTTAAAAAAGAATCTCATTTCTTTAGGAGCCTTGGAATCTAAAGGTTGTACTATATCTATACGAGATGGAATTCTGAGGGTCACTTTAGGCGCTCTTGTGACATTGAAAGGCACTAGGAGGAATAAATTGTATTACTATAATGGTAGTACAGTAATTGGATCAGTGGCCATGATTTCTGATAATGATGTAGATTCAAAGATCACTAGATTATGGCATATACGGTTGGGGCATGCAGGTGAGAAAACCTTATTCAGTTAAGTGAAAAGAGGCTTATTGAAAGGTGCGAAGACTTGCAAGCTAGACTTTTGTGAGCATTGTGTTCTGGGAAAGCAGAAGAGAGTGAAGTTTGGCACCACTATTCATAATACTGAGGGTATTCTTGATTATGTTCACTTAGATGTATGGGGACCTTCTCAGACTACATCTATGGGAGGTTTGCGCTACTATGTTATTTTTATTGATGACTTTTCTAGAATAACTTGGGTGTATATTTTGAAATCTAAAGATGATATACTTAGCACTTTCCTTAAATGGAAAAAGATGGTTAAGATACAAACAGGCAGGAAAATCAGGCATCTCAGAACAGACAATGGTGGTGAGTATTGCAGTGATCAGTTCTTGAAATTGTGTCAAGATGAGGGTATTGTACGTCATTTTACTATGAGAGGTACACTGCAACAGAATAGGGTGGCAGAACGCATGAACCGGATATTGCTGGAGAAAGTTCGGTGTATGTTGTCCAATGTGGGATTAGGTAAAGAGTTTTGGGCTGAGGCTGTGATTTATACGCGTCATCTTATTAATCATTTACCGTCAGCTGCTATTGGTGATAGAACTCCATTGGAGGTTTGGTCTGGAAAACCTATTTCTGATTATGATTCTTTACATGTATTTGGTTCCACTGCATATTATTATGTGAAAGAATCGAAGCTAGATTCCAAAGCCAAGAAAGCAATTTTCTTGGGATTTTCTTTAAGAGTGAAAATATCATCTTTGGTGTCTGAGTTCGAAGAAGATTGTATCCAGTAAAAATGTAATATTTGATGAATCTTCTATGTTGAAGAAATCAGAAAACCAGACAATAATGAATAGTATTTCGCAACAGGTGGAGCGTACTCAGAAGTAGGTGGAGTTGGAAACAACTATATTGAATCCAATTAGATCTGTAGAGACAGATAATGGTACTCCTATGACAGAGGTAGTTTTGGGAGATGATGGAGAAGGTTCTACTTATGAACCTCAACAGTAACAAGAAACTATTGCAGTAAATAGGCCAAGACGTGAGATTTGGAGACCTGCTCGATTTGTTGATATAGTGGCCCGTTCACTTCCAATTGTAGATGATGATGTTCCTTCCACTTATAGAGAGGCGGTCAATTATTCTGAAGTTGATCAGTGGAAGACAGCTATAAAAAAAGAGATGCAGTCTCTTCAGAAGAATAAAACTTGGTAGCTAACTCAACTACTAAAGGGTAAGAAGGTAATTAGGTGCAAATGGTTATATGCAAAGAAAGATCGATTTCTTGACAAGAAAGATGTCTGCTTCAAGGCAAGGTTAGTGGCTAAAGGCTATGCATAGAGGGAATGAATTGACTACAATGAGTTATTTTCTCCAATTATGAAACATTCTTCCATTATAATTTTATTGGCCTTGGTAGCTTAGTTAAATATGGAACTAGTTCAACTTGATGTAAAAACTACATTTTTACATGGTGACTTAGAAGAGGAAATCTATATAACTCAGCCAGAGGGATTCAAAGTTACTGGTAAGGAAAAATTGGTTTACAAACTGAAAAGATCGCTTTATGATTTGAAACAATCACCGAGGCAGTGGTATAAGTGATTCGATCAATTTATGATAGCTCAGAGGAACATAAGAAGCAAATTTGATCATTGTGTGTATTTTAGAGGCTACATGATGGTTATTTCATTTATCTAATTTTGTATGTCGATGACATGTTGATAGCTTCAACGAATGTTGAAGAAATTAAAAAATTGAAGACTCAGTTGAACCGAGAGTTTGAGATAAAAGATTTGGGTGAAGCTAGAAAGATACTAGGCATGGAGATTAGAAGGGACAAAGAATGAGGCAAAATGCTTTTAACTTAGAAGCAATATTTGAAGAAGGTATTACAATGTTTTGGCATTTCAGAGGAGTCAAAACCTGTAAGTACCCCACTTGCTCCTTATATAAAGATCAGTACATTTTTATCTCCTAGTTCAGATGAGGAACGAAAGTCTATGTCTCGAGTTCTATATGCTAATGCAGTTGGTAGCCTGATGTATGCTATGGTGTGTACAAGACCTGATATTTCACATGCAATTGGAGCAGTGAGCAGATATATACATGATCCTGGTAAAGGACATTGGCAAGCTGTGAAATGGATTCTACGGTATTTACTGAAGACTGTAGATGTTGGCTTAGTCTTTGAGAGAGATGATACATGTGATCAATGTGTTATCGGTTATGTTGATTCTGATTATGCTGGTGATTTGGATAAACGTCAGTCAATAACCGGTTATGTGTTTACTCTTGCGAGAGCACTTGTGAGTTGGAAGTCTACAGTTACTTTATCTACTACAGAGGCAGAGTACATGGTAGTTACAGAGGCTGTGAAAGAAGCTATTTGGTTACAGGGATTGCTGGATGAGTTGGGAATTGATCAGAAAAAGATTCATGTTTATTCTGATAGTCAAAGTGTTATTCATTTAGCGAAGAATCCAGTATACTATGTTCGAGCGAAGCATATTGATGTTCGGTATCATTTTGTGTGGGAGATCATTAGTGAAGGAAGAATCTTACTTCAGAAGATTGGGACTGCCGAGAATCTCGCAGATATGTTAACTAAAGTGGTGACAACGATTAAGTTCAATTATTGTTTGGACTTGATCAATATAGTTCGAGTTTGATAGTGCCATTGGACGCAAATTTGGAGGCGCTGCATTTTGATAGAAATTGTTTTTGAAAAAAATAAAGCTCTGTGGAGGATTGGCATATTCGCCAAAGTGGAGATTTGTTGAAAATTGGCTTATATGCCAATTGAGCTAATCCCACATTGGTGGGAGATGGCATGTCGTAGTTTGGTTAACCCTATATAAGATAAGGTCTTCCTTGATATTAAGTGTACCTTTGAAATAATTCTTTTCTCCCCCTTTATTTGTAGGATCTCTTTATGAAAACCTTATAGTTCAAGGGTTTTATATTTAAGCCCCTGAAACTTGTAAGAATTTAATTTTTCTCTTTATTTTTGGGCATTTGTAGTAATACCCTATTATTTGAGTAATTATAGTATTGACCCTACTACTTAAGTATTTGCAGCTTGACCCAATAATTTAAAATTTTATATTATAGCCCAAATTTTTTGTAATTTCTCTTGAAGATAGTAGATTTGTTCTAGCGGTGCCCGAAGAAGTAGGTAACATTACCGAACCTCGTTAAACTTGGTGTTCTTTCTTTTTTTGTATATTGTGTTGAATGATTGTTTGTTGCGTTATAGTATTACTAGCATTAATGATTGTCCGTATAACAATGATAATAATGTTAATTGTTGTTTGAACGCTTCTTGGCGTAACAAAATCAAGAATTATAATAAAATTATTTATCTCTTTTGTTTGTTTCTCTTCATCTTTTTTTTAAAAACAAATTAGTTCACTAAAATTTTAAAATATTAAATAAAATTAAAAAAATAAAGAAAATAATTAAAAATAAAAAATAAGAATAAGAATAAAAAAATTTAAAATATAATGTAAATAAATTTTATACCTCTATATTTAGCACGTAGTCAATTTTAATTTGTATAAATAAGTAAATTTCTTATATACAAATTTTTTTATTTTGTTTTTAATTTAGGTATTGGGGCAGGTTTGGACAAATCAACTTATTCCCAAACTCAATCTAAATTTAATTCGAGTTTAGTTTACTATATTCAAACCTGCTCCATCTTTAAAAATTATTTAAAATACAATTCAAATTATTCTCTATTTAAGGCGGTTCCTATAAAATTCCAATCCCGTAAAAAATTCTACTACCCCTATCTACAACCTACTTTGCTCAAAGGAAATGGCAATCTGTACCCTGCAAACACAAGTGCAGTTGTGGGACTGAGTAGCTGGCTTTTTGTGCTCAAAGTTTGTCTATATTTTACCTAAATTTGGTAGTTTCTGTCCATTCTTGCCTTTGGTTCTGATGCCTATCATAATTATTCTTTTCCAGGATCTTGAAGAACAAAATAGGAAAAGATAATGAAGCCGCAAGGCGTGCTGCATCCTGCCCATTTTGCTGTGTCATGGCAAAGGTCTTCCTTATTATCTCAAATGGACAAAAGTTCATTTTTGTTTGTCTTAAAATTTGTTCAACTGGCATCATAACATTGGTCTCAATTATGTCATGCATAGGCATTTTTGTAAGGATGTTGAATTGGAAGGAAATTTTAGGATACATTAAAAATGAATGTGGTCCTAATAGATGTATTATAATATATTATATATTTTTTAATTTTGTTGACAATTGATTTTGATATTTTTTTAATTATTTAATAAATTATTATATAAATATAAATTTAAGTATAAATATAGATATTAATTATAAGAAAATATATTTTATATTTTCTTAATTATAAATAAAATATAATAATATATCACAATTTAATGATACAAAATTATCTCAAAATTGTAATAGATTTGTATGCCATGTTGTTAACATATAATCTGCCACGTGTACATTTAGTTGCCATTTGTAAAAATATATCATAACTTTTGTGATAGAGTAATTCTATCATAAATTTAACTCTATCATTATTTAGTGATAGATTTCATCTATTACTAGTTAGTGAGTCCACTTAAAGTGATAAAGAAAATTTATCACAAATTATGGTTTATTATACTTTTTCATTATCACAAAATTCTTTTTTGTGGTAGTGTAATATGCTAATCTTTTAAATCTACGACAAATATCCTATGTTGTGATAAATAATATCGAAATGAGTTTGAGAATATATTTTGAGTCATTTTAGTGTTTAGATTAAAATAATCACGAGATGATGAGCCACTTTGAAAAACAGTTTCGTAGTTTTGCGTTTATTAAAAAAATCAGAAAAAAAAAACACAAAATGTGACAACAACCTTAGTGTCGCTACCAACCACCACACTGCCATTGCCAAGAATAACCAATCAACAAATCGATGCCATATTTAGATTCCCAGATGTTAAACATTTGACGTTAACATTCGTCGCTGCAACTCGATCGATAAATATGGTACATCAACACTAAACAGTCATGTCCATTACAACTCCATTTACCGCAATTCGCCAACGTTGCAATCCATCGACTTCACAACGTGCCTTTTGTCTATTTGGCTGATTGTTCCTATCATTCAATGCTCAACGTCATTAGCATCATGTGCTCAACATATGGTCGTCATTTCCCTTGCCTTTTTCAGATTAAATTATCGATTTTCAACCATTGTTGTTGAAGCCATCAAGCTCGCAATTGTCAGTTGTTCTAAAATTAAACAAATCTTATAACTTTTCGGTTACCATTCACTGAAAACGAATTGTGTTCAATTTCGGTTCTACTCCTTTTATAGCTATCGTTATTGTTTCCATATCTTTTTATATTTATGTTTATACACAGTACTCATTTTCATTGTGCCTTGTAGTAAACAAAAATAAATAAATAAGAGAGAGAGGGGGGAAGAGGGGAGGAAAGAGTGATGGATTTGTAGGCTATGGACTAATTGCCTGAAAATCAATTTTGAAAGAGAGAGAGAAAAGGAGAGCAAGTTTTCTGACTCTCTTTTTTAGTATTGAATCTTGATGATTACATTGATATTGATCTATAATTGGTATGGTGTGTTCCAAAAAAAAGAAAAAAATAAGTGATATATTAAGAAATGATGATACAAAAAGTTATGAACATCACAATAAAAATTTAATTTCTCATTAAATGTTTGCCATTAAAAAAAATCTTTTTAAATTGAAAGATTTCATTGATGAAAATGATAGGAATGCTTTTTATTTTTCTACATGGTCAATCGTGAAACACCAATACAACTGGAAGATTTCTATGGACAAAGATCTAAAGAACGTAACCTGCTTTTTGCATTATAAAAACAAAGATTATTAGAAGGATTTCCAATATCATTACAAGTTAGGAGTTAAATTTTTTTTTCCTTACCGACTTGAGAGAAAATGATACGAATCATTATTAGATTATTGACTAGCAAAAGCTAAATATGACATGATTGGAACGACTAGATGACAAATATGACACGATTGGAATGCAAATATGGCAAAACAAACAAAAATTAAAAAACAAAATTCATTTCAAGTATTATTATTCAAATTTCTTTCAAAATATATATCGAATTCATATTTTTCTTTTGTTTCTTTTCTTCTTAGTGATGTTTATTTATTATTATTTTTTTATAAATTGAGCATTCGTAAAGAAAATAAATATAAGTGAAATTTTAATTTCTCCGGTATTATCAATTTCTTGAGAGTTGACAGTCTCATCATTGATAGGTGACAAAATTGCCGTCTACAATTTAAAACAATGAATAATTCCTAAATTCTGGTCAGCTACATGCAAACTCATTTTAGGTTAGTTTTTTTTTTTTTTGAATTGAAAAGATCTGACCGAGGTTACAATTCAAAAAATTATATCTCCAAGTTGAAACTTAAAAACATTTAACAAGCCATATTATCTGCGCAGGTACACACAAACTCATCTTTGGTGAGTTACTGTTCTATTCTATTACAAGTTTTCTAAAGTTGACTATCATACGGGTTACTGCAAAATATGGATCAAGCGCTCATAAATTAGTGTTTGGGAAAGACACGCAATAGAATAATAATAATTCATGAATCATAACCATTTTGTCGACCACTACCTATAATCAAATGAGAGACGTCCACTAACATCTATAAGGTTTACTTTCCGTTCAGGGTGATTAAGACCGTTGCATTGCATGTTTAAATATCGTTGCAGCAAGCATCACCGAACCAACCATCTAACACTTTTTAAACAGCCACAAGTACCCTTTCAGTGCTACTATTCCCTCTAATTAAGATGAAGGCTTGGGTTTACAATGACTATGGAAACTCCACGAATGTTTTGAAATTGCATTCTGATGTTGCAGTTCCAGATGTGAAGGAAGATCAGGTGCTGATCAAGGTCGTTGCCGTAGGACTCAATCCAGTTGATGCCAAAAGGATGCTTGGTATATTCAAAGCCACCGACTCTCCTCTACCTGTAAGTTTTGTAACTCTCTTTCTATTTTCTCTCCATAAAGATTAAATGCTAGCAGTCAAAAAAGAAATTGTAATAATGATAATTAGTACAATGCAACCTTTTGAATTATCAAAGTGTTTATGAATATAGTTACTAAATAAAATGTTACTCTCTGATGTTCTTTCCGAAGTTTGGTCATTCCCATTCCCCATGTATATACATACATATATAATATATATGTGTTTTTTTTTAAATCAATGTCAGACGGTTCCTGGCTATGATGTTGCCGGTGTGGTGGAGAAAGTGGGAAGCTAAGTGAAGAATTTAAAGGTAGGAGACGAGGTATATGGAGAGATCAACGAGAAAGCATTGGACCCTAAAAAATATGGGTCTTTGGCCGAGTACACTGCTATTGAAGAGAAGCTATTAGCTCTCAAGCACAAAAATCTAAGTTTTGCTGAAGCTGCTGGGCTTCCAGTTGCCATTGAAACTGCCTATGAAGGTCTTGAACGTTCTGAATTTTCTGCTGGTAAATCTATCCTTGTTTTGGGTGGTGCTGGTGGAGTTGGCACCCTGGTAATTCAGGTACAGTTAAACTTGTTTGGTTAGATCATTACGCCACTTGTACGGTTAATCTAATTTGATGTTAAGATCAAGGTACTGAATTCAGATGGTCCCTTTTTATGAATCAATTTATATCACAATTAACGGAAAGCTAGCTAAAGTCCTTGTACAACTTACTCTTTCAATGGTTGCAGTTAGCTAAATATGTTTTTGATGTCAGACATTTTATATTATTTTATACCCTTAAAGTATGTATAATAATATTTTATTAAATTAATAAAATTTATTCATATATATAATTGAGCATACATTGATGAGCTTATATTTATAAAGTATGTTATATATGTATTAGATATATGATGCTAATACAGAGGGTATAGATCACAAGTTCTTTATAAATTAAATCATGTTCACAACCATTAATGAAAATGACATTTCATTATATAAGGTTATAGTTTTTATACTTCTTATAGTGGATGATTTACCTTGATCATCGGAGTAGAGACTTCGAGTAGAGAAACTAATGTATATGATACATTGAATATGATTACAGTGAATTTCGATCTGGTTAACTAAATGTCATAGATCTTAATTTACAAAAGCTTTAATAAGCTTGATTGATCTTAATCCTAAGCAGGTAATGAACTTACATTCATGTGTTGTATCTTTTTAGTTATCACGGAATGAGATCTACATAAACGGTTAAGACCTCAATAGCTTGGAGATATAATTTCATAGGTCGTAGGAACATATATTTGCAAGATGGAATCTAATAATTAATGTCCATCTAAGATGTTTGCAGTACTTGATCATTAAAATCTGTAGCCACAGTTTATTCAATAAATTATTTATTGAATAATAATATTTATTTGTAAATTTGTTTACAAATATAGATATATTAAAAGTGATCATTAGAGCATTCAGTAACTTAGGGGTAAATAAGTAATTAAATAGGCAAGCCATTTTTTCAAGGCCTAACTTTAATTATAGACATCAATTAGAGAGTCAATTAAGTGGTTATTATTGGTATAAAGACTAAGCCCAATTTAATTAAATAGAGTTTTAATTAAATGGACTTTTATTTTATAACATGGGTTACTATAGTACAGTCCTTGTCTTTTAGTGGAATAGCCTAAGATTAACTTAGAAGAATTGGTGTATTATGAGATAATAAGGATTAAGCCTTTTAAGTAGGATCTAGGGAAGCCCATGGGTCTTACAGTCCCTCTACTAGCTCAAATCTTAATCAAACTCTAATTTCCTAATCTTAATGAAATTCTAAATACCCAAGGTAGATCCCTATATATATGGGAGGTATGTAATAAGAAAAAGTGACCATAACCATATAAAAAAAAATCTTTTATAGATTCTTACGTGGAAAAAGAATTTAGTTAATACCATTCTCTCAGATTTGGGTATTAGTGATTTTAGAGATTAAAAAAGATCCACACGCTCACACGCGTTGAGTTTGAAGATTGAGGATAGTAAAAAAGATTACAGCCATTTCATTCAATATCTGTCATAGCGAGGAATTGAGGTAATCTTCTATCCTTATACATGTAATTATAAACAAGACGATCTGACTTCTGTTTCGTTTATTTTTATAAACAGAAAATTTTTTATTTACCAAACCAACAACTGGTATCATAGCCGCCTTGTTTCATATTACATGTATAATTTATTTTGTATATGGTAGTAATTGTTTATTGTGGCACCAATTGCATATTAATTTATATTGTTATTTTTATTAATTATGTGATGAATGGTTAAGCCCAATAATTCATAGTTAGATATTTATTTGTATTTTTTTTTTGAATTGTAACAAGAGGGGGTGATAAAATTGTATCACAATTTCCTCTCTTGGTTAAGTTAATCCTTTGTGATTCTTTAGATTTCTTTATAAGCCAAATAAATGACTTAGGGTTTTTATTTGTAATCCAAAGAATATGTATTTTATTATTTTGGTTGTAATAATAATTTTTTTTTAAAAAAATAAAGATGAAAAACGTAAAAAAAAAGAAGGGGCAAGAATGGGCGGCGGCGCGAGTGACAATGGGGAAGAGATGGTTATTTGGAAAATATCATTAGGACCCCTTCATTTTTAATTAATTCTGATATAGTTAAGTTATTTTTCATATATTATAAATTAATTCTTATAAGTTTGTAAATTATGCAAGTAAATCATAACAGAATTATTTTATTGCACTCAGCCTCGTTACATATTGAGTAATTAAAATTTGACTAGATAACTTTGAGATATTTACAAATAGGTCTTAAATTTAACCCAAATTTATTTTTAGATTAATTTTGGGTATTTGTAAAATTTAAAATTGGTCCAAACTTCTTTTAAAGTTGGTCCAATTTTATAAAATTTTATTTGAGCTATTTTATTAAAAGTATTTAGTCTAAAAATAATTTTATTTAAATGTTTTTTGGAAGGCCCAAAGAAATTTTAAAGCCTAAAATAAGCCCAATTTATTTTTAAATAAGTGGACCAAAGAAAATTAAGAGGCCTAAAATCTAAGCCCATAAAAGAAGACAAGTGAGAGGAGGTAACATTATGAAAGAGCTCAAGTTGACTTCAAGGAAGACTTTGAAGAATTTAGGCTTAGTTTTAATATTTTTCTTTCTAGGAAAAGCCATGAATTATGGGTTATTTATTTATCTAGTTAATTGATTAGATGAATAACATGTCATATAGATTAAGGGTGCCACATTCACATGTCCATGCATAAAATATATCATATTGTATGACATTAATATTCTAATAGATTATGATAAGATTATTGTCATAATTTTAATATTATATTAATTTATTATTTGACGTGACCTTATTAATTATTTTATAAAAATAAAATTAGATATTAATGAGTAGAACGTCATTTTATAAATTAATTAAAAACGCTAAGAATTAAAATATTGAGTGAGAGAGGGCTTTAGGCATAAAGCTTAAGGCCTCCATTATTAGTCCTATAGTAAGGTAGATTAATGCCTTACCTCAAATCTTGTGAGCTTCCTGCAGAGGGTATTAATCAGGACTGGTTAATAGATAAGACTTCCCTAAAGGATAAGATCCAATATAGGACTCATGCGAAACTGACTACCCTACGGTAGCTTTTTTAATTGGAAAATATAAATGATTGAAATAATGGTTATACACTCAACTTAGGTTGATTGATATCCTCCCTACAAAGTTCTTGTCAATCAAAGAATCGGGTTAAAGAATCGGTAGTTTATTATTATTTGATATGAAATATCTAGATAATAATAATAAATTAGTATGGTATTAGTCTGATTTATGACTGATACGACCACCCTACGGAGGCATATTCTGAATGAAAATTAGATTATCGATGTATAATGTAGTTAAAGAGTTCTACATAAAAGCATTTCATGTATTCATACAAAAGTAACACATGCTTTCAAAAAATGTATGCTCATGTATGAATTTATTTTTCAGAATCATATATTCATTCAGCCTACTAGCATCTGTCCTTAACCAAGACAAGTTAACCGAAAATAATTATGTGGATTAGGAAAGGAACTTAAATATTTAACTTACAGTTGAAAAGCACAAACATGTCCTGATTGATAAATTCACTCAAATACCTAATGAAAATGCACTCCAAGATGAAATAGATGCTTATAATAGTCAATTGACTAAGGGCCCATCTTCATCTTTTGGTCTCAGTCCTAGAGGAAAAAGTAGTAAGAAGAAGAATAATAAGCCAAATGAAGCATCTAATTCAGAGTTTGTGCAAATTCATAAAAAGGTAGTAAGGCCCAAAGAAAATTGTTTCCAATGTGGCATTAAAGGGCATAGGAAGAGAAATTGTCCTTTAGTTAAGTTTTCAATAACTAAAAGGACAGCTTCACCTTCTGGTAAAAATTATTTTTATTAAAACATGCTTAGTGGTTGATTCTATTGATTCTTGGATAGTATATTCTGTAGCCACTAATCATATTTGCAATTTATTGCAAAGGTTCCAGGAAACTAGACAACTCAATGAAGGGGAGATCAGTCTAAGACTAGGAAATGACGCAACTATTGCAGCTAAGGCAGTGGGAGTTGTTCAACTTTATTTTGATGATTTTAGAACATTAGTATTAGATGATTGTTTGTTAGTACCGGAACTTAAATGTAATTTGATTTCAGTTAGTTACTTGAATAAATTTGATTATTCTGTTATTTTTTACTCAACTGTGGTGATCAAAAGAAATAAGTCATTTATATGTTCCGATACACTAGTTAACAATCTATACTGCATATATCCTAAAATCAACTCATTGTGTGACACAGAATTGAATAATGAATCTAATCACCATAAGAGGGTTAAAGTGACTCCCATTAATCAAACGTATTTATGGCATCTACATCTTTGTCGTATTAGTCTAGATAGGATCCAAAGACTAGTCAAAGATGGACCTTTGAGTTCAATAGATATTGAATAATTACTAGTCTGCGAATCCTGTATAGAATGTAAAATGACTAGAAGACCCTTTAATGCTAAAGGTAATAGAGCTGTTGAAACGTTAGAATTAGTGCACTCTGACGTGTGTGGGCCCATGAACAACAACCTAGGGGAGGTTATGAATATTTCATCACTTTCATTGATGATTATTTTAGATTCGGTTATGTGTACCTAATGCGCCAAAAGTCTGAGGCATTTGATAAATTCAAAGAGTTTCAGGCAGAAGTGAAAAGGCAATTAAAAAAACACATAAAGGTACTTTGATCTGATCGAGGTGGCGAATACCATTATAGTGAGTTCAGGACCTATTTGTTAGACAATGGGATATTATCCCAGTTGACTGCACCAGGGTCACCACAGCAAAATGGTGTAGCAGAAATGAGAAATAGAACTCTTTTTGAAATAATGAGGTCAATGATACGTTATTCAACTTTACCCATCTCGTTATGGGGTTATGCCTTAGAAATAGCCATGTATCATCTTAACTTAATTCCATCTAAATCAGTGCCTAAAACACCTCTGGAAATGTGGATAGGACGTAAATCAAGTTTACGTCATATACATATATGGGGTTGTCCAGCACATGTGCTAAAAGGAAAGACAGATAAGTTAGAATCTAAGTCAAACGTTTGTCTGTTTGTTGGCTATCCTAAAGGAACAAGATGAAGTCTTTTCTATAGTTCTTAAGATAAGAAAGTATTAGTTAGCACTAATGCAATCTTTCTTGAAGAAGACTATATAAAAGACTTCAAGCCTAGGAGTAAGATAATTCTTGATGAGTTATCTGAGAACTCTAATATTGTGCTTGATAAAGTCAATGAGTTAATTCCCAATCCAAATCATAATAACCAACCAGAGCTAGTTGCAGAACAACAACCACCGATACTTCGTCATAGTGGGAGAATTATTAGACATCTAACTAGGTACACGTTAATTGGAGAGTCACTTTAGGCAGTCTCTAATGAGCATGAACTAGATCCCACTAGTTATGATGAAGCAATGGTTGATAAAGATGCAAATCATTGGCATAAAGCTATGAAATCAGAAATGGATTCCATGTATTCCACTAAAGTTTGGGAACTTGTAAAAAAACCTGAAGGGATAAAACCTATAGGGTGTAAATAGGTCTACAAGAGAAAATGAGGAGTAGATGAAAATGTGGAAACCTTCAAGCTAGGCTTCTTACTAAAGGGTATACTCAGAAAGAAGGTATCGATTATGAGGAGACCTTTTCGCCGGTAGCCATGCTTAAGTCTATTAGAATTCTCTTATCCATTACAGCAAATCTTGATTATAAGATTTGGCAAATGGATGTTAAGACTGCCTTTCTTAACGGCAATGTTGAAGAAAGTATCTATATGATACAACCAAATGGTTTTATAGCTAAAGGCTAAGAGCACATGATTTGTAAACTGCACAAATCTATCTATAGATTTAAACAAGCATCTAGATCATAGAACATCAGATTTAATCAGGCAATCAAATCATTTAATTTTGATCAAAACCTTGATGAACCTTGTGTTTACAAGAAGATAAATAGGCAGTTGGTGATTTTTCTAGTCTTGTATGTAGATGATATACTACTAATTGAAAATGATGTAGAAGCATTATCATCAGTTAAAATTTGGTTATTTAATCAACTTGATATGAAGGACTTAGCTGAAGCTAGCTACATCTTTGGTATTAAGCTATTGCGAGATTGTAAAAATAGGATGTTAGCTTTATCTCAAGCTGCATATATAGACAAAATTCTGGTTAGGTTTGCTATGAATGAATCCAAAAAGGGATCACTTCCTTTTAGACATAGAATTGATCTATCCAAATATCAGTGTCCCAAAACTTCTGAAGAGATAGATCACATGAGAGAAATTCCTTATGCATTAGCAATAAGAAGTCTCATGTATACAATACTATGTACTAGACCAAATATTTGTTATGTAGTCGGCATGGTTAGCAGATATCAATCTAATCAAGGACCAGAACACTGGACTGCAGTAAAACATATATTCAAGTACCTTCGGAGAACGAAAGATTATATGCTCGTGTATTTTAGTGAGGATCTTAACCTATTGGGTATATAGATTCAGATTTCCAATCAGATAAGGATGCCCAGAGATCTACCTCAGGATATGTGTTTACTTTAAGTGGTGGGGCTATTAGTTGGAGGAGTGTAATGCAATCATGCATTACAGACTCTACCATGGAAGCTGAATATGTAGCTGCATCAGAAGCTGCAAAAGAGGCTGTATGGCTCTGCAAGTTTCTTATGGAACTTGAAGTGGTACCTAGTGTTAAGATGCCCATTGTTATTTATTGTGATAATAGCAGAGCTGTAGCACAATCCAAGGAACCGAGATACCACAAGAAAGAAAAACACATTAAGAGAAAATACCATTTGGTACGGGAGCTAGTGCAAAAAGGTGAAGTTATGGTATCCAAGATTGCATCAGCAAAAAATCTAGTGGATCCATTCACCAAATCATTGCCAGCAAAGTCTTTTGAAACTTATATATAAGATATGGGAGTTCGATAGATGCCCGATATGCTTTATGGCAATTGGGAGATTGTTAGACATTTTATGTTATTTTATGTCCTTAAAGCATGTGTAATAACATTTTATTAGATTAATAAAGTTTATTTATACATATAATTAAGCATACATTAATGTGCCCATATTTATAAAGTATGTGATCTATGTATTAGGTATATGATGCTAATACAAAGGGTATAGATCACAAGTTCTTTATAAATTAAATCATGTTCACAACCATTAATGAAAAGAATATTTCATTATATAAGGTTGTAGTTTTTATGCTTCTTATAGTGAATGATTTACCTTGATCATCGAAGTAGAGACTTCGAGTAGAGAAACTAATGTATATGATACATTGAACATGATTACAGTGAATTTCGGTCTTGTTAACTAAATGTCGTACATCTTAATTCACAAAAGCTTTAATAAGCTTGATTGATCTTAATCATGAGCAAGATATGAACTTATATTCGTGCGTTGTATCTTTTAAGTTATCACAGAGTGAGATCTACATACACGGTCAAAACCTCGATAGCTTGGAGATATAATTTTATGGGTCGTAGGAACATATATTTGCAAGAAGGAATCTAATAATTAATGTCTACCTAAGATGTTTGCAGTACTTGATCATTAAAATCTGTGACCACAGTTTATTCAATAAATTATTTATTGACTAATAATATTTATTTGTAAATTTGTTTACAAATATAGATATATTAAAAGTGATTATTAGAGCATTCAGTGACTTAGGAGTAAATAAGTAATTAAAGATGCAAGACATTTTTTCAAGGCCTAACTTTAATTATGAACATCAATTAAATGGTCAATTAAGTGGTTATTGTTAGTCTAAAGACCAAGTCCAATTTAATTAAATGGAGTTTTAATTAAATGGGCTCTTATTTTATAGCATGGGTTACTAGAGTACAGCCCTTGGCTTTCAGTGGAATAGTGTAGGGTTAACTTAGAAAAATTAGTGTATTATGAGATAATAAGGATTAGACCTTTTAAGTTGGAGTTAGGAAGCCCATGGGTCTTGCAGTCCCTCTACTAGCTCAAATCTTAATCAAACTCTAATTTTCTAATTCTAATTAAATTCTAAATACTTAAGAGAAATCCCTATATATATAGGAGGTATGTAATAAGAAAAAGTGACCATAACCATATAGAAAAAATTCTTTTACGAATTTTTACGTGGAAAAGAAATTTAGTTAATATCATTCTCTCAGATTTTGATATTTTAGAGATTAAGAAAGATTTACACGCCTACACACATTGAGTTTGAAGATTAAGAATAATAGAAAAGATTGTAGCCATTTAATTCAATATTTGCCATAACGAAGAATTGAGGTAATCTTTTCTCTTTATATATATATAATTATGAACAAGACAATCTAATTTTCGTTGCGTTTATTTTTATAAACAAAACATTTTTTATTTGCCAAACCAACATTTGGTGCATCGAAAGTGGCAGCTACTGCTAGCACTGGAAAACTGGACTTATTAAAGAGCTTGGGTGTAGATTTGGCTATAGAGGACAACTTTGAAGACCTGCCAGAGAAATTTGATGTAGTATTTGATGCTGTCGGTAAGGCAACTATTGCTTAATATGAAACTTAAGTACATACTCTATATTTGCTTCACTCCTAAAGTCCTGAAATCATTTCTAACTCTTTTATTTATTTTACTTAATAACCTACCCGCTGAATTTTAAAAAATATGTATACAACTTTATTGCTTTACTTTAGGTTTTGTTGACTGCTCTTTTGTAGCGGACGTCGTCGGTAGCAAAATTTATAAACTTTCACGAAAAGAATGAGATAAATTTTTGTAGAAGGTTATCACAACTATAAAGAACTTCAATAACATGGTAGGTTGCAACTTGCAAGCTTGTAAAATCAATTTTATTCAATTTTTTCAGGTTTTTTTTAATTCAAATCTAACAACCATACAACTTGTATCAAGATTTAGGGTCACTTTAGTATTTAAGTTTTGTGGCATTAAAGTCACAACTATTGTAGACTAAAAAATCAGCCGTAGAACAGAAAAATGGGTGCTTGATAAACAACTAATTTGGTAAAAGTTGTGTTTTAAGAAATACTTTAGCTGCTGTTCTCCCAAAGAACAACAAAACCACCTATTTATTAACCGACCCTTAATTTGGAATAAAATATCAGTTTTATCTATCAAAATTGGCAATTTTATTTTCTTCTACAACTTTTCTTTCCCAATTTTAAAGGAACAGTTGGAGGCAGTTAAAGAAGGAGGGAAAGTTGTGGGAAAATACGTCCTGTAACTCTACCAGCTTCGCATTTTTTGGTGACTTCGAATGGGTCAGTGTTGGAGAAACTTAATCCTTATTTGGAGAGTGGAAAAGTGAAAGCCGTGATTGACCCAAAAGGCCCATTCCCATATTCAAAGACTCTGGAAGCATATGGCCATCTTGAAACTGGCAGAGCCATTGGAAAAGTGGTCATTCATCCAATTCCATGAACAAAAGAAATCGACACGGGTTAGAAAATAATAATTCGCCCGTCCCATAGTTTATTAATTACTTGGCAATAAATGAGCGTGGTCATCCTTACAGTTTATTAATGGTGCTCTATCCAGATATACTTTGTATTATTTATTTGGCAATAAATGATTGTGGCAATTATGTATTTTTTCTTCCAAGTGTATGATGTACATTGACGGGAAAAATAATATCGTACGAAAAATCAATTGAAAAAAAAAAGAGATCTCGAACGTGAATATTTTCTTATGTTATTTTTATTTATCATCTTTTAATCAATTTCAAATATGCAAAATGACGATGGGTTGAAATCCTTGATCACCATGTACTCCAAAACAACAAAGTTCTCATTAAACTTAAAAATAAATTGCATCCTTGTCAAGAAAATATAACTCCAATTATAGACCTTCTACTATTTACTCACGAAGCGAAAAGTAAATCAAAGGATAACATCTGCACCTTCGACTTAAAGATATATGAAACCAAAGTCGTGAAACTTGTGAGTCAAATTTTCAATTGGTATATGATCATATGAAAGCAAATATAATTTCCGGTCGTTTTCCAAAATAAAATCTATTAGAAAATCTAAACTTGACTAAAATTTTCTAATTAGAACTGAACAGTACGCATGATTCCCGTTGAGAAATATGAAAGAAATGATACCGTAGTTATCGGTTTCGTCGATGCAGTAACGACATTGATCATCTTTCTCGAGGTTCATCAAAAGCCACAGACTTTTGGACTTTGAACCAGACCCATAGTCAACTCGTTTTGCTTATTTTTGTTTCCTTTTTCTTTTTCGTTTTCCCGCTTTTTCTTGTTTTACTTTTTTTTCAGATTTACATTTTTTATGTTTTCTAAAAGGATTTATTTGAACTTAATCAACCCCTCTTCTACCCTTTCCTTTTTTTTTAATTCAATAGAAAGCTGGAATGATTGTTTTTCATAGTAATATCCATCATTTCAGCATCTTAAAGAAATTAATCAGTCCATATAACATCAACGTTATTTGAGAGAGCAAATATATGTAGAAAATCGAAAAAGAATATTTTTTTTTCATTTAATCAATTTACAACAAGTATGCACATTTATATAGAAAACAAGTCCTATAAATTATGTGTTTGACTTCTATAATCAATTCTCTATAATCATATTAATGTCCTACTATAAATTCTTAAGATTAGTTTACATTTATAACACCACTCAAAAGGAAAGAATCACAATGAGTAATTACAAGAATCATTTACAATCAATTTCCTCAAGCTGGTGCAGAAATGTCACACATGCCAACTTGTTTGGGGACTTTGAGAACACTCAATTTGAGACTGTTTTGGTGTGGATATTGACCAATTGATCTTTTTAACGAATTTCTGACAACTCCACAATTTTCTCATCTAACTTTTAATAAAGAATTTGTCTACCTTGACATGTTTTACACGATTATGTTGAATTGGTTTATGAATAATAACACATGCTGCCTTATTGCCATATATAGTTGAAATAGTTTCTTAGGTGGATACTTGAAATCTTTTTAAAGAAGACTTAACTATAATGCTTCATAAATTCTAAAAAATCGTACCTTTAAATTGAGCTTTAACACTTAGACTTGCAACAACATTTTGTTTCTTGCTACTCTATGTAAAAAAGCTACTACCTACAAAGATAAAGTAAACTAAATTAAATTGCTTGTCATCTACTACTCTAGCCTAGTTAGCATTAGTGTATGCATGTATCTTTGATAATCTATATTATTAGTGAATAAAATTTCCTTTCTAAGGATAGATCTCATATACCTTAAAATGAGCATGACTATATTTATATGTCACTCTTCGAGATTATGCATATATTGGCTGATAATACTCATTGCATAAGTAAGATCCTACCTTGTGTGAACTAAGTACATTAGTCTTTCTACAAGTCACGTGCATCTACTTTTGTCAATAAGAATCTGATTAGACTCAATACCTAACTTTAACCCTTCTTCCACCAATGTATCAACTAGTTATCATATTGTCATACTTGCCTACTGTAATAAATCTGATGCTTACTTTCTTTGATATAGAAAATTTCTCTATCAATTAGAGATACTTCGATCCTAAGAAAGTATTTTAAAGGACTATAATCTTTTATTTCTAACTCTTTAGGCAAGTACTTTTTTAAGGCTTCCCTTTCTTTTAGAACATGTCTCGTAATCACCATGTCATCCACATATATAATGAGTGTAGTGATCTTACCATGTTATTTCTGTAGGAATAAAATGTGGTCCAAATTCCTCGAACATTAACCAAAGGCTAACATAGATTTTGTGAACCTTTCAAACCATGCTCGGAGAGATTACTTCAAATAATGATCTCCTTCATTTGCATACCTTCTAAATATTTTTTTCTAATATCATTCATCCAAGTTAGAGATCCATGTAGACTTCTTTAGATTATTCACCATGTAGAGAGGTGTTGTTCACATCAAATATTCGAGTGTGATAAGCCTAATTTTATAGTTAAAGACAATAAGATCCAAACTGTGTGGGTTTTAGCTATAGGTATAAATGTCTATATATAATCAATTCCATAAATTTGGGTGTACCCTTCTGCCACCATTCTTGTTTTAAAGTGTTTAATTGTTCCATTCACTTTATACTTTATAGTGTAAATCTACTGTTATCTAACTAGTTTCTTCCTTAAATGACAATCAACAAGTACTTAGGTTTCATTTTTGTGTAAAGATTTCATCTCCTCATTATTGTAGCTTTCTATCTTGGTTTAGCTAAGGCTTCTTACATATTATTATGAATAGATAAAATAGATAATTAATTTATAAATTACTAGTTTCATTATGACAAATAATTGTTAGACATATACATATGGGATATTTAACTTTACTAGAATGTTTGAGTTTATATGTGTGTTTAGGAATACCTCTGATACGACACTATAATAGCTATTTTTTTTAATGGTTCAAATTCTAAATGATGAACATCCTCAATAAGTGATTACTTTGCTATATCCATTGATTGTGGTATGAGGGACTTAGGCTCGGACTTTGACAGAAGTGAAGGTAGATCTATACTTTCAACTTCAGTTTCTTGTTTTTTATCATTGCTTAAATCTAAAGTGATACCATCACTTCTAATTCACTCACTTTTTGATTAATTTCCCAAATTAGTAAGTCATTCCACTAGTACCAATAGAATTCACTGTTGTGCTAATATATTGGTTGTTAGGGTTTGTGCTTACGTGTCATCCCTTTTGTATGAATATTTGATATTTATATGATGTATATTTTATTAAATCGTTAATTACATTAATTATATAATACAATGCTTGTAATGCTACAGACATTATATGATCTGAAAGAGTTCAGACCTAGGCTAAGAGTTAGCAACACTAAAAATTATAACTGCTAAAAGTTAGCATGTTATAAGAATCAGTGAAATCCAATGACTTAGAGCCTTGTCTGTAGCGAGACAAAGACTTGAGGGTATATTAATAATGACATAGTTGCAATAAGGTGTTAGAAAATATTATTATACAAGTATGTTCTCAAATATTATGTTCTTAATCTCTTTTCACCGATATAGGTTTGTCAATGAATTCTTTTTATATAGTCAATGTATGTCTATATCTGTAGGCATAAATGGTTATTCCTAACTGGTCATGAGCTTAAAGCTTGTATAGACATACAGGTATTTAGTAAAGACTGGGTATCGAATAGACTTATGAGGACCCTAATAGACATTCTATGTAAATTGTCAATAAGAGGTCCTCTCAAGTTGAGTAGTATCTGTGGTCCTTTGACCTGAGTGCCACAGTAAGCTTATGAGTAATCCACCAAACTTAGGTTTCACGAATGTTAGAGACCTTTCATGGTCTAACCACTACATGTAATTATGTATAATCCGATGCTTATGAAGTCCGATGTGCGCATATATGGGATCTGTCAGCTCACATAAAGAGTTATATATTCGATGCTCCAAGATTGTATCTCAGAAAGTCTTATGGCCATAAGTAATAAACTGAGAAAAAGATTTTCGTACAGGGTTAAACAATATAATAAAGATGTTTATGTATATTGTTCCTGCATAGATGTGCTTATGAGGATTGATAGTGTTGATCTATGTTTTCGCACATCTAGGATGTAAATGATAGAAAGACTACGTATGCTCTATGACCTCAACTTATATGGTCTAACACGCTGATTTGTAATATCCATGACGTGTGCATTGGGCATTGATCACGAACTTATGGAATAGTTTCATTTGACAAATCGACCGTGGACTTAGAGAGTCCCACAATATAAAGTGTACTCGTTGTGCACTATGGTAGCATATCAAATTGAATAGTTCAATCTAGTAGAATTCAGTAGAACCAACTCATTGTTTCAGGAACCTTCAAGATACACACGTGTCACTATTTAAGAGTTAAGTACATTAATTAGTTAACAATTATTATTGACCAATTAATTAATAACACATTGTATATAGTGAGCCTTTAATTGAGTTTACTCAAATGTCTTGTCAGGTAGGGCCCACTTTGAGTTAACTTGGTAACCAAGTTATGGCTTAAGGGTAATTTCACATATTTAATTGTTTAATAAATAAATTAGGGTATTTGTTATTTTAATAATTAAATAATTGATAACTTAACTTTGGTTAAATTTGTAACCTAAGTTAAGTTAATGAAATTTTAATTAATGTTTACTTTTATGGAAAAATAAACTAACCTAACTATGACTAATTGTTAACTTTAGTTAGGTTAATTAAATATTTAAATATTTATCACTTGTTGGACAAGTAGTTTAACTTGACTAAAGTTAATAGTTAACTTTAGTTAAAGTGTTAATTATGGTTTAATTAATTGTTTAATTATATATGTGATTAAAATGAAACAAAAATCAAGCTTTTTATGCTTATGTTTGGCCAACCACTTTCAGAAGAAAAAGGAAATTGTTTCTTTTGGTTTTTGATTTCAATAGTTCAAATTACTATTCATCATCTTATCCAATATAGTTTGGCCATTAAAGTATAACATATTTGTTTTATTGATCAAGGGCAAAACAAAATAAATTAGGGTTTAAGTATCAAACCCAGTGTTGGATTCAAAGTTGCTATTCTAGACAGTCAAGCCCGCCGCAGTTGATTGTTAGAATTATCAACCCGTATCACTTCAGGTAGACTCAAGCAGTAATTTAATCCAAAGGTTTCATAGATGATTAATTCTTAATCCTTATTTTAATGTGATTAAAATATTATAATATGTTAATTATTATTTTTTAAGCTTCTGCTATGTATATATATGTATTTGATGCGTATGTATGTATAATAGACATAAATACCACATGCATACACCCGATTTAATTGGTACTTTCAACTAGTATCAGAGCCCGTTTTGTGTTGATTTGGTGTGTTTTGAGTGTTTGGGAGTGTTGTTAATGAAGTCGTAATGTTAAATGGTGCATTTTAAGAGTTGTAATGAGTATCCCAAGGTGGAAAACACTGGGACGTTGTGGCCCTAAATCTCGCACCTAGGCTTTGGGGCTTTCCAAGCTCTAACGTCATAGCATTAGATGGTAAGCGATGCGGGACTATCGATTCCAGGCCTTAGCACCACAACGCTTAAGGTTTAGTGTCACGGTACTGAGGGTTCTAACTCCTAGCGCCATAGCGTTAATGGGCTAGTGCCACAGCGCTAGGGGCTTTGCCTCAAATGCTGTAGTGCTAGTAACCCAATGCCATGGCGCTGACACTGTCACTCAAAAATTAATTTTTAAAATGGTTTAAATAATTAAATATGCATGTGTGGGTTTATAAAATATAATAATAATAATTATTAATCTGCATTATAAATCAAAGTCATTTTTCTCTGTGTTGATAACCACAATGGGAGCCATACTAGTGAAAGTTAGTTGTGTTTGTATAAAATAAATGATTGATTGAGAAATTACATTCTCATGGAATGGGAGCCAGTATTTAAAAATACCTCTTAATCATATTCAATAATATTACATTATGAGATAATGTTTTATTATAACTCGTCTTGTTAATACGGTGTTAGACGGGCTACGTAGGTTATTTCCCAAAATCGTTGCAGTGTGGGAGATTTGGTCAATGTGATTTAAACTATTCCGGTTAAATGTGAGATAAGGCAAATATATGCGAAAGTATTGCCCTAGATCGCTACAGTGTGCAGATAGTATCGGTAACATATATTTGATTATTGATAAGTTAATCTAGAATACACTTACCCTATATTGCTATAGTATGCAGATGAGGTGTATCTAAGATCAGAACTAAAAGTTGCATGAGATGCAATTGACAAGAGTTATCTACCTGCTGTGTTTACAAAGGCCTAGATCGCTACTGTGTGCGGCTGAAGTAAAATGCCAATGGAGTTTACTTTTCACTGTTGATAAGGGCAAATTTGTCATATATTTTCTCATGTTTTTATTATTGATATTTTATGATTTTATGAGAATAGATGGCTATTTATGTGCATTATTGTTATTTATAGGGACTTGAACGAAATTTAAAGAAAGAATGCAAAAGGAGCGAAAACAGGGACTATAATGCAAAGTTTTCAAATTATGAGTCCAGCGCCCCTGCGCCACAAGTATTTTAGCCCCAGCGCTGAAATAGTGATCGAAATAAGAAAAACGACCTGCTTAAGTAGCGTATAACGCCCCAGCACCGAAGAGTCACCGCGCCAGCGGTAATAGCTTTTTCACGCGTCGTCCCAGCGACAGATGCATAGCGCGCCAGCGGTAGTGCGAGTCCTAGTCTTACGAGAATTAAGATTTTCAAGCTCATATCAATCCCTATATAAAGCCACTCGTTCCTAGCCTTCAAGAATGAATCCAAGACGACCCAAGAGCACCAAGAATATAGAGCACAAGTCTTTGAGAGCAATAGGAGCTTAATTGAAGCAACTTTAGAGAGAGATACAAGACGTTCTTCGGCATCAAGAGTTCCTAGGCAGCGCAATTAAGAGCAATTCGACGTCTATATCGGTTTGCTAATAATTGTATCATGATTTATAATTATTTTTACTGCTATTCTCTTGTAGCCATGAGCTAACTGATTTTTTAGGGTTAATATTTGAACTCAATATATGCGCTTAACTTGCCATATCTTTTTAGTATTTAATAAACTTAGTCTTTTATTATTTAAATTACTTGCGTTTAATGCTTCAATATATCTGGCCAATATATGGTGAATGAATTGGTAATATTATTGATAAACTCGGAAGAGGAATCATAATATTTAGACCTAGGTAATTTGATGCATGATTGTAGAGTAACATTCAATGTTGCATATGCAAGTTTCAACTTTGGATAGGAATATACCTAATTGGCATGTATGATCAATAAGACCTAATCTTAATGAATCTTAATTTATTACAAGTACCATAGGAATATAGGTATTTGGTAAATTAGGGTATACTTGCATGACCTTGGAAGAGGCTTGTGAATACATTAGTGTCTTGATCAATAATAAAGACTAAGTGAGTTAAATATTAGAGGATTAATCATTAGAAACATATTGAGGGATAATATTAATCCTAGGTTTTCTCTACATTGCTATCACTTAATTTTCTTTACATTGTGTTATATTTTCTATATTCATTCTTAGGTTTTTATTTATCTGAATAATTATTAGGAAGATATAATTTTAATAATTGGTTAAAAAGAAGAAATTATCCCTGTGGGTTCGACATCCGACTTATTTAGTCTCTTTATTACTTGCATACGATAGTGTATACTTGCACTTAATTTATGATACAGAAATATCGCATCAAGTTTTTGGTTTAAAGAGATTAAACTACCGTTATAACGTTTGAGAGATTAGAGGGATTATCTAAAGCAGTGGAAAGGTGTTTTAAATTTAAAAAAATATAATTATTATACCCATGATTTAAAATGTTTTATTAGTGATTTAATAATTTTTATAATTCCGCTAACATCTTCTATTTATTTTATCTTATGAAGATCTAATGGCCTCGACAAACCTTTTGGTGTACATCAAGGATGCACACCAACTCAAAGGCGCTGAAAACTACTTTGATTGGCTTATGAATCTAAGAATTGTACTAGATTCAAAAAAGCTTGAATATGTTATTGATCAGAAATTGTCTATAGGTGTTTTTTATAATGCCACCTCAGAGAAAAGTGTGACATATAAAAAATGATTAGATGATGATTTAAAATTTAAATCTTACATTCTCGCCTCTATGTCTACTAAGCTGCAGATGGAGCATGTTCATATGGGCAGTGCTAGCAGTATTATGCTTATTCTAAATGAGCTCTTTAGTGACTGACCCCAGGTCGAGATTTATAAGGTGGCCAAAACACTTTTTCATGCTAGACTGGCTGAGGGCAATTCAATAAGTCCTCATGTCTTCAAGATGATTAGATTAATTAAGAGGCTAAAGACTATGAACATATCTTGGACCAATAACTTTAGGAATAGCTTAATTCTTTAATCATTGTCAGGGTCATTTGTACAGTTCATTATAAACTTCAATATGCATGGATTGACCCATACTTATGCTAATCTTCATAATATGTTGAAGACAACATAAGAGGATATAAAAAAATGGGGCTCAGCTTTCTTTGTTCAAGGTTCTTCATCTTTTACTCCGAAGGCTTCTAAAAGTCCAAAGAAAAGAAGAAACAGAAGATAAACAGACACCTCGAATAAGTCCTCAAAAGTAATCCAAGCCTCAACAGAAGAGCAAGGCAAAAGGAAAGTGTTTCTTTTACGATGAGGATGGAAATTGGAAGTGTAACTGCTAAAGTACCTTGTCACTACTAAGAAGACTCCTTCAAGTATGTGCTTTACTATCACTAACATTTTTTTAGAATTCGATACTTGTTTTAACTGGGTATTATATACTGTATGTCCTTCTCACATCTACAGTGTGTTGCCTGTCTGAGGGAAGTTAGAATGCTATAGCCTGGAGAAGTACGAAAATGGTGATTTCCTACTGGTCCAAGCAGTTGGACATTTTGATTTACGACTCCCTTATAATAGAATAATTGTATTATGTAATTGTTATTATGTGTCCAATATCATTTGATAGATTGTATCCCTTTCTATACTTGACAGTGAAAGAGTGTAACCTTTTCTGTACTTATACCCCCTATAATTGTTATTAGGAACTGTTCTTTATGTTTATATGATGTAAATTATGTTTGTTAGCTGAATGTCAGTTAATTTATGGGCATTACATTTTGGATAAAACTAAAAATGTCATGGATGTGCAACCAAGTTCTAGTAATAAATGTAATCAAAAACTTTAAATGATACAGAATTGCGACATATGAGATTAGGTTATATAGGTGTAAGACGTCTAACACATCTAGTTAAGGATGGTTGGATACCTGATCTGACCATAGAGTCTTATTTGGTTTGTGAATCCTATATTCAGGGGAAGATGAACAAATCTACATTTACAGATGTTGGACTCCGTGCCTCTTATTTATTAGAACTAGTATATAGTGATGAATGCAGTCCAATAAATCACGTTGTATTGGATGGCTTTCAATACTTTGTAACCTTTATCAATAATTTGTCACGATACGAGTACGTGTTTCTTATGAAACACTAGTCAAAAACCTTTAAAAAGTTCAAAGCGTTTCGACTTAAAGTAGAGAAATAAATCGGAATGTACATCAAGTGCGTTTGATTAGATCGTGGCAATGAGTACATAGGCAATGAATTTTTAAATTATTTAAAAGAGATTGGGATTATCAATATAGTCCTCTAGGTACTTTATAACACAATGGTATTACGGAGAGGAGTAATCGGACTTTATTGGATATGGTTCGATTGATGATGAGCTTTACCAATCTCTAAAAATACTTATGTTGTCATGCTCTAGAAACTGCTACTCATATATTGAATAGAATTCCATCCAAAGCTATTCCAACTACTCCGTATGAGATACTAAATGGAAGGAAACCAAGTCTTATATATTTTAAATTTTGGGGTTGTCCTTCTTACGTAAGAGTTGCGCAGTAGGATAAACTTGCACCTAGGGGGTACAAGTATCAATTCATTGGATATCCCAAGAATTCTATGGAATACCAATTCTATGATCCAAAGGAATAAAATGTGTTCGATTCTCGTTATGCCATTTTCCTAGAGATAGAGTTTCTTATGGATCGTAGAGATTATAGAAAGATTAAACTTGATAAAGTCAATCAAGAACCAAATGAACCAGGGATGGATACTCAAGTTCAAACGAGTATTACACCTTTAACATACCCTTCACATAGGTAAACAATGATGTCAAGGCCACCTATTAGGTATGGTGAGATACCTAAAGGTGCCCTTTGAGTTTTTTTAGTCGAAGAAAATGATTATTTGACTTATAGGGAGACGATATTAAACATCGACTCGGGATAATAAAAAGAAGCCATGAAATTAAAAATTGACTCTATGCATCAGAATCAAGTTTGAGACTTGGTTAAACTTCCTAAAGGAATAATTTCTATAGGTTTTAATTGGATTTACAAAAGAAGGCGTGGGCGCGATGGAAAAATAGATACCTTCAAGGCCCAAGTGGTAGCAAAAAGCTATGCTCAGCAATTTAGGATTGATTATGAGAAAACTTTTGCACCAGTAGCGATGTTAAAGTCAATTCAATTTTTATTGGCTATCACGGCATATTATGACTTTGAGATATAGCAGATGGATGCAAAGACAGCATTCCTGAATAGATATCTCGACAAAGAGATATACATAGATCAGCCTGAAGATTTTCTATCTAACCTAACCTCTGGTCTAGTATTCAAGAAGTCTATTTATGAACTTAAGCAGGTCTTCGAAGCTAGAATCATCATTTTGATAAGATAATCAAAGGGTCTAGTTTCATAAAAAAAATAAGGAGAAATTTTATACGTATAAAAAGGTTAGTGGGAGCATGATGGTCTTCTTAGTTCTCTATGTTGATAACATACTGATCATTGAGAATGATATCAATATGTTAAATCTATGAAAAGCTATTGAGTATTCTCCATGAAGGACTTGGGAGAAGCTTCTTATATACTAGGTATAAAGTTTTATAGAGATAAAGCTAGTAAGCTGATAGGACTTTTCTAGTCCTCGTACTTTGATAGCATCTTAGAAAGGTACAATTTCACTAACTATAAAATAGTTAATGTACCTTTCAAACATGGTGTTCATCTTTCAACGAAAATGTCTTTTCAAGAGAAAGATGGAAGAGTTAGAATGTCTAACATAACATATGCATCAACTATTGGGAGATTGAGGTATACTATAATATACATGAGACTTAACATTAGTATGACTGTAAATGTTACAAGTCGATACCAGTCTGATCTAGGCGACAACCATTGGATGGTGGTCAAACATATCTTGAAGTACCTTAAGGGTACAAAGGATAAGTTTCTCATTTATGAAGATATTGATTTACAGTTGAGAGGATATACAAATTCAGACTTCCTGCTGATCTATATGATAGAAAGTCTATATCTGGGAATGGGTTTACTCTTAGTGGTGCCACAGTAAGTTAGAAATGCACCAAGTAAGGGTCCACAATGGATTCTACCATAGAGAAAGAATATATAACCACCTCAGAAGTAGCGAAAAAAGCAGTGTGAATTCGTAAGTTTGTCGCCGAGCTTAGAATAATTCCAAATTCAAAGGATCTTATCCCATTATTTTACGATAATAATAGGGGCATAGCACAAGCCAAAGAGCTAAGAGCAAACTAGATATCTAAACATATGGAGAGAAAATACCATATAATTAGAGAGATCTTGACTAAAAGATATGTAATCATTTGTAGAATAGATTCTGTAAATAATGTAGCACACTCATTTACTAGGGCCTTAACTCCAAAGGTGTTTGAGAAACATATGCAGTCTATAAGTATTACCACTATGAATAGCACTAGAGCGAGTGAAATATCGTTAGGGTTGTGCTTATGTGTCATCCCTATTTCTATTAATATTTGATATTTATACGATATATATTTTATTAAATCGCTAATTAAATTAACTATATGGTACAATACTTGTAATGCCATAGACATTATATAATCTGAAGGAGTTCAGATCATAGCCAAGAGTTAGCAACACTAAGAATTATAACTGTTAAAGTTAGCAGGTTATAAGAATTAGTGAAATCTAAGGAGGTAGAGCCTTCTCTATAACGGGACAAAGACCTGAGAGTATACTAATAATGGCATAGTTTCAAATGTTATAATAAAGTGCTAGGAAATATTATTATGCAAGTATATTTTCAAATATTATGTTCTTGATCTATTTTTACCGATGTAGATCTATCGATGAATCCTTTTTATATAGTCAGTGAATGTCTATATTTGTAAGGTATATATGGTTGTTCCTACCTGGCCATAAGCTTAGAGCTTGTATAGGCATATAGGTATTCAGTAAGGATTTGGTACCAAACAGACTCATTGGACCCCCATAGAAATCTTATGTAAGCCGTTAATAAAAGGTCCTCTCGAGTTGAATAGTATTCGTAATCCTTTGACTCGAGCGCCACAGTGGACTTATGAATGATCTACCATACTTAGGTTCCACGGACATCATAGACTTTTCATGGTCTGACCGTTGTGTGTCGCTGAATTTGGTCTGATGCTTATGGAGTTTGGTGTGCACAGATATAGGATCTGTCAGCTCACATAGGGAGTTATATATCCAATGCTATGAGATTGTATCTCAGAAAGTCTTATAGCCATAAGTAATAAACCCAAGAAAGGAGTTTCTTAGAGGGATGAATAATATAGCAAATATGTTTACGTATATTGTTCATCGAGATAGTAATCTTGAGATAAGTTCATGGATAAGCTTGTTAATTGAGAGTGTGATGTGTAAAGTGTACGTATAATTTTAAAATTTATACACTCAGCGGAAGTATCACATACATATTACACTAAATATGCCATAATTAAATACATATATCTTATATATGTTTATAAGTTTCATTTAAATAAACTGCAAGTAAATAAACCTACCCGAATTGAAGTTAGCTTTCCAATTCTTCAAAAACTCTAATCTTCAAATCTTGAGCTCACTTTGAAGTGTGCTGTTGCACAATTCTAGTTTACAACTACAAACCCGTGGGATTGTGAAGTTAGAATAACAGTCACTAATTTTCAGCAACAAAATAATTTAATTCTTAAAATACTTTGATCTATTAGTATTTGTTACTTACGAGAGATGAGATGTATAGAATGTATTTGGTTCTTTTTTATTCCTACACCACCCTTTGCAAGAATAATTAGAAAATGACTTAGCAAAACATCTCTCTATTTTCTATCTCTCCACATTTCTCTTCGGTATCATGCATTTCATGAATGAATTCAATTCATTAAAAATTTTGTTTCAATTTTCTAATGCTTTTCATGGTCTACCATTAAACATTGTTTGTCATTTTATTATATTATCTTATCAAATATATTTTATTAATGGCCACTGATGAACATATGAAAATGCATGTTGTTAAGAGATTCAATCACCATTTAATGTCACTAATTTTAGTATTTTCTATATTTTTAGCTTGAAATAAAGTGTTCTCCTTAAATTGTGATTAATGAATGTTATTTGGACAGGTTTAGGTAAAATGGACATAACTCTCAATGTAGAAATCAAAATGAAGAAATTCTTAAACCTAGTGCAACATGACTCAATCTTACACAAATTTGAAGAATCGTGGAAAAGCCAAATCCAACATGTTATGGGCCAAAAATTGAGATACAATAGAATCGGACTACAACTCCTACCCAGCTTGACCACACTCACGTATTTGGACCGTATCTCACACAATACGTACTCAATTGGTATAACTCTTGAAGATGTGAATTATTGACTTAACTAACAACAACTCGTATGTTTATGGTAAAGTCCAAATCAGCCGTTATCATGGACCAAATCGCATTTCAAGTGGGTAAAATGGTTGTTGGCCGAATTCTGATGTATCTTTGGAATTTTGCTCATATCTCATTGGATACTCATCTAATTTGCATGAAATCAGTGTCTATGGAAAGAAGAGTCAAAATTCTACAACTTTCATGTCGGCTACAGAAGCTGAATTGATCATTTACATTATCAAAAATATGCTGCAAGTGGATACACGAGTTATTGGCTTAAAATTATTGAAGATTGATGTCATCCATGACATATGTCCATTCATTGCCTATATAAGGAGACCCTTAGGACGTTTTTAATAGATAATTCTCTCTTATTTTTTTCTCATTAACATAAATTGTAATTTAGGCTAGAATTCTTGACAAGGCTAAGAGATGAACTTTTATGTGTAATAAATCTACTTCCATGCTTTGATTCAGTGTCAAGAGCTACAAATATTGTAAGTTTGGTTTTGATTAAACTCTTATCTATTTCATTTTCTATAATCCAGAGGTTATAGTTCTCATGTCTCATATATGTTCAGTCATGCTTTTCTTATGTGATTCATGTTGATTTATAATTGTTACTGGTTACATTGTTTTATATGTTAATCTTTTACTGCAGTATTGTCAATTTGATATATTGTCGATCTTGGATAACATGTAAGGGCAATAAATGTTTGATATTCAAGTTAATCTTTTACTGCAATATTGTCAAAATGATATATTGTCGATCTTAAATAACATGATGTGTGTTAATGCTTGCAAAGAGTTTAACTAAATCAAATACATGTGTTATCAAATGTGCTATATATTACATACCTTCCGATTGATTGTTTGGGATGTGAAACTTTCAGTTGAGTTATAAATATTGAATCAAAGTATAGAGCAGATTTATAAAGCATAATTGTGATTCTCAAAGCCTTGCTTAAATCATCATAAGACATTTTCCTCAATTTATAGACAATTCTATCTCATCCGTTTAAATCAATTAACCCTTTGCTACTGCTTTAATATTTTACTTTACCAACCTATTTTGCCAAGAGCTTCCTCGTGGGATCGACACCTCAATCTATACTGCGATAGCCGCGTTATATTTTGAGCGTAAACAAAAATTTGGTGCCGTTGCTGGGGAGGCACACTAAGCGAAAGTCGATTGCGATTATAAATACTAAAGTGGTAACTTTGTACTTTTTCTTTTCTTTGTAAAATCTTAGTTTTATTTCCTTTTTGTAATTTATTTATTATTTATGGTTGGTTCTACCACCTAATTTATTTTGTTTTCTTTAGTTAATTTGTTATATTTTATATTATCTTAATGGCTGGTTTTACCGCCTAATTAGTTTATTTTCTTTTATCTATTTATCACACTTTATTTTCTTTAGTTTATTTATTGCACTTTTTTTTTAATGGCTGGTTTTACCGCCTAACTTCGTTCACTTTCTTTTATTTATTTATTATACTTTATTTCTTTAGTTAATTTATTGTATTTTCTTTTTATTTTGTGGCTGGTTCTACCGCCTAACTTAGTTTATTTATTTTTTATTATACTTTATTTATTTATTGCACTTTTTTTTATTGTACTTTATTTTCATTTTTCTTTACGTATTTATTGCACTTTATTTTCTTTAGTTAATATGTTGTATTTTTTTTTATTTTAATGGCCGGTTCTACCGCCTAACCTTTTATTTATTTACTTATTGTATTTTCTTTTTATTATTTATTTATTGTACTTTTTTTTTCGTACTTTACAGTCTTTTGTTTAGTTATTGTATTTATATTTCATGGTTGGTCTTACCACCTAACTCATTTCTATTTCTTGTTGTGTTTATTCCACTTCTTAATTTTCCTTAAGCATTTCTTTCTTTAAAAAAAATAAAAAAATACTGTTGTTAGGATGTATGCATCGACTTACAGACAAACGAGGAAGATTTGTGAGAGAACTAGAACTAGAACCACCCCACAATTTTTAAGTGAAGGGAATTCACCTTCTAGTTCATCTTGTAATTCTAACACAATGAGCCAACACGAAGAAAACTCCGTTAGAACTCTAAAAGATTACTTGCATCCTACTCGCACAGCTACACCATCATGCATTATATTTCCACCTAACACACCATATTCGGATTTTAAACTTGGAATGATACAACTTCTTCCCACTTTTCATGGTCTAGATAGTGAAAATCCTTATGTACATGTTAGGGAATTTGAAGAGGTAATTGTCACCTTCCATAGCCAACCTGAGGCCATAGACACTGTTAGACTTAAATTTTTCCATTTTTCTTTGAAAGACAAAGCAAAGAGTTGGCTATACTCTTTGAGGCCGAGGTCTATAGGAACTTGGGCAGAAATGACCCAAGCATTTTTCAATAAATACTTCCCACAACACAAAACTAATGGCCTGAAAAGACAAATTTCTTCCTTCTCCCAAAAAGATAGTGAAACCTTATATCAAGCATGGGAAAGGTTTAAAGAGTTGCTAAATCTATGCCCTCACCATGGGTATGAAAATTGGCGCTTGGTTAGTTATTTCTATGAGGGACTCACAATTAGAGAGCGCTAATTTGTTGAGATGATGTGTAATGGGGAGTTCTTTCACAAAGATCCCGAGGAAGCCATAGAATTCTTTAATGACTTAGCCGAAAAAGCCCATACATGGACTGGACCTAGCATTACTGAATGCACAAATAGGTCATGACCCAATGGAGTTTTCCATCTTAGGGAAGAGGATAACCTCAAAGCCCAATTAGAGGTCTTAACTAGGGAGTTAGAGGCCTTGAAAACTAAAGATAGAAGGGTCACCCACACGGTTGCTAGAGTTGAGTCACACGATGTCTGTTTTGTCTGTGGAAGAGCGGAACACTTAGCTCAGGATTGCCCCACGTATAGTGAGATGAGAGGGATATATGAGGAACAATGTAATGCCCTAGGGATGTACAAGAAGCCTTATTCACCCTACTCTGAAACATATAATCCTAGCTGGAGAAACCACCCAAATTTCAGCTGGAAATCTGACCAACAAGCTAACAACCAATAGAAACAAGAACAACAAGCACCCAAGTCTTATGTTGCACCTCAATATAATGCACGACCAACTAGGAGTTCTTTAGAGGATACATTACAAGCATTTATGGAGGTACAAAGTATGACTAATCAAAAATTTGAAACAATTCTTGCACAGGTGATGGACGAAAACAAAGAAATCAAGAGTCAAATCACAAAGTTGACCAATGCCTTAACTGTACAAGAGCGAGGTAAGTTTCCATGTCAACCTCAATCCAATCCGAAAGGACAATTCATGGCACAAGCTTCTACTTCTGATGTTCAAAATCTCAAAGAAGTCAATGCCATTACTACTCGAAGTGGTAAGATTGTAAGTGAGCCTACTCTTGAAATTAACACATCTACGAGTAGTAAAGACGCCCCCCTTGAAAAAGAGGCCACAGTGGAAAAAGAGCCTGAAAGTAAGTTTTCAATCCCAGTGCCTTTTCCTCAAGCTCTTCGACCGGTTGGGAAAAATTCAAAAATTCAAGGTGAGATTTTAGAACATTTGAAACAAGTTAAAATTAATCTTCCATTGTTACATTTGATTAAGCAAGTTCCAACTTATGCCAAAGTCATCAAGGATTTATGTACTATCAAAAGAAAACACCATGTGAGGAAAACTGTATTTTTGGCAGAACAGGTAAGTGCAATGATTGAACAAAAGACACCACCCAAGTATAAAGATCCAGGATGTCCCACAATCTCCTGCCAAATTGGGACACATGAGTTTGGTCAAGCTTTATTGGACTTAGGAGCAAGTGTAAATTTAATGCCTTATTCTATCTACTTGCAGTTGGGACTTGGTGAGATTAAACCAACATCTGTAGTCCTACACTTAGCTGACCGATCAATCAAGAAACCACGAGGAATAGTAAAAGATGTTTTATTACAAATTGATAAATTTTAATACCCTGTTGATTTTCTTATTTTAGATACTCATTCTATTGTTAACATGGAGTCAAAAATCCCTTTTATTTTGGGGAGACCTTTTCTAGCCACTGCTAACACTCTTATTAATTACAGAAATGGTCTAATGAAATTATCTTTTGGGAATATGACTCTTGAGGTGAACATTTTCAATATTGGCAAACAACCACGAGAAGAAGACGAGAGTTATCATTCATATATGATAGACACACTTATAGCAGAGGAAGCTTATAAAAATCAAGGCTATGATTCTTCGAAAAACCTTCTCAATTTTGATTTTGAAGAATTGTATTATCCTGATGTAACAACTGATGTGTTTAGTATTTTTGACTCACAGGATAAAGGGACTCGATTTTGGCAGCCACACTTTGAAGAGTTGCCACGAGAGAGGGAGAGACCGAAACCATCAAACCTCGAGACACCATAAGTTGAGCTTTCTCCACTGCCCAAAGGTTTGAAACACGCATTCTTGGGACTAGGTGATACCTTTCCTATCATCATTTCTTCCGAACTTAGTGCTGAACAAGAGGAAAAATTGATAAAATTGTTGAAAGAACATAAGTCTGCACTAGGTTGGACCATAGCTGATATTAAAGGTATTTCTCCATTGATATGCTCCCATAGAATTCATTTAGAGGAAGGTGCCCAACCTCGTAGAGACCCACAAAGAAGACTTAACCCAACAATGAAAGAAGTAGTGAAGAAAGAGATCTTGAAACTATTAGATGCGGGTATAATCTACCCAATTTCTAATAGTCAATGGGTAAGTCCAACTCAAGTAGTTCCTAAGAAATCGGGGGTTACTGTTGTTGAAAATGAGAATGGGATACCTGTTCCAACTAGGGTAGTAAGTGGTTGGAGAATGTGTATTGATTATAGAAACTTAAACACAGCCACTATGAAAGACTATTTTCCATTGCCTTTTATCGACCAAATTTTAGAACGTGTAGCTGGACATCCTTTTTATTGCTTTCTTGATGGGTATTCAGGGTATTACCAGATTGAGATAGCTATAGAAGATCAAGAAAAAACTACTTTTACATGCCCTTTTGGTACTTATGCTTTTCGTATAATGCCATTTGGATTATGTAATGCACCAGCTACTTTCCAGCGTTGCATGTTGAGTATTTTCTCTGATATGGTTGAAAAATGTATGGAAGTCTTTATGGATGATTTGACTATTTTTGGTAATTCTTTTGATTTATGCCTACTTAACTTGAAATCTATTTTGAGTAGGTGTGAAGAAAAAGGACTTGTGCTAAATTGGGAGAAATGTCATTTCATGGTATCTTCAGGAATCGTGTTGGGGCAAATTGTATCTGAAAGAGGGATAGAGGTTGACAAGGCAAAAATTGAATTAATCTTTAAATTACCTACACCTAAAACGGTAAAAGATGTCTGATCCTTTCTTAGACACGCTGGCTTTTACAGAAGGTTTATACAAAATTTTTCTGCCATATCTAGACCATTGTGTAACCTTTTGCTAAAAGATGCAGAATTTACATGGACACAAGAGTGTGAGGAGGCATTCCGAACACTCATTGCCAAACTCACCACCGCTCCTATCATGCAATCACCGGATTGGAACCTCCCATTTGAAATTATGTGTGATGCAAGTAATTATGCTGTAGGAGCAGTTCTTGGGCAACGGAGGGAGGGAAAACCCTTTGTTGTTTATTATGCTAGTAGAACTTTGAATGATGCTCAAATGAATTACACTACTACTGAAAAACAACTATTAGCTATTGTTTTTGCCTTAGATAAATTTTGTTCTTATTTGATTGGTTCACCTATTGTTATTTTTACTGACCACGCAGCCCTTAAGTACCTTCTTTCTAAGAAGGATGCTAAAGCCCGTTTAATTAGGTGGATTCTTCTTTTGCAGGAATTTGATATAACCATCAAAGATAAGAAAGGCGTTGAAAATGTTGTTGCTGATCATCTATCCTGCCTTAAGTTCACTGACTCCACTGATTTGCCACCAATTCGAGATGATTTTCCAGATGAACATCTTTTTACTATAAGCCAAATACCTTGGTATGCACATATCGTAAATTATTTGGTTTGTGGTGAACTTCCATCTGACTGGAGTGCACAAGATAAGCGTAAGTTCTTGGTTGAGGTACGTAATTTTTATTGGGATGATCCATATCTTTTCAAATATTGTCCTGACCAAATCATGAGACGTTGCATTTCTGAAAGTGAAGTTTCTAGTGTCTTAAATTTTTGCCATAGTGCTGCTTGCGGTGGCCATTTTTCTATGAAGAAGACAGCTGTGAAAATTTTACAGTGTGGTCTTTATTGGCCCACTTTGTTCAAAGACACTAATAATTTTTGTCGTTCCTGTGAAAGATGTCAAAAGTTAGGTGCTTTATCTCGAAGAAATATGATGCCTCTTAACCCTATTCTTGTTATTGAGATATTTGACTGTTGGGGTATCGATTTTATGGGTCCATTTCCTTCATCTTTTGGCTATCTTTACATCCTTTTAGCTGTTGACTATGTATCAAAATGGGTGGAGGCTGTAGCTTGTTGTACTAATGATGATACAACTATGGTAAAATTCATAAAAGAAAATATGTTATCTAGGTACGGTACGCCACGTATCATCATTAGTGACCAAGGAACACATTTTTGTAATCGTTCTTTTGAAGCTTTGATGCGCAGGTATGGTGTTCTTCATAAAGTTTCCACTGTATACCATCCACAGACAAATGGACAAGCCGAGCTAGCAAATAGAGAGGTTAAACAGATTTTGGAAAAGACGGTTAACCCGAATCGCAAAGATTGGTCTCTACACCTTTCTGATGCATTATGGGCATATCGCACTGCATACAAAACCATCTTAGAAATGTCTCCATACCGGCTTGTTTATGGGAATGCTTTTCATTTACCTGTTGAGCTAAAACATAAAGCTTATTGGGCTGTCAAAGCCCTTAACTTTGATTTGAATGCTGCAGGTCTCCAGAGAAAGTTATAATTGTCAGAAATAGAAGAGCTACGAAATGACGCATATGACAACTCCAGAATTTACAAAGCTAAAATGAAAGTAACTAATGATAAACAGATCTCAAGGAAACACTTTGAGCCAAATCAACGGGTCTATCTTTATGATTCTCGATTGCATTTACACCCTGAAAAGTTGAGATCTCGATGGACTGGTTCATTTATGGTAAGACATGTTTTTCCTAATGGTGCTGTTGAAATAAAAGACCCCACTGATGGACGGACTTTCAAAGTGAATGGACAGCGGCTAAAAAGCTACGTGGAAAAGGTAAACGACTCTATGTACCTAGGCGAGATCCCTCTTGTGGATCCTGTCTATCATGATTGATCAGGTTCAATCTATCTGTACCATATTTTATATTTTATCTATATTTTATCTTTTGACTTTTTATTTTTGCTTTTATTTTCTTGCACATTTTATTTTACTTTATTTTCTTCTTTTTATTTTTTCTTCAGTGTGATTTTATTTTTCAGTCAAGTGGCGGATACGGTACTCCGTGGCTATTAAAGTCGGTTTCTCAGTTCCCTAAAAACTGTCCCTCAAACTGTGCATTCATCTCTTTTCTTTCTTTCAAAGTGGATCGCATTCTTGCCAACCTTAAAAAACGTTTTCCTTCATTTCCTCAAAATGCTCTACTTAAGATTTACAAAGCACAGTGTGAAAGACTAAGGCTATTGATGTTGGGTAATATCCTTGTGGACCTTCGTTGGGTAATTGAAGCCAAGGTTCGGTTGTCTGGTGAGTTTGAAAATGATTTTGTTTCTCATATGCCTGGTCTTGGAAGAAGCTCTTATGCTAAAAGGCGACGAGCAAAAAGGTTACAAGTCTGTCATAAATGTGCTCGATGGAATTGTAATCGGAGTTGTCGTTCTTTAGGATTCATATCTAGAAATCGAGAAGACAAAATTCAGTTCATTAAGGATAGACTGAGTAAGGAGTCTTTGGATGATATCCTATTGACTCTTGAGACGCATCCTGTGGGCTCGTGCAACGTGAACTTCTCGATTTATGGAACAAATTCAAAAATGAACATCAACGGTATAGTCTCGGGAATCTGACTCTAAAAGACCCTGTTTGCCAATTTATAAGAAAATTGGATGGGAAACCTATCCCCGACCCATAGAGGGCGTTTAAGCCGTTACTGGACGTAAAACCAGAGGAAGATGTGAGCCACAATCACAACTACTTGTAAATAAATGTGTTTTAATTTCAAACTTTATTTTATGAATAATAGGGCTACTCATGTAGATGTCTTAAATTCAAATCTTTTTGTTCAATAATGCATGTGGGTCATTATGTTTAAAAAAAATTTGTTTTATTTTTAACTCTCTTTTGACAAACTGTCGGGTTACCATAATTATTGTTATCATTTAGTACTTTATAAATACAGCACCTCATTTTCTTCATTTTCATATATTGAGATAAAGGTGAGTGTAGATATGGAGGAAATCCAAGTTCGACAATTTTGAAATATATGTGTATTTTGTGGATCTAGTCCTGGGGAGAGTAAAGTGTTCGTAGAAGCAGCAAACAATCTAGGAAAAGCATTGGCTGCAAGAAAAATTCATTTGATTTATGGATGAGGTAGCCTTGGGCTAATGTGGTGTGTGTCAACAGCTGCACATTTAGGAGGAAGTCAAGTTTTAGGTATTATTCCTACAGCTTTGGCCGTGGAAAACCTGACCGGAAAAATAATAGGGGAAGAATTACGAGTCTCATCCATGCATTAACGTATAGCTAGAATGCTTTGCAATGCAGACGCTTTTATTGCTTTACCAGGTGGTTTTGGTACCTTGGAAGAAATTTTTCAAATTGTTTCTTGGGCCCAACTGAATATCCATCGAAAACCCATAGGTTTGTTGAATATTAATAACTATTTTGATTGCTTACTTTGTTTTCTTGATCAAGCTGTGGAACAGAATTTTATTTCACATTCGGTGCGACAGATCCTGGTTTTTGCTACTGAGGTGGATGAATTGATTAACAAATTACAGGCAGTTACCTACGAACCTGACCCAGCAATAACTCGGATCGATTGGTCAGTGGGCCTTAACAAGCGAAAATTGGATCTGACACTTCGTTTGTAAATTTTTCTTTTTATTTATTTATTTATTAGTACCATCATTTTAGTTTATATTTACTTAAGTGTCTCTCAGGTTTGTTTCTTTCAAATAACTGGCGTTTCAGGTAATGTCTCCTATACTTTATCTCTTTCTATTTAAACATTGAGGACAATGTTTCATCTGGTTTGAGGGGAGGATAGTAGACATACGTTTCATTTTGCCAAAAAAAAAAAAACAATTGTGGTCCGACATTTGATTAAAATGGCAGAGTAAAGAGTTCATTCTTGAACTCTTGAGACGCATTCTAGGTCAAATTAGAATGGCAGATTAAGGAGTTTTAGTACTAACTTTTGAAATGTATTTTAACTAACTTTTTATTGTTTTGTTTTATATTTTATGCATTGTCGTTTATTGCTTGTAGTCTTGGTAATTCTTGTACAAAGGAATTTGCTTTTCTGCCTAAGTATGATTTTAAAATTGTTTAGGTTGAGTCACTGTTTCTATTTAGGTTACTAAAGAATAACTTCTTAAATATTTTTTAGCACAATGTTAAGCCTTGTGGTAAGACGGATGATTCAATTTATATAGCCAAGAGAATTCCCATGTTTAAGTATATATTTTTCTAATCTCACATATCTTTTGTGAGTAAGTGGAAAGGTTGAGAAAACAGCTTATGAACCTTCATTGATCCTTTGAATTGGTTAATTTTTGTTTAGAATAATATTATTTGAATTAAGGGATAACAATAATTATGGTAACCCGACAGTTTGTCAAAAGAGAGTTAAAAATAAAACAAAATTTTTTTAAACATAATGACCTACATGCATTATTGAACAACAAGATTTGAATTTAAGACATCTACATGAGTAACCATACTATTCATAAAATAAAGTTTGAAATTAAAACACATTTATTTACAAGTAGTTGTGATTGTGGCTCACATCTTCCTCTGGTTTTACGTCCAGTAACGGCTTAAACGCCCTCTATGGGTCGGGGATAGGCTTCCCATCCAATTTTCTTATAAATTGGCAAACAGGGTCTTTTAGAGTCAAATTCCCGAGACTATACCGTTGATGTTCATTTTTGAATTTGTTCCATAAATCGAGAAGTTCACGTTGCACGAGCCCACAGGGATGCGTCTCAAGAGTCAATAGGATATCATCCAAAGACTCCTTACTCAGTCTATCCTTAATGAACTGAATTTTGTCTTCTCGATTTCTAGATACGAATCCTAAAGAACGACAACTCCGATTACAATTCCATCGAGCACATTTATGACAGACTTGTAACCTTTTTGCTCGTCGCCTTTTAGCATAAGAGCTTCTTCCAAGACCAGGCATATGAGAAACAAAATCATTTTCAAACTCACCAGACAACCGAACCTTGGCTTCAATTACCCAATGAAGGTCCACAGGGATATTACCCAACATCAATAGCCTTAGTCTTTCACACTGTGCTTTGTAAATCTTAAGTAGAGCATTTTGAGGAAATGAAGGAAAACGTTTTTTAAGGTTGGCAAGAATGCGATCCACTTTGAAAGAAAGAAAAGAGATGAATGCACAGTTTGAGGGACAGTTTTTAGGGAACTGAGAAACCGACTTTAATAGCCACGGAGTACCGTATCCGCCACTTGACCGGGAAATAAAATCACACTGAAGAAAAAATAAAAAGAAGAAAATAAAGGAAACTAAAATGTGCAAGAAAATAAAAGAAAAAATAGAAAGTCAAAAGATAAAATATAGACAAAATATAAAATATGGTACAGATAGATTGAACCTGATCAATCACGATAGACAGGATCCACAAGAGGGATCTCGCCTAGGTACATAGAGTCGTTTACCTTTTCCACGTAGCTTTTTAGCCGTTGTTCATTCACTTTGAAAGTCCGTCCATCAGTGGGGTCTTCTATTTCAACAGCACCATTAGGAAAAACATGTCTTACCATAAATGGACCAGTCCATCGAGATCTCAACTTTCCAAGGTGTAAATGCAATCGAGAATCATAAAGATAGACCCGTTGATTTGGCTCAAAGTATTTCCTTGGGATCTGTTTATCATGAGCTACTTTTATTTTAGCTTTGTAAATTCTGGAGTTGTCATATGCGTCATTTCGTAGCTCTTCTATTTCTGACAATTGTAACTTTCTCTGGAGACCTGCAGCATTCAAATCAAAGTTAAGGGCTTTGACAGCCCAATAAGCTTTATGTTCTAGCTCAACAGGTAAATGACAAGCTTTCCCATAAACAAGCCGGTATGAAGACATTCCTAAGATGGTTTTGTATGCTGTACGATATGCCCATAATACATCAGAAAGGCGTAGAGACCAATCTTTGCGATTCGGGTTAACCGTCTTTTCCAAAATCTGTTTAACCTCTCTATTTGCTAGCTCGGCTTGTCCATTTGTCTGTGGATGGTATGTAGTGGAAACTTTGTGAAGAACATCATACCTGCACATCAAAGCTTCAAAAGAACAATTACAAAAATGTGTTCATTGGTCACTAATGATGACACGTGGCATACCGTACCTAGATAACACATTTTCTTTTAAGAATTTTACCACAGTTGTATTATCATTAGTACGACAAGCTACAGCCTCCACCCATTTTGATACATAGTCAACAGCTAAAAGGATGTAAAGATAGCCAAAAGATGAAGGAAAAGGACCGATAAAATTGATACCCCAATAGTCAAATATGTCGATAACAGGAATAGGGTTAAGAAGCATCATATTTCTTCGAGATAAAGCACCTAACTTTTGACATCTTTCACAGGAACGACAAAAATTATTAGTGTCTTTGAACAAAGTGGGCCAATAAAGACCACACTGTAAAATTTTCACAGCTGTCTTCTTTATAGAAAAATGGCCACCGCAAGCAGCACTATGGCAAAAATTTAAGACACTAGAAACTTCACTTTCAGAAATGCAACGTCTCATGATTTGGTCAGGACAATATTTGAAAAGATATGGATCATCCCAATAAAAATTACGTACCTCAACCAAGAACTTACGCTTATCTTGTGCACTCCAGTCAGATGGAAGTTCACCACAAACCAAATAATTTACGATATGTGCATACCAAGGTATTTGGCTTATAGCAAAAAGATGTTCATCTGGAAAATCGTCTCGAATTGGTGGCAAATCAATGGAGTCAGTGAACTTAAGGCGGGATAGATGATCAGCAACAACATTTTCAACGCCTTTCTTATCTTTGATGGTTATATCAAATTCCTGCAAAAGAAGAATCCACCTAATTAAACGGGCTTTAGCATCCTTCTTAGAAAGAAGGTACTTAAGGGCTGCGTGGTCAGTAAAAATAACAATAGGTGAACCAATCAAATAAAACGAAATTTATCTAAGGCAAAAACAACAGCTAATAGTTCTTTTTCAGTAGTAATGTAATTCATTTGAGCATCATTCAAAGTTCTACTAGCATAATAAACAACAAAGGGTTTTCCCTCCCTCCGTTGCCCAAGAACTGCTCCTACAGCATAATTACTTGCATCACACATAATTTCAAATGGGAGGTTCCAATCCGGTGATTGCATGATAGGAGCGGTGGTGAGTTTGGCAATGAGTGTTCGGAATGCCTCCTCACACTCTTGTCTCCATGTAAATTCTGCATCTTTTAGCCAAAGGTTACACAATGGTCTAGATATGGCAGAAAAATTTTGTATAAACCTTCTGTAAAAGCCAGCGTGTCCAAGAAATGATCAGACATCTTTTACCGTTTTAGGTGTAGGTAATTTAGAGATTAATTCAATTTTTGCCTTGTCAACCTCTATCCCTCTTTCAGATACAATGTGCCCCAAAACGATTCCTAAAGATACTATGAAATGACATTTCTCCCAATTTAGCACAAGTCTTTTTTCTTCACACCTACTCAAAATAGATTTCAAGTTAAGTAGGCGGAAATTAAAAGAATTACCAAAAACAGTCAAATCAGCCATAAAGACTTCCATGCATTTTTCAACCATATCAGAGAAAATACTCAACATGCAACGCTGAAAAGTAGCTGGTGCATTATATAATCCAAATGGCATTCTACGAAAAGCATAAGTACTAAAAGGGCATGTAAAAGTAGTTTTTTCTTGATCTTCTATAGCTATCTCAATCTGGTAATACCCTGAATACCCATCAAGAAAGCAATAAAAAGGATATCCAGCTACACGTTCTAAAATTTGGTCGATAAAAGGCAATGGAAAATAGTATTTCCTAGTGGCTGTGTTTAACTTTCTATAATCAATACACATTCTCCAACCACTTACCACCCTAGTTGGAACAGGTATCCCATTCTCATTTTCAACAACAGTAACCCCAGATTTCTTAGGAACTACTTGTGTTGGACTTACCCATTGACTATCAGAAATTGGGTAGATTATACCCGCATCTAATAGTTTCAAGACCTCTTTCTTCACTACTTCTTTCATTGTTGGGTTAAGTCTTCTTTGTGGGTCTCTACGAGGTTAGGCACCTTCCTCTAAATGAATTTTATGGGAGCATATCAATGGAGAAATACCTTTAATATCAGCTATGGTCCAACCTAGTGCAGACTTATGTTCTTTTAACAATTTTATCAATTTTTTCTCTTGTTCAGCACTAAGTTCAGAAGAAATGATGATAGGAAAGGTATCACCTGGTCCCAAGAATGCGTGTTTCAAACCTTTGGGTAGTGGAGAAAGCTCAACTTGTGGTGTCTCGAGGTTTGATGGTTTCGGTCTCTCCCTCTCTCGTGGCAACTCTTCAAAGCGTGGCTGCCAAAATCGAGTCCCTTTATCCTGTGAGTCAAAAATACTAAACACATCAGTTGTTACATCAGGATAATACAATTCTTCAAAATTAAAATTGAAAAGGTTTTTCGAAGAATCATAGCCATGATTTTTATAAGCTTCCTCTGGTACAAGTGTATCTATCATATATGAATGATAGCACTCGTCTTCTTCTCGTGGTTGTTTGCCAATGTTGAAAATGTTCACCTCAAGAGTCATATTTCCAAAAGATAATTTCATTAGACCATTTCTGCAATTAATAAAAGGGTTAGCAGTGGCTAGAAAAGGTCTCCCCAAAATAAGAGGGATTTTTGACTCCATGTTAACAACAGAATGGGTATCTAAAACAAGAAAATCAACAGGGTATTAAAATTTATTAATTTGTAACAAAACATCTTTTACTATTCCCCGTGGTTTCTTGATTGATCGGTCAGCTAATTGTAGGACTACAGATGTTGGTTTAATCTCACCAAGTCCCAACTGCAAGTAGATAGAATAAGGCATTAAATTTACACTTGCTCCTAAGTCCAATAAAGCTTGACCAAACTCATGTGTCCCAATTTGGCAGGAGATTGTGGGACATCCTGGGTCTTTATACTTAGGTGGTGTCTTTTGTTCAATCACTGCACTTACCTGTTCTGCCAAAAATGCAGTTTTCTTCACATGGTGTTTTCTTTTGATAGTGCATAAATCCTTGATGACTTTGGCATAAGTTGGAACCTGCTTAATCAAATGTAACAAGGGAAGATTAATTTTAACTTGTTTCAAATGTTCTAAAATCTCACCTTGAATTTCTGAATTTTTTCCAACCGGTCGAAGAGCTTGAGGAAAAGGCACTGGGATTGAAAACTTACTTTCGGTCTCTTTTTCTACTGTGGCCTCTTTTTCAATGGAGGCGTCTTTACTACTCGTAGATGTGTTAATTTCTGGAGTAGGCTCATTTACAATCTTACCACTTCGAGTAGTAATGGCATTGACTTCTTTGAGATTTTGAACATCAGAAGTAGAAGCTTGTGCCATGAATTGTCCCTTTAGATTAGATTGAGGTTGAGATGGAAACTTACCTCGCTCTTGCACAGTTAAAGCACTGGTTAACTTTGTGATTTGACTTTTGATTTCTTTGTTTTCGTCTACCACCTGTGCAAGAATTGTTTCAAATTTTTGATTAGTCTTATTTTGTGCCTCCATAAATGCTTGTAATGTATCCTCTAAAGAACTCCTAGTTGGTCGTGCATTATATTGAGGTGCAACATAAGACTTGGGTGCTTGTTGTTCTTGTTTCTATTGGTTGTTGGCTTGTTGGTCAGATTTTCAACTGAAATTTGGGTGGTTTCTCCAGCTAGGATTATATGTTTCAGAGTAGGGTGAATAAAGCTTCTTGTACATCCCTAGGGCATTACATTGTTCCTCATATATCCCTCTCATCTCACTATACATGGGGCAATCCTGAGCTAAGTGTTCCGCTCCTCCACAGACAAAACAGACATCGTGTGACTCAACTCTAGCAACCGTGTGGGTGACCCTTCTATCTTTAGTTTTCAAGGCCTCTAACTCCCTAGTTAAGACCTCTAATTGGGCTTTGAGGTTATCCTCTTCCCTAAGATGGAAAACTCCATTGGGTCGTGACCTATTTTATTCTTTCAGTAATGCTAGGTCCAGTTCATGTATGGGCTTTTTCGGCTAAGTCATTAAGGAATTCTATAGCTTCCTCGGGATCTTTGTGAAGGAACTCCCCATTACACATCATCTCAACAAATTAGCGCTCTCTAATTGTGAGTCCCTCATATAAATAACTAACCAAGTGCCAATTTTCATACCCATGGTGAGGGCATAGATTTAGCAACTCTTTAAACCTTTCCCATGCTTGATATAAGGTTTCAGTATCTTTTTGAGAGAAGGAAGAAATTTGTCTTTTCAGGCCATTAGTTTTGTGTTGTGGGAAGTATTTATTGAAAAATGCTTGGGTCATTTCTGCCCAAGTTCCTATAGACCTCGGCCTCAAAGAGTATAGCCAACTCTTTGCTTTGTCTTTCAAAGAAAAAGGGAAAAATTTAAGTCTAACAGTGTCTACGGCTTCAGGTTGGCTATGGAAGGTGGCAATTACCTCTTCAAATTCCCTAACATGTACATAAGGATTTTCACTATCTAGACCATGAAAAGTGGGAATAAGTTGTATCATTCCAGGTTTAAAATTCGAATGTGGTGTCTTAGGTGAAAATATAATGCATGATGGTGTGGCTGTGTAAGTAGGATGCAAGTAATCTTTTAGTATTCTAACGGGGTTTTCTTCGTGTTGGCTCATTATGTTAGAATTACAAGATGAACTAGAAGGTGAATTCTTTTCACTTACAAATTGTAGGGGTGGTTCTAGTTCTAGTTCTCTCACAAATCTTCCTCGTTTGTCTCTAAGTCGATGCATACATCCTAACAACAATATTTTCTTTTTCTTTTTTTTTTAAGGAAAGAAATGCTTAAGGAAAATTAAGAAGTGGAATAAACACAACAAGAAATAGAAATGAGTTAGGTGGTAAGACCAACCATGAAATATAAATACAATAACTAAACAAAAGACTGTAAAGTACGAAAAAAAAGTACAATAAATAAATAATAAAAAGAAAATACAATAAGTAAATAAATAAAAGGTTAGGCGGTAGAACCGGCCATTAAAATAAAAAGAAAATACAACATATTAACTAAAGAAAATAAAGTGCAATAAATACGTAAAAGAAAATGAAAATAAAGTACAATAAAAAAAGTGCAATAAATAAATAAAGTACAATAAAAAATAAAGAAACTAAGTTAGGCGGTAGAACCGGCCATTAAAATAAAAAGAAAATACAACAAATTAACTAAAGAAATAAAGTACAATAAATAAATAAAAGAAAGTGAACGAAGTTAAGCGGTAAAACCAGCCATAAAACAAAAGTGCAATAAATAAATAAAAGAAAATAAAGTGCGATAAATAGATAAAAGAAAATAAACTAATTAGGCGGTAAAACTAGCCATTAAGATGATATAAAATATAACAAATTAACTAAAGAAAATAAAATAAATTAGATGGTAGAACCAACCATGAATAATAAATAAATTACAACAAAGGAAATAAAACTAAGATTTTACAAAGAAAAGAAAATATACAAAGTTACCACTTTAGTATTTATAATCGCAACCGACTTTCGCTTAATGTACTTCCCCAGTAACGGCGCCAAATTTTGTTTACGTTCAAAATATAATGCGGCTATCGCAGTATAGATTGAGGTGTCGATCTCACGAGGAAGCTCTTGGCAAAATAGGTTGGTGAAGTAAAATATTAAAGCAGTAGCAAAGGGTTAATTGATTTAAACGGATGAGATAGAATTGTCTATGAATTGAGGAAAATGTCTTATGATGATTTAAGCAAGGCTTTGAGAATCACAATTATGCTTTATAAATCTACTCTATACTTTGATTCGATATTTATAACTCAACGGAAAGTTTCACATCCCAAACAATCAATCGGAAGGTATGTAATATATAGCACATTTGATAACACATGTATTTGATTTAGTTAAACTCTTTGCAAACATTAACACACATCATGTTATTTATACAAGTTATCTAAGATCGACAATATATCATTTTGACAATATTGTAGTAAAAGATTAACTTGAATATCAAACATTTATTGCCCTTACATGTTATCCAAGATCGACAATATATCAAATTGACAATACTGCAGTAAAAGATTAACATATAAAACAATATAACCAGTAACAATTATAAATCAACATGAATCATATAAGAAAAGCATGATTGAACAGATATGAGACATGAGAATTATAATCTCTAGATTATAGAAAATAAAATAGATAAGAGTTTAATCAAAACCAAACTTACAACATTTGTAGCTCTTGACACCGAATCAAAGCATGGAAGTAGATTTATTACACATAAAAGTTCATCTCTTAGCCTTACCAAGAACTCTAGCCTAAATTACAATACATGTTAATGAGAAGAAAATAAAAGAGAATTATCTAATATTAAAAACGTCCTAAGTGTCTCCTTATATAGGCAATGAATGGACATATGTCATGGATGACATCAATCTTCAATAATTTTAAGCTAATAACTCGTGTATCCACTTGCAGCACATTTTTGATAATGTAAATGATCAATTCAGCTTCTACAGCCGACATAACAGTTGTAGAATTTTGACTCTTCTTTCTATAGGCACTGATTTCATGCAAATTGGATGAGTATCCAATGAGATATGATCAAAATTCCAAAGATACATCAGAATTCGGCCAACAATCATTTTACCCACTTGCAATGCGATTTGGTCCATGATAACGGCTGATTTGGACTTTACCATAAACATACGAGTTGTTGATAGTTAAGTCACAAATTCACAGCTTCAAGAATTATACCAATTGAGTACGTATTTTGTGAGATACGGTCCAAATACGTGAGTTGGGTCAGGCTGGGTAGGAGTTGTAGTCCGATTCTATTGTATCTCAATTTTTGGCCCATAACATGTTGGATTTGGCTTTTCCACTATTCTTTAAATTTGTATAAGATTGAGTCATGTTGCACCAAGTTCAAGAATTTCTTCATTTTGATTTCTACATTGAGAGTTATGTCCATTTTACCTAAACCTGTCCAAATAACATTCATTAATCACAATTTAAGGAGAACACTTTATTTCAAGCTAAAAATATAGAAAATACTAAAATTAGTGACATTAAATGGTGATTGAATCTCTTAACAACATGCATTTTCATATGTTCATCAAGATACCTTTGACATACCCTTCACGTAAGTTAGGAAGGATCTCAAAGCCACCTGTTAGGTTTGGTATGATGCCTGAAGGTTCTTCGGATGTTTTCTTAGTTGAAGAAAAGGATCCTTTAACTTATAAAAAGGCAATGTTGGACATCAATTAGGGAAAATGACAAGATGCCATAAAATTCGAGATTGATTCTATATATGACAATTAAGTCTGGGACTTAGTTAAGCTTCTCGAAGGAATTGTTTCTATTGGTTGTAAATGGGTTTACGGGCGAAAGCGTGGTTCTGATAAGAAGTTCTTCAAAGCCCGACTAGTGAAATAATGTAATACTAAGAAATTTGCGATAAATTGTGAGGAGACATTTTAACCAATAGTCATGCTAAAGTCAATTTAAATTTTGTTGGTTGTAACTGCATATTATGATTTTGAAATCTAGTCAGTGGATGTAAAGACGGTTTTTATGAATGGATATCTTGAGAAAGAGATATACATGGAACAACCTAAAGGTTTTATATCCAACTTGACTTCTAATTTGGTGTGTAGACCAAAGAAGTCCGTTTATGAACTTAAACAGGCATCTTAAAGTTATAATCTTTGTTTTGATAATGTAATCATAAGGTCTAATTTTATCAAAAATGAAGAGAAAACGTAAGTGTATAAGAAGGTCAATGGAAGCATGATTGTCTTTCTAGTACTCATGTGAATGACACACTCATTATGGAAAGCAATATTGGTATGTTGCAATCAGTCATTAGTTATTTGAATAAGAACTTCTCCATAAAGGATTTGTGAGAGGACTATAAGCTTTATAGAGATACAACGAGGAGGCTGATAGAACTTTCCTAGTCTTTGTACATAGACAGTGTTCTAGAAAGATATAGCTTAGTAACTATAAGACAATTAATGTACCTTTCAGATGTGACATTCATCTTTATAAGAGAACGTGTCCTTACAAACAATATGAAATGGGTAGAATGATTAACATATCTTATGCATCAGCTGTAGGTAGCACAATGTATGCTATGTTATGTAAGACCTAACATCAGTATAGTTGTAAATGTTACAAGCTAGTGTCAGTCTGATCCAGATAACGACCATTGGATAACCATGAAACATATCCTGAAATACCTTAAGGGTACATAAGATATGTTTCTGATTTAAAGAGAAAGTGGCTTACAGGTGAGATGATACACTAATTCAGACTTTCGATCTGATCTGAATGATAAAAAATCTACATTCAGTTATATGTTTCTTCTTAATGGTGCCGTTGTTTATTGGAAGAGTGTAAAATAGGGATATAGAACTTATTCTACCACAAAGGAAGAATACATTACAACTTTGAAAGATACAAAAGAAGTAGTGTGAAAACTCAAGTTTGTTGCAGAATTAAGAGTAGTCTTAAGTATAGTGAATTATATCCCACTATACTGCAATAACAATAGAAGACTTGCTCAAGTCAAGGAGTCCAAAGTGCACCAAAAGCCAAAGCATATGGAATGAAAATACCATATAATTAAATAAATCTTTTAAGGTACTATTAAAAAATAGTAATTTAGTTATAATTATTATCTATCACAAACAAAGTTTTATTTTCTCCATCACTTATAGATCCCTCACAAATCTATAATAAAATTTTTCTATTATAAATTTGTAATACTCTTAATTTGTAATAGAATTAATCTATCACAAAATTATCACTATAATATGTGTGACGTGTAAATGTCCCCATGACAGTTTATTAACATATAAATGCTTATGTATCTTCGGACATGTCATTTGATGTGGATGACATAATAATGATGTCATGAAGACATCATATGATGATGTTATGCTTAGATAAGCATATAAACAACATATGCCCACGTTAGTAGATAATTAATGATGTGGATGATGATATAAAAATAACGTGACTTATGACATAGCACATAATATCATGATGAAATCAAATATAATGACATCATAGGTAATATCTATCACAATTTTGTGATAGATGCAAAATTATCATATTTATTCAATTTCAATACATGATTTATTATTATTATTATTATTATTATTATTTGCTTATATATATTATTATAATAATAATTTGCACTATTTATAATAATAATAATTTACCAATACTATCCTTCAACAAATTTTTGTAACATTCATGAATAAGCCACAAAAATATAGAACATTTTTGTAACATCCAAAACTGAGCAACAAATAACTTGAACATACATCATTCAGCAACATTTCTATCACATCCTGAAATAGTACATTCTATTACATCTGAAATAGTACATCTCTGTAGCACAGTTTTTCTTCAAACATTCATCATCAAATTCTTTAAACATTTATCCTTCAAATATACTTCAACAAATCCTTCATATAGAACATATATCCTTCAAACATCAACAAATCCTTCGGCATATCAACATATATTCATCCTTCAAACATTAACAAATCCTTTAGCAGCAACAAGACAGTACAAATATTGAGAACAAATCCTTCAGCAGCCAGAAGTTCAAATATTGAGCAACATCCATCAACAGTCAACAATTGCCAACAAGTTTCATAAGCAGCAAGATGAAACTACAAACATTCAGTAACATGTATGTACCCAACAAATAGCCAAAGCAGCAGCTCCAAGATACAAACTGTAATTTTTGAAAAATCAATTCATTGCTTAAATTCTTAAATACATTTTCACAAATAAACACAGAATTGTATACAAAATGATTATAATTAAAATTTATAAACATACCATTATTTCAAAGCATGGAAGATACAAAAGTAAGCATTAAAAACTGCTGCCCTGGTTTGTGAAACCTGTCACATAAGTATTATGTAACAATAAGAATTATTGTTCCAATTGAAAGTAAGCATAAACCTGTCACATAACAATAATAAGCATAAACCTGTCACAAAGGGTTAAGTATTTTTCCAATTAAAAGTAAGCATAAACCTATCACATAACAATAATAATTATTTGTAGACTCACATAAGTATTTTGCCAAATGTCATTTTATCACATAACAGTAAGCATAATATCATTTTAACATGTTATTTTCCCAAATAACAATAATAATGATTTGTAGGCCGTCACATAAATATTTTCCCAAATGTAGGTTCGACAATCATAAACAGATAATGCGTTTTATATAAACCTACCATCTTGGTGGGAGGGGACAGCTTGTTGAGTGTCTTGTTGGGGGTCTTCTTGGCAGTGATCCTAGGTGTTTTTTTGGGGTGTTTTCCCAAGCTTCTTGTTTCCATCATCCTAGAGAAAACGTGTTAGATTTATAACATATTTCAATGAAATTATTTCATGAATTGACAGTATTGAAATTATTTACACTATCCATATTTAACTTCTTCGCAATAGAAAACTTGTTGGAACTGCCACCCTCTCTATTTTTTTGGATCTTCTTCTCTATATCATCTATTTTAGCACACACTAATGCTAGTTTTCAGCATATTTCAATCTTTCTGACTCCATCAAACTAATCTTAGTGCTTTTATCATGTCCAAGGTAGAACAAAACTGTGGAAATATTATCTTGCTATTTGCACGAGCCTGCATGTTTAACAACCCATCTAACCGGGTTGATGATTCATCAATACTGATGATAAATAAGTTGAAAAAATAAAATTTGGATAAATACATCCTAGAGCTTTATTTACTACAAATTATATTACAGAAATTGCAGAAGAAGCAAAACTCATCAAAGTATGGTTCAGGTCCAAATTCTAGAGCTGCACCAAAAGATACAGCTAGCAGAAGAACTTAAATCAAAATCAAACTATAAAGATGCACTAAAGGTAGACTCTTTTATTTTGAAATTTTGAAAAATGAGATATGTATAGAATAAAAAAATAATATAGACAAACCAAGATTTTTGCTTCTTCCAAAGAAAAGGTGTTTAATACGCTACTATGTTGCACTACCCAAGATGATTTAGTTGTATGGCTATCAACACATGTAAGGAGAGTAACAGGTGGTTGCAGGAACAACATATGTACTCAAGACGCATAATTTTTCGTATGTTAGTAACTCACAGAAGACAATGGCAGCTCAAACAAAAATTGTGTTTAAAAAAAAAGAAAAGAAAACAAATTGCACTCACTATGACTAGAAGATAATGGGCAGCTCACATGACTTAGAGGGATATGCTTTCCACTTAGCAAATTTAGAAGGACAGTGCCAAAGCTATATATAACACTCTCAGAGGTTACCCTTCCTACAACACACAAATTATGGCAATGACCATAAACAATTAAATACATAGAAGACAAACAGTTATTTAGTTCAGTAACTTTAGTAACTCATGGAACATGGACATTTTTATCAAACGAACAAATCATTCTGTTTGTCTGTATTTGCACCTTATTCAGGTATATTTATTTTCATCATCTTCATTTCCCTAGAATGCAATTGTATCTATGATGGATTTAGGACAATCACTTAATATCATTGCTATTCTTCTCTTCTTTTCAATATTTTTATTCAACTTAATCAAAGAACATAAAAAATTAAAAAAAAAAAACACAGTTTATTATTGTAAAGAGATATCACAAGATCAGTGACAGCAAGTAAGGGAATCAAAACCTGATTTGACACAAGTTCTTAGAAATAAGAAATATAGGTGAATCCTCTCTGTATGAGAATTTAGAAAATTAAATAAGACAAATTGGAGATTGAAAGATGGTATTTAAAGCAGTGAAATAATTATCATTCTTTAGATACTCTAGATGTGTGTAAGCAAGATTAGTGCTATAGCTTTTCCATCCCTACTATTTTTCATCAAGCCAAAACATGAAAGACGTGGATCACCATCCTAGAAAGTACAATGAGTGTATATATATATATATATGTTCACTCTGGATGGCAAGAAATGCTGAGCAGGAAATAGTAGAATATCATTGAATGACGGACATGCTTATTTTATATTGAAGAAAGTGGTACCTCATCAAAGTGAACCCTGTAAGCATTCAAATCATGGTATAGTGGATGACCCTCAGTGTCACAATAATCCACGGCTTCACCAATGTACCAGGCTACTCTTAAACGCATTGCTCACTCAATTGTTTGATTTTCCCCTGCAAGGAATGAAAAAGATGCAAATTTAATCAATCAGAAGAAGAAATCAATATACTTATCCCTGATTTAAAAGCATATAAAGCAGGAAAAATTATATTTTATTAATGATCAAAGAAAGATCCAGGTAATCTATATGACAGAGTACTCTCACTTGGGACGTTAATGAGATGGTTACAACTACTAGCATGAATTCATGGCAAGTTCCACCTAGAGGACTATTTGATGATAAACAAGCTGATTCCTTCGAAGCTTACTCATAAATAAAATAACTCACCAATATTACCAGAGGGTTTACCCTCGGAGCATTCTTTAACACAACCACCGAAAATCGTATTCATTAACATCAATTAAATAACCATTTCATTATATAAATGCACATAGCCCTCTTGCACTTGAAGATTTATATGCCAAATATACAAGAAACTATTAAGTCTTAGAGGTTCAACACAAATGACTATCAAGATGTTACAAATTCCAAAGACTTTGAACCGAACAGACATACCCGAGTAAATTAGCAAATGTTTGAACAAAAAATTAAGAATTACCAAACAAAATAATGAATACGAGAAAGATCCTAAAAAACCAAAGCAAAACAACATGTATATTACCGCAAACTGTTCTGGGTCAGGCCAGGCCATCCTAGCAAACTTCTTGACAACAATCCACAGGCGATTATTAAGACGGCCTTTGTACACAACATTGGCAGAATTTTCAACGCTCTCAGAGACTGTTATCAGCGCCGAAGTTGTTAGTGGCGGCTTTAAGGTCCAAAAATGAGAATGCAGAGAAAAATGGAGCTCCATTTCTTGGTGGGTCAGTTGCAGTCTCGTACAAAAAGGGTAAACATCTGGTATTTAAATGAAAAACAAAAAAATACCACGTCAGCTCTATGCCACATCATATATCTATTTTGCATTTAAAAATACCACATCAATATAAAAAAACTCACATTGTTATAAATATAATAATAAATAGTACTCTATAAATAAATAGTATTGTATAAATAAACAGTACCATATAAATAAACAGTGTATAAATAGTGTCCTCCACTAAAATTCTACATTGGAAAGATTTCACTTCTTTTTCATTCTCTCACTCTATAAATATAAGTGAGTGCTTTCATTTATATACAAGTGAGAAATAAATACAAATATTAATATATTTGCAAAAGTGTTTATTTATATTTACACTTTGCATTCTAGTTCAAAATTTTTGCTTCTTTATCTTCTTATCAGCACGATTTGCAATAGTCACAGCACGATTCGCGATAACTACAAGTAAGAATTACTTATTTTCTTTCATTTAGATTTTAAATATTATGTGGGATAACCAGTCGGTCAGCTCTATCGCCTTGGTTGTAAATCACACCCTCTCTTAAATTATGCAATTTATTTTCTATTATTTACTTCTTACACAAGTTGAAAGGGTATGCCCTTTAAAATAATTGTAATAATTTACTTTAAGTCTTTATTACCTTAGAACTGTTAAATAACAAATTTCTTATAAAAGACCAAGTATATTCCAAATAGTCAATAAAGTAAATAGGGGATCTTCGGTTCAACCTCTTTACTACTTTGGCTCATTCTGGTCATAATTCAGGTTTTGAAATAAGAAAGTTTTGTACTAATTCTATGCTTTATATTATTGATATTACTTAATTAAATGGAAGATTATGCCTCCTAATTGTTATTGTTTCATATATGTCAAGTTTCTTAATTATTATTATTCTGTTTAAGGAAAGCAATACCTCTTGAACTTTACTTTTGATATTTATATTTTATAATGTGACATATAGAAGGTCATACCTCTTAAATATATATATTTTTTTAATATTCTGCATAAGATTAATATTCTATGTACTAATTTTAATTTTATTCTTCCATATCTAAAGGCCCTCTGAATAAAATATCTTTGACAAACTTGCAAATCCCCGCACTTGACGTCTCTGGAAAAAACTACCTATTATAGGTCTTAGATGCTAAAATGCACCTCCAAGCTAGTAGTTTGAAAAAGACCATTGAAAAAGAAAATAGTATGTCCCTGCAGGATAAGGTGAAAGCAATGATGTTTCTTCATCATTACATACATGAGAGCTTAAAAGCTCAATATTTGACTATAGAGGACCCGCAGATCATCTGTAAAAATTTAAAAGAAAGATTTGACCATCAAAAGAATGTGTTCCTCCCAAAGGCAAAATATGAATGGATGAATCTGCAATTGTAAGATTATAGAACTGTTGCTAAATACAATTCTACCCTATTCAGAATTACCTCACAGATGAAATTATGTGAGGAGAAAGTGACCGAGCATGATATGTTGAAAATATTGTTGAGTACAATTCTACCCAATTCAAAATTACCTCACAGATGAAATTATGTGGGGAGAAAGTGACAGAGCATGATATGTTGGAAAAACTATTTTCAACCTTTCATGCTTCTAATGTGGTTCTACAGCAACAGTACCGTGAATGACGGTATACAAAATATTCAGATTTAATCTCATGTCTTCTGGTTGCTGAACAGAATTGTAATACCCCAAAATTTTTATTTAATTTGATTGAATTTATTAGTTAAAAGAAATGAAAGAATTTGATTGGTTGAATAAGTATAGTATGGTATAAGTGTTTGCATGGAATTAAAACCCATGTTATTACAACTTTTTCAACATTTGGACTAATAGAATTTTGCCAGTATTGTTAAATGGAATTTACTAGAATTAGTTAGATTTTAACTAGATTTTTTATTTAGTTTAGTTATGAATAGTGTTTAGAATTTTTGGACCAATCAAATGACACTCTTTCTAACCAATGGCATTTTTGTGATTTTGAGTTTAGTTGGGGGTATTTTTGAAAAAACAAATAAAGGCTATAAAAGGGAGAATAGTATTGAAAAATTTAGAGAAAACCAAACATTTGGCCATCCCCTCCCTTTTGCATTTTCTCTCCATTTTTCTTTTATCCCCCTTTAAATTCAACAATTCTCAATACTTCCATTAGTAAATTAAGCCTCCAAACCCTTAATTAAACCATTCTTAATCAAGTTTCAAGGATCAATTTCAAGGTATAAGGTGTTATTCAAGGTGAGTTGATGCTAAAAATTCTATTGAATATGGATTTGGGGTTTTAAGGGTTAATAGATGAAGTAATCATGTAGAATTAGTGAATTATGCTTTTAATTTAGTAAATTAGAAATTTATTCATTATTTGTGTATTTTGGTAAATGAAGATGAAAGCTTGGCCAAGGATAGCCAAGGGAAGGAGAAGGAGAAGATGTGAATCAAGTAGAGGAATTAAACTTATAAGGTTGGTGTACACATTAGTTTGAAACTTAAAATTTTTACCTTAGGAAATTTAGTGTATATTGATGTATTTTATTAATATGATGGATGAGTATGTTGAACTATGGCATTGAATTGATAATTATATTGTTTCTAAATGTATTAAATATGTTTTGAGTATTGGATATTAATTGGTGGTCAAAATTGAAAAGAAAAGAAAAATTGGGCATAAATATGAATTTTGAGAAAATATGACTTATATGAAAAATTTTGAAAAATTCTGGACTAAATTGTAAATATTTAAAATTTTTATGTCTTTATGTGTATTAGTATGTAATTAGAACTTATATATGACTTGTTGAAGAAATTGGGGCCTAATGGCAAATTTTAGAATAAATGGGCCTATAAGTAAAAAATTGGAAAATTTTGGGCTGAATTGTTAAATCTGGAAAATCTGAAACTTATTTGGGTATTTTTGAATATTCTGGGCCCATATGAAAATTTTTGGAACATTTGGGCTTATGTATAAAAATTTTGAAAAATTTTAGGCATAAAGGTAAATAGTAAAATATTTTGGTCCTATTTGTAATAATAAAAAAATATTTGTGTCTAAATATGAATAATCAGAAAAATTAAATAAATGTGAATTTGTATAATAATTTGGTTTAATAATAATAAATTTGTGTTAAAATATATTTTTAAAAAGAAAAATAATGTATTATAATAACATTATTGTGACGCCCCAAGTAAACCTGAACATTGGTAAGGGAGGATTGGTAGTTGGCATGCCAATAGGGTATTATAGCAGTACTGCGCCGTTTGCTTATTCGATGATACTACTTTGTGTATCCGATTTGTTATCTATTCTGATCTGTTCTGGATCCGGTGGGTAGTCACCGAGTGGCCGATGCCGGATCATTATCTGATATTTGTTAACCCATTAGCCAATCCATAGTATCGTGTCAGCGTTTATTTTGGGCGCCTACTTGGATTAAGTATAAATATGATATTTGTATGTATATATATATATATATTTGATTAATTGAAATGAGAAATCGAAATAATGTTTTGGTTTAATGAATTGATTAATTAATAAATTTTAATTTATTATGATATATGGAGAAAAATTAGTATTACTCAAAATTTCATTGTTTATATATATAGTTTATTGCAAAAAGGTAATAAAATTTTATTATACTGTTTCATCTTTTGTGTACACCCACTAAACTGTTGTGCTTAGCGCATTGGATTTACCATGCGCAGGTAGTAGAGTTGCCATCACTAAAGATTGAAGAGTAAATCTTTCTGCAGCTGCTCGGAGTTGCTCACATCCTCTCTCTATTTATAATTATTTTTTGTAGATATTTTGCTTGTCTATAGACTATTGTGTATTATATTATGGACATTAAGTGTATGTGCATGTATATATATATTTATTCAGAACTGTCTCTTTTAAAACCATGATATATGATATATATTTTGATAATATACTGGATGTGAAATAGTTTTGTAAAGGTTTGATACATTTATATTGTAATATGAGTTGTGAATATTTGCTGAAAGACAAATATGGAAGTTGGTTAAGAATGGATATGAAAATTTTGGGAGTGTTTCTTTTGTTACAGGTATTGTAAAAATTAAAATTTTAGGGGAGACTCTGTTAGTTTTTCCCCGTAAATGTTTATAAAAATATATATATATATTTTTTTTTTGAAGTTTGAATAATCATTGTCGTTATTTCTGTTCGATGCTATCATAGCACCCCCTGATCTCGTGTCTCGATGAGAAGCGAGTGAGGAGGGTGTTACAAGAATAATGAACTGCTATTAAAAAGTCATGAATCACGTCCAACGGGTTCTCAACCATTCCCTAAAGTGAATGCAAATTTTTATAATAATGCTAGACGTGGTCGTGGAAGAGGAAGAGGGTGTGGTTATTACCCTCGATGTGGTTATAAATACCAAAGACAGAGATATATTAAATGAGGACAAAAGCACCAAAACAGAGAAAATGATATGGAAACCAAATGCTCTAAATATCATGAAAATGTATGTTATCGATGTGGTAAAAAGAGGCATTGGTCACGTACATGTCGTGCACCAAGAAATTAAATTGAGCCTCATGAGACATTTGTCAAAGGAAAAGGGAAGAATATAGAGATAAATCTTATTGATAAATGAGATCCTGCAGATCATATTCATCTAGAAGTCTTTGACTTCTTTAAAAATTGAAAATTGGGCATTAATTATTTAAAAGCTCTATATTTATACTTTTATTTTATGTCAGTATGTTGTATTTTTTATTATTTTTAATATTTATTGTGTTGGTTTCTCTTCATGTTTTCTTGTAATTTTTATTTTCTAATGTTAAAAATTTTATTAAAGGATATGGCTTCCAAAATGAACTGTCCACTCTAGAGAGAAAAGACGGGGATATCTATTTGGCTGACAGTGCAACTACACATACTATCTTAAAAAATAAAAAATATTTCTCAAAACTAACAATGATTGAAGGGAAAGTTAATACTATATCAAGTCTTACAGATCTGATTGAAGGCTTTGGAAGAGCAATAATTTTGTTAAAAAATGGAACAAAATTGTATATAAATGAGGCTTTATATACTGGTAGATCCAGAAGAAATTTGCTGAGCTTTAAAGATATCCGCCAAAATGGATATCACATTGAGACATTAAATGAAAATAATATAGAATATCTTTGCATTACTTTTAATGTCTCAAACAAGAAATGCATACTTGAAAAGCTTTATACTTCATCATCGGGTTTGTATTATACAGTTATAAATTCAACTGAAAGCTACGCAGTAATGAACCAGAAGTTCAGTGATCCAAACACTTTTACACTATGGCATGACCGTCTTAGCCATCTAAGATCAACAATGATGCGTAGGATAGTTGAAAATTCTCATGGACATCCGTTAAAGAACCTAAAGATTCTATTATCCAATTAAAATATTTGTACTGCTTGCTCACAAGGCAAACTCATAGTCAAACCATCCCCTTCTAAGATTAATCTAGAATCGCCATCATTCTTACAAGGGGTCCAAGGAGATATATGTGAACCAATTCATCCATCAAGTGGACATTTTTGATATTTTATAGTTTTAATTGATGCATCTGCGCGGTGGTCACATGTGTGTTTAGTATCTACACGAAATGTTGTATTTGCAAAATTAATGGCACAGATTATTAAATTAAGGGCACAATTTTCAGAATACCCTATTAAAACAATACGTTTAGACAATGCTGGTGAGTTTACATCCAAAATATTTGATGACTACTATACATCAGTGGGAATTGAAGTAGAACATTATATACCACATGTTCACACAAAATGGATTGGCAAAATCCTTAATTAAATGACTTCAGGTAATTGCACGTACTTTATTGATGCGTGCACAATTACAAACTTCTGTATGAGGACATGCTATATTGTATGCTGCATCATTAATTCGGTTTAGACCCACTGCTTATCATCAATATTCTCCATTACAACTTGTACTTGGTCATCAACCTATTATATCCCATTTGCGTACATTTAGTTGTGTTGTATATGTACCTATAGCACCTCCTCAACGCACTAAGATGGGACCTCAACGTCGCTTGAGGATTTATATTGGTTTTAACTCACCATCAATTATAAGATATTTTGAACCCTTGACAGGTGATATATTTACCGCACAATTTGCGAATTGCCATTTTGATGAGACAGTATTCCCATCATTAGGGGAAAGAAATTTGCCTCCTGAAGTAAGGCATGAACTTTATTGGAAAATGACCACTATGTCTCATTTAGACCCTCGCACAACGCAATGTGAAAATGAGGTGTAAAGAATTATTCATCTTCAAAGAATAGGAAATGAATTACCAGACGCATTTACAGATGCATCAAAAGTAACCAAATCATATATACCAACTGCTAATGCACCAGCTCGAGTGATTGCCGTAGAACAATCTAAGCAAATAGCAGCAAATGAATCATCTGTAGCACGCTAGAAGCGTGGTAGACCAATTGGTTCAAAGGATACTGCTCTGCAAAAAATAAGAATAAAAACACAGGATCCTATTAAAAATAATGCTCGAGCAAATGAATCCACATTCTCTAAAACAACAGAAGGATTAATAGTCCCTGAAGAGACACAAGTCTCTGAAGAGACAAAAGTTTCAGAAGACATATTAGTCCCATAAGAGACACAATAGTTTTAAAATGAAGAAAATAGTATAAATTATGCTTATACATGAGAGATGTGGCAATGAGATAAAATAATCGTTGATAATGTGTTCTCATTTACAGTAGCTACTGAAATATGAATGATGATTTTGAGCCACAATCTGTTGATGAATGTAGAGAAAGACATGATTGGTTTGAATGGAAAGAAGCAATACAAACAAAATTGACTTCACTAACTAAACGGGAAGTATTTTGACCTATAGTCTGAACACCTGAAGATGTTAAACCCGTAGGACATAAATGGGTTTTTGTACGGAAATGTAATGAAAACAATAAAGTCATCAGATACAAAGCAAGACTTGTTGCTCAAGGTTTCTCGCAGAGACCTGATATTGATTATGATGAAACTTATTCCCTGTGATGGACACAATTACATTTAGATTTCTGATAAGTTTGGCAGTCTCAAAATCTTGGTATGCATCTTATGGATATAGTAACGGCATATCTATATGGATCACTTGACACAGATATTTATATGAAAATCCCCAAAGGATTTAAAATGCCTGAAGCATATAATCAAAATTTGTACTCAATCAAGCTACAAAAATCTTTGTATGGATTAAAACAATCTGGGCGCATGTGGTATAACTATCTAAGTGAATATTTGATAAAAGAAGGTTATATTAACAACCCAATATGTCCATGTGTATTTATAAAGAAGTCAAACACTGGATTTGTTATTGTAGCTCTATATGTGGATGACATGAATTTGATCGGGACTTTTAAAGAGCTCTTAAAAACTGCAAAATACTTAAAGAAGGAATTTGAAATAAAAGACCTAGGAAAGACCAAATACTGTCTAGGCTTGCAGATCGAGTATAAATCAAATGGAATCTTTATCCATCAATCTACATATATTGAAAAGATTTTGAAAAGATTCAACATGGATAAAGCCTATCCATTAAGTACCCTTATGGTTGTTCGGTCTCTTGATCCTAAAAAGGATCAATTCTGCCCCAAAGAAGATGATGAGAAGATACTTGGTCCAGAAGTACCATCTCTAAATGCAATTAGTGCTTTATTGTATTTAGCCTAATATATTAGACTAGACATAGCTTTTGATTTAGCTCTGTACCAACTCGACGTCATTGGAATGGTGTTAAACATATATTTCATTATCTATGTGGAACAATAAATTTGGGACTATTTTATTCTAATGAACTAACAAAAAATTCAGGTCTAGTTAGATATGCAGATGTTGTGTACTTATCTGATCCCCATAAGGCTCGCTCACAAATAAGTTATATTTTTACCTACAACAATACAACAATACAACAATCTCATGGCAATCCACAAAGCAAACTTTTGTTGCCACCTCATTAAATGACTCTGAGATTCTTGCACTCCACGAAGCAAGTAGGGAATGCATATGGCTACGATCCGTCATTCATCACATTCAGAGTACATATAGCCTACGTTCTGCAATAGATATTCCAACAACAATATATGAAGATAATGCAGCTTGTATTGCTCAAGTTAGAGGCGGATATGTCAAAGGGGATAGTACCAAACATATTTCTTCAAAATTCTTTTACACCCATGAACTACAATAAAACAAAAAGATTGATGTGAAACAAATACATTCTACTGACAACTTTGCAGATTTGTTCACTAAATCTCTACCAACTTCAACTTTTGAGAAATTAGTTTACAAGATTGGCATGCGTCGGCTCAACAAGTTGGCAAATTGATAGGATGTTACTTTGAGGGGGAGCATATTCTTTCATAAGAAAAAAAGTATTAGTTAAAAGCGTGGAAAATTTTTTGATAAGGCAGTATTAAACACGTTAGACACCTTTGTACAAAATAGAGTTGTATTTCTTTGGCAATGTAAAATACAATTAAAAATAGTATAACCTAAAGGAAAAGTTGGGATTATGGTGGAGTCCAAGGGGAAGTGTTATAAATATAAATTGAATAGTACTGTACAAGTGAACAGTATCGTAAATAAACAATGCCGTATAGATGAACAGTACTATATAAGTGAATAGTACATAAATAGTATGAACAGTACTATATAAGTAAACAGTACATAAATAGTGTCCTTCACCAAAATCCTACATTGAAAAGATTTCACTTTTTTTTCATTCCTTCATTCTATAAATATAGGTAAGTGCTTTCATTTATGTACAAGTGAGAAACAAATACAAATATTAATATATTTGTAAAAGTATTTATTTATATTCACACTTTGCATCTTAGTTCAAAATATTTGCTTCTTCATCTTATTATTTACAACACATATCAAATTTTAATAATTCTTTTCAATTAAATATTTCTTTTTGATCTGCCACATCATATTATTTAATTTTAAAAATGCCACGTTAGCATAAAATAAGCCATATCATATTTTATTCTCTTTATAAATTAATTAATAATTTTTATCTACCATGTCATCTTTATAATAACCACGTCAAACTATTTTAGTTTAAATAAATTCTACGTTAGCAACAAAAATGCCGCATCATATTTTATTATCTCTTTTAAATTAAATAATATATTTTTGACATGCCACATTATACATACAACCATCACTTTAAACTATTTTATTAAAAATAAAGCCACATTAGTAAAAACAAAATGTCACGTATGTACTCATTCTCTCTTTTAAATTAAATAATAATTTTGGACTGGCACGTCATACTTATAACCGTCACATTAGATTTTTAATTTTAAAAAATTAACATTACTATCACTAATATATTACACTTTAATTGTAATAAAATTTATCACAAATTGTTTTAGAGAACCAATCACAAAGTAATGATAGATTTATTTTTTAGCACAAAGTTTTGATAGAAATGATTTTCTGATTGAATCTATCACAAATTTGTAATAGGGTCAGATTTCTATCACAAAATTTCGATCACGAAATCACTGTTTTTTAATAGTAAGGCCTTAACTTCTAATGTAATTTCGAAATATTTAGAGTGAATGACACTAAAACAAGGAGTTGTTGAAGATGGTGCTAGTGCCATTCCATTGTTTCTATGAATATTTATTGATATTTTTACAAGTACATTTTAGTAAATAGTTAATTTATTATATAGTTATAATTTTATTTCTTTTCAGACATTATAAATCTAAAAGAGTTTAGATTTGATGTAAAGGTGTTTAGATTAGTACCAAAAGTTAATAATTCTAATAGTTAGAGCCTTATTTAAAATGGGACTAAGATCCAATAATATTATTGTAATGACATATTTGCAAGGAGCTGCAAAATTTATTAAGAAATGTCATTATATAATATATTTTAAAAAGAAGCATCGTTTCTAATCAATGTTTGCCGATGCAAGTCAATTGGTAAACTTTATAAATCAGTGTATGTCTACATCTTGATTTTTCATACGAGTAGTCTTACTATATTATAAGTTTAGTGGAAGTTTGTATAAGCATACAATTATTAATAAATACTAGGTACTAAACTAATAAACAAGGACCTCTAAAGCCAAACTTTTTGATAAGTAAGATTTATTTTTGGCACCTCTCGAAAATGGCACATGTCAAATTCTAATTGTTAAAATTTGACACATATCATTAAAGTCATAAAACTTAATTAATTCCCTTTTAAATATTATTTCAATTGTTAAGCTTATTAACACTTGACAAGTGTGGAACAATTGGCACATTATTGCCAAGTTAATGGACAAATATCCACTTAATGAAAGTCAACAATATATGCAAAAAGTATTTTTGCATTTTTGGTTAAGGGTTCGGCAATTTTGGCTTTAAAGAGGGGAATTTGGCTCGTTTTCGGTAGAGTGAATTAATCTTGCTCTTTAGAGAGAAAAGCCGATAGAGTAAAAGCTTAAGTGTTAAGCTCTTTATATAATAAAATATATCGTGTAAATTATAGCTACCTTCTAGAGTCCTGAGCTCCCCTTAGTCAAGGACCTAGAATTGTTCGCGATAACGCTTCAAGGTGAGACTTTGGGTGCCAATTATCTAACTACATTAACGATTCTTCAAAGATATATTTTTTGTTATTGTAATTAAATTATATTTGAAAAATGTAATTTTTTGAAATGTATTTTATGTTTTTGCTACATTGTGTGTGTGACACGTATTTGCATTTTACTAACTACATCCACAAGCAATCGTGTTTGGGTGTAGTGCCAAGGTAAGGAATCTAACCATTAGCTATGTGAGCAAACATCTTTCTTTGATATAGTGCTAGGGCAAGGAATCTTTCCATCCACTATGTGAGAGAGTATCTTACTTAAGTATAATGCCAAGGCAAGAAATTTAACCTTCCATTATAAGAGCTGGCATTTTGCTTGGGTAAAGTGCTAAGGCATCCATTGTGCAAGCGAGTATCTTGCTTAGGTATAGTGCCAAGGTAATGAATTTAGCCATTTATTGTGTGAGCGGGTATCTAAGGAGTAAGGAGGTAATGTGCCATTTAGGAGATACTTTTTGTAGGGTATTGGCCAATCTTTTCATCCATGGTTAACAATTCTTCTTTATGAATTGTTGCCAAATAGTCTGAAAAGTTAGCCTATACGACTTATGCTTGCCTTTCATTTTCGACAAGTAGTATCTAACCCTCTGTACTTTTTTATAAAGGTTTGCCATATGTTATATGCCACAGATAGATTGATGAATGTCTTGTAGTAATTAGTGTGCTTCTTGCCTATAAATGCAGCACGAGTAATCCTATGGGAAACCTTTTTTTAGAGATTACCCAATACTAATGTATAGTCTTTGAGGGTTTTAAAATGTGAATTTGCTCCCTAGTTTTACAACTTTTGCTTAACTAGGTCTCGCCAATCATTTGTTACGCCCTGGTTTATGTTTAATATTTTGATTTTCGGGAGAATGTATTCATTGCACCTTTTAACTGTGATGCTTACTGGTTCATCAGCCAAGTCTATTTTAGCCTCTAAAGTGGCTAAGGCATCCATATGTTCTTTATTTGCATTATGTATTTTTTATGGCTTCCTTGAATATGGCAATTATTTATTGAACCATAGTTTTGTATAGTAGTAAAACAGGTTCTTGAACAACAAACTCACTCTTGCCTATTAGTTTAATCTTTTTCACACCCATCTTCATGGTGGTAAGCATGCTTATAATTATTTTCTTGTCCTCTACCATAATGTTAGTATGAGGGAAATCAAGTTGAAATAAAATGATGAATACTTGAAATGATTCATGCACCAATATCTAGATAGAATTTGACAATGTTTATGATCACTGAATTTTTAAAAACATGAATAAAGCTTGTGTCAATTGAATTTTTGCTTAGAAATACTCATACTCAAGTTGTATACTCTAGTCTTAATAAACAGACAAACACTCTAAAACTTGTTTGATTACGACTTAAGGTGAAATCTTAGGAAACATATGAATAGAGAGATGAAACTAGGCTATCTTTTGACCATTTTAGCCTATCTAGTCTACATATGATTTATATTTATTCCTAGTCATCCCAATTGAGCTTGAAATGCCCATTATTTAACAACCACATTACGAGCCTATACTTTGAATTCAAAATACTCTTAACACCATAAACACTGAATGTATTAAGAAATGTTATGGAGTTTGTAGAATTATGGTTGTTTAAGGAGGAAAATAATAAAATTTGGCAAGTAAGCTGCACACTAAGTTTGTAGAAATTATTGATTAGCATGAAATAGACATAAGTTATTATCCCATTTTAGCTTTGATTATTCCTGTTTTTAGGCAATCATTGTCTATTTATACATACTTGTGTTAAAGTTATAGGACAATCATGTAATAGGCTAAAAAGAGAGAAAAGTAGTGAAAAGGAGACCAAAGAGCATAAAATTAGAGATTAATTATAGAAAAAGAGCAAACATAGTTGTGTCAATAAAAAAATACGCTAGTGTGGGGTTTAAATTCCCAAATCTATTAGGCCATTTAGTGTTCAACGTGCCAACCTTCATCCATATAGGATGAATGCCAAGACGTTGAACACTAAACGCCTTAGCATTTTTGGGAATTTGGACACCATAGCGTTGGCATGGAGGATGAATAGCATTGGAGGCAAAGAGTATTCAAGGTTTTCAATGCCCTAACATTGGAAGGGAACGTTCTTGTGCCTTTTTATCAACGCTCCAGGGCCAATCATGCAATGCAACAATGCCAGAACACCTCAGCGTTGCTAAACCTCAATGCCGCAATATTTGCATATGACAACTTGCAACGCCTCTATATTATAAAGGAAAACGTTGCAACGTTACGGTTACTTTTTGCATGATATAAAATAGCTATTTTGAATTTTTATAGGTTTCATTTTCATTTTAATATTTAGGGAATAGGTTCTAGGTCTAAAAATCTCACCTTCAGATTGTAAGAAAACACATTTGAACCCTGGAAAATCATTTAGAGAAGGATCAACATCATCAATAGAAGTTATTACTTGCAAGAGAAACATTGGAGCCTAGGTTTGGGAAGATCATCTAAACTTCATTATGTCTTTGTTTATCTAAAATTAGTTTCATTATGTTTTATCTTGTAATGTATTTCCTAAACTTTAGTATGTTGAACTAAATTCACTTGTCTAGGATTGTAAACTTGAACTTAACTATATGTTTGTAAATATTTGAACTTTAAATGCATGAACTTAGTTTTTATTCATTTTTTTGGTACTTATTGCTTGCATTTTATCTAGCCAATCTTATGTATGAACCTTGGACTCATTTAGATAAACTTGAAAAAAGTATCTTTTAAATAGCCTAGGATAAAGTGATGTATGATTATAAAGTAGCATCTACAAGTTTCAATTAGTATAAGAATATACCTAGTTGGCATGCATGATTAAGAAAACTTGAACTTAATGAACTTTATCTAATCTTGGTATTATAGGAATATAGATATGGGGTTAATTTGGATATAATCATTTGACCATTGGAAGAGGCTTGCGATAAACCTAATGTTGTGACTAATAATTAACTAAGGGATTGTCATTCAAAGCATATCCATAACAAGCATGGGTTAAGGGATAGCTGCACATCCTAGACTCTATTTATCATTGAGAGTGTTGAAAATTGTATCTTGCTTAGTTAGTTGTCAATTTAGCAAAAATTTCATTATTAATTGAATTAATTTGCTCGAATAAAAATAGAAGAATCAATTTCAGTACTTGAATAGAGTGAAGTACTAGTCCTCGTGGCATTGACACCCCTCACCTTTATTACTTGTTAGTGATAACGTACACTTGCCTTAGGATAAACGTATACATCGTATACAACTAATAAGTTTTTAGTGCCGTTGCTATGGGCTAGTACTAGTTCATCTTATTTTTAATTCGAACTTTTATTTTTGCTTGTTTACTTGTTTGTTTTATATTGTGTTCTTTTTAGGTTGACACTCTAGTGTATGTAAAGAACTTGTAGCCTTGATTTAATTGCTCTAGATCCTAAAATTGAAAGAATATTCTAAAAGATTCGTCAAGAGTAATCACAAAGAGTTAACATTGGACTTTGCTCATTCTTGGGTAATTCTTTTGTGATGCTCTAGTGGGTGATCTTTGAACATTCAATAAGGTGTCTTTATCCTAAGTGATTTACAATAGAATATTAGTAAATGGCATTTTATAATCTTTTATAAATGAATTGACAGTATGAAATGGTAAAGTAACTTACACTGAAAAGTTTTTGTGATGGCAAGTCAACGTCCATATCCAACCTTTTGGCAACTGTTAACTTGTTTGAAACACTCCCCTTGAAAGCTTGACATTCACTTGTATTTTATCCTCCAAGGAATCAAGTTTAGCATTCATTCTTGCTATTTCCTCATCAAACGTAAACTTTTCATTCTCTAACAACTAATCTCAATAGGTATGTTAAAGTATATGTTAGTACTGATATACTTGCCTACTCCTTGAAAATGGCCAATAGAAGGCTTTCTTCTCAAAGACCAAGCTAAAATGTCATTTTCTCTTTTAAAATTAGATGCATCCTTCCTTGCCTTACTTTCAAAATCTTCATGCATTAACATTGACACATACATCTACAATTGACATGCAAATAAATTGATGCTAATAGTATACAAATGAATGACACATACAAGTATTCAAGTTTTCTAGTAGGTATGTTAAAGCAATAGGTATCTTAAAGTGCTACAGTAATTATGTTAAAGATGCTACAGTAGGCATTCAAGTTCCAAATTGATGATATTTACACATACTAGTAATTGACACAAAAATGAATTGCAACATTGTAAAACATAAATGAATTATAATAACAATTATAAAGATGCTGACATGTAAATGAATTAACAAATGCATAAATGAATGCAATAACAAATCAACACATAAAAGAATTAACACTATGTAAAACTTTTATTAGATCCAAAATTATCTATTAATAATACCAAAAAAGAGTTAAGAAAATTACAATTTTGGAAATAATTGATATCACTTCAAAACTGTAAGATCCATTCTTTCTCCTCCTTACTCTTTTTCTAAGTGATGCTTATGTTAATCTGAGTTTCAGTAAGATCGGTCTCCTGCATCTAGTAGAAAAAAAAACAATGTAAATACCATATGGTTTATGAAAGTGAAAAGTAGTTAATGCAAGATGTTTTTGAGAAGTAAAGGAAGGATGTATTATTATCTCTTCAATTAGCCCCACATAACCCTTCCGCCCTAAGATATGATTGTAATTGTTACACATTCTTTTTGATTGAGAACTTTCTCTTACTTCTTGAAAATTAACAAACACTACAAACTTTATCAAATGACTGAATAAACTTATAACTAAAAGTACAAAATCAAAATTAACATACTTACTGTGAATTCTAGTGATAACCTAGATTTCACAAACACATTCCAATCTTCTTGTTTTATCCACTTGTAATCTAATGGTGGCTTCTTCAATTTTTGCACATTATGGTAATTATAATATAATACACAATATTATAATTTATGCTAATTACAAAACAATATACATTAACATCTTATGAAACATCATTCTGAATCATAGCTCATAGTTAGATACATAATAACATTCCATCAACAGACTAATAGAACATTACACAAGAGTAGTCAATCAATTATGAAGAATATAACTTAGCCATTAATTATGAAGAATATAAGGCCGTTATCAATATTCTTATTTTCAATTGGTTCACCAATATGTATTCTAATCTGTCCTCATATAATTTAGAGTGGTTTCATCTTCTATATTAGGCCCGTTGTCCTCCGAAGGTGGTTTATTCATCAATGGTATTTGAATGTTTGTACTACCTACTTTATTTGTACTGCATTTTACTTTATTACCCCTTTGCGGCATCGTACAAACAATAGAATATTTTATACTTTTTTTATCTACGACATAAAAAATGTGCTTTACTTGTGAAGTAATATAATTGTATCTTACTTATAAACTATCCAACAATAAATTCATGCTTATAAATCTTCACACCATGTCCACTATCAACCCAATTACACTTAAAAATAGGAACCTTGAACATATGGTAGTCCATGTCCTATATATCATCTATGACTCCATGATAGGACGTCTCCCCAACTACTGGATTTTTATTCTTAGCACTAGCAATTTGCATTAATAATGCCACCACACTAACACCCCTATTTTGCGTCAATCGGTTTGCATCTCGATGCAATGTATAGAAGGTGTAACCATTTATCTGATACCTGAGGTATCTTATGACATTTGGGCTTGGTCCTTGTGCCAACCATTGCATAACTTCAGATATCAAATCACCGTGTTCTAATGCATCTAAAACATAAAAATATAAACGCATTCAAGTCTTTAAACAATTAAAGATGTTGAAAAGTTTTCTCATTAACATACTTCTTTTTGGAACTAGTAACAAAATATACGGCTATATTAGTCTTGCAACCATTTTGGGTTACTCGATTGATGCAGGTATTACTTTTTAAGCCACCGAAAAGTGCTCCTTATTGTTAGTGAAAAAATTGTTATATTATCAATATATAATTGCTTAATGGAAAATGTATACAATTGATCTAAAGGATAGTGTTCTTTAAACAAAATAATGTTAAACATCCTTTGTGTTCTCTAAAACATAACGATGTGCTTAATCTAGTAAATCACTATCAACTTTAATAATTTGACCACCAATTAGAGGCCATTCAATTAACAAATTTCCTTTATACCTAAACGGATGTCCAATTGCATTAACGCCTAACATGTATTTTGCATAAAATTCCATTACTTCTTCAACATGTAACACTCGACAATGCACCATTTCAGGCTGATTATGATTACACACATGACCCTTAAAAACTTTCATATACCTTTCAAAAGGATACATCTACCTAAGGTAAACCGGTTCATATAAGCTTACTTTTTAAACAAGTTGGACAGTCACATGGACCATGATGTCAAATAAGCTAGGTAAACATACTTCTCAAATAAACATAATGTAATTACAAGATCCTTTTGATAGTTCTTTAAAGTTTTTAATTCAACCATTGAGCTGTACAAGCATTAAAGAAGAATGAGAACCTAGTGATAGCAACTCTAACATGCTCTGAAAAAATATCCTTGATGGCTAGTGGTAGGAATTATTGCATAAAATGTGACAATCTTACAACTTCAAAACTACAATCTTTGTATCATCAATAGATACAAGGTTTCCATAGTTAGAATAATATCTTATAGGCACCTTTATTTCTGCCAATGTCTTGCAAAACATCTTCTTCTCTTTTTTTAGTCAATATTGTACGTGTAGCTAGTAAAATAGTCTGGTTGTTATACTTCTTAGGATATAGCTCTTCTTTGATCTTCAACTCCTTTAAATCCAATTTTGATTTCATACCATCTTTAGTCTTATTTGGAATATTTAGTAACATTTCATAAATACTCTCACATATATTCTTTTCAATATTCATACATCCAATATATGAGAGTATTTATGGAATGTTACTACGTATTCCAAATAAGACTAAAGATGGTATGAAATCAACAAAAATCTCTAATGAATTAGGTCAAAAAAAATGGATTTCTTCTTCCAATAAACAAGTTCATTACTATTATCTTTCTTTCACTTTTGCTGTTTTTTCTTTCTCTATTTATTTTGAAAACCATCTAAGGATTTAAATATTTCCTCCTTGCTCAATGGTATTGATGTGTGCGATAATAGTTAAGTGCAAGTGCATGCTATTGTATCAAGTAATATATGATTTAAGCCCACGTTATCGTTCCTATAGGGACTGTTAATATATTTCTTTCAATCAATTACTAAAATTAATTCTACTTACTTTTATCTAGACAAAATAAAATATTAATTTTTATCTTATTAACCTAATTCTATCAAATTAAACCCAAGATCAATCAAAAGCAAGCAAAGGTTGAATTCACTAATTACAGAAAATCTAGGATTTTGACTTATACCTTAATATTTTATTGAACTTATTAACCTCTTATTTAATCTCTTAATATAAATTGATTGGCTAGACTCTAATCTCATCACAAGCCTCTATCGATGGTCGAATGTTTATATCACACCCTAATAATTACCGATATATCTTTGGTAATTTGAATAGAATGCAATTAATTAAGAATAGGTCTAAATTAAACCGTACATGCCATTCTAGGTATATTTCTATCATATATGGAACTCATAGTTATTACCCTATGATCATGCATTAAGCTATCTTAAGCTAAACACATAAATTCTTCTATCAAGTTTATTATGGTTCCTCAATCATTCAAAATATTGGCTAGATATAAAGAAAGTTTTAAACACAAGATAGAATAAATCAATTGTATGTATTAAGTTTATAAACTAAGAGTCAATAAAATTCAACTATATATTAAGTTTAATAGTCTAACCCCAGAAATAAAAATTTAGGTCATGGCGAAATAAAGACTTCTAGAGTTTATTAAGAATAACATCATGAAAATATAGAAAACTATAAAGAAAAGGAGTTGAAGAGATAAAACTAATTTTTATGCAGTCTTCTAATCTTCTTAATCCTCCAAAAATTACTCTTTCTCTGTCTTCTTTTCTTTCCTATTGATTCCTCAAAATAGACTTTTTGATCTTTTATTTATAGGTTTATGTTTTTAAATTAAGGTAACATCAAATACAAGTCAGATTAAGATTTATTGTTCACATAGTTAATGTTCACATGCACTGTTCACATGTTACTATTCATACAAATTACCGTGCTGTACACATTTTTTTAGCACTCGACGCTTATTTTTGTGGTTGTGGAATTGGTACTGTAGCTTGTCACTATAGCAAACTACTGTAGTAAGGTACTATAGCAATTTTTAATATTTTTGTTTATTTTCATCCTTATTTGCTCTATTGTCTCCAAACCTATAAAATAACAATAAAATAAATAAAAAGTTATATAACTTAATTTCAACGAATAAATATTAAGCTTGAAAGATAGAAATATTAGACCTAATTAATCTCTATCAGGTATAAGGGGGTCCATATTCTTTTTCACCATTAGACGCTTTCCTCTGTACACGATATAGATGAGTAGTTCGCAGAAAACATCGATGACCTATATAACAAAATTTTGTATAATGCTTTAGCCTATATGCAAAAGTACCCTCCTTGCAAATGGACAAGCTAAATCCCCGTTTACAATAACACCAGACAAGTTATTATATGCGAAGAACTCGCTTATGGTCCACAAAAGTACAAACAAGTTACTATACACCAGACAAGCTTCTTTCTGACATGCATCAAAAGCTTCGACTCGCTCATTCTAAAGTATTTTCAAGTCTTAAATTAAGGTGCTAAATACACATCAATATCATTACCAAGTTGTTGTGGACTAGGAATCAATAAAGATAATAGCATGAATTTTGTTTTCAAACACAACCAAGATGGAAGGTTATAGTTAACAAGAATAATTAGCCGATAACTATAACTACTACTAAGTGAATTATGTGCATTAATACCATCAGATGATAACTACTACTAAACAATTCTAAGGTTTCAGCTATTAGATATAAAATCTAATCACTTATTATCAATTAAGTGCCATATAAGAGAGTCAGCTGGATGTTTAAGCTTACCATTATTCTTTCTCATAGTTGCATAACAATTCAATTCTTTGGCTATTTCAAGAGATTGAAACATACGTCTCAATCATGGAATGATTGAAATTGTTGGGTGTTGATTATTCTAGGGTGCTTGCATGTGTGTTATGTTTATCATACAAAAATATACATATCTCATACATATATGTGCACAACGGAAGATTAAAATTAATACAATGAACACATATAATACATATTTATAAAATGAAAAACGAGATTGAGAAATTTAACCTATGAAGCCTTTGGATTAATTTGCTTGAAGTCCACCATGAAATGAAACTTTGATTAATCCTAGCAATCAACAATGGTGGGTTTGATTGTCTAGAATAACAGTATGTTAATCCAGCATTTTATTTAGCTCTTAAACTTGATTCAAAGTTAAACTTTTTAACTTAGTTAAATTTGTTTTTCTTTTTATTCAACTCTTGAATAAAAACAAATTTAATTCATGTTTTAATGGCTAAATTAATTGAAGAAGATGATGAATAGAAATGATTTCAACTCCTGAAAATTTTTCTGGCTTAAGTCTTGTTACGGTAAGTTTATCCTTTAAGTAATTCAAACATGTGAAGTGTGGATGTGGATCTTTCTTCAATTTTCTTCTTTACGTGAGTGATGGATCATTTTTTAATTCTTTTGTAGAGATGGCCTGTTGACATCAATAAATATGCATGTGAATGTCTCAGGTTGAATCATCCAGAGACAGAGGTAGAAATAGCAACCAATTTTAGTTTTCACCTTAAGTTTGGCATTGCATGTTTTTATACACAATTCTCATCTAATCATTTTACATCTTATTGCTACGTATGCATGATGGACAATTTTTTCTGTTTCAAATGTGTTTAAAACCAATGTTAGACTTAATTTAAGAAAATTAACCAAATAGTTATTTTTAAGAATTGTGATGTTATTTCAATCATCTACAAATTGAGGATTATTTCTTTATGTTTTTAATGTTTTAAAAACCAATATCAGTTTTAATTTAAGAAAATTGACAAGATAGTTAATGTTTTCCATTATTATTTTTAAGAATGATGGATGCCATTTCAGTCTTCTACAAATTAATTATAGAAAAATGAATTTATAGTTGGGGCAGGTGATTCAAAACTTTGCATTTTCTTGGCAAAGGGAAAAGGAAATTAAATGTAAAGAAATGCTTCTAGGAAGCAGGCAAAATAAGAAAAACTGTAGAAAATTAGTAGAAAAGCGTCAATGTATTTGCTAATTATACTTCCTATGAATATATATGTTAGTATCCAATCAATTCACCTTGTTAGAGTATTTAAGCTAAGAAGAATATTTGTGTTAAAAATTCCAATGAACTTATAGCATCCTCGATGTTATAGGCTACTATATAGCATCATTTGAGTAATTATTTTAGATATCTACAATTTATAAATAGATTCATTCACGCCTTACTATAGACAAATAAGGTATATATCCATTACTGTCCAACTGCTCCATTTATCTCTCTCTTTCCCTATTTTCTGGAAAAATGCTCTTCTTCATTGATTCTAGTTTGACGTGTCCTTATCCTTTATAGTTTTAAGGTTGTGTTAACGCCAGCCCAAAAGATTTTTAATGGGGTTTTTCTTCATTTTAAGGTTTGAGTCTAATTATGTGTTGTATCATATTTAGAAGATTGTACATAATAAGAAGTTTTACTGCATTAAAATTCCTTTCCTTGTAAAATTAAGTTTTGTATAAGATTTTATAGCCTATAAATAGGTTGGATTTCTCATTGTAATCATCATAAGCTTTGAACTTTTTATCCATTTTTCTCTTGTTTTTGCCTTTTAACCCAGGACTTTGCGTCCTCACTTATTGGAAACCTCTACAGCTTTCTCGTTATTCTCCGTGAAGAACCCAAGCTCTACGACATACTCGTTGCACTATAGCCCAGGTTTAGCGATAAATCTTGCTTGCTGACAGCTTAGGCGTAAACCTCTCTTGCTGACAGCCAAGTTCGACCCTATCCTACTTAGTGAATTCCTTAGTCTCAGTTTTATTGATTCTGAGGTAACATCCATCTAGTCAGACATTGATCATACACAACCCCAGATCCCTCATATTTATAATGCAAACATAGTTTTGGCACCCCCAGTGGGACTACATTCTTGTATGACAGTAGCAACTAAATAGATGGTAAGAAACAAAACTAGAACGAACGCTACTGATGGTTCTATGGCCACACCCCTACCACAAATAAGAAACCTAGGCAATTCCGAGCTAGACGGGGCGGGTTTGTCCTATGCCGAGGAGGACTTACTAAATCAACAGTTGGAGGGGATTCACCGCATTACTCTTCCATACCTAGGCCATTTTCTACTGTCAATGTACAAGAGTTGGTCGCTTAGTTCTCTTAGGAGAATCAGCAATTTTTCAGCCACTGATAGAGGATAATCAAAATATAAGCTGAAGTATTATAAAAAACCTCGAGTTAATGAGGCAAAACCAAACCGAGCTTACAGCTTTGCTTTAGAGCTGCTTGAACCTTGAATTACAAGAGTCTCATCGACGGTAGAATCACTTGGCTGACCTGTAATACAGTTTGGTCAATATTCTTAGGTGACTTGAGAGGGTTAAGTCTTTAAATTTCCAGTTCCATTAAAACTAGCTAGGGTAGAATTTTAGTTATGACCAGGTTCGTACTATGATTAACTTAGGGAATTTTCATCAACCCAATCCTCAAAGATAAGATCAAGTCGGCCAAACTCAATCTTAGCCGATATAATTCAAGTCTATAGAACTAGTGCTACCTATTAGCAGTTCCAGGTGACCTTAGATAAATCGTAATATACTGGTAGAAGCATTATAGAACATAAGGTTGAATTACGGCCTATGACATGACCATCCTATAAGAAGCCATACCTCTATAGTATAAATACACTTTTCCCTTTTTCGATGGGATATAAAATCCCTGACTTATTTCTACTTTTGAGTGACTAAAATATCACCACATTCGAGCATATTTCCAGGTTCACAGTATAGAGTGGTGAAGCTAGCTCTTCTCATTTCTGAAAGTTGAGACTATTCAGTAATTCATTGGCCAAGACGAATTTCACTTGGTATACCAATCTAGTACCTAAGTCGATCGCCAATTGGGAGCAAATGAAAGATAAATTTTATACCAAATTCTATAGGCTACCTTAAGAGGTCACTTTGGCAGACTTAGCTAGGGTCACTCAAATGCATGACAAATCAGTTTTGAAACATATTAGTCGATTTAGAATGCTTCAAACATGCTGACAAATGCAGATCTTAGAAGCCTATTCAATCCCAATGGTCGTTAGAGGTATGTCCTTCACTATGAGGGAATATTTTGAAAGGCATCACTTAAAGATTTATACGCATTGGCCACCTAGATGGGCAGCTACAAACTGGTTCTGATGTAAAAATATCAGAACTGGACATCCTCTAAAAGGATATCCTCTTATCTAGATGTTGTTGCTGTCTAAGCCAATTTAGAAAGGGAGTTAGACGAGTCAAATTTTGATGAGGAAGTTTGTCTAGCTAAGGTGATCAATGGAGGGTCGTATGAGTGCCTAGTACTAAAAAAGGTGACCACTAGCAAGGAAAAGAAGAAATTTGGCAAGAACACCCAAATCGCCAAAAAGTATTCATTTGATCTATGGAAGGGCGATCAAATCTTTAATTAACTCTTAAAGGATAAGTAGATAAAGCTGTCTGAAGGCCACACCATCCCCCTGGTCGATCCGCATGCAGGGAAAGACTACTACAAGTGGCATAACTCTTGGTGACATAATACAAAAAAACTATATTGTGTTAAAAAATAAGTCGAGAATCAAGATCTAGGTGAGTGATTCGACTCTAGAGACGACCAAAAAAGAGAGAATGGTCACAATAGAGTCGACTTCAAAAGTCCAACCGGTCGCTAAGAAGGATTATATAACTTACCCTTATTACCAAACTACCTTAGAAGATCATGGGCACTTGAAAGAAAAGATATCTCCTCAATGGCCATTGTAAACTTCAGACCTAAGGCCAGCACGGTTGACCAATAGAAAGTCACACGCTGAGGCAAAGTATATTTAATTGGCTAGTAGAATGTATCCCTTCACAACCAGGCTGACCAAAACTCAAAAGAGGAGAATGCAGAGGTGTGAGCAACTTAGGTGTCTCGAACACGCCGTCCGCAACTAGAGCAATGGCCAAGAGACTAAAGAAACCTCGGTGACAATTAAGAACCTCAACAAAAATCTCTATAAGAGTAGAGCACTAGAGGTTCCACGGCCATCTGGGTCGACTAGAAGGGGTGATAAACCCCAAAAGAGAGTTTGGGTGCCAGTGAATAGAAAAACTAGTGAAAGATTACCCAATCCTGATAACTATAAGATCCAGGATAACCTTGACAATTAGACCTGTCCTAAGATTTAGGGTGATCAGCCTAACTAGGAGGCAACAAATGGGATTGCCCCAAAATAAACCATCAACATGTTAGTCATATTGCTTGAGGCATTTCAGTTGAAACCAAGGCGACCTTCAACCTTGGATGTCGATATGGTAGATATTTTCCACATTGTATAGGATAAGCCGGACAACTTAGCACTATTAACTCTACCTCATTCGCCTGACCACATAACTCAACATATTTGACCCCTTTATGTTAAAGCCAACCTCAATGGAGTCCCATGTAAGAAGATCCTGATTGACAATAGGTTAGGAGTCAGTATTTTACCCTTGAGAATGTTGAGGAAATAGGGCATAAGTAAGGAAGACCTGGAGCCCTCTGAAAAATATCATGACTAATTTTGCTAGTCGTGAAATCTCAGGCGATGGATTTGTCTTCCTCAAAGTAAAAATTGACCGTATTGAGAAGCAAGAACTATTCTATGTAGTCAATATGCTAAGTGACTACAACATTCTACTTGGATGTGATTAGATCCATTCAAATAAGAATTTTCATCTAGTATGCAACAGATGGCAACTAGACAACTCGGCCAAAATAATTCATGCCGACCCTAAGCTATTCGAAAGTGATGAGTAGGTGGCGTTAGCTGTATTGTACGATCCCATTATCATCACTACTATCTTGAAAAAGAATGACACCAGCTAATATACTAGGGATATAATGACAACAGTGATAACCGATACTAAAGTCATCAAGGGCGAACTTGCCCACCCCACTACGATTAATATAGGTTGACCTTTAGTTTATTTTTCTAATAAATGAAAAATGGTATATGACAAGGGCAAATTTGTTATATATGTTTTCATGTTTTTATTTTGATAATTTATTATTTTATGAGAATAGATGGCTATTTATGTGCATTAATGTCCAGCGCCATGAGGATGATTGCCCCAGCTCTGGAACAATGATTGAAATAAGAAAAATGACCTATTTAAGTCGCATCTGGCGCCCTAGCGCAAAATAGTCACCGCGCCAGCGATAGGCTAGCGCCCCAGTGGTAACATCCCACCGCTCCAGCTGTAAAGCCTTTTTTACGTGTCACCCCAGCGACAACTACATAGCGCCCCAGCGGTAGTGAGAGTCCTAGTCCGACGAGAATTGAGATTTTCAAGCTCATATTAATCCTTATAAAAAGCCACTCGTTCCCAGCCTTTAAGAATCAACCTAGAGCACTCAAGACATATTCAAGAACACCAAGAATATAGAGCACAAGTCTTGGAGAACAATAAGAGTTTAATTGAAGCAAATTTAGAGAGAGATTCAAGGCGTTCTTCGGCATCAAGAGTATCTTAGGCAGCGTAATCAAGACAAATTGGACATCTATATCGGTTTGCTATTGATTGTATTATGATTTATTATTATTTTTACTACTGTTCTCTTATAACCATGAACTAAATTTATTTTTTAGGGTTAATACTTGAACTCAATATTTGTGCTTAATTGCCATATCTTTTGAATATTTAATAAACTTAGTTCTTTGATATTCAAATTACTTGATCTTAATACTTCAATATATTTGGTTAATATATGGTGAATGAGTTGGTAATATTGTTGATAAACTCGGAAGAGGAATCATAATATTTAGACCTAGGTAATTTGATGCATGATTATAGAGTAATATTCAATGTTGTATATGCAAGTTTCAATTTAGGATAGAAATATACCTAATTGGCATGTATGATCAATAAGACCTAATCTGAATGAATCTTAATTTATTACAATACCATAGGAATATAGGTATTTGGTAAATTAAGGTATACTTGCATGACCTTAGAAGAGGCTTGTGAATATATTAGTGTCTTGATCAATAACAAAGACTAAGGGAGTTAAATATCATAGATTAATCATTAGAAAACATATTGAGGGATAGTATTAATCCTAGGTTTTCTGTATATTGCTATCACCTAATTCTCTTTGCATTGTGTTATTGCTTTTATATTTTCTACATTTATTCTTAGTTTTTTAATTTTCTGAATAATTATTTGAGAGACAAAATTTTAGTACTTGGTTAGAAAGTAGAAATTATCCCTGTAGGTTCGACATTCGACTTATTTAGTCCTTTTATTACCTGCATACGATAGTGTATACTTGCACTTAATTTTAAGATATAAAAATATCGTATCAGCATACATCTGCATCGGCTAAGTGCATTTATGAAGATGAGAGAAAAGACCCACAAATCGGCCAAGAATTAAAACCAGCTCCATCAAAGCTTAACAACCATAACCCTAAAAGAAAGCTTAAGGAGGTTAATCTAGGAGTATAAGGCGTCTACAGGTTGATTTTCATTAGTGATGGCTTAAATCTAGCCTTTGAGTCCAGATTGCTGGCGATCATCATAGAATTCAAAGATTGCTTTACCTTAGCAAAAATTTGATTGAGCACACTTGCTGATTAAGGACGATTTTCGTCCAAATAAACAGTATATGAGGAGGATGTCAAGGAAGTTGAAAATAAAATTGCAGAAGAAATCAAAAGACTTCTCCAAGAAGGTTTTATCAGGCTAGCAATTTACGTAGAGTGGTTGTCCAATGTCATCCTAGTAATAAAGAAGAATGACAAGCTGCAACTTTGTATAGACTTTTGTAATCTTAATCTGGCAACCTCAAAAGATGAATACCTAATACCTATGCAAATATACTGGCTGATTCAGTTTCATGCCATCAGGTTCTAAGCTTTCTTGTTAGGCACTCGGCTATAACCAAATATTTATAAAAAAGATCAATGTCAACAAAATAGCATTCAGATGTCCTGGGGTAATTGGAACATATGAATGGATTGTCATGCCATTCGGTTTAAAAAATGTCGGGGTAACCTATCAATGAGCCATGAATGCTATATTTCATGACATGATTGGCCAATTATTAAAGGTGTACATTGATGCCGTGGTGATCAAGTTAAATTTTAAGGATCAACACCGGTCGATCTATAGATAGCCTTTCGAAGAATGAGATTAAACTAGCTAAAGACGAATCCATTAAAATATGCATTCGAAGTCTCGGCTGGTCACTTTCTTGGCTTCATGGTACACCTACAGGGGTGGAGGTAGACCAAAATAAGGCCAATGCAATTATAGATGTACCTGAACAAAGAACCAAGAAACAATTACAACAGTTAATCGGTAAAAAAAACTTTTTGAAGGCGATTTATTTTAAACTTTGCCTGTGGACTCCATGCATGGTCGTACCTTCTCAAATTAAAAAATGGAGAAGAGTTTATATGGACGAGTCATCACCATAAGGTTTTTGAGAAAATCAAGAAATACTTCATGAGTCTACCAATTATGGTGCCATCTAAACTAGGGTTGCCTATGATTTTATACATTACAGCTGCCGAAGAACCGATTGGCAGCAAGTTAACACAAGAATATGACGATATTAAAAAGGCTGTCTACTACCTCAGTTGAGTCTTAAATGACGTAGAAACCAGATACATTGCGATAAAAAAATTGTGTTTGGCCTTATTTTTCTCATGCATAAAATCGAGGTACTATTTCTTACCTACAACGGTGTATGTGATAAGCCAAACAGACATTATAAAATATCTCATGGAAAAGTCATTCTTAACAAATCAGTTAGGAAAATAAGCGATTGCATTATTAGAATTTAACTTGAAGTATGTTCCCCAGAAGGCTGTCAAGGGATAAGCTTTGGCTTATTTCCTCGCGGACCATCCTATGACATACATAGTTATAGTTGATCATGTAATCGGCAACTTGAGTATAAGTTGGCAACTATTATTTGACGGTTCAAAAACAAATTAAGCCGTTGGAGTAAGGATTATCCTTGTATATTCCTTAGGGTTGAAAATAAAGATGTCTTTTTTTATTGGACTTCCTATGCATTAACAATCAGGTCGAATATGAAGCCCTCATCAATAATTTAGAAGTACTTGCAGAAATGAGGATCAAGGATATTGAAGTTCAGGGTGATTCCTTATTAGTTATCAAGCAGGTTACTGAAAAGGTTTAATCTCCTTTTTGAACCCTGATGCCCCATGGGAGAGATCATTGGCTTTTGAATTATTTATTCTGGTTGAATACTCAACCAAGGTGGATTGGAAGCCTTGGATTGAGGAGATCCATTTGATTCATTGACCACATTCTTGCCTACATACTCCAGGGTTGTCTACTCAAGTACCAATTTTGCAGGTCGATTTTAGTAAAGATTTGAGAGATGACCTGAACGCCTATATGAAGAAGCCTGATGAAAACATCGACTAAAGAATTAGAATTATGGCACCAAATTTTTCCCTATTTATAGGGGAGTTATTTAAAAGAGCACCTCTGGGCGAACTACTGAGATGCATCAGTCCTAAAGAAAGTATGTTGGTTATGGTTGAATTGCACAATGGTTTAGCTAGCGTTCATCTTAATAGGCGATTGATAAAGAATGTTATCCTCAAGACTGAGTTTTGGTGGCCGACCATAAAATTAGACTGTCATAGCTATGCTAAAAGTTATGAGGAATTTCAAAGACATAGGCAGATCCAGGTTGTCTCAGTTGAACAAATGTATACGGTAATCATCAGATCATAGCCATTTAGAGGATGGGCTATGGATATAATTGGGAAGATATATCCACCATCATCCAAGCAACATACGTTCATCATTATAGCAACTGATTATTTTACAAAATGGGTCAACGTGATTTTATTGAAGACAGAGCCAATAATCAATCATAAAATTCATCAAAGAAAATATTATACACAAACATGGTCTCCTCGAATCTATCACAACTGATCAAGGGATGGTTTTTTCAAGGGAAGTAATGGTTAATATTGCTAAAGAGTTCAACATTAAGCTCATACATAGCACGTCATATTATTCTCAATCAAACGGACAGGTCGAATCTATAAATAAATCACTCATCTAGGGCTTAAAGAAGGCGATAGAAGGCATCCTCAGATCATGGCACTAAAAGCTTCAGGAAATGCTTTGTGCGAATAGATTCAACCTAAAAACAGCCATTAGGAAATCACCTTATCAATTGGTTTATGGCTACGATGCTATGGTTTCAATGGAATTGACAGGAAAATCCATAAGAAGCCAATTTTAAGAAGCATTAAGCCCTTAGTTATAGCAAGATACCATGATCGATGAGATGGATCAACTAGATGAGCACCCCCTTGAAGCATTAAATCGACTTGAAGCACAGAAAAAAGATAGTAGAAAAGGCTTACAATAAGAAGGTCAGATCTAAATCTTTTAGCTAAGGCAACCTTGTATGGAAAGTAGTCCTCCCAATAGGATCCAAAGAGAATAAGTTGGGTATGTTCAATTCTAATTAGGAATAACCATTCTTCACAAAATTATACACATGCAAATTGTAACCACAAGTGTATGGGTCATGATCAAGTAATAAAGTGATGAGTGAGTATCGTTCCCATAAGGTATGGTGTCCTAAATTAATGATAAGTACTATGGTGTTAGCAACTTAACGTTATTTAGGCTAATCTTAAGGCTAAGTTAAATTATGTAATTAAAAATGCATGAAAAGAATATTTTAGTAAATTAAAGAGGTGAGAGTTCTATAGTAATAGGTTCTAGGGAATTGATTCTATCGTTCTTATTTTCTTCATCATTAGTGATTAACAACTAATTTTATGCATTCATTAATCAAGGGTGTACGATTAACCTCATTACCTTTCCCAAATAAGACCCAATGCATATATAACTAAGTTGATATCCATATCTAACCCAGTATATGATTGGGATGCTATAGTAGCTAAGCGCAAGTGCACGCTATCGTATCAAGTAATATAGGATTTTAAGTCCAAATATCGATCTTACAGGGACTATGATTTCTCATTCTATAAATCAAGTACTAAAATTATACCTACTTAACTTTTATTCAGAAAATCACAATCTAAAATTTATTTAACTAATCTAATTCTATCAATTAACTAAACAAAAACAAAGAGTAGAATTCACGAATAAAGATAATCTAGGGTTTTGACTCGTCCCCTAGTATTTCATTGGATTCATTAACCACTTAGTTAATCCCTTAATAGCAATTGATTGGTTTAGACATCTCATCACAAGCCTCTGTCGATGGTCAAGTGACTATATTACGCATTCTAACAATCACCTATATGTCTATGGTAATCAAATCAGAATGTAATTCATTAAGATCAAGTCTAAATTAGACTATACATGCCACCTAGGTATATGTCTATCCTAGATGGAACTTATAGTTGTTACTCTATGATCATGCATCAAACTACCCTGGGCTAAACACATTAATCCCTCCACCGAGTTCATCATGGTTCCTCAATCATTCAAAATATTGATCAGGTATAATGAAAGCATTAAACATAAGATAGAATGAATCAATTGAATTTATCAAGTTCATAAACTAAAATTTAATACAATCCAAATCCATACTAGGTTTACATAGTCTAACCCTAGATGAACAAATTAACCCATCACAAAACAAAAAATATCAAACCAATTCATAAAGATCAACAAAAATAAGAGCATAATGATAAAGAAAGAGAAGAAAAACTAATCAAAGTGACTCCTTGATGTGCTTCTCCCTCAATCTTGACTTAAAGCTTGAATCTTGATCTTGGTCCTTTAATCTTTAGCTTTGATCTTTGATCTTGTGTTGTGATTCTCTCTCTAAGTTTTTGCCTCTCTTTTCTCTCTTTTTTCTCTCATCTCTTAGGGTTTTTGGCTTTCTATTTATAGGTTTTTGTCTTCAAAATACTGTTTTTACAAGTACTGTAGCAAAATAATGTTTACGGGGGTATTGTAGCAAAATACTGTTTCTGACACTGTTCACCGCCTCGATCACCGTGGCTCTGGGTTGTGGGCGCCGCGGCGCTCAATTGCTGGGTGCTGCGGCGCTCAGCCCTGATGCCCCTTTCGTATTTTGAACGTAACGTCTTCGTTTGACGTCCGATTCGCCTCCTATTTATTACTATGCGTGCATCTATTTATTAAAAACTACAATTAAATAGCCAAATAGTTATAATTTGGAGTAAAATACGAAAGTTGGGTACAAATTATACTAGTGCTTTTACGCCCTTATCAATATACATACATGCATTAAGCTACCCTTAAATGATTACCCTAAGTATATTTGTTTCCCAACTCAATAAACTTAAAGTTATGCCTTCTAAAACCAACATAAGGATTAAACTCTCTCAAGAACATAATCCAAATGTTTAATCTAGAACATAAAGTAGTCATTAAATGAATTAAAAGCATTAAGTATTAAGCATATAAAATTTATTTTCCAATAAATTTAGAAGCATTAAGCATATAAAAAACATAAACGAATAAACATAAAGTAGTCATTAATCACATAACAATATCAATATATAGAGTTCAATAGAGTTCTATCAAACCTTAGAATATATAATCTAGCTATCTATAGGGAAATATTTAATTACATTAATCTAAATGTTCACACAAGTAATCATGTTCAAACAACACAAATTAAAAATACAAACTTGAAATAAATGTAAATGAAATAGAAAGAAAGAAGAAACTAGTTGGAGAAATCTTAGAAAGCCTTTAATCTTCAATGGTCTTCTTAAAATCCAAGCTCTAATATGTTTCTCTCACTAAAATCCTTTATATCTCTTTCTACTTCGTGTTTTCTGCCCTCCTTTTAAATGATACATTCAGTTTTCTTTTTATAGGTTCCAAAATTAGAATTTTTTTGCATTAGTTGGCACTGCATATGGGGTACTATATATGTAAATAGTGCCTAAACAGTATTTATTGTTCATTTTTTACTATTTATGCACTACATACTCGTTTTTTTTTCCGTGGTGTGGTACTATAATAAAATACTATTCATGCATACTGTAGCAGTCACTGTAGCATTTTTGATATTTTTGCACGTTTTCCTCGATTCTTCGCCCCTAAATAGCTTCGTTAACTTAAAACTTACAAAATAATATTAGCGCACATTAGAAAACATATTTTCTTATTTAATTTGAGCAATCATCAAGTTTAGGAGACTAAAGTAATATATATAAAATACGCTCATCAACCATTCAAAAGTGCCAAGATCCTTGGCAAGGGGGCAAATTTGTTGAGCGATTTAGATGGGGAAATCTATCCTAGGGCGATTAATGGCAAATATCTGAAGTTTTACTGGGCAATGGTTTGGGAAGTTATTGACAGAGCGATTTTTCAGAAACTCTCATAAGCGTTAATCGGCCCACTTGGATCATATTGATAGGAAGATAAATTATGATTGGTTAACTCTTGAAACCAATTTTTATAAACATTCAAGTATTTAATAAATGGCAGATCGGATTTGATAGGTTAAAATTAAACTCATATGCATGTTTTTGGGGTGATATTATGATTAGAAAGGATCAATAAAGATCGATCGATCTGATTAAACTGATTGTATGAACTTATTAGACTTAAATAAATGATAAAATCATGTCAAATGATGTTTGGGGCGATCTGTAAAAATTATAACGATAGAAGCAATTTGCAAAAATATAAATTTCATTGATTTTTAAATAATTACAATGGAGGGCACTTTTGGCCGATTTATAATTGGTCCAAAGAAAAATCAAAATTGACCGCTTTCACCTCAGCCTTAGCCTTAAGGACTAACATATCCTTTAGTTTTAGGCTTTTCTTTAATTCAAATCTCCTAGGGTAATTATCCAAGACTTGCTTGCTTGGCTAGATCCTCTTCAAGCTCTTTAATTTTGCATTTGGTGATCTTGCTGTAGTCCCCAAGCTACTTGACCTCATCAATAGTCTGATTGGCTAATTAATTTTTCTTTGTAAGAGCTATAAAGAAAGCCGTGAATTCATCTCATTTGTTCTTCAGGCTGACCAGTATTGAGTCATCGTGGCATTACCAGAAATGAACTTCAGCTTATTGTTCATCATAAAGACTTGGTGGTCATTCAGGAGTAGATCACCCAGCTAACCCTTTAAAGATTTCAGTGTTAGAAATGAATATGTGACATAAGAGTGTATACATAATTTCAAAAATTACTATACGCAATGGAAGCATGTTAAGAAAATACACCCATTTTAACAATTAACCACATATATAACATATATATACTTAAGTATAACTATTATACAACAATATACACATGATGAACATTTGTGTACTTAAAAATAAAACGTAAAGAACACTTACCTAATGAAGGTAGCTTTACAAAATCTTCAAATCCTTCAACAATCCAAGTGAAGAGCTCATCTTGAAGTGTATTGTTGAATAATTCTAGTCCATAATGTTTTGGTGGGATTATGGAATTAGAATGGTATCTTTGATTTAAAATTTCCAGCAGCTTATATTCAAACTCTTTGAATACAAATACTTGTTTCCTAAATATTAATATAGTTTTGCCATCCATGAAAAGAGAGGAAGATGAAGTTTTCTTTTGTTCTTGTTAGTAACGCTTTACTAACACAATGACAATATCCAAGTGTGTATGATGAGAAAAACCAGAAAAGTTTCACACAAGAGTCTTTCAACTCTTTGAAAGAAAAAAAAACAAGACAAAGCATTTCTGTCTCCCTTCCACCAAATCTGTTGGCCGAATTTTTCATTCATCTTGTTGAAAAACAAAAATCTCTTTCATTATTTTAATGGTTTTAGAAATTGATGATCAATCAGTAATGCTCCACTTAATTCTTATTATTAATCAGCCTAGGTCCTTGCACTTCTTTAATGCTTAAAACATTATCAATATATTAAGAAATGTTCCATTCATTAACAAAGAGATGGTCAGCCACCATTTGAAACAAATGATTAAAAATTCATTTAATGGCCTACAATAATACATTTAATAAAAAATACCTCCACCATTCATAGTGGATAATAATTTAATTCTATTAAACAAAATTAATACAACTAAAATTATATAATAATGTTTAGTAGATTAAATGTATATAATAATATTATAAAATAAAATAAAACTATTTTCGCATTATTTTATTGATATATCATGATATATAATGAAGGGCTTAGATTTTTTCATTTGTTACCATCCTATTGGTTAAAAACTCTTGTTAATTAATTCAATGATGTACTTAACATTTAAGTCTTGATAAATGCACATTCCAAGGGATCTCGAAATAATTATTCTATTTTGCTAAAATTTATTGGATTGAATTATTCAATCCAATCTGCTACCCTAGTCCGCAACGAGTACACTTCATATTGTGAGACTCTCTAGGTTCACGCCTAGTTTGTCATATGAAGCTCATCCATACGTCTGTGAACAATGCCTCCCCTATACATTACAAAAATTACAAATTAGCGCGTTAGACCATGCAAGTTGAGGTTATTGCATATTCATATAATCCTTCCATCATTTATATTCTTGAAGAGCAGAGATATAGATCATCACCGTCAAATCTTTGTTTGCTCAACCATGAACTTATCTCCAGATTTATATTTCGTTAATCAATATCCACAAACACTTTTGTGATATTGTTTATTCATACGGAATATACTTTTTGAGGTTTACGCTTGTGGCCACAAGACTTTCTAGAATACAATCTCGGAGCATCAAGATATACAACTCACTCATATGAGCTGATGGATCTTATATCTATACACACCGGACTCCATATGCATCAGACCATACCCAGTGACACCCAACGGTCAGACCATGAAAGGTTTCTGACTGTGTAAAACCAAAGCATGGTGGATCACTCACAAGCCCACTGTGGCGCTCAGGTCAAAGGACTACAAATACTATTTAACTTGAAACACCTTTCATTGACGGCTTTATAAGATGTCTATTAGAGGTCATCGTGAGTGTGTTCAATATCTAGTCCTCACTCAATACCTGCATCTCTATACAAGCTTTCAATAAGCTCATAGTTTGCTAAGACTAGCCATCTAGACCATCTAGATATAGACATACACTAATCTATATTAAAGGGTTCCATCAATAAACCCGCATAGATGAAATTAGATCAGAACATAGTGTTTGAAAACATACTTGCATAATAACATTTCCTAGTACCATCTACAACTCTTTGCAGCTATGTCATTGTCAATATATTCTCAAGTCATTGACCCATTTCAGATAAGACTCTAACTCCTTAGATTTTGCTAACTCTAACAACTTGATAACTTTTAGCACTACTAACTCTTAGTACTTCTAACTATTAGCGTTGCTAACTCTTAGCACTGATCTAAACTTCTTTAGACCAGATCTGAACTCTTTTACATCATATAATGTCTGAAATGTTACAAGCATCTTACCATTTAATAATAAATAATATTAACAATTTTATTAGAAATAATAATTGTATAAATATTATCATTTTATATTTATACATAATAGGATGGCACGAAAGCACAAATTCAAATATTCAGCTCCTTGATTGTCCTAATGACCTCTCACTGAACATTTGAGGTCGGGGAGGAAGATTCCTGATCTAGGGAGAGATTTTCTGCATCCTCGCTTTCATCTACTGATTCCTCAACAAGCATGGAGAAAACATCCGCGGCTGAGGTCGCCTTTATGAGTTTAGGTTTCATTAGAGCAAGCTTTCTAAAGGGGACCAACTTGGGGAGAGGTTGAGAAACCTTGGGCGATAGCTCCAAAGATAGATAAAGGCTCAACTCCAGAACAAATGGACCCTCAAGAGTAGCTTGAGGTGATACGCTAGAAGAAGTCACGAGTTGTGAACGTGTAACTGATCGGTGTGAAGCGGTCGAATCCTTTGAATGAGTCTTCGAGTGATCATTTTGATATGTTGAGTCATTTGTGCAGTCATCTAAGAAACGAAACAAGTATTAGTGGGCAATTTAATAAAAAAAAGAGAATACTTTATATGGGCAATTTTATTACCATCACTTTTTTCTTGGGAGGAGCCATATCCTTGGCTATAGCACATGGTGTAATATCCAATCCCTATTAGTAGTATTGACGCCTAAATTTTGGTATAAAATAAATAAGACACCGTAGGGTTACTCGATGTTAACCCTATTAGAAATATTTCCTTTATAGTGCATGTGAGAGATATTAGACCTAATTTGGTAATTTCACACTCGATCGGTGCGCTGGACGACCCTAAAATATTTTTGGAATTTTTCTCTATTGGCTTAGAAAAGGAAATCCTAATTTACTACATGAATTTCCATTTAAGGGTTATGAATGGAACAAGTCTTTGTTGAGAAACATAATCCATATATTAGAGAATGGACCAATTAGAAGAAATCTCATGGATTGCCAAGTTGAAAGTTCTAGTTAGTTCTTTGAACTATTCTAACTATATAGTTACAAATGAACTAATTACATAATTAGTTTTTAACTAATGGAAAATTAGAAGTTTTAAGTAAGTTGAAGGGCAAAATGGTAAATTGAGGGAGCACTATATATATGTTAGAAGTGTGTAGAAATTTGAAGAGAGATCAAAACCAACACTTAGCCAAAAAAAGAGAGAAATTCGAGCTTCAAAGGGGGGTGCTGCTATAGTGACTATTCAAGTTTTTTTTCATGATTTTTCATGTGTAATCAAGCCAAATTAAGGTTACAAACCCATCCCTAAGTTCAATTGAAGTCTCTATTAGTGGAAATTCAAGAAAAAGAGGTAAGAAAAGCATCTTTTATGAGTTTGATAAGTGAGATTTCAAGAATGTTTTAATTGATGTTCTTATGTGTATTCTTGGCTTAGATTGAGTTGAATTCTAGTTTGGAGCTTGAAGGAGTCATCAATTTGAAGAAATTGGCAAGGTGAGAATTAGGGTTTTTGGTGATTTTGTTGTAGAGATTTCAATTGATTGTAATTAGGGCTTTAGAATGAAATTGGCATGATTTTGTTGTAATTGGAACAAGAAATTGAGAAAAGGAATGTGTTGGAACCTAGGATGAAATTCTGCCACTTTAGGGAAGTTAGGAATTGAGTGGTGTTTTGATTGAATTGTTGTATGTAAATGATGCATATTGTGAATTGAATGTATATGGTTGATGGAAAAACCCAAAAATGAAGAAAATGGGACATAATTATCCATGTTGGAAAGGTGAAGGGAAAGTATGTCCAATCAAATTATAAGGTGTTCAATAATTTTCAGGGCGCCAGATGGTGAGTTAGTTTCGATTATGGCTCCGTAACTAAAATCGGAAAGTAGTTTACATCCGGGCTTTGTATGCCGATTAGGGCATTTAGTAGTTAAATGAGATTCTAGTGTTCGATTTGGTTCTAAATGTTATTTATGGCGCGTAGGTGAAGATAACCGAGAGCGTTAACGGGAGCAGAAATTGGGAGCGAAATTGAGCGCGGAGCGGTTGTGAGTGGAAATCTGCCATTTCTTTTACTTTTCGGTTATTATGTTTTCGCACAATGACTATGTATGTTTTATGAGCTTTTGATGCATAAACGTGATTTATGATCTTGATATATTCATAGACATGCTTTTACATGATCGATTTGTGAAATAGTTTTAAAATTTCTGCATTCGTTTTTAAGGCCATTGGTACCCTCAGATTATAGTGGTGATGATTGTATTAGACTTGGCCAGTATATCCCGTGCACATGGGCAGGTCTTGGGGGTGTGTCACTAACTCCGGGAAGTCGGGATGTCGAGTCATATGAGTCGCTCTATGTGTACGGGATATTGTCTCGCTATATGCATGCGATGTAGGATTCCGCTGCGTAGCCAGTGAGATGTCTTGAGATGTCACTGTGGGTGCTACTAGTTGAGGTGCCCCGTGACCTACTCATGTATGTGGTGCTAGTTGAGTCACTGCGTGGGTATAGAGCTTTAGGGTTACCATTGGTACAGTTTAGAAAGAAAATGGCCGAGCGAGGATTTTACTAGTTTTTGATTTACCGATAGCATTTATGCATTTATATGCACACAACAATTATTATGTTATACAGATTTTGAATATAGTTTTCCAAAGATGTAGATAAAACCCGCTCGGCAAGATTTCATTAGCATATGGTATTAGAAACTGTTTTACAGTTTTACATCCGTTTTAGAAGCATAATTTCTACATGTACTTTATAAATTGCTATCTTTGTATAATATTCTTGTAATTGAATTCTCATTTACACTCACTGAGCTCCTTTAGCTCACCCGTTTTATGTTTTATATTTTAAACCCCTTTCCCAGGTGCAGGTCTCGGAACGCAAGCTGCCGATTCTCCTATTGCCAAGTAGTGGGCCGAATCCAAAGATAATTTTTGTACATGTAAATGTGCTAATAGCACTCTTTACTTTATGCAAAATAGTTGTAGGCATGTATATTTGTAAGTATGTGTTGAATCAAGAAGAAGAGATTTCCAGTTTATGATGATCATTTTTACTTTTTATGATTATGCTTATTTTGTGATTTAATGAAATAATTGAGTTGTGTTGGATTTGATTTGGAAAGGACCGGAGGTCCGAATTAGTAGAATTGAGATGTGTTGGAATTAGAAGTGAAATTTCTTTGCAGGTTTATATAGATTTTCTGAAAAACAGGGGAAACTCTGTCCTTTTGTTTTTAAAATTAAGATGTCGTTTTCATGTATATTACTAGATCTTCTTAGTAATAACAAGAATTAAAAAGGGGTTCGCCTTACGGAATTTCTCAACATACCCAGTTAGGTTCGGAGGAACTTCCGTTGGGGTGCCCGGCAGGGCCGCTGGGATCTATAATAGAGGGTCTCGGGTCGGGTCCTGTCACGTGGGGTATCCATATTGGTAGGAATCACCTCTGTACATAAGAAATGGCCAAGTTAGAATCACAAGTATGGATAAAAAAGGGGAAATAATCTAATGTTATACCTTCTTGGTTCGTATCACCAATGATTTTAACAAATTTATGGTCAAAGATTAGTTTATTATATTCATCAAGATAGAAACTGGTCCATGTAGGCCGATTTCTTTACTTTCTGGGGTATCGCTAGCAATATTGAACTTATCCGTTAGAATTGGGGGCCTCGGCTCCATAATTGGTTGCTTAAAAAAAACCTCCCCCAACCAAGGCTGCCTAAACGAACCCATTGAGTTTGGCATTTTACAGCTGACTACCTGTGTTCCAAGAGGAGCTCTATTTTTCTCTAGTGCCACAAACTCTTCATTTCCTTGAATTTATTACAATTATACTTAAATCCATAAAGACTCAAAATTTAAGATTTCTTGAATTAGCTTACCCTTTGTCTTTTTTCGGCTAACCTATATAGTAGTACAACTGTTAGATTCCTCAAAATAGTGGCACGATAGAGCCTCATCAAATGGTAAAGAAAAATACTAATCGATCACTCCCCTCAATAGGTATCAAACATACTTAGGTGATCGGGGAAAATTAAAAATTGACCAACTGAAGTGATTTCACGAGGAGATTGATTACCTCAGTGGTCTCATTGACATAAAAAGATTCCTTAAAGACTACCTTATTCCTAAATTTTTGGTTTGCTAATAACAATTCGAGGTGTGGAATTGCTTGGATAAGGCCAAACTAGCGACTTACCTACTGGGGTGACAAGTCTCTATTCCATATTTATTATTTTGACCTGCAACAATGGTCACCCCATGATATAAAACACGGGCAGTTATACAACTTACCTATGAATCATGCCAATTTGCTTTTAAGGCGTCCTTATTAGGGGTATAAGTTTGGCCTTTATAAGACCATTTGGTCCACTTAGGGCCAAAAAGGGTTGTCCTAAGGTGTTAAAAGGAATTATCATCTAAATAAAAGGTATTGTAATAATAAGAAAAAAAGTCTTTAAAACCCAAGTCCTTGATCTTCAACTGAAGTAGCCAAGGAGTGTAACAACAAAGCCAATTTTCATTAGCCTTAAAAAAAGAAGAAAGGTAGGTCAATATCCAAAAGCAGAGAATTTATAAAAGATCCCCAACATATGAAAAGTTTGATTCATCCTTTAAAGGCAAAAACTTATAGAGACTCTTATATAAATGATAAAGAAGAAAAATTCCTAAGGCTAGAGACTTACCATTAGTTAGGGTGATTGCTACTTTTAAGTACTCCTTGGTGATTCTTTGAGAAGGGGTGCAAAGGGTGTATTTATAAAGCCAATACAAAAGGAAGGCGATATACTTAGCTTTAGAATATTTGGCCGACCACTCCCTAAAGGTATTCATAAACTTGCCAAAACTAGACTCAGCCCTTGTAATATATAGGCCGACCTTATCAACTTCTAAGTCATAGTTAATTTCAACTCCATGAATTGGAATGTTCAAAAGAACTATCAAGTCCTATAAATTGGGCAACATGTACCCAAATTTAAAATAGAAGCAGTTGGTCGACCTAGACCAAAATAAAAGGATGGTAGAAATTAGGTCATTATGAAAGAGAATTTGGTATCTAAAGAGTTGTATGAGATTATAGATCCTAGCCGATCTCTATACTGAGATATAATAGAGCTCTAGGTGATTTAATCACTCCCTAAAATCACTAGTGGTCTTTAAACAAGACCTGATTGATTTAGAGGTCAACCAGATAGACATACTATATTCTTGGGTAAACCTCAGTGGGTCTTTTTGATGGGCTGGGAAGTAATTCAAGTAGTCAACTATGATATTAGACTTATAAGGACCTAAAATATAACCTAAATGATCGACTGAGTATGTGAGTACTTGAGTGGCAACCTGATCAAAAAGAGCAATGTTCTAGGCTTTGGCATTCAAGTTTAGAGGGGTGTCATTAATCTCTCTAGTCGTGATTTCTTAGAGTATGAATATTAGTCAATTTAGAAGCCATAGCAATTACTACAAGAAGATTTAAAGAGTAAATAAATAGAGATTGAGCATAAGACATTTAGTAAAAGATTAAAAGATGAAATAAGTCTAAATATACCTTGAAGATTGATGAATATTGTTGATGGCTGAAGAATATATTAAAGAAAGCTCTTAGAGTATGAGAGGATAAAATTTCTCGAATAAAAGTGAAAAGTGAAAAGTAAAAACGAGGGCCATCTAATTTATAATGCTTAGGGCTTTTAAGACGAAAAATCACTATTAAAATAGTTGAGCATTCAAATGAGAGAGTGATGATAAGACATTTATGATTTCAAATTATTGCTAAGGCAATGATTAGATACTAACCGTTAATAAATACTCTAATAATTACTAACAACAGCTAAAAGTAAGGTAAAATGTCCTCAGAAACAAAGTAGCATAAAAATAACTAAGTATACAATTTATTTAAATAAAGCCGATTTTGGATCATCTTAGTTTGCTTAGGCAATTTCAAAAGTACAATAAGTAGCAATATATGTCTAGCCGATTTCACCTAAGGATAAGCCACTACGGTCGATTTTTACATCTGAAGGTTACCAAGGGTGAATTTTTGAAGATCCAAATGATTAGGCGATAATGAGTTGAGAAAAATCTTTGGAGCGATAAACAAGAAATAATATAGTTTAGAGCGATTTCCCAAAAAGAACAAAAGGTGAATTCCTTAACATTCTTCAAAGCAATTTTTGGGATTAAGAGGAACATACATGGGCGATTTCTTCAAGAAGAAATAGTTTGAAGATCGACCTAAGGCTATTCTAAAAGTGAAGATTGGGTGGTTAAGATCATAGTTATGACTGGGCAATTTTTAGAAGCTTATTTCAATGTCGAGCAATTATGGAGGGCCTAAATGAAACAAGGTGATTTGGAAAAGATGACTTGGCAATTTTGAAGGGTTCAAATAAGGTAAGTAACCTAAATGCCTAGTTAAGGAGATTTTTGGAATAATCTGTTAAGCCAGGGCGACCAAGAATGGAGTCAAGATGAGACGATTTTTATGTGTTTTGGAAAGTTTAAGAGACTGCAAATATTGTTTAAGGTGATTTAAAAAGTCTTGAGAGAAGCAGGGTAACATTGAAGAAAGCTAGGGCTATTTACGAGTTCTAAGCTTGTCTTTGGCGATGAGGCTGGCTATGTTAAGTTGCAAGCCTGAACAAAATCGTCTTTTTGATCGGCTTATAAGAGGCATTGTTAACGCAAGCTCCAAGTGCCTAATGGACTTTTTTATTTTAAGTTTTGGGCCTAATTGTGTGTTGTATCCTATTTAGAAGATTGTACACATTAGGAGGTTTTACTACATTAGAATTCCTTTTCTTGTAAAATTAGTTTCTGTATAGGGTTTTACAGCCCATAAATAAGCTGAATTTCTTATTATAATCATCATAAACTATTCAATATACATAATACACAAGCTTTGAGCTTTTTATTCTCTTTTCTCTCATTTTTCCCTTTCAACCTAGAACTCTGCATCCTCGCTTGTTGCAAAATTCTACAGCCCTGTTGTTAGAGCTTTGCTAATCCTTTTCTGTGAAGAACCCAATCTCAGTGACACACTCACTGTACTACTGTCTGGGTTTAACAGTAAACCTTGCTTGCTGACAGCCCATGTGCAAAGCTCGCTTGCTAACAGCCAAGCTTGGCTCTGCCCTACTTGGTGAATTCCTTAGTCTCTATTTTTATTGATCCTGGGATGACATCCGTCTAGCCGAAAACTGAGCATACATAAACACCAGATCCCTCAAAATTTATAACGCAAACAAGTTGGCATTGAGAAAGTTATAGTAAATTGAGGAGATTTTGGTGAGATTATTAGTAAATTTCTTACTGTGATTATAAGTTGTCACTGTATATATTGCCTCTAAGATTATTAGTGAATTTCTTTTTTTTAAGCATTATTAGAGAATTTCTTAATAGCTGCTTTTTTGAAGAAAATAATTAATTGAGCTGATAGAGTGTATTGCTCCTTGTGTTCCTTTTAACCTTTAGCACATAATTCTTTTTTATAGATCTAGAACTGCTCAATTCATTTAAAATGGTCGACACAAAATATCCACGTGTCAATCACTGATTTGTCACTTAAATACTAAATAAAATAAAATAAATAAAAAGAGAGCAGCCGTCGTGCCGTCGTTAGTAACTGATCGGCCATCGGTGAACAATTGCGATTCAACTCAAAATTGACATCATTGGACTTAAAATTTTGGGATCTACGCAATTGTAGAACCTTTTTGGTCAACGGAGTACCGTAGATATACCGAAAGTGGAAACAAAACATTGTGGGAGGCGGCGGCCACCGCTGTTCGCTGTCAAACGGTGGGGTGGTGGCTTGCACCGCCTTTACCATTGGACAGATCGGTGGAAATTCATAAATCATGAAAAAATGAGCGAAAGTAAAGCCAACAAGATGCAGCCCAATAAAGCTCAAAACAAAATTTGAGCAAATTAAGGGCTTTGGGCACTAACTCAAGTAACCATTTCAGTCTCACGATTTGAGAACCGCTGCACTAAGCCATCGTTTATAAGAAAAGTTTCGTTTCCTCACTCTTATTTTTTCCATTTTGGCCAATATCAATTTTAAGTTAAGGGAGGGAAACATTATTTTGTGCTCATTTTCTATGTTTGATTAAGCTTACTCTTTATGACTATTGTTTTAGTTGTTTTATTTTGCTTGTATTTTTTTTATTTTTGTTGTTAGCTGTGGTTTGGTTAAATGATTAATAGTTAATCTAAAGACAAGTTCAACCTCATTATGTGACCACTTGATTGATTGAGCCCGTAGTTAGTATTATGTAGTTATTATGCTCAGTTAGAGGACGTTTATGCATAACAAAAACACTTAGGGTCTCAAAATATATGCTAGCACTTGTTTGAGCATTACTCGAAGGTAAAATCTTAAGACATACATAATCTAGGATATGATTTTAGACTATCTTTGAACAGAGTGAGCCTTTCAAGCCAACGTTTATATATTTTTACCCTAGTTACCCTCATTAAGCTTAATAACCTTTTTTCTTTTGCTAAACACATCAATACCTTAACATTTAATTTAATAATCTTTCTTAATACCCATCACACCATGGGAATAGCATTCATTTAAGAGAGTTTTGCGAGGTATTGGATTTTTAAAAATAAAGGAGTGAATTAAATAAGCGTTATGGGTTTAGTTATAAATTTTTGTTGTTAAAATTGTAAAAGCGTAAATATGGGAGTATATTAACTTATATGTATTCAAAAGAAATTAATCAAAAAAAACAAACAAAAAAAAACAAAAAAACTATTGTATAGATTGAGTTTGTTATACCTCTAACTCAGAAAAATAAAAAAATGATTAACAAAGTAGTAAGGGAATCAAAGAAATAAGTTTGGGGGAAACTGAGTGGAAAATAAATGGTTCGATTTGATTAATCTCTAAAAGAATGTGTGTTTATGGTGTGAGTTCAGTCAAAATTGATCCATTTTATCCTACCCTCACTCGAGCCATACATTACAAGTTAGATAAAGTCCTATTTGATCATTGGTTATGTTATGCTTACATTAATGGAGAGTGATGCGAAAATAAGCCTATGGAGTGTTAATTAAGCAAACACACATAGAGACTATTTTATTATCTTGTGTGGATAAACTAATCCGAGTGCATGTGACTAATGATTTTAGTTATACACACATACACCAAGTACGTCACTTGTTGGGTAGAATAAATATTGGATTAACATATTGAGCTATTATAATGTTTAAACTTTCATTGAGATTAATAGTCATGAGAAATTAATTTTTGAGACAATTTGGTAATCTTTGCCGACCCAGTGCTTATTGTCTTCTTATAGTTTGTTATCATTTTAGTTTTAGATTGTGCCTTCTTGCTCGAGGATGAGCAAGTATTTAAGCTTGGGAGAGTTTGATGAGTGTATTTTATATTTTATTGTTTTAATCTCCTAAACTTAATAATTGCTCCATTTATATAAGAATATATATTTTTATGTGCATTAATTTTATTTTATAGGTACTAAGTTAACGTAGCTAATTGCGGCGAAAAGTCGAGAAAAATGCAAAAATGTCAAAAGGGGATAAAAATGCTCAATTTAAATAGTAACTATGTACAATGAATAATGAAGAGTAATGGTTGTGAAAAGTGCGCCGTAGTGTAATTTCGAGCAGAAACTTGGGGCCATAGCACTGCACGCTAGGAATTGTTTTAGGGATTTGTGCCCTAATTTTGGGAGCTCAATTTGAAATCTATAAAAGGAGAGGAAATGTCTCATTTGGAAAGAATGAGAGAGAACACAAATTTGAGAGCAAAAAATGAAGATTTCTAGTGAAAGAAAGCATTTAGAAACTTGGAATCTTAAAGATTCTTGAAGATTGAAGGCCTCAAAAGATCATCAAACTAGTTCTTTATTCTCATCCCATGTCATTTACTTTAATTCAAAGTTTATTTTGTAATTTTGTTGTTTTGAACATGGTTACTATTATGAACTCTTGAATGATTGTATTTGTGCATTTGATTATGGATAGCTAAATTGCTTGTTTTATGGCTTGATGGAATTTTATTGAATATTATATTTTGATGTTGTTAGTTGGTTAATAACTATATCTTATATTTTTTATTTATTTTTTTTTATGAGTTTAATACTTTAATTGGATTGAAAAATTGATTAGATGATTTAGACTTGTGGTTATGTGGTTAAAAAAGTTTAAGCTATGTGTTGGAATTAAAAGCATAGCCTTGAGTTTATTGAGTTGGGAGACTAATAAAATCAAGTTAATCACTTAAGGGTAGTTTAATGCAAATAAAAAGTTAGATAAGGATATTAACTTGATTGTGTATGCATAGGAGATCATTCGATGCTTGTGAGAGGTATTGAGATTAGTTCTAAGCTGTTGATTAATAAATTCACAATAGTTATTAATTACTAACTATAAAGAACATAAGAAAGGTAGAGTGAAATTAAGACCATAGGACACTTTTACGATAGAAGTATCATCTCTTTGAATTGTTTAATTATTAGTTTAAGCATCTCTTATTTCATAATTCAACTTAATATTTAAATTAGCCTAGACAAAGTTAGGTTGTTAGCACCATAGTACTTAGTATTAATTTAGAATATTAATCCTCGTAGGAACAATACTTGTCACTCTATTATTCGTTCACGACCTATGCACTTGTGGTTTTATTCTCACGTGTTTAATTTCTCGAAAAATCCAAAACAAAACTTGCTTTTTAATTTTTTTTAGATCGAACTGTTTGACCCCGTCTACTACCCTAGTACTCAATGAATGCACTTTATATTGTGAGACTCTCTAGGTTCACACCTATTTGTCTTACGAAACTCTTTCATGAGTCCAAAAATGATGCCTTATATACATGTTACGGATATCACAGAACAAAGCATTGAACCGTACAAGTTGAGGTTAACCATATATGTAAAATCTCTCTGTCACCTATATCCCAAAGAGCAGAGAGATAGATTATCACTGTCGAATCTCTATATGCTTAACTATGAACTTATCTCTAGATTTATATTTTCATAAATAATATTCGCAAACATCTTTACAATATTATTTAACCTTACGGAAAAAAAATTTCGGGGTTTATGCTTATGGCTAGAAAATTTCTTGAAATATAATCTTGGAGCATCAGGATATAAAACTACCTATATAAGTTGACAAATCTTATATCTATGCACAATGGGCTCCATGAGCAGTGGGCCATAAAAGCCTCTTACATGCGTGGAATCAAAGTATGGTGGATCACTCACAAGCCCATCGTGGCACTCAAGTTAAAGGATTATGAATACTACTCATCTCAAGAAAATCTTGATTGACAACTTTATGAGATGTCTATTTGAGGTCTTCGTAAGTCTGTTCAGTAAACTGTCCTTACTGAATACATACATGTCTATACAATCTTTCATTAAGCTCACGGTCTGTTAAGATTAACTGTCTGGATAATTCAGATATAAACATATATTAATCCAAAAGGTATACTAATTTACCCGTATTGGCAAACATAGATAAAAAAAGAGGTGTTCGAAAATATACTACATATGACATTTCTTAGCACCATTTGAAACTTCTTACAACTATGTCATTACTAATATATTCTCAAGTCTTTGTCCCATTTTAGATAAGGTTCTAACTCTTAGAATGCTAACTCTTAGCGTTGACCTAAACTCCTTTAGATCTATAACGTATGAAAAGTAACAAGCTTAGTACCATATAATAAATATTAATAGTTTTATTAAAATGTTCATTGTGTAAATATTAACACAAAATGAAATAACACATAAGCACCATCTCCAACAGAGTGATCATTTTATGTTCATTGCCGTTCTCCTAAGAACTTGAATGAGCAACACCTATACTATCATGAGGTATAGTTAATTCAATAAACAAATTGTTATCTAACTAGTTTGGATCATAAATATGAAGCGTTTAAGTTTCTATCATGTTTTTTTGGATTGCTTCGTCTTTCTTGATTTGTTTGAGTTAGGTTCGGATAATGTTTGATTAAGGTTGCTGTTTTGTGAATTTCGTAATGTTTCCATATCGACTTGAATGGGGTGCTCGTTGTTTTCAATTGGTGGGCTTGTTTGATCTTCAGTTTCAACTTAGGAATAGGTCTGGTTTGGATCTTGAATGACCTGCTTGTGAATTTCATCACGAGAGTTGGTTGCACTTGTAGTTTCGGCTTGAAGATGGGACTGTTTTGAGTTGACGTCAGTTTCAGTTTCTGTGGTTTCACAATATGGTGTTATATGTGGTAATATGTGTATTAGAAGCTATTTTTCACTTGCCATTGTATCTAATTTGATTAAGTCATATGAGAGGGACATCAACTCACGATTTTTCATCCGCAAAATGTGTTGAAACCACATGTTTAAAGATAAAAACGCTTTTGGTTATTGGCTCTAGACATCTATATCCCTAGTGGTTAGGGCTATAACCAATGAATACACAAGGATATTTTCTCTTGCAAAAGTGTTCTTTCCGTATTTTCTCAAGTATAGAAAGCATCTGCACCCAAAAGTTCTTAGATTGTTATAGTTGAGTTGCTTGTTATAAAGTTTAAAGTATAAACCCTCCAATTTCAAAGTTGGAAAAGGCATTCAATTAATTAACAGTGTCATGATTATGCAATGATTTAGACTATCATGAATGCTTCAACCTATAAATGTAATGGTAAGTTTGCTTGAAATAACATGTCTGCCTGATCTTTACGAGGTGCCTATGCTTCATTTTAGCTGTTCCGTTTTGCTCAATTATGTGGGGACAAGAGATTTGTTGTCGGATTATGCATTGATTTAGATGATTTTTGAAAGCTCTTGACTGGAATTCGCGACCTCCATCACATTGAGCCATTGGATGTTCAAAGCTATTGACTCAATAAAGTATGAATAATCATTTATAAGTTGTCCAATAGATAATAAATCCTTTTTAATGTCTCGAACAATCAGTATGCTTTTGATTTTAAATTACCAAATTCAATTTTAATGTTAGTTTCTCCAATGTGTGCAATTTTTGAGGGATCTCCATTATCAACATATAAAGAATCATTTCCTTTAAATGGGAATAATTTTGTTATGCTATCTGTATTACTGGCAATATGTTTAGCAGCCTCAGAGTCTGCATAGGACGTGTTATCATCATTCTCATCATTTATTGTATAGTAACTAGTGCTTGTGGAAATTCTTCTGCTCGATATACATGGTTAAATTTGTTCCAACATTCTAAAGACATGTAGTTAGCATTATAACAAATATAGCAAGCAACTTTGTTATCGTTTGATTCTAAAATTGGTTGCTTTGGATTTTGTCCCTTTTGTTGTTTTTGAGATGATTTTGATTGTTATTGTTGGAGGGTATTTGACTTGATTCTCCTATCCTATAGTTTTTAGTACATCTAGCTAGTGTAAAACCTTTCCCCCTTAAGTTGAATAAGCCTCCACGACCTATGTCGTGTTGTGTGAGAAAAGCTTGCCCCACATTTATGAGCTGCTTTTTCTCTTATTCTTCATTTTTAAGTTGTTATTCATGACTTTTAAGAGCCAGAACAAATTGATTATATTAGAGAAATCACCGTTCTTTCTGCGAGATTAGATTAAAGGGAAGAATCTAATTAAGTTTAACCTTAAATTCTAATATTTTTATGCAGCGGAATAACTTGTATATCAAGCAAAATAGTAAGAATTCAAAAAAAATAATAAAGAGTACAACACAATCACTTACGTGCTTCGGTCAATTGTCAATGCTTACGGTGGATTCAAAGATTCTAGCATCGCATATTAACTCCTTAGAGATTTTACAAGGAAAACCCAATGAAAAACCCTCAAAAGGACCAAATGTTTAGTGTATCCATACTCTTGTTGACGTATTTTAGGGTGTATGCATGTGATTGTGTACATATTGAAAAAATAAACACATGTATCATATACACAAATTTGGCAGCGAAATTTAGCATATAATCAACATATACACATGTACTTCAATTCTTAACAACTTAAGAATACAGAAAATATACCTTTGAAGACCTCCGATGAAGATTTTAAATTCGAATTTCTTTGCTCCTACTTTGAGCTCACATTGAAGTGCACTTTTGTTCAATTCTAGTTCACAACAATCCGGTGGGATTGTGAAGCTAGAATAGCAGCAGTATAATCTTTGTATTGCTTGAAAGAAAAATAAGAAGGATTTATTTTTCTTTCTCCCTTGGTTTTTCTGACAAGTCTTCTTTCAAAGAAAAACTCTCTCAAAACCAACTCTTCTTTTTCTTCTCAATCCTTACACGAATTTTTATTCATTCACTTGTTAACACATATGAAACTCAACCATTTTTAGTGCTATCAATACTTCACAAATGCTCCACAAAAATTAGATTAAGTGGCCAACTACTAAAATAAATTTTGGTTGCCATTTTAAAGGTCTAATAAAATTAACTATTAATCACAAAATGGTGCTCCTCTTAATTTAATTTATGTTTCTCAAATTAAGTATGTCTTCCATTTAGGAATAAAATAACAAATAAATAAAATCATATTTTATTTATTTAAATAATATTTATTTAATTATTCAAAAATTATTTGAATAATTAATATTGACCTTATTTGATTTTACCAACATGGTAAATGGTTGAATTTATGGTAAAACAATTCATGGAATAACATTGTGCCATTTGTTAATCTATAATTAGTTAATAACTATTGTCAACTAATTAAATAATATACTTAACATTTAAGTCTAAACAAGTGCACAACCCGAGGAACCCCGAAACATATTTTTAGTTTGCTGGAATTTCTAGGATGGAACTGTTCAATCCATTATGCTGCCCCAGTGCACAATGAGTACACTTCATATTGTGAGACTCTCTAGGTCCACGCCTGAATTGTGATATAGAACTCCTCCATACGTCCGTGAACGATGTCCCGCACACACGTTACGGACATTACAAAGCGGCGCGTTAGACCATACAAGTTGAGGTTATAACATATTCATATAATCCCTCCATCATTTATATCCGGGTAGAGTAGAGATATAGATCAACACCGTCAAATCTCCATATGCCTAACCGAAAGCTTATCTCTAGAATTGTATTTTAATAAATAATATTCCTAAACACTTTGGTAATATTATTTATCCTCGGGATTAAACTCTTGTTTTGGAAAATATTGCTTATGGCCATAAGACTTTCTGAGATACAATCTTTAGAGCATTAGAATATAATACTCACCAAAATGAGCTGATGGATCCCATATCTATGCACACTAGACTCCATGAGCATCAGACTATACCCAGTGGCTCCCAGCCCAATGGGTATAACCATTGAACCTTAAAGGCCTATAAGGGATGAGATCTCAGGTTCAACATTGGTTGGGGGTAGCGTGAGATACGATTCTGTGCGTGGTGCGCCAGTTGGTGTGCCTGATGGACCCAAGCTATTGGGTGGGCTCCACGTACAGTCCTATCAACTCTACCGTAAGCAATGAACTCCCAAATGATGGTTCCACCTTAGCGCATACAAACACTTAGTATCTACCTAGTTCTTCCTTCTCTTAGAGTCTCATTTAATGCTTTATTTCAACTAAAGAGTTTACAAGAGTTTATAAAGAGATTATTTCGTGTCTACTAACCCTAATCCTTATTAAAGTAAGAGTCCACTTATTTTAAAAGTCCAAAACTTTCCAAAACTCATAAATTCAAAACAAAAATAGATTCAGCCCACTCTGGCGCTGCGGCGGTAGATGTCTAGCGCCACGGCACTGGGATACTGATTTGGGCACTACGGCGCTCAGCCCTGCCACCAGCTCCACATTTTTCCACAATTCCTTCACATCTTCGAGTCCTATTTTGCTTCCCCATTTATGTCCCACACGTCCTAGACTTCCTCATGCATGTCTGATGCGATATTTCTATATCATAAATTAAGTGCAAGTATACACTATCGTATGCAAGTAATAAAGAGACTAAATAAGTCGGATGTCGAACCCACAGGGATAATTCTTTCTTTTTAACTAATTACTAAAATTATATCTTCCTAATAATTATTCAGAAAAATAAAAATCTAAGAATGAATGTAAGAAATATAACACAAAAATACAATGCAATGAGATTTAAAGATATAGCAACGTAGAGAGAACCTAGGATTTAATATTATCCCTCAATATGTTTCTAATGATTAATCCTCTAATATTTAACTCACTTAGTCTTTATTATTGATCAAGACACTAATATATTCACAAGCCTCTTCCAAGGTCATGCAAGTATACCCTAATTTACCAAATACCTATATTCCTATGGTACTTGTAATAAATTAAGATTCATTAAGATTAGGTCTTATTGATCATACATGCCAATTAGGTATATTCCTATCCTAAGTTGAAACTTGCATATGCAACATTGAATGTTACTCTACAATCATGCATCAAATTACCTAGGTCTAAATATTATGATTCCTCTTCCGAGTTTATCAATAATATTACCAATTCATTCACCATATATTGGCCAGATATATTGAAGCATTAAACACAAGTAATTTAAATAATAAATGACTAAGTTTATTAAATACTAAAAGATATGGCAATTTAAGCGCACATATTGAGTTCAAATATTAACCCTAGAAAACAAGTTAGCTCATGGCTACAAGAGAACAGCAGTAGAAATAATTATAAAACATGATACAATCAATCGCAAACCGATATAGACGTCGAATTGCTCTTAATTGCGCTGCCTAGAAACTCTTGATGCCGAAGAACGTCTTGTACTTCTCTCTAAAGTTGCTTCAATTAAGCTCCTATTGCTCTCCAAGACTCGTGCTCTGTATTCTTGGTGCTCTTGGGTCGTCTTGGATTGATCCTTAAAGGTTGGGAACGAGTGGCTTTATATAGGGATTGATTTGAGCTTGAAAATCTCAATTCTCGTCGGATTAGGACTCGCACTACCGCTGGCGCGCTATGAATCTGTCGCTGGGGCGACGCGTGAAAAGGCCTTCACCGCTGGAGCGGTGGGATCTTGGCGCTGGGGCGCTGCATGAAAACGGCTTCACCGCTGGCGCGGTGTGTTGATAGCGCTGGGGCGCTGTCTTGTCGCTGGGGCGGTAACTGTCTGCCGCTGGGGCGCTAGACGCGACTTAATCAGGTCGTTTTTCTTATTTCGATCACTATTCAGCGCTGGGGCGAAAATACTTGTGGCGCGGGGGCGCTGGACTCATAATTTGAAAACTTTGCATTTTAGTCCCTGTTTTCGCTCCTTTTGCGTTCTTTCTTTAAATTTCGTTCAAGTCCCTATAAATAACAATAATGTATATAAATAGCCATCTATTCTCATAAAATCATAAAATATCAATAATAAAAACATGAGAAAATATATGACAAATTTGCCCTTATCAATGTCCCACATGTTTTAGATTTATTATAACTCTCTTCTTTGATATTCATCTCAATTCTTGTCGAACCATGATTGTCGAATCGCCAAATCTCTAATAATCCTTTCCTTGATTCAAAATCTTCCAAATAGAAAGGCTTTTAGATCAGATCCACACCAATACTCTATCACCTAGAGTTAAGTCCAGTTAAGTCTCCACCAAGACTTAACTTTCTCCGAGCTAGTGATTTTGGTATCCAAAGGCATATGGATGCATTGCACTCCTTTTCGATCCTCATCACCTCGGTGAGCATGGTTTGGATGTCACCTAGTGGTCTACATTATCCCAACACCCCACATTGGGTCACTCTTGGCCATCCCAATAAGCATATAGAGCTTTCCATTGTGCTTCTCACCCTCAAACCTTATAGATCATTTCTTTACCCTTGGTTTTTCTATTTCTACTCTAACCGAATACCCTTCCTCATCGAGCTTGCCTAGGGATATCAAGTTTTTCCTCAAATTAAGAACATGCCTTACACCATGTAAGTCCTTAATTTCTCCACCTTGCATCTTTAACCTTATGTTACCAACTCCCATGATCTCACAGGTCATGTCATTCCCCATTAGAGCTTTACTTCTTTTGACTTTGTAGTTGGTAAATATTGATCTGTAGGGACATATATGGACACTACACCCTGAATCTAGTATCCATTTACCAGCATACTTTCTCATTGAGGCCAACGTGTCTACAACTTCGGTATCCTCCCTAAGAGCACCGATTGCAGCATACCCTCATTGGTCTTTTGATCTCAAACAATCCTTCACAAAGTACCATTCCTTATTACAAAAGAAACACTTCTTGGATCTCCTCTTCGATTGGTTGCTTTTATTTTCTTGTGCAAGCAATGCTACTCTATTCTCGAACTCAGATTTATTTGTTAATTCTTTTACGTTCAATGATGCCTTGACGTCATTCATCGTTAAGGACTCCTTACCATACAGCAACATATCTATAAAGCTCTCATAGCTCTTCAGCAATTAACTTAACAGGATTATGGCATTGTCTTCATCCTCAATTTTGATGCCTAATTGCTCAAGACTTATGATGATCTTATTGAACTCGTCAATGTAGGCTCTCAATGAAGATTCGTTGTGCATAGTTAACTGATGTAGTTTTGTTTTCATAAAAAGTCTATTTTTAAGAGACTTTTTTATGTATAATGCCTCGAGTCTCTTTCATAGCCCCAAAGTGGTTTCTTTATTACCAACTCCCCTTAATACTTCGTCACTTAATGCTAAGATTATGGTGCTGTGAGCATTTTTCTGAATCGTGTCTCAATCTTTTTGCTCGGACTTTAAGTTGTTGTTTCTTCGCTAGTTAAGGAACTGACTTCCTTCAAGGCTGATTCTAGCCCTTCTTTCACTAGTAGAACCTTAACCTTCTTCCTCAAAAAATGGAGTCATTCTCCCATTGAACTTTTCTATTTCTTGCTTGATTGCAGCCATGGTTTAAATGCCTCAAGTGTGAATTATCAAACCTTAGCTCTAATACCAATTTTTTGGATGAATCACCATTCTCCCCATGCGATTAGGTTAAAGTAAAGAACTCGAACCAAGTTCAACCTTGAACCCCAACCTTTTTGCACAGCAGAATAACCTGTATATCAAGCAAAATATCAAGAATTCAAAGCAGATAATAAAGAGTACAACATAATCACTTATGTGGTTCAGCCAATTGTCTATGTCCATGGTGGATTCAAGGATCCTAGCCTCTCTTATTAACTCCCTATAGATTTTACAAGAAAAATCCAATGCAAAACCCTCGAAAGGACCTAATGTTTAATGTACCCTTACTTTACCACGAGCAATGAACACCCAAATGATGGTTCCACCTTAGCGCACACAAGCACTTAATATCTACTTCAACTAAAGAGTTTATAAGGGTTTATATAGAGTTATTTTATGTCTACTAACCCTAATCCTTATTGAAGTAAGAGTCAACTTATTTTAAAAATTCAAAACTTCCTAAAACTCAGAAATCCAAAACAAAAAAGGATTCAGCCCACTCTGGCACCGCGATGCTGAAGACCTAGCACCACGATGCTGAAATACTGATCTAGGCCCCTGTCACCAGCTCCACGCTTTTTCTCGCTTTCTTCGCATCTTTGAGTCCCATTTCACTTTTCTATTCGTATCCCATACGTCCTAAACTTACTCATGCATGTCCTATATGTTCTAGACTTCTTGTGACTCTCCTCTTTGATATTCATCTCAATTCTTGTCGGAACAAGATTGTTGAATCAACAAATCTCCAATAGATTGAATGAGGGATAAGGAGGTTTGGCGAGCATATCAAGTTTGAACTCTCTAAATTCTTGTCCAAGTCCCCTTGCCACGTGGAACACTTTGTCGATGTCACCAAGTGGTTGTTCACGGCAGCCAAACAATCACAAATTCCCTTGAAAGTTCGAACATATATGTCAATGGATAGTGATCCCTTCTTGAAGGTTAATAACCCGTCAATTAGGAGCACTTTCTTTTCTTTGATCATGGCAACAATTGTTCTTCAAGAGGTTTCCGTAACTCATAGGCAAATTCAGCCCCAACTATCATCCCTAGTACTTCTTTGGTCATGATTCATAATAACAAGAGGTTAATAGACCGTCATTGTCAATCCAAGTATTAAACTTGGGATTGGAAACCTTCTTGCCGTCTTCATCTTTTGTCTCAGCCTCTGGTTTTACATTTTGTATTATGTGATGCATTAAAGATTTTGATTCAAGGGCTGAGTTTGATTGATACAAGGCTAATGCACTAGTGGAAGGATTGGATGCTAAGAGAAGCTTCGTGATTTGCCATAGTTAATTGACAAAGGCTTCTTGGCAGCTCTGATACCATAAAGAAAAAACCGTGCAGAAAACATTTTGTGTGTCTTGCATTGCTGAACAACATGAGCTTAAATACAAGTTTCCTTGTGATAAAAAGGTATGATCCTTAAACTACAGCCCTACACTTTAGCATGAAATTTAGGTGATTACAATACAATTAATCAAAAGAATATAGATAAGGAAAACACGTGCTGTCTTCATGATTTTAGAGAGACAATTTTGGAGTCCCTTTAATAGAGCCATCGCTGGAATGAATCATGGATTGATTCGGTCGACTTGCTAGATGAGTTTCCTTATTAATTTCAAGGTGGCTTGATTTGTTTAAACAAGTGGCTAAACATTTTTTATTATGCTGCATGAGTTGGCCAAATCTCATGTCTTCGAGCTGCATACCGATGAGTCACTTGAATTTGATTGTTTAATAAGCCATGTCGCATGTAGAGGATGCGTTATGTTTTAACAAAGGCAAAGAATTCCTAATCGTTACTGTGTTTTTGAATCTCTTCTTAGCAATCATGTTGTATAAGAATTTTTAAAATTTGTAGTGTCATATCATCCGTAATTTGTTTTGTGAAACTATATTAAAAGAGAATCAAATTCCCCCGAGTTAGCCTCAATTGTGTATTTCAGGAGTTATATATCGAAGAACATAGAAGGTCATTAGGCTAAGAGAATCTATATCAACTACAAGCAACATAAGAATTTTGTAGCTTATAGAAAGTCCTTCAGAAAACATCTAAAAATTAATTAACAGATATTCTGGGTCAATCAACTGACACTTCTATTGTGCAAATTAATCATAGATAAATGCTTACATGGATGCATACATAATAGACGAATCCAGATTAAAGACACTGGTTTATGTTTTTAGTAAATAATCCATGTTCCCAACTTATTGGTAGTTCTAGTTATACATTAAAAAAGTAGTCGTATGTGTATAATCCTTCATCTCCCTTTAGTTCATAAGCCTCCATAGATTTGATTGCGGGCAGCCTTCAGTTTTTAGGCAGAGTCCAGGCACCAACAGTAGTAATCGGACCTTGAGATTGCTAGCAATTGTTCTGGGCTCATTCTCTCAAGCTCATTTTGCCTCCATGATGCAAAATTATTTCGATTTTGTGGGTCGGAAGAAAGCGGATAATCCTCTCTCTTGTGAACTTGGGATTTCATTCTCATGTACAACCTCATTGTTGCAACGCAGTCCTCAAATGGGTCTTGTATGCCAGTTTGAATGTCATATCTGCACATAAACTGGCATTAGTACATATAAAACAAATAATATTGATTTTGAAAAATTTTGCAAATTTGGAAAATGATGTACAAATATCGTATATGGCACTTACCCAAGATATGCTTGGGTCAAGTACTTGAGTGAATTGCTGAGCTTGCTTGTTTTCATCAATGGAGGATATTTGGCTGTATCCCTGATACGCATCAACAAAATATAAACATTAATACTTCAGTGAGGCTGTCACTTTGTAAAGACCAGCTTTGAAATTTGTATATAAATGATTGACGTGCATTATATATACATATATAGGCTAAAACAATTAACTAAAAGTGCAATGCAATAGGCTCTTTTGTCAATTTTCCACCTTCCTTGAATAAAAGTTACCTTATCATTACTGATGGATATTCTACTTGTAAAAGGTCGAGGTCATGATCCAGGCCATGACCCACTAGAATCCTGGCTTTTCCGCATCGAGGTCGAATTTTCCACATTGGCTCGCCATTGCAAAGGAAATCTTGAATCTTTCTTTGAACTTGCCTCAGTGGGATGGCGTCCCTGAGATGTTCTAGTCGAATGCCTGTTGTTTCATACCTAAAAATAGTTGAAGAATGTGAATTGAGTTAAAATAGGTTAATATTTAAGTTTTTGGAAATAACCAGAAACTATATATAAATAGACACAGAGAGAAAGAGATTGGTAGGAACCTGCAGTTTGTGACAGGAATTGTTGGTTTGACAAAAGCATGGAAGATAATATTTTCATATTCGTCAATAATGCAAATCCTTCCACAAAGATCAAGAGAGCCATCACTGCCCCCGCCAACCATTTTGCAAGCAAGTGATACTACTTGTGGATCCCTTGAATAAGTGTTATCGATGGTTAGATTGTCTCGAAGGCCTAAGTTAGCTAAGCGAGCGTTCAGTCCCTAAAACACATGAAATTAACGATAATATAGCATTAGACTTGAGATGTATGAAAATTAAAAAGAAACTGAACCATGATTATTACAAGTTCAAGAATTTACACTTGAAAGCTGGCATCTTTCTTGGTGAAACCTACGAGCATTAGGGCTATCGAGGATGGTCAAGCAGAACTTGCATCCTCGGATGTTGAATATATTTTTACACTCTTGTTTTGGTAGTGGCCCTGTATATGCAAAGTTATAAATGTCAAAATCTGTTCATAGGGTAACAAAAATATATATGGAAATTCACACCGTCGATAGATTAAATCTTTTTTTACCTATAAGATGTTCCCTTAGAGATTCAAAAGATCTGCAATGTTTCTTGCAAATTCCACATATGGGTTCATGAACCGAGTGATATGAAGTTCTCATGTGCTCGATCAGGTGCTCCATTTTGTTGAATTGTCTAAAGCATGCTGCACACTTGTTCCTGATCGTAATAAACACCGAGTAAGTCATGTATGCATTTGCAAACTCAAATAAGAAACAACATTTGAATACTACACGGTGTTTGAAATGGCTCTCAAATCGGGCGAAGTAATTAGAATAGATTGTCAACATATACGAGTAAGAGAGAGAGAGAGAGAAAGAGAGTACCTTAGTGTTTCTGAAGACTCAATTCGGTTGTCCATGAAGGGTCTTGATTGAATTGCAAGTGCTCCTAACAACTCAAGAAGAAGAAGCTAGAAGAGACTCGAGGAAGGAAGAGAATATAGTAAGGTATTTATATAGGTGACGAAAAGAAGAAATTAAAATGCTTACAACTTGAGCCTGGGATGATTCCTTGAGACCATTAACCGAGTTTTGTATTCTTCTATCTCCATATTCAGCCTCGCTGCATCATCCCAGCATAGAACATTCGTAGTAATCCAGATGCTTTGGTCCCGCTATTCAAATCAGAATATTTCTCTTGCTAACCGGTGCTTCTCTCTCAGTGTCATGTGCATAAAATGGCCATCACTTTACTGCTTGTAACTGTTACCAAGATTCCTCTGCACCAGAGTTTTTATAAAGCATTTCACATATATAGTGTTTCTTCATTGAGAACAATGCGGCTTCATGTGATTGGTTACAGATTGAGCACTTAATGAACAAAGCTACATGCCAGTCTACTTGAGAATGTGTCATTTTCTGTCTGTTTTCCAGACTGTAGTTGATGTGCAATCAGATTCTAGGATAACCAATTGTTTTTTAATTAAACAGATTATACTCTTTGTTATTAGAGTCAATGAGTATCATTCTGTATTACCTCCTATATACTCTTTGTTATTTCTTGTAATATGACGAGGATTAAATCACCTTTCAACAGACATTCTTTTATGCAGCATCCATGGTTTTTATGCACCAGTTTTGGGTTAGAAGCATTACAGGTTTACAGTTAAAGATCTATATTATGATTCTTTTATGGTAGAATTTAAATTTATAACCTAAATTTAAAATTTTAACGTCAAAGACATCTTTGAAATGACTCCATTCTTTGCGGATCAGCAGTAGACTGCAGTGATAGTACGATACAAGTTCAACAGCACCCAGATTTATGCATGGTTAATTATTTATGAAACTAAGAATTTCTTTCTTAGAGGTGATTTCGGAGAATGAGAAAATAAACAGAAAATTTCAAATTAATGAATAAATAAATAAGAATAACTTAATATTGGTTAAAATTATGTCTGCCAGTTGCTCCATTATTTACAAGTAAATCTTTTCTTCCTTTTTTATCTCATGGTATTTCTAGTCAAAGATATTTATGCTTCTTACCACTCTAGTGAAAGTGTTTGAGTTGTTCTCCCACACATTGGAGAAGAATGAAAAAATAATAAAGTTTATAAGGCGGGTCACAATGCCTAATAGGCTAATGTTTTGGGTTTGATGCTGGACCCTAGGCCTAATCGCTTAACTCTAGTACAAGAGCTAAATCAAAGACCCTACAGCCAATACCAGAGTTAGACATATATCTAGAGGCAGAGAAAGCAACAGAAAGATAAATTTCAAGAAAAAAAAAAGCAAGTTCAAGTATATCTTCACCAAGAAGCAAAAGAAGCCAACATATATCTAGAAGTAGAGAAAACAAAGCAAAGACGTCCATGCAGAAACTAAAAAAAAAAAATCTTGATTTGAGTTGGAACACTTAAAATTATTTAAGAATAAAGTTGTTTCAATAATTAAAAATCTCAATTGAGTTGAAAAGGCAAAGAGAAAAAATTAAAAATCTCAATTGAGTTAAAAAATAAAGGAGGGGGAGGGGAACAAACTCAATGAGATGGATCTCGCAAGTTGTTAATTGTTTTTTTTTATAAAAACAAATCCTTGATTTGGGTCAATGGAGTACTCAAAATTATTTAAGAATAAAATTGTCCCAATAATTAAAAATCTCAATTGAGATAAAAATAAGAAGAAAAAAATCAATATGATGGATCTAGCAAGTTGCTAATTTTTTTTAAAAAAAAAGGATAATGAGTGCATGTAAAAAAAGGTTTGGCTACAGAAGTGGTAGGTAGATTGATTCTAAAACCCTTTATTTGAGTTTATGAAGCACTTAAAATTATTCAGAAATAGAGTTGTTCCGATAATTGAAAATCTCAATTGAGTTAAAAAAAAGAAAAAAATAAAAATCTCGATTGAATTTTTTTTTTTAAAGAAGAAAAAAAAATTCAATAAGATGGATTCTAACAAGTTGCTAAGTTAAAAAAAAAGGATTATGAGTACGTGCAAAAAAATGTTTGTCTATAGAAGCAGTAGGTGGATTGATTCTAAAACTCTTGATTTAGGTTGATGAAGCATTCAAAATTATTTAGGAATAGAGTTGTCCCAATAAATAAAAATCTCAATTGAGTTTAAAAAAATAGATCTAGCAAGTTGCTAAGTTTAGAAAAAAAAAGGATAATAAGTGTGTGTAAAAATAATTGTTTGCCTATAGAAGTGGTAGGTGGATTGATGCTAAAACTCTTGATTTGGGTTTTTGAAAAACTCAAAATTATTTTGGAATAGAATTGTCCAAATAATTGAAATATCAATTAAGTTAAAAAAAAAAGGAAAAAAAAAAACTCAATGAGATGGATATAGCAAATTGTTAAGTTTATTTTTATAAAAAAGGGATAATAAGTGCGTGTAAAAAAAAAATTGTTTACAAAAGTGGTAGGTAGATTAATTCCCATTAAAAATCCTAGGTGAGTATGATAAATAATTCTACCGTGAGAGAAACTAGAGTTTTGGTTTAAGGGAGGCCGTAAAGTAATTAAACCAAACATGATTTACTGAAAAAATATGAAAATTTGGTTTAAAAGAGATAATGTTTGGATTAAACAAAATTTATTTAAGAAAGAGCTAATATACTTATTTAAGTAGAATTAAGAGATTTCTAAATTAATAGTTTTTTTTTGGTATGATTTACTTAATTAAAAAATTGTATAAGGATTGAGAATACAAGTCCAATAATAAATTAAATATCACTCACTATATAAATACATTAGAGGATTAATAAAATAAATTACGTAAGAAATCACATATAAAATATTTAGAATATATTTTGTGTTTTATGTTATAAAATTATAACGAATTATTATTTCTTCCATTAATATAATTCAGATTAGGGTGAATCATATTTAAAAAAATTATTAAATTATTGTCTTATACTAAAAAAAAGTGAGAAAATAGTAAAATTTATAAAACAATTTGGTCACATTTAAATGTTAGACTTTAAATCCAATCCTCAATATAAATTAAATGTTAGACTTAATAGGCAACTAATGCATTTGCAGATGTGGAATGGGCTGCAAATACTGGATAAAGCATTAAAAGTTAATGGGTCGTTGAAAATGAGGAGTAATCTTACTTTCGGCAAAGGCATATCTATCTATAAAGTCGCAGATGAGGCTTTCTCAGTCTTGGTAAAGACCATCTCGTTGACTTGGGATTGTTTTTAAATGCGTGTTCTTTTTGACTTTCAAAGCATGAGAAATTGATTTGACTTTTTAAGCATGACGCTGTCAGCAAGTCTTCTTTTTGACTCTAAAAGCTCTTCGGTAGTTTGGACCAAGATTCTACTTTAAATGAAGATACCCACAAAAGAAAAAGTTATGCAGGAAAGAAGTTCTTTTTCCAATCGATTCTGGTCCACTGAGTACTATGCATGGTTCCAGGATCATCTCTCTCCCCATTGACGTTTTTATTTCACAAGTCAAACCCTAGAGAGCCGGAAAGGCATTTTCGTACGGCATCTCTTTCTCAGATTACAGCATTTTCATATTATAAAGAAGGATCAAGGCTTTTGTTTAATTCGAATAAACTCAAGTTGTTTCGGATCATAATATGGTCCATTTTCAACAGTTTTTTAGATTATTTTTGATAAAGATTATGAGTACCGGTTTCGAACAACTTTGTTCTTGACCAAAAGTTCGTTTAATGCTCTGAATATAACACACCATTCCAATAAATTATTATCATGTGTATATCTTTACTTAGTTATATTTGAATGTATTAAATATGGATATGTATATACAAATTTTTTCTAACTTAAAAAGTGTAAATGTATGTAAACACCAAACCAATAGTATCTATAGATATAATATTTAAGCACCGTCTTACTAATGTAATTGAAGGGCAGACAGAATTATAAAACTAATTTCCCTCTTCATATTTCTCAAATTGTTCAATAATAAGGATTTATTTCTTTATCTTAGAAAAATTCTATTTTTGAAGAGATTTCTTGATGTATTTTTTACTATAACAATTTCCCTATAGAATTTGTTTTCTGGTGGAGTTATTGTAAAAGTTTTTCAGGTGGAGGCTTGCTGGTCAACTTATTCAAAAATAATAATATAAATTCTATGGTTGAAACAAAATAATATAGCACCCACGAACTAGAGAATCAACTTTAAAGTCTGATTAAAAAAAACATGTGATAGCAAATATTTTGAAATGAAAAACAGTTTAAATATGTGAACGTACATAAACAAATTTCTATGCAAATGTTTTGTATACCAACAATATTATATTATCGTCACATTTAACATAATATATATATATATATTTGACTTTTATGCTTTCACTTCCATAACTTTAAGTAGTTAAATTACAGATAAGTTATGCATATAGAAAGGTTTTATTGAATCAATAATAATATTTCTAGCAGAATATTGTGCACATTTCTAAATATCTATCTCTCTAAATTTAAGCCAAACTGGTCCACAATTTTTGCCCTGAAGAAGCATCTATCGAGGAGAGATGATCAGTCAAGGAACGAAAGTTGTGGCTCTTAGCTTAGCACTAGGATAACACCTAACTATTTAATTATATGGGGGCATTTGTTCCATGACTATACTTTTTCCAAACCATAAAAAAAAATTCCCACTTTTACTGAAACAGAATACAATATGCGGATGTTTTCTCTTTTGTTGAAACATGTATATGCAAAGGATCGTCTCATTTATTGATTCGCGATACAGCTACCAATAAAACGAATATTATGTAAAAGTAAAAGGAAAAAGGTTTTATTCTTCTTTGAACATCAAAACTGGTCAAAAGAATAGCAAAATGTTTATCATCACTTGGGTTGGGTGTATGGGATGGGACTGCAAGTTTTTCCGTACCTTTGAAACGAGTCAAAACTTCCTTAGCTACCAATACCATCATCGACAATAATATTTTTTGCGTCAAAGATCTGTATAATGATTGGAGACAGAATATAAAAAATGGTCCATTCATATCGGTCTTCACTCTCTTTTGGTGTGCATGCGTGCGTTTCAGTTATGGATCATCAACACCATAAGCTAGATCGAAATACTACCATTCTTAATTACAACTCATCCTCCGGGGTGATCACTGTCGAAATTTAAAGGAGGAGAATGCAACGTTTATTAACTGATAATAACGCAGCTTCAGCGTTGTATTCTTTCATATAATAAGATCTCCCATCATTTTGTACCAAAAAATAAAAAATTATTCCTTTAATCTTGTAGAGGAAATCTTTTCAGCTTTTACTAGCGGAATTCTATTTATTTATTTTTCTGTCTATCCTTGGATTCTTCTCTCATCAAAATTATCATGATTTTGTTTTTAAACAATGCCAGCAAGGAGGAATCAGGGGTAGCAGCCTGGCCGACCTCCCCAAAAAGAAAAATTAAAGGAAATTAAGAATACATATATATTTTTTATTTAGTCACCCAAAAATTGTATTTAGTTCAAAATCCTTTCTTTGTATTAAATTAGTTTTTCTTTGAGAATTTGAATATCGTAATTTAACAACATATAATAACATAAAGTATTAATTATATTTCTTACCTTAATTCGATAAAATTAATTTATAATTTTTTTTAACATTGTATTAATTTATATATATATTTTTAATATTGTTTCAAAGAATTTAAGTGTTGTTTAATCATATATTTTTACTAACTCTACATAATAATTTTAATTTAGTAATACTCGAGTTTTTTATTCGTCTTTTCTCTCCTTTATATTTATATGCATTTTAAAGTGAATTTAGTTCTAACAGTAAATTCAATTAGTTTTACTATTTCAAAATCAATAATAGATTATATATTTTAAAATTCCTTTGAGCACAAATTTAATAGTATATTATATATTTTATTTGTATTATCACATGTTTGTATTAAAGTATATTGTGATACAATCTATTACAAATTAATAATAGTGAAAAATTTGTAATAATATCTATAACAAATTTATGATAGTACCAAATTTCTGTCACAAATTTTTTATCATGAAATCCCCTTTTTGTAGTAATGCTTATAGTATTAGAGTCTTCAAAATTCATTGTTAAAAGGACTTCTGCATTTGGATAGGTGTAATCATACATGCAACAACAAACAGTTGCACTATGATTTGGCTTACCACAAATTTGGCATATGATCGGGGATTTGTCAGTTTCTTTTTGGCATCATTTGGTTTGTGTGGAGGTTGAGAAGTTTGATTATTTGGCAGTTTGTATAAAGGTTTAGAGGTTTGATTATTTGATTTCGTATTTTCTCCTCTTCCCCCACAATTTTGTTCAGGTCCTATGCCCTGTGAAGCATTCATTCCTCTTCTTTGATTGGCACTTCTACCTCTTTGGCAAAAGAAAGCTTGCTGGTTAATGGTGTTTTCTTCTTCATCTTTCAAGGCCATGACAATTTGTTCATGGTTTTGAAGAGCAAGCATGAACTGATTTAAGGTTGGGTAAGAATCTTTGGTGAGCATAGCAGTTTTGATATCAATGTATTTAGGACTAAGAGCGCGAGCAATCAGAACATCCTGTCATTATCTGAAATTGACTTTCCAATTTCAATAAGTTTGTCACAAATTCCAGTGAATTTGTTTTTTAGGAACTCTTCTGGTTTTGAAGTGCCTTTCTTCATTGAATAAAGGTTTTCTTCCAACAAAGATTCTTGTTTCTTGCTTGCTGAAAGCATTGGTTGTTCCAGAGACAAAAAAAATCTTTAGTTATTGGTCCTCCAGTGATCATACTTAGCACATCTTCAGTCATCATCCCTTTAAGTAGCGTCATTAACAGGCTATCATTGTGTGCCCAAGTTGCATATTCTAATTGATAATTTGTTTTTTATTCTTAGTAATGTTTTTTTATGGTGTTTGAGCACCATCAAGTTGATGCTCTAGGTCGAGATTTTTAATAAGAGGGAGTACTTGAGACCTCCAAGGAAGGCAGTTATGAGGTGTGAGCTTGAATGAGATGAGACTTGCACATTGATGAGAAAATTGAATAGTGAATTTAGCTTAGTTTGAGTGTTTGTCTCACACGCTCTAACGAAAATTGGTTTCCTAAGTAGCAAGGCCGATAGTTCTTTATCTATTTTACATAAGCATCCAATATTATCTCAATCTTAATTTATGTCGATGATGTTCTTATCATGGGTAATAATGATGATACAAGTCAAGGCATCATCAAAGAACTCGGCCATCAGTTTGCTTTAAAAGTTCTAGCCTACTCAACTACTTCTTTAAGCATTAAGGTCAAATACTTTCATAAAGGTGTGTTCCTTTCACTAGCCAAATATACAAAAGACTTGTTGGCCAAATAAATTAATAATGCTTACCAAGCTTTCTCTTCCATTAAGTTAGCTTTAACAAATGCAGGTAATTAAAGCAGGCAAATCGCGCTAGATAATTGGCGCGATATTGTGCGAACTCGTGGGGCATGATTTTTTAAATATTTTTTTCCTTTATTTCATAACCAATAACTTATCAATTTAATCAACATTACACAATACATTTTTTTTAAACACTATATTTATACATACAAAATAAATTTCATCTATATATATATCATCAATATAAGTTAGATTAATACAAAATAAAACAAAAAGAAATTTCAGTACAACGAAAGGCTTATCAATCTCACATTTATTGTAAAAATGTGATAGATTCTTGTTGAATGACTCAATTCAATTTCTCTAAGTCTCAAAAGTGTGTTTTTTAAAATATTATGAAGTTTAAATTTAAAATTTAGAATGGTGAGTCTCAAATAATACAAGGTTATTTGTGTCCATTTATTAAGCATTTGGCAACAAAAATATCTCATTGTTGGATAAATTAAAAAAAAAAACTCTAAAAAATTGGCTATTTAGAAAATTTCCCCTTGATTTATTATTGGGAACTCTTTTTTTCCCCTTTTCTAATAGTTCGTTAAATAAATATCTCAACATTTAGTTTCTTTAATTTACTTCAAGAGAGAATAACAATGGATTAGTTACATAATAGTAAGCTAGGTAGCATTTTTTTAATTTGAAATTTGAATTAATTTGAACTTGACTAAAGTCTAAAAAAATATCTTAATATCTATAATTATTTTTATTTGTTTAACAATTGATTGTAAATATTCAGTTCTTTATTTTATAAATAAAGATATCATAAAGTTTGCATTTTAACATTTATGCTCTCTGTGTAATGTAAATGTGAGAATTTTACATGTTAAATAATTTATGAATAGTGTAATCTGTTTATATCATAATACATTCTTAGGTTTTATGATTTGCGCTAAAATCATGTTAGTTTATTCGATTTTGAAGCTTTAGTGGTTGTTATATGGTGTAACTATTATCGAAAGAATCAACTAGTGTATTCTCAACGTGACATTAATTAATACTAAGATAGCTGTACAATGCTCCAAGTCCTTTCCGGTTGATTTTTTAAGTTCTCGAGTTTCGGAGTTTCGAGAAATTATTTTTTACAATTTAATTTTTTTGGAAAATTTTAAAAACACTATTATCTTCCTCCTTCCTGCTTTCAAATTCTCCCTAGTTTAGAAGAACAACATCATCTTTTAACAAAAGAAAACACTTCGAACAATTAAGTAAATTTTAATTAAAAAAAAAGTGTTGTGTGTGTAAAAAATATTTCTAAGCCAAACAAGAATGTAATCGAATGCTTGAGGATGCTCTCAAAAAATGCATCAAGGATTCAAAATGCTCGAATTGAATAGAAAGAATAATCAAGAAGAAATAATGTGTTTATATATTGGTGGAACCAAATCCGAATTAGGATTTGTGTGTACATAAAAAGTATGCATAATGTAATGTATCTAGAAGAAATAAAGTTGAATTAGAACTCATAATCATACCTTGAACTAAAAAATTGTAATAAAAAAGGACAAGAAATCATATTCCAAACTTGTTTCCTTATTCTTGAGTATTTCTTTCCTGTTTAGAAAATACTTGTAGGTTACTGAGGCTAGATTTTACCTATTTATGGGCAAAAAATCCAGATTCAAACTTTCTGACAATATCGGATTACGTGTAAAGATGTGTCAAGTCTAGTTTTACTATCTATGGGCCATCATCCTTAAAAGAGTCCACTACTATTTCTCAAGTGGCACTGGTTGGTTCACCCAGTTTAAAAATGTCCCTAACAAATGTCCCCCATAAGTGAAAGAGTATGTCTCCCTTAGGAAGCGTATAAGACACACTTCATTACTAACCAATCAACAAATGCCACATGCCTAATTAAAGATTCCACCTTCTTTAAATGACCTTTGTTTCAAAACCATGAAACATCTAATCATGGTGACATTTCTATTTTTTCAGACGAATGCTTAGCCTTAAATAAGAGGTAATTACTATAACTTTTGAATATAAAAGAAGACTCTAGATTTATCCCTTTTCACATTGCAAAAAATTGAAGCCTTTTCCCTCGTGTCTTGTTCTCATTCCTTTTAAAATTAAAAAAAAACCCTCTAATTTCTAAGAAATCTTTCTCATTCAAAAATAGTTTGAAGTGTGAGTTCTATTCATGTTTATGAATTAAAAATGATCTACTAAATGCCCAATGGTATAAAGATTAGGGCTCTTCCTCATAAGGATCCTCAAAGAGAACCTAAGATCGTAAAACAAAGGGAACTTCCACCTTTTAGAGAGCACCTTAAGTGTTTTATGTTCCCTATTTCTCTTATCATTCTAGAGTTTCTCCATATTACAGGTCTGTCTTCTATATAAATTCATCCAATCATATTTTATTTGCTTGATCATATGGCCATCTTGAATCATATAATGAACCCACCCTATTGCTTAACCCTCTATTGTGTCTTCCTCACTTATAATTTGATTTGTTCTAAACAAAACTACTTTTAGTTACTTAAGTGAGGAAGAACATTCATTAAAGAGTTCGAGGAAAATAGGGTTGATTTTGAGAAAAATGTAGTGGTCATTGGTTAAAAGCAACCATGGCTTCCCTATGAAGTAATACCTCTTTTGGTGTTTATGACCAAAAGACTACGCTTAGTTTCCCTTTATCTCAAGAAGGGAAAAGTTCCTTCAAAAATTCATTTGGAAAGATTTGATTAACTACAAGGACATTTTTAATCTAGAAATGCTATAAAAGTATTCAAAGCTATAAAGAGTGTGACACTCCCTATATGCTCTTACAATGGAAGACGGGTTATAGACATTGACCTCTCTAGAATGGAAGAGGAATCTCCGTTTAACGAGGATATATTCACCCTTTTCTTTTATAAGGGTTTTTTTCCCCCTAAATATCAGTAAGTAATGTTCCCTTTAATATTTATTTTTTTATTTATGTAATCTAACCTTTTTGCTTTCTTGTTTCCAAGTAGTTGCACCTATTAAAGTAGTCAAAGTCTCTAAGGAAGGAGAAATCCTTGATTATACCATGGTTGGTTCATCTTCGGGAATTGGTAGTTCAATTACAGCCAAAAGGGAAGCTGGCAAAGTGTTAGGCAATATTTTGAAAGCAATTCAATCCAGTTCCACATTTTTGGGATGTGGAGTTACACCAATTTCTCTGAAATCCATTCCTTCATATCGAGTTTCATTTATTAATCCTTAACCACGGAAGTTCCCTTTAGGTAGGGTACATTTGCTTTCTCTTAAGAAAAGAAAGGTAATTAATAGATAAGATTATCTTCTCATACTTTGTTTTTGCTTTCTTTATATCTTGATTGGTTTTTATTTCTTTTGCAGTTCTTCAATCTTGTATGGAGGAACTTCCAGATGTGTTAGAAGACTTCTTTTTTCACAAAAAGGGATTCAAGAGTCTGTCTGGGAATGCTTACGCATCTCTGGCTAAAAAGGTTAAATTGAAGCCTACTTTGACTATTGCTAGAAGTAGAAGAACTTCTCTGGTGATTCTATAAGCTATGTCAGAGGCTCTTGAGGTGATGTCATAGGTTCTGGAAAAGGGGCTTGCATCTATTACGAGGGTGTCTAATGTTGAAAAGGTTCTTTAAAGGGTTCCTCTTGATACTGAAGTATGTGTAGAGGTTGAGGAGGTTATATTGCATAGTGACTTTTCTTTTGGCCAACTCCGGAACATTTTTTTATCCTAGTAAGGTATCTTTTTGCTTATTTATTTTTTAAAAAACTTTTCTTAAGGTTTTCCCTTCTGAACTTTCTAATGTATCTTAGTTGTTTTTTTTGGCAACTTTATTAACTTTCAAAGGTCCTCTTTTGTAAGAGATGTCACCAAGATCAATGATTTATAGGTATTGAAGGTCTTGCCTCCCCCCCTAATGGAACTAGAGAGTAGAAGTAAAAATGAGGTCGATACTAGTTATAGTGTTAAAGCAGGGCTGTAGTATTCACCTCTGCATTTGCCTTCTCATCAGCTTTAGCACTTTCTAAATGAGTTTGCTCATTTTTAGAAGAGATAGTCTAGTGACTATGTCTAGAAGTCAGCCTTGTTGAGAATCAATAGTGAAAATACTATAGTCATGTTGAGAAGGCTATTTACACAGGCAGATTTGGCCTTAGTCCCCAACATGTGGGTGATAAGGGCATAAATGTCTATATTTTATCCCCATTTTACTTAGGGTTTTGTTTATTTAATGAAGAATAAATAGCTATTTACAAGCTTTATTGTTTATTTATAGGGATTAGACCTAAACGAATGAAAATTGAAGAAATTAGAGCAAAACTGTAAGATTTGGGATCAATAGTAGAAACATGGACCATAATGCCAAGAAATCAAATTGACTAAGTCACTGGCCCAGTGGTGAAGTCCCTGCCGTTGCAGCGATAATTCCTGAGACAAAGTCGCTGCAATGAAAGATGATTTTCACCTTAGTGACGTGAGTGCACTATATTCTTTCTTATCATGAACTAAATTTATTTTCTAAGATTATTACTTGAACTCATATGTGTGCTTAATTGTTAGATCTTTTTAATATTTATTTGAATTCAATTCTTTATTATTCAATTTTTTTGTTCTTAATGCTTTATTAAATCTGATCAATATTGTGATTGAATTAGAAATACTTTGATAAACTCAAGAGAGACATCATTATATTTAGACATTGATAATTTGATACATGATTGTCAAAAAATTTACAAGTTCCAATTTAGGATAAAGATATACCTAATTGGCATATATGCTGAATAAAACTTGTTCTTAATGAATCTTAATTTATTACAATTATCATAGAGATATAAGTATTTGGTGAATTAAGATATACTTACTTGACCTTGAGAGAGGCTTGTAAATATATTAATGTCTTGACCTATAATAAAAATTGAGGGATATTAATATTAAATGATTAATCTTTAGAAAATATATTGAAGGATAGCCATTAACCTGGGCTTTCTCTATATTAGTATCTTCTTGAGTTATTTAAGTTGTGTTATTTAATTTTGTGCACTTTTATTTTGTCTATTTTAATTATTTACAATTTTAAGATTTGATTTTCAGGATAATTACTAGAAAGATACAATTTTAGTATTTGGTTGGGAATAATATTTATCCCTATAGGTAAGTGACTCGATTTAAGCAGTATTTATTTATGATAGCATAGACTCGCACTTAAATTTTGTGCAAAGAAAATACACAACAGCGGGCAAGTGATTAGGAACGTGTAAGTGCTGCCTCCATGTTTAGGGTAAGTGACTTTGTTGTGTTTTATGGAACCTTTGAGTTGTATAGTTAGAGGTGTTTTTGTTGAGTCATTTTGTAGGCTTACAGGATGGTCTGCTTATTGCCAAAGCTTACAAAAGTGAGCTTTAGGATGGTAAGCAACAAGTTAATCATCTAACAAACCAAGCAGACAAGAGTTTTAAGAAAGAGGCGTTTCTGCATGGATGAATTTTTGTACATAGCACTGATCTCCAACAACTAGATGAAGAAACGCAAAGGCTCCTAATAGATCTAGAGAATGAGCTTCGTTATTGACAGGACCCGACCTAAGACCCTCTACTATAGATCCCAGCGGCCCTGCCGGGCACCCGGACGGAAGTTCCTCCGAACGTAACTGGGTAAGTTAAGAAATTCCGCGAAGCGAACCCCTTTTTAATTCTTATTACTACTAAGAAGATCTAGTAATATGCATGAAAACGACATCTTAGTTTTAAAAACAAACGGACAGAGTTTCCTCTATTTTTCGGAAAATCCATATAAACCTGCAAAGAAATTTCACTTCTAATTCCAACCTATCTCAATTCTACCAATTCGGACCTCCGGTCCTTTTCAAATCAAATCCAACACAAGTCAATTATTTCGTGTAAATCACAAAATAAGCATAATCATAAAAAGTAAAAACGATCATCATAAACTGGAAATCTCTTCTTCTTGATTCAACACATACTTACAAATATACATGCCTACAACTATTATGCATAAAGTAAAGAGTGCTATTAGCACATTTACATGTACAAAAATTATCTTTGGATTCGGCCCACTACTCGGCAATAGGAGAATCAGCAGCTTGCGTTCCGAAACCTGCACCTGGGAAAGGGGTTTAAAATATAAAACATAAAACGAGTGAGCTAAAGGAGCTCAGTGAGTGTAAATGAGAATCCAATTACAAGAATATTATACAAAGATAGCAATTTCTAAAGTACATGCAGAAATTATGCTTCTAAAACGGATGTAAAATTGTAAAACGGTTTCTAATATCATATGCTAATGAAATCTTGCAGAGCGGGTTTTATCTACATCTTTGTAAAACTATATTCAGAATATGTATAACATAATAACTGCTGTGTGCATATAAATGCATAAATGCTATCGGTAAATTGAAAACTAGTAAAATCCTCGCTCGGCCATTTTTTTTTCTAAACTGTACCAATGGTAACCCTAAAGCTCTATACCCACGCAGCGACTCAACTAGCACCGCATACGTGAGTAGGTCACGGGGCACCTCAACTAGCAGCACCCACAGTGACATCTCAAGACATCTCACTGGCTACGCAGCGGAATCCTACATCGCATGCATCCTGTACACATAGAGCAACTCACATGACTCGACATCCCGACTACCCGGAGTTAGTGACACACCGCCAAGACCTGCCCATGTGCACGGGATATACCGGCCAGGTCTAATACAATCATCACCACTATAATCTGAGGGTACCAATGGCCTTAAAACAAATGCATAAATTTTAAATTGTTTCACAAATCGATCATGTAAAAGCATGTCTATGAATATATCAAGATCATAAATTATGTTTATGCATCGAAAGCTCATAAAACATACATAGTCATTGTGTGAAAACATAATAACCGAAAAGTAAAAGAAATGGCCGATTTCCACTCACAACCGCTCCGCGCTCAATTTCGCTCCCGATTTCTGCTCCCGTTAACACTCTCGGTTATCCTCACCTACGCGCCATAAATGACATTTAGAACCAAATCAAACACTAGAATCTCATTTAACTACTAAATGCCCTAATCGGCATACAAAGCCCGGATGTAAACTACTTCCCGATTTTAGTTACGGAGCCATAATCGAAACTAACTCACCATCCGACGCCCTGAAAATTATTGAACACCTTATAATTTGATTGGACATACTTGCCCTTCACCTTTCCAACATGGACAATTATGTCCCATTTTCTTCATTTTTGGGTTTTTTCATCAACCATATACATTCAATTCACAATATGCATCATTTACACACAACAATTCAATCAAAACACCACTCAATTCCTAACTTCTCTAAAGTGGCAGAATTTCACCCTAGGTTCCAACACCTTCCTTTTCTCAATTTCTTGTTCCAATTACAACAAAATCATGCCAATTTCATTCTAAAGCCCTAATTACAATCAATTGAAATCTCTACAACAAAATCACCAAAAACCCTAATTCTCACCTTGCCAATTTCTTCAAATTGATGACTCCTTCAAGCTCCAAACTAGAATTCAACTCAATCTAAGCCAAGAATACACATAAGAACATTAATTAACACATTCTTGAATTCTCACTTATCAAACTCATAAAAGATGCTTTTCCTTACCTCTTTTTCTTGAATTTCCACTAATAGAGACTTCAATTGGGCTTAGGGATTGGTTTGTAACCTTAATTTGGCTTGATTACACATGAAAAATCATGAAAAAAAACTTGAATAGTCACTGTAGCAGTACCCCCCCTTTGAAGCTCGAATTTCTCTCTTTTTTTGGCTAAGTGTTGGTTTTGATCTCTCTTTAAATTTCTACACACTTCTAACATATTTATAGTGCTCCCTCAATTTACCATTTTATCCTTCAACTTCCTTAAAACTTCTAATTTGCCATTAGTTAAAAACTAATTATGTAATTAGTTCATTTGTAACTATTTAGTTAGAATAGTTCAAAGAACTAACTAGAACTTCCAACTTGGCAATCCATGAGATTTCTTCTAATTGGTCCATTCTCTAATATATGGATTATGTTTCTCAACAAAGGCTTGTTCCATACATAACCCTTAAATGGAAATTCATGTAGTAAATTAGAATTTTCTTTTCCAAGCCAATAGAGAAAAATTCTAAAAATATTCTAAGGTCGTCCGGCGCACCGATCGAGTGTGAAATTACCAAATTAGGTCTAATATATCTCACGTGCACTATAAAGAAAATATTTCTAATAGGGTTAAAATCGAGTAACCCTACGGTGTCTTATTTGTTCTATACCGAAATCTAGGTGCCAATACTACTAATAGGGATTGGATATTACAGTTATTATATAGGAATATCTGTTTGGGGGAGCCAGAGGAGGTGCAGCAGGCTAATGTGGAGTTGCTAAGGGAGAGGACTAATGTACAAGCTCTTAGGGATAGTGCTTATGTGCCATTCTATTTTGTATGAATATTTATTGTTTAATATTTATACCATGAATATTTTAATATATCATTAATATTTAATTACATGGTGCTAAGATTATTACTTTTTAGATATTGTAGATCAAAAGGAGTTTAGATTTGATTTAAAGGCATTTAGATCAGCGTTAAAAGTTAGCATTATAAGAGTTAGAACTTTGTCTGAAATGAGAAAAAAATGTAAGAATATATTAGTAATGACATAGTTGCAAGGAGTTGTAAATGGTACTAAAAAATGTCACTATGCAGTATATTCTTGAAGACATGATTCTGATCTATGGTTGTCGACACGAGTCGATTGCTATACCTTTCAGATCAATGTATGTCTATATTCAGAATATCCAGATAGTTAGTTTTAGTAGACCATGGGTTTAGTGAAAGTTTGTATAGGCATGTAGGTATTCAATAAGGACTAGGTACTGAACAGACTTACGAGGACCTTCGATAGATATCTCATAAAGCCATCAATAAAAAGTCTTCTCAATTTGAGTAGTATTTGTAGTCCTTTGATTTAAGTGTCATGGTGGGCTTGTGAGTGATCTTTCATGCTTTAACTCCATACATGTCAAAGATCTTTCATTGTCTGAGCTCTAGGTGTCGCTAGGTGTGGTTCAATGCTTATAGAGTTCAGTGTATGTAGATATGGGATCCATAATCTCATATAGGTAAGTTGAATATCATGATATTTTGAGATTATATTTCAAGTAATCTTATTGCCATAAGCATAAACCCCTTAAAAGAGTTTTTCGTAAGATTAAATAATATTATAAAAGAGTTTGTAGATATTGTTACAAAAATATAAATCTAGAGATAAGTTCACGGTCGAGTATGTAGAGATTTGACGGTTATGATCTGTATCTCTATTTTCTAAGATATGGGTAATAGAGGGATCATACATAATGGTTGACCTCGATTTGTATGGTTCAACGTGTCATTTTTATGATATCTATAATATGTGTGGGGCATCGTTCACAGACTTATAGAAGAATTTCATAAGACAAACGAGTTTGAACCTAGAGAGTCTCACAATATGAAGTGTACTTGTTAAGCACTAGGGTAGCGGACTGTGTCAAACAATTTACTTCGGAAAAATTTTGAAAAGCAAAATTTTTTTAATCACGCTTGTCAAGGTTTGAGTGTTAAGCCTATATTTTATTAGTGAAAGTGGTTAATTAATGGAAAGTTGACATATGGCATTTAAATATGGCAATTTGTGTGACAAATGGCATCATGCATGGAAAAGAAAATTGACAAATGGCATATGATATGGACACTCGTTTAGTGCATGTGATGCATAAAGGATAAATGTCAAGTATTCATTAGCTAAGGGAAATAAACTTTGCAAATATTACAAAGAGGTCCCTATTTGCTAATTTTGGCTAGATATAAGGAAATAAATACAATTGTTGCATTTAAGTCGCAGTTTTACATTTTAGTCAAATTGAAGAGAAAGCTTAAGTATTGAGTAATCTAAACCTACTAGAAATTAAGATAATGCTACCATTCTAGCTCTTGCAATCCCATTGGCGTTTAAGACTAGAACTGTTCATGATTACACTTTCGTGTGAGCTCCAAAATTGATTCATCTCTAGAAGTCTTCAAGGGTGAGTTTTTGTACTTGTTAATATAACAAGACTTCAATTTAGTGTCTGTGTGTGTGTTTGTTGAATAGGAAATTAGATTTTATTTTACTATACAATGTATGTATGACATAGCATTATCTGATTCAATAAATACACATTCATATACATGCACTTAGTAAGCACACTAACATAAGTTTTCCTTAAGCATTATGAGGATCGAGTGTCACTATTGAAAGGATAAGTGGAAAACTTGAAACAAGGGAAGGACATTTTAGAAGCTAAAGTGAAAGAGTTGTAGGAAGGAAAGGATTCCCTTAAAAGTTCTGTGCATCAGCTCTAAGAGCAGCTCTTCACAGTTACGTGGATTTGATGACCAAAAATAATAAGCTAAGGGTTGCAATGAATCGTGCTATCATAGGTGCATATTTACTAAAACTATCAGAAGTGTAAGCTTCTTAGTTAAGTAAAGTAGTAGAGAAGCTACGTGTAGCTTTGGAGGTGTCTAAAAGAGCAACTGCTGCTGTGCAGGCCGAGAAAGAGGCACTGGATAGATTGTGGGAGAGGAAGCTAACCGCGATTAAGAAAGTCTTTAGTCAAGAATTCGTGTGGAGTCAGCTTGGGGCTTTCGTTATGGTTTTCATTTCGGTCATGATCCAGTTTCTTACAAAGAGCTTCCTTGAGATTTCGTTATGACTAGTATATTTTACGAAGGCTAGTCTATGAGGCATTATGATGATGACCATCATCGAATCAACTATAGCTCAAATGAAGAATGAGCAATATAAGTAGATCCAGATGTGGTAGAGCTTCCTCTAAAGGCACCAGATGATTCTACCTAATTTATGTTTTATAATTTATTGTACTCCAAATTGCACATTTTTTGGTTAATGAAAAGAAAACAATATTTACTAAGTATATTTTTCATTCTTTTCCTAGTTTTATTTATGTGGATGTGTTTGTTTTGTGTGAGCATATTTGGAATTTGATAAGATATATTGCATGATGTCAATATACTAAATAAAAGAGATTGGAATTGAAATGTAATAATGTAATGGATTATGTTAAGAATAGACACTTCCTTGTCTAGGACATAAGTTGTTGTCTTGGGAAGTATTCTATTTTTTTTTTAATTTCTATCTTAATCAAGTTATTGTGCTTTCTTTGGGACGAAATGGTTTTCTTTCTGTTTGTACAATTTTGGTTGGTTCAAGCATTGGTCCTCTCTATGGGTGTCTTATTTTGATAGTTACTTCTAAGTCTGAGGTATAAGATCCCCATAAGAGGTCTTATTAATAGTTGTTTCCATAATCATAGGTATGATGTCTCTTACATGAAGTATTGTGTGGTTTACTTTCTTGGTTAAGTCATAATGACCTTTAGAGAATAGTTTTTTTGGATGCAATTTTCTATGTTCATAACGACATCTTTAAGATAATATCATTTAGAGGTTTTAACCCGTCTTTGTAGTGTAGGGATCATTTCTCGAGCTTTAGGCATGATAACCTTTTACAAGGAAAGTTTGTGTAGAGATAGAGTAATTTTCACAGGATGTAATGTGTTATCCCGAGTTTATGTACGATGGCCTTTATAAGGGAAGATGATGTTGAAGCTATGACGGTCTTCGCAGGATAAGGCTTGCTTCTTAAGTTAGGGCACATAGGCCTTTACAAGGGAAGTTAATTTTTAAGTTGTGACCTATCTATACGGGATGGGTCCTACTTCCTGAGTTTAAGCATGATGGTCTTCACAAGGGAATTTGGTTTAGAAGCTATGACTTATCTTCATGGGATGAGGCCTACTCTTAAGTTTGGGCACGATAGTCTTCATAAGGAAAGTTAGTTCAAAAGTTGTGACCTGTCTATGTGGGACAAGACCTACTTCTCTATTCGGGCACAATGGCCATCACAAGGGAAGTTAGTTTATAAGCTATAACCTGTCTCTATGGACGACGTTCTCTTTCTTGAGTTGGGCATGATGGCCTTCATAAGGAAGGTTGGTCTGAAACTATTACCTGTCTCCTCTTGAGTTGGGCACGATGGCCTTTATAAGGAAGGTTGGTCTGAAACTATTACCTGTCTCCATTGGACGATGCATACTTCTCGAGTTTGAGCAAGATAGCCCTCACAAAGAAATTTGGTTTAGAAGCTGTGACCCATCTCTGAGAGATGGGGTTCTCTTTCTCGAGTTTGGGTATGATGGCCCTTATAATAGAGTTAGTTTAAAAGTTATGACTTGTCTCTGCAGTACAAGGCCTACTTCCCAAGTTTAAGCATGATAGCAACAAAAGAGAAGTTGGTCTAGAATCTGTGATCTATCTCTGTAGGATGGGGCTGACTTAGTTTGGGCATGATAACCCTTACAAGGAAAGTTAGTCTAGAAGCTATGACCTGTCTCTATGGGACAAAGCCTACTTCATAAGTTTAAACAAGATGGTGCTTTCAAGGAAAGTTAGTGAGACGTTATAACTCGTCTCCAAAGAACAGAACCTACTTCTCGAGTTTTGGTATGATGGTCTTTACAAAATAAGTTAGATCCAAAAGTTGTGACAAGTTTTTGCGGGATGGAGCCTACTTCCTTAGTTTGGGCACAATGGCCCTCACAAGGGAAGTTTAGCATGCTCATGATTTAGAAATAGAAACTGTAAACTTCATTCAAAATAACAAAAGGTAAGGAGTAAAGTTTTATACATAAAACTTTTTTAGCTTAGAGATGTTCCATAGAGTTGGGATAGGGTTCTCTGTCATAGCTTGTAATAGGAAGGCTCTTCTGTCTAGCTTTTTTATGACTTTGTATGATCCTTCCCATGTCTCAGCTATTTTTCAAGCGTTTTATTTCCTATTGATATCGAGTGCTTTTCATAGAACTAGGTTGCCTTCATTGATTTCTCTTCTTTGGATCTTTTTTTTGTATTATATTTGCATCTTTGTTCTATATTTTGTTAAATGGATAGGTATGATATCTCATGCCTCATCAGTTAAGTGTTGTGCTAGTGATACTGCTTCATTGTTGAGCTCTAGTTGTATCGTTTTCGTATTTAAGGTTTAGGATGAATGCTTTCATGGTGAGTACATCCCTGGTTTCATATATTAGTGAGTAAAGCAAGATTACCTTTGATTTGTTCTCAATTTTCTTGTAAGCCCAGAGGACTTTTAGAAGTTTCTTGAGCCATCTTCCTTTTCCGTTCCAGGCGCTTCTTTAGTATAGTGAAGATTGTTCGATTGGTAATTTTTATTTGTCTATTATTGTGAGGGTGGCTACGAGAGGACAACCATTGCTAGATTTTGAATTTGTTGGAAAAGAAAGTAATTATAGAGTAGATAAATTGCTTCCCATTGTCAAACACCAATATCTACAGTATTCAATACCACGTGATTATGTTTTTCCAAATGAAAATTGACAGGACCCTACCCGAGACCCTCTACTATAGATCCCAGCGGCCCTACCGGGCACCCCGACGGAAGTTTCTCCGAACCTAACTCGGTATGTTGAGAAATTCCGCGAGGTGAACCCCTTTTTAATTCTTGTTACTACTAAGAAAGTCTAGTAACATACACGAAAACGACATCTTAATTTTAAAAACAAACGGACAGAGTTTTCCTTGTTTTTCGGAAAATCCATATAAAACCTGCAAAGAAATTTCACTTCTATTTTCAATACATCTCAATTCTACCAATTCGGACCTCTGGTCCTTTCCAAATCAAATCCAACACAACTCAATTATTCATTTGAATCACAAATAAGCATAATCATAGAAGTAAAAAGAACGATCATCATAAAATTGAAATCTCTTCTTCTCGCACCGATCGAGTGTTAAATTATCAAATTAGGTCTAATACCTCTCACGTGCACTATAAAGGGAATAATTCTAATAGGGTTAATTTTATGATGATCGTTCTTTTTACTTCTATGATTACGCTTATTTGTGATTCAAATGAATAATTGAGTTGTGTTGGATTTGATTTGAGAAGGATCGGAGGTCCAAATTGGTAGAATTGAGATGTATTAGAAATAGAAGTGAAATTTCTTTGTAGGTTTTATATGGATTTTCTGAAAAACAGGGGAAACTCTGTCCGTTTGTTTTTAAAATTAAAATGTTATTTTAGTGTATGTTACTAGACCTTCTTAGTAGTAACAAGAATTAAAAATAGGTTCCCCTCGCGGAATTTCTCAACATACCCAGTTAGGTTTGGAGGAACTTTCATCGGGGTACCCGGCAGGGCCACTGGGATCTATAGTAGAGGGTCTCGGGTCGGGTCCTGTCACATACAGTGTTAGAATAATTCCTAATATGCCTATTAGATTTATTGAAGTCTTGAAGTTCTTGAGTTTCCATGAGTGCTTTTTCTTGCACTTATGTATTTAAACCTTTCAATACTTAATAAATTAATATAATACAATGAACATGGGATTTGTTATCATCAAAACATAATATGTATGACTAAAAGGTTAATAGTTTTCCTATGGACCTTTAAGTACTAAAATTGTAGTTTCATCAACTTCTTTCATGATTGGCTCCAAAAATCTTCCTTCTATCTCTATGAAATCAAAAAGAGATCCATGGATTGTGTTCAAAATTGGAATTCGTTCTTTTTCATTACTTTTCTTGGTTGTGTTCTTTAGTTCTTCTATGGGTTCCATGTTTTTCTTAGTGTTCTCCTTGAGCTCGTATTTATTTAGGTGCTCCTCTCTCATCAAATAGTGGATCTGGAACCTTAGAGTTAGACATTCTTGGATTTTGTGTCTATAGTTGATAAGGCGTAATTGTATAAACTATTTTATCTTCCTAACTTGATATTTGTTCAATTTATCTCAATAATTGGGCTATTTATGCGTATTAATGTTGTTTTATAGGTTGAAGCATTATCGGAGCAAAAATACCGGAAAACGGACGCAAATCGGAGCATTAGAGATAAAAATACGAATGGGGGCACTGTTCGCTACAGTACCACTGTAGCTACAGTACATTGCTACAGTACACTGTAGCAACAGTGCAGCGCCGCAGCGCTGGATTTCAGCGCCGCGGCGCCAATTGCAGAAAGTGAGCGCCGCAGCGCTGAAATCCAGCGCCGCGGCGCTGAATTCTGGGCACTCCTAAGGGCAGTTTTGTCCTCTTTTTGCAACCCTACCTATATAAACACCCATTGTTTAGCCAAAGAAAAAGGAGGAGGGTAGAGGCACGAAATTGAAAGGAGGAGAAGGCTTGAGCTCGAATTGAAGGAGAAGAAATGATGTCTCCAAGGTTTCATGTGCATCATTGAAGACAATTGAAGAATTGAAACCTTGGAGACATCCCAAATTCGGTTTTTCCTTTCCTTTTCCTTGTTTTTATCCTTTGTTGTCATTTCAATTATGAATATTAGTTTTAATGAGATGTATCTATGGATGGTTGGATAATTATAGTTATGGTTGGATTTTCATGTGATTAAACTTGATTTCAAGGATTGATGTAGTTTTATTAATATTATGTTTTGGTGATTTAGCATAAATTCGTGTAATTCATTTATGTTTCTTTATGCTTAATGCTTTCAATTGATTGATAAATGAATTGGTTGTTGTGAATGTATGGATTATTGCTTGAAAGAGATTGATCCATTTATAGGATTTGGGAGAAACATAGCTTTAGGTTGCTATTGAGTTGAAAGGCCAATAACACCTAGGTAATCTTCATGATCTTCCTTAGGATTTGCATGAGGTGCACTCCAAGTGTTTGATTAAATGCGTGACAGGCGCAAACTCTTTGGGGTGTGCTATTATGCCTAGGGTTACATGTGGTGCTCTCCGTTTTAAAGTGTTTGATAAGCGTGACAGGCCAAACTCTTTAGGGTGTATCATTATGTCTAGAATTTCATTTGATGAAGTGACAGTGATAATGAAATTAATCCTTGGGGTAGTCATTTAAGGGTAGCTTAATGCGTGTATATATAACGGGTTAGATAGACATATCAACTTGGCTATGTATGCATAGTATCTCATTCGAACTCGAAAGATGGAATGAGATTAGTCTTAAGCCCTTGATTAATGAATTGAACAAATTTGCTAAAGAAGAAGAACATAGGAAGAATAGAATGAAATCAATGTTTAGGATCCCATTTGTATAGAATTCGCCATATCGCAAGATTATCATTTTGTTGTAGATTGTAGGTTCTAGGCCTTAATGGAACTTTATTGAACTTTATGTGTTGAAGTTGTTATGTGATTAATAGTTATCTTGTGTTATTCGTTTATGCTTTTTATGCGCTTCATGCTTCTAATTGCATTGAAAAATGGATTGGATGAATTAAACATTTGGGTTATGTGCTTGACAAAGTTTAATCCATATGTCGATCTTAAAAAGCATAGCTTTAAGTTTGTTAAGTTGAGAGACTAATGAACTTAGGTAATCATCATGATCTTCCTTAGGATTTGTATGAGGTGCATTCCAAGTGTTTGATTAAATGCGTGACAGGCGCAAACTCTTTGGGGTGTGCTATTATGCCTAGGGTTACATGTGGTGCTCTCCGTTTTAAAGTGTTTGATAAGCGTGACAGGCCAAACTCTTTAGGGTGTGTCATTATGTCTAGAATTTCATTTGATGAAGTGACAGTGATAATGAAATTAATCCTTGGGGTAGTCATTTATGGGTTGCGTAATGCATGTCTATGTAAACAAGTTAGATAGACATATCAACTTGAATATATATGCATAGTATCTCATTCGCACTCGAAAGATGGAATGAGATTAATCATACACCCTGGATTAATGAATGCATAAATTGGTTGTTGATTACTAATGACAAAGACCATAGGAACAATATAGAGAAATCAAGTCTCTAGAGCCCCATTGCCATAGATATCTCTTTTCCTTTATTTATCTAGCTAATTAGATTTTAGTTGCTTTTAATTCAATAATTCACCCTACCATTTAGATTAGCCTAAATAAAGTTAGGTTGCCAACATCGTAGTACTTAGCATTAATTTAGGATACAATCCTCGTGGGAACGATACTCTACACATCACTTTATTACTTGTTGCGATACGTGCACTTGCGTTAGTTTGTGTTATAGAAATCACACAACAATAGTCATTATAAAAAATGTTGGGATTTGTGCTTATGTATGATAAGGCATAATTGTATAAACTATTTTATCTTCCTAACTTGATATTTGTTCAATTTATCTCAATAATTGGGCTATTTATGCGTATTAATTTTTTTTTATAGGTTGAAGCATTATCGGAGCAAAAATACCGAAAAACGGACGCAAATGGGAGCATTAGAGATAAAAATACGAATGGAGGCACTGTTGCTACAGTAACACTGTTTGCTACAGTGCAGCGCCGCAGCACTGGATTTCAGCGCCGCGGCGCCAATTGAAGAAAGTAAGCGCCGCGGCATTGAATCGCAGCGCCGCGGCGCCGAGACCTGGGCAGCAAAAGTTGACAGGTTGCTGAAAATCAGGAAACCCAAAAGCAACCCTAAGTGCGCCCTAATTCTGTGCTCTTACCTATTTATTTGCTCAAAACTTACATTTTGAGAGGGGACTCTAGTTGGGACAGCAACTAGAAACACAAAGAAACACCTAACTTCTAAGTTTGGAGAAATCAAGAGGAGGAAAGCAAGCTTCAACTTCAAAGACATTTGACAGGGATGTCTTCTTTTCTTTGATTCTTTACTTGTTGTAAGATGTTTAGTTTACATGTATTGATGGAATTAGCTTCAAGATTGTGTAGTTTAATGATGAGCTAATTTCATTAATCTAGGATTACATCCTTGAACTCATTATGTGATGGATTTTAGCTCTCTCTTTTATGGTATTAATTCAGCTTTTGATATATTCATTGTGCTTGTGCTTAATGCTATTTGATTACTTGGCTAGTAGTTAAATTGATCTAGAAATGCTTAAATAAACTTGACAAAGGCATTTAGGTATTTAGTCTTAAGCATATTGATGCATGATCATAGTGTAGTACACTTGAGTTTCATATGAGATAGACATATACTCATAAGGCATGTATGGCTCATAAAACTTGTGCTTAATGAATTTTGTTCAATTTATTTATCATAGACATATAGATATTTGATTGGATGGAATAGATTCACTTGACCTGCAAAAGAGGCTTGTGATGTGTTGAGTGTTTTGTTCAATATATCAAGTTGAGTACCAATAGACCTAAAAGAGATTCTGCTGAATTTATTTGCATAATGGGGGATAGTTTGTAAACCTAGGATTTCTCATATTGAATATAATTTGTTGGTAATTTAGTTTATCACTTAGCATAATTAAGTTGTTCTTTTACTTGAGTAGTTTAATCATCATACATTAAATCATTTTCTAGATAATAGTAGAAAGACACCATTTCAGTACTTAAACTAGAAAGGATAAATCATTCTATGTGGGATCGACACTTTTCTCATCATATATTACTTGTTGCGACAACGTGTACTTGCGCTAATTTGTGTTATAGAAAACACACAACAAGTTTTTGGCGCCGTTGCCGGGGAATGAAATTTTTTATTTATTTATTTTAATATTGATACAAATCTTTTCTCCTGTTAATTCAGATTTCTGTTTTTGTTTGTAGAAATTTCAGGTGTGTATGAGACGTTCCAAGAGCATTGATCTAGCATACTTTGATCCTGAAATTGAGAGGACACTAAGAAGATTACGACGAGACCAGAACCAAGTGACTAGCATGGAAGAGCAAAACCAGAATGTTTGTGCAGAGCCAAGAGCCTTAAGAGACTATGCAGTTCCTTGGGTGAATGGCATACACTCAAGCATTCGCAGGCCAAATATCAATGCTAATAATTTTGAAATCAAGCCGGGGACTATTCGAATGCTTAAGGAATCAGTGCAGTTCAGCGGCTTCTCGAATGATGATCCCAACGAGCATATCACAAATTTCTTAGAAATTTGTGACACATTCAAATACAATGGCGTGTCAGATGATGCCATAAGACTCAGGTTGTTTCCATTCTCCTTGAGGGACAAAGCAAAAAGTTGGTTAATATCATCACCATCCGGTTCAATAACAACATGGGATGATTTGGCACAAAAGTTCTTAGCCAAGTTCTTCCCACCGTCTAAAACTGCAAAGATGCGTAATGATATTACCTCTTTTGTACAACATGAGTCAGAATCATTGTATGAATCATGGGAGAGATTTAAGGATATGCTGAGAAAGTGTCCACATCATGGAGTTCCCAAATGGTTGTTGGTGCAAACATTTTATAATGGATTGGTGGGACATTTAAGAATGATTGTAGATGCAGCAGCTGGAGGGGCGTTAATGAACAAGTCCACAGATGTGGCATATGACTTGTTGGAAGAAATAACCTTCAACAGCTACCAATGGCCATCAAAAAGAGTGAATCCAAGAAAGGTTGCTGGTGTGCATGAAATTGATGCACTCACTTCCTTGACAGCACAAGTTAGTTTGTTGGCTAAGAAGATGGATACACTTGGAGTCAATGCAGTAAAAAGCCAACCACCAACTTGTGATTTTTGTGGAGATAATCACCAAAATGGTCTATGCATGGAGACAGCACAATATGTAGCAAATGCATTGTGGGAAGACCTAAATCATCAGCAAATGCAGAAAGTTCTGCAGATATAGAAAATTCTGCAGATGCAGCAAATGCAAAAAATGCAGAAAATTCTGCAGATGCAGCAAATGCAAAAAATGCAGAAAATTCTGCAGATGCAGCAAATGCAGAAAATGCAGAAAATTCTGCAGATGCAGAAAGTGCAGAAAATTCTGCAAAGGGGAATGAAAAACAAGAAGATGGTGCAGCAAAAGAAAAGGTTATACAGAAAGAGAAGGTGCAGCCTTATAGACCACCACCATTTCCTCAGCAACTACAGAAACAAAAGAAAGAGAAGCAGTTTACAAAGTTTCTGGAAATTTTTAAGAAACTGCACATTAACATACCATTTGCAGATGCATTAGAGCAAATGCCTAGCTATGTTAAATTCATGAAGGACATTCTTTCAAGGAAAAAGAAGCTGGACGAGTATGAAACTGTAGCATTGACAGAAGAATGCAGTGCAATATTGTAGAAAAAATTGCCTCCAAAGCTCAAGGATCCAGGTAGTTTTACCATTCCATGCACAATTGGAAACCGGTATTTTGGTAAAGCTTTATGTGATCTAGGGGCCAACATAAATTTGATGCCTTTGTCTATCTACAACCAGCTAGGATTGGGGGAAGCCAAGCCTACAAATGTTACTTTACAACTTGCAGATCGTTCACTCACATACCCTAAAGGTGTGATTGAAGATGTGTTAGTTAAGGTAGATAAATTAATATTCCCAGCTGACTTCATTGTGTTGGATATGGAAGAGGATCTTGAAATTCCAATCATTTTGGGAAGACCTTTCTTAGCTACCGGTAGAACCTTGATTGATGTCCAAAAAGGAGAACTTACTATGAGAGTGCAAGATGAAGAGGTGACGTTTGATGTGTTCAAAGCCATAGAATTTCCCAAAGAAGCAGATGAATGTTACTGCATCAGCACAATTGACAGAGATATTCAAAGGATATTCAACAGCCATTATAGCCAAGACTCTCTAGAAAATGCAGTCAAGGGTTACCTTAATCTACAGATTTCCAAGGATTATTCCCATTGTTTCCAAATGGACATGGTAATTCCGGATGAAACATAATTACCTCAGAGGCTAAAAGTGATAGAAGCCATTCAACATCAAGGTCATAAAAAGGCATCATGGTACAGATTGATAACCAAGAAGAGGCAAAGTACTTTCACAAAGAAAATAGCGAAAATAGGCTATTGGAGTTCAATCTTCCAATCTAAGATTAAAGTCTTTCTGGGAAGGCTCAAAGCAAAAAGGTCAGAGATGCCACTTCAAGATTTTCTTATGGAGTTGTGGAAGTCGAAGAAAAAGAATGTTAACACCCGAAGACATCGACTTAAGTTCCATAAGGGAGATGCCTCAGATATGCAGTTTGATCCTCATTGAGTCAAAAAGGATAACGTCTAGCCAGAGACGAAAAACCAGGCGCTGTTTGGGAGGCAACCCAAGGTAAATATGTGTTGCATTAGTATTGGCATTTATTATTTTCAATTTCTAAAAAAAAAAAAAAAAAAAAAAAAATTTTGGCAAGGAACGAGCGCCGCAGCGCCACTTCCAGAGACTCAGCGCCGCAGCACTGGAATCCAGTGCTGCAGCGCTGGTACCTGGGAATTTCCCAGGCACCAACGCCGCGGCGCTGATTCCTAGCGCCGCGGCGCTGCAGCGGGGATAGTAACAAAAAGGGCATTTGCCCAAATTTTTCCCCCTTTCTCATGCTCTCTCTCTCTTGCTAACCCTAGACTCTCTCAACCCTCTCAACCTACCCCAATTCACACTCTCAAATCCCACCTTACCCATTAAATTTTCAGCTTAAATACAACATCAAAACACAATCCAAACATCATTTCACATACTTCATCATCACAAATTCCATCAAATTGCATTTTCCACAACAATCTCAAATTTCGGTGGATTAAACTCACAAGGTAAACAATCTTGTCTCTAATCTCTTATTTTACATTGATTCTTTCTTTATTTTACTTCCATTATGCAATTGTTGGATTAATTTGTGAGTAGTAAAATGAAAGCATTGTGTTTAACCTTGAATTCTTGCATTGAGATTATGATGGATTTGTGTTGAAATTGTGTTGGAATTGTGTTGGATTTATGTTGAAATTATGTTGAAATTATGTTGAAATTATGTTGGAATTGTGTTGGATTTATGTTGAAATTATGTTGAAGTTGGGTTGAAATTATGTTGGATTTGTGTTGTCATTGTGTTGGAATTGTTTTAGAATTGTGAAGACTTAATTCGTTATTCTATGTGTAGAAATTTTAGCTAATTTGATTGGAATGTAGACTTGTGACAATTAAGGAGATTGGTGTTCTTAGCAAAATGGCTCCTAAGGAAATGAAAACCACCAAAATGGCCTCACCTAGTTTTGACAGCAGCAAGTTTGTCTCCTTAGAAGCGTCTGAGCGTTATGCTAAATCAATTGTGAAGCGATCGGCTATTCCTGAGCGAGGCTTTAACCTTTTAGAGGGAAGTTATCCCAGTGTAGCAAGGGTCATTGAATCCAGGGGATGGAAGAAATTGTGCACTCAGCCGGGAGAGGCTGTACTACTAATTGTGCGAGAATTTTATGCGAATATTAAGGAACATTCAAACTTGCTGGTATATGTGAGAGGTAAGCAGGTAGCTATTGACTGTGCCAGCATCAACAAATTCCTTAAAACACCATCAATCGGGGATGATGATTTTCACAAGATGCTACGTGATCCGGATTATGAGGAAATCATTAGACAGTTAATCTCCGCCGAGGCAGAATGGAAAATGGGTGGTCCTCTTCCAATATCTTTTTCAGCAAAATACATGGGCAAGGATGAGAAAACATGGCATTATTTTATTGGGGCACAACTAATGCCTGTCAAACATTTCAGCAGTGTAAACAAGCAACGTGCAGTCTTGTTATATGCCATCATGACAGGAAAATCTATTGATGTGGGGCGAGTGATCAAGAATAGCATTCTTCATTGCAGTAAAAGCAGCAAGCTCGGGTTATACTGCCCTTCTCTAATTACAGCATTATGTGCTCAAGCCGGAGTCAAGTGGAGTTCTTCGGAGGAGATATTACAGCCTGGCCAAGCTATAACCTCTAGTATGGTAACCAACGTGCACGCTCGTTGTGGCCAAGGTGGGCATAGGTCCACGGCACCTACGCGACCATCATCGCAGGCATCTTCCTCTTCCAATCCGGAGGCAGTACAATTTCGATTGGATGAAATTGAGCGGCAGATTGAAGCACATCAGCAGCAGTTCATTGCCCATCAACAATGGTGTGCTCAGTGGGTTTCTATACAGGCAGCCCATTTTGGAATTGATATTTCCTCACTCCCACAGCATCCAGTTTACACTGCGCCACCACCAGCTGAGTTGAATGATGATGCTGATGACGGCATCGACCCTGAGGATGCAGATGCTACCAGAAATAGCGAAGATGAGGATGCGACAGCAACAGATGACGACTAAAGCCCGCACTCTATTTTTGGGGAGTATTTCTGTGTTTTTTTTGTCTTATGTTTCTTTTTGTTTTGCCATGAGGACATGTCGGGTATTAAGTTTGGGGGACAGGAAAACACTTTCCCATTTGTTCTGTTTTTAGTTGTGTTTATTTATTTGTTTTATTTTTCACTCTGTTTTTAGTTGTTTGTTTTGCATAATGTTTTTTGTTTTGTTTGTTTTCTTTCATTTTAGTGTTCAGTTGCGGGTTGGTTGAATGATTAGTAGTCAATGATATGAAATAGAAATACGATTTCAAATGCTATGTTCTTTTGGAAACAATGAATGTTGTGATTGTTTACTTGGTAATCTAGGACAAGTTCAGCTTCACTTTGTGACCACTTGACATTTCGAGCACATAGTTAGAATTATTTAGTTTTATGCTTACTTAGAAGACTTTTATGCACTACAAGAATAATTATGGTCTCAAGAACACTCTAGAACTTGTTTGAGCATCACTCAAGGCGAAATCCTAGGGCATACATAATTAAGGATATGATTTTAGGCCATCTTTGGACCGATTGAGCCTTTCAAGCTAACCTATGTATAATTTTGACCGTAGTCACCCCCGTTGAGCCTAATTATCATTTTTCCTTGCTAACTATATCATTACCTTAGCCTTTACTTTTATTATCCTTCATAGTACCCATCACGCCATAAGTATAGCACTTCTTTTAAAGAGTTGTGTGAACTTTTATAAATGAAGGGGTGAATTAAAGAAGAGCTTTGGGTTTGGTTATAAATGTTGGTTGTTCAAATATGAAAAACTTAAGTTTGGGGGTATAGTGACTTATATGTAAAAAAAAAAAAAAATAAGAAAGAAACAAAAAAAAAATTGAGTTTGCTATACCCCTAGCTTAAATGAAAAGAAAAGAAGAGCAACAAAATAGCTAGGGAATCAAAGAAATAAGTTTGGGGGAAATTGGGTGGAAAACAATGGTTGGGTTTAAGTAACCTCAAGAGGAATATGTGTTTATGGTGTAAGTTGAGCCAAAAATCGATCCATTTTATCATACCTTCACCCTAGCCATGCATTACAAGCTAACTAAAGTCCTATTTGATCCTTGATTATGTGTGTGTCTACATTAGTGGAGAGTGATGCGAAAAACAAGCATATGGAGTATTAAATAAAAGCAAAAATCTCTTAGAGACCTGGGCAGCAAAAGTTGACAGGTTGCTGAAAATCAGGAAACCCAAAAGCAACCCTAAGTGCGCCCTAATTCCGTGCTCTTACCTATTTATTTGCTCAAAACTTACATTTTGAGAGGAGACTCTAGTTGGGACAGCAACTAGAAACACAAAGAAACACCTAACTTCTAAGTTTGGAGAAATCAAGAGGAGGAAAGCAAGCTTCAACTTCAAAGACATTTGACAGGGATGTCTTCTTTTCTTTGATTCTTTACTTGTTGTAAGATGTTTAGTTTACATGTATTGATGGAATTAGCTTCAAGATTGTGTAGTTTAATGATGAGCTAATTTCATTAATCTAGGATTACATCCTTGAACTCATTATGTGATGGATTTTAGATCTCTCTTTTATGGTATTAATTCAGCTTTTGATATATTCATTGTGCTTGTGCTTAATGCTATTTGATTACTTGGCTAGTAGTTAAATTGATCTAGAAATGCTTAAATAAACTTGACAAAGGCATTTAGGTATTTAGTCTTAAGCATATTGATGCATGATCATAGTGTAGTACACTTGAGTTTCATATGAGATAGACATATACTCATAAGGCATGTATGGCTCATAAAACTTGTGCTTAATGAATTTTGTTCAATTTATTTATCATAGACATATAGATATTTGATTGGATGGAATAGATTCACTTGACCTGCAAAAGAGGCTTGTGATGTGTTGAGTGTTTTGTTCAATATATCAAGTTGAGTACCAATAGACCTAAAAGAGATTCTGCTGAATTTATTTGCATAATGGGGGATAGTTTGTAATCCTAGGATTTTATATAAATATTTTATTTATGAGATTAATATTTCATTAAATCGCTAATTATATTTTTTATATATGTTAAGATGCTTGTAACATCTCTAATATTGTATAATTTGAAATAGTTCAGATCTAGTTCAAAGGAGTTTGCACCAGCGCTAAGAGTTAGCTACGCTGAGAGTTATAATTACGAAGAGTTAAAAGGTTATAAGAGTCAAAGAGATCTAAAAATTTAGAGCCTTGTCTGAAATGGGACAAAGACCTAAAGATATACTAATAATGATATAGTTGCAAATGATTGCAAATATTGCTAAGAGATGTCATTGTGTAAGTATGTTTTCAAATGTTATGTTCTTGATCTATTTTCACTTATGTGAGTCTGTCAATAGAAACCTTATTTAAAATAGATCAGTGTCTGTCTATATCTGGATGGTGTAGATCGTTAATTATAGCTGACCATGAACTTAGTAGAAGTTCATATAAACATGTGGGTATTTAATTAGATAGGTACTGAACTGGCTCAATTAAGATCTCCAATAGGCATCCTATATAATCATCAATGGATGATCCTTTCGAGTTGAGTAGTATTCGTGGTCCTTAGACTTGAGTACCACGGTGGGCTTTTGAGTGATCCACTATACTTAGGTGTTGGTATTATATGCGTGCACACCGTGCTACAGGTAAATGTGTGCATTTTAAACAATTTATAATATTGCATGTCTCATAAGCAATACAGCGAAAATATAACACAGTAAAATAATCTCATTATACTAATGAGATTAGGGGACTCACCCTCAAAGTGTGCTTTGAAATATTCTAGTTGGAGATATAATGGACTTCTTCAAGCTAGAATAGTAGCTTTCCTTTTTAGAATATTTGAAGCAGCACTTGCTTTTATTAAATTTTTTATCTCTCGAACTATTAAGGTTAACACTTAACCTTTAAAAGAAATTCACTCTTTTCTCTCAGCCATGTAAACTTAACAACTTAATTCTTTTCACTTTCCACCCTATTTACTTCTCTTGGCCACCATATATATATATATGTATGCAAAGACTGCCTTTTAATTAACCAATGGAAAAATATTAAATAGACATTTGTTTAAGCATGTTTATGCAAATAAACTGCTTATTCAAAATACATGTTTTCGGTGGCACAATAAAAAAGCAATTGGTGGCTTATGGAATACCACCTCTTGCTTCACAAATTAAATCAAATTCAATTTGATTCTTCAATAGCTTTTGGTCATTAATAATGTAACATCTTGCATTTAACTACATTCCACCAAAACAAAACATGACAAATGGTTAAAAAATATTAAAACAAATGAATAAATTCATTTTAATTGATAATGAACGGGAATTGATTTTGGTTTTGGAATCTTATAAACAAAATATCAATTACACCCTTTGAACTAATTTAATTATTAACAATTGATAATTAAATCAATAAAATTTATGCCACGTGTCATGTCCTGATAAATTAATGGCATAATATATAGTATCTAAAAAAAAGAATAAAATGATAAGTTTCACTTGCCCAGATCCTGGGCTTAACATTTAAATCCTATGAGTTTTTCGAGAGACACTGAAATAAATAAGTGACTAATTAATTTAATTTAAATAAAATAATAATTATTTTATTTAAATGGTAGCTATATCTACCAATGTTCAATTTAGTACCAACATAAATTATTGGTACAATTTGAGACATGCACTAGGTAGATAAAAGTGTCACGTCTTACTTGGCACATTTTTAAGTTTAACACTTAAACCTTAGCTATTCCCCGAGAGACCCTAAAATAAATTCATATTTTTTGAAAACGTCTCAGATCGAATAATTCGATCCGGGCACTACCCACATGTTCAATGAGTACATTTTATATAGTAAGATTCCTTAGGTTCACATCTATTTTGTCTAACAAAATATTTTCATAAGTCCATAACCGATGCCCTACACACACATATTATGGATAATATAAAATGGCGAGTTAAACCATACAAGTTGAGGTTAATCATATTCGTACAATCCCTCCATCATTAACATCTTAGAAGAATGGAGACAAAGATCAACACTGTCAAGTCCCCTATTACTCAATCATAAACTTATCTTCTTTGATTCGTATTCCAATAAATAATATACGCAAAGTCCTTTGCAAAATTATTTACTCTATAGGAAACTCTTTCTCTGGTTAAATGCTTATGGCAATATGATTTCCTAGAATACAATCTTAGAGCATTTGGATATTTAACTCACCCATATAAGCTTATGGATCCCATATCTACATACACTGGACTCTATAAGCATCAGACCATACCCAACGACACCTAATGGTCAAACTATGAAAGGTCTTTGACATGGAACCTAAGTATGATGGATCACTCACAAGCTCACTGTGGTGCTCAGGTCTAGGGACCACGAATACTACTCAACTCGAGAAGACCCTCCACTGACAAATTTATGGATATATATTAGAGGTCTTTATTGAGTCTTGTTCAGTATTCAATCCTCTCTGACTACCTGTATATCTATACGAGCTTCCACTAAACTTATGGTTTGCTAAGATTAACCATCTGGACTATCCAAATATAGACATATACTGATCTATATTAATTGGTTCCATTCAATAGACCCTACATCGGTGGAAATAGATCAGGAACATTTAATTTGAGAATATATTTACACAATGATATTTATTAGCAACGCTTGCAACTATTTGCAAATATATCATTGCAAGTATATGCCCAAGTCTTTATCCCATTTTAGACAAGGTTCTAACTTTTTAGACCTGATCTAAACTCCTTCAGATTAATACAATGTTCAAAATATTACAAACATCATACCTTAATAAAAATAATTAGCAATTTAATGAAATATTTATTTATTGCATAAGTATGAAAATACAATATTCATACAAAATTGGGATGTCACATGAGCACAAATCCCAACAACTCTTACTTGCTCTAGTACCATTCATAGTGGTATCTAAAACCTAACGACTCCATGTGTTTCTCAAACACCTTTGGAGTTAAGGCTTTATTGAGTAGGTTCGCTACATTATTACAGAATCAACTCTATAAAATACAACATCTCCTCGAGCCAAGATCTCTCTAACAATATGATATTTTCTTTCCACATGTTTAGATCTCTGGTGTGCTCTTGGCTCTTTCACCTGTATAATGGCCCCATTGTTGTCGCAATATAATGGGATAGGATCTACGGAACTTGGAATTATACCATGTTTTACGACAAACTTTTTTATCCACGTTGCTTCTTTTACTGCTTCTAAAGCTGCAATGTATTCTGCCTCTGTGATAAAATCAGCTGTAGATCCCTGTTTGACACTCTTTCAACTTATGATGGCACTATTGAGAATAAACACATATCTCGATGTAAACTTTCTATCATCCGGATCAGACTAGAAGTCTGAATCAGTGTACTCTTTTACTTGTAAGTTATTTTCTCCATATATAAAAAACTTGTCTTTTGTACCCTTAAGGTATTTAAGAACATGTTTTACTGTCATCCAATAGCTGTCACCTTGATTAGATTAGTATCGGCTCGTAACACTTACAGCCATACTTATATCAGGTCTTGTACACATCATGGCATACATCAAGCTTCCAACAGTTGATGCATAAGGAATGTTATACATTAAAATCCTCTCATCTTCCTTCTGAGGACACATCTTCCTCGAAAGATGAATACCATGTCTAAAAGGTATATTAACTATCTTACAGTTACTAAAACTGTATATTTCCATGACGCTATGAATATACGAAGATTAGGAGAGTCCTAGGAGCCTTCTAACTCTATCTCTATAAAGCTTTATACCCAGTATATAGGAAGCCTCTCCCAAATCATTCATGGAGAAATTCTTACTAAAGTAACTTTTTACTGATTGTAACATACCGATATCATTTCTAACGATTATTATGTCATCTACATAAAGAATTAAGAAGACAAATATGCTCCCACTAACCTTTTTGTTACACATGCCTCTTCTTCATTTTCGATAAAACTAAACCCGCTGATTTTCTCATCAAAATGAAGATTTCATTTTTGAAAAGCTTGCTTAAGTCCATAAATGAACTTCTTTAGTTTGCATACAAAACCAAAAGAAAGGCTGAATGCAAAACCTTCAGGCTGTTCTATGAATATCTCTTTATCGAGATATCCATTCAGGAATGCTGTCTTTATATTCATCTTCCAAATTTCAAAGTTATGGTACACAGCAATTGCCAATAAAATCCTTATTGACTTAAGCAACGCAACTAGTGTAAATATTTTCTCAAACTTAATCCCTAATCGTTGAATATAACCTTTTGCTACCAGATGGGCCTTGAAGGTCTCTACCTTCCTATCGAGCACACGCTTCCGCCTGTAAACCCATTTACAACCGATAAGAACTGTTCCTTCGAAAAGCTCAACCAAGTCCCAATTTGATTTTGATGCACAGAGTCAATTTTGAATTTCATGGCATCCTGCCATTTTTCAGAATTAATATCCAATATTGCTTCTCTATAGGTCAAAGGATCATTTTCTTCCACTAAAAAAACCTCAGAGGTACTTTTAGGTATCATACCATACCTTTTCGGTTGCCTCGATATCCTTTGTGACCTACGTAGAGGGTGTGTAAAAGGTAATTTGCTCAATTGAGCCTGTGGTTCCATCTGTGATTCATTCTGATTGATTTTATTAAGATCAATCTTCCTATAATTTTCACGATCCATGAGAAACTGTTTCACTAGAAAAGTGGCATTATGAGCAACGAACATATTTCATTTCTCAAGGTCATAGAACTAGTATTCTACTGAGTTCATGGGATAACCAATCAATCAATACTTGTACCCTGTAGGTGTAAGTTTATCCTGTTGTATAACTTTTACATAAGCAAGACAACCCCAATCTTAAAATATTTAAGACTTGGATTCCTTCCAGTCCATATCACATAGGGAGTGGAAGGAACGGCTTTAGACGGAACTCTATTTAATACATGAGCAGCAGTATGTAGAGCATAACTCTAAAGATATTAAGAGAGATCGGTGAAACTCATCATCGATCGGACCATATCTAATAAAGTCTGATTCTTTCTCTCTGAAACACCATTGTGCTGCGGAGTAGCTGGAGGACTATATTGAGCGTGAATTACATTCTCCTTTAAATAATTTAGAAAATCACTACCTATGTATTCAAAGCCTTGAACTGATTGAAGGCATTTGACATACATACCGATTTGTTTCTCTACTTTAAGTCTAAATTCCTTTAACTTTTCAAATGTTTCAAACTTATGTCTCATAAGAAACACATAACCATATCTTCACAAATCATCAATAAAGGTTATAAAGTATTAAAATCCACCCATAGCAGCGTGACTCATTGGACCACATACATCACTATGTATAAGTTTTAATAAATTAGTGGCACGGTGTCCAACACCAATAAAATGAGATTTGGTCATCTTTCTTTGAATACATGATTCACAAACTAGATAAGGTTCTTGTTAGGGTCGATGCTTACGTGCCATCCCTGAATGTACATATACTTGTGTATTTATACAAGCGTACATTCTCATTAAATTGCTAATACCCATTAAATGGTACCATGCAATGTAATATTACAGACATTGTACGATCTGAAGGCGTTCAGATCATATCTAAAGGAGTTTAGATAAGGGCTCATAGTTAGCCACGCTGAGAGATATAAATACTAAATGTTAGCACAACTAAGGGTTAGCTGGTTATAATACTCAGCATATCCAAGAGTTGGAGCCTTGTCTGTAATGGGACATAGACCTGAGAATATACTAGTAATTACATAGTTGCAAGAGTTGCAATCGGGTACCATAAAATGCTAGTTATGCAAGTATGTTTTTGAATTAATGTCCTCGATCTATTTATGTTGATGCGGGTCTGTCGGTGGATACTTTTAATATAAATTAGCATATTTCGTACCTATATGGTATAGATGGTTGTTCCTAGCTGATTATGAGCTTGGAGCTTGTATTGACATATGGATATCTAGTTAGGACTGGATATGGGACAGACTCACGAAGGCCTCCGATAGACATCCTATGTAAGCCGTCAATGGAGGGTCCTCCCATGTTGAGTAGTATATGTGGTTCTTTGACCTGAGTGCCACGGTGGGCTTGTAAGTGATCCACTATGCTTTGGTTCCACGCATGTCACAGACCTTTCATGGTGTGACGGCTGGGTATCGCTGGGTATGGTCCAATGCTTATGGAGTCCCGTGTGTATAGATATGGGATCCGTTAGCTCGTATGGGAAGTTCGATATCCAGATGCTTTGAGAGTGTATCTCAAAATGTCTTGTGGCCACAAGCATTAATCCCAAGAAAGAGTTCCGCCAAGGTGGAACAATATGGCAAAGGAGTTTGCACATATTGTCCAGTGAGATACAAGTTTGGAGATAAGACATGGATGAGCACTAGGGGATTTGACGGTGATAATCTATATCCCCAGCACATCCAAGATATCATGACGAAAGGACTATACGTATGCGTTGTAACCTTAACTTGCATGGTTTAACGCGCTAATTTCTATATCTGTACGTGTGCGTGGGGCATTGCTCATAGACTCATAGAATAGTTCCATTTTACGAATCGGGCGTAGGTCCTAGGGAGTCTCAGGATATGGAGTGTACTTGTTGTGCACTGGGACAGCGTGCCAGATTAAAGTGTTTAATCCAGCAATATTCAGCATTATAACGGAAATACGTGCGTATCTGTATGTAAGTGTTAAATACAACAACTAGTCAATAATTGTTATTTACTAATTGTATAAGGACACGTGGCGTATTATGGACCCTCAATTGAGTTTACCTAAGTGTGGGATTTGGTGGGACCCACTAGAGGGTAAACTTGGTAACTATGTATGAGGGGCAAAATGGTCATTTTATACTTTGATTATTTAATGGTTAAATAATCAGAATATCTCTCTTATTATATTATTATATTATTATTATTATATATTATTATATTATATAATATATTACATTATTATTTTATTATATATATATATAAAGAGAGAGAGAAAAGCAAGTGTGTTTTTTGGCACTTGGTCGACAAAAAGAAAAGAGAAATGGAGAAGAAGAAGAATGAAGAAGAAGAGAAAAAAAATAGGGAAAAATAAAATTGTTTCATTTTTCTCTATGGCTCCAATTGAAGCAATGGTGGATTGCTTCAAATTGTCCATTTCCTTATCCTTTTAGAGAAAAGGATAAAAACACACACCCGATCATTTTGGGGATTAATAGTTAATCCCGTGCTGAATATAGGGCTGTTGTTCTAACTCACTAAGCCCACTGAGTTAATGACTAGAACTGCCCACGAGTTGGTCTCCATGCGAACTCCATAGATATACGTGTATAACGTTACACGTTGAGGTAAGTTCTTAACCTTACTAATATATTAACATGATTAATATATTTATCTATTGTGTTTATTGTATAATTTACACTTCTGCCGCATTAAATTCGTATATTATACGCATAATAGGCAATAAACATAATAGCACATGTATACACCCACATATATTAGATCCCCGACCACAGTTTTATGGTTAAATCAGGTATTTGACCATCCTTAACCAGACGTCTAATGCCTATATGACCCAATCTCATATGCCACAATTCTGTTTCATTTAAAGTTCTCGAACTACTTGCTTTGTTTACCTGTACAGTCATGACATTTTGTGTTGTTTCCAAAATATAATGACCATTAATTAATTGATAATGAGCTATCAAAACATTATGTATATCATATAAACATAAGGAATAATTCTGCATATATATATGATAACCCTCACTATCAAGTATAAAAATGGATACTATTTATCCTAAAATACAGGGTACAAAAAGACAGTTATACAACACTATAGTTCTATTATATGAGAGATATAAATCAAAATTTCCTACAACCTCGACTTGAAGGAAATCTCCATTTCTAACACTAAGCTGAATCTCTCCCGATTGCAACAGTCTAACTTCCCTCAGACCCTATAACATATTGTAGATGTGAGAATGAGAAGAAGTATTCAATACCCAATCAGAATTAGCATAATATGCTAAAGAAATGTCAATTATAGGTAAACATATACCTGATGGATTCTTCTTTATTATGGCAAGGTATCTCTGACAATTTCTCTTCCAGTGTTCTTCCTTACCATAGTGGAAACATTTTTCTTTATCTTTCTTCTATGGTTTGGATATGGGTCGCCTTTGAGGACCAATCCTGAGTATTTGCCTCACCTTATTTTTCTTCTTTCCTTTAGGCTTCTCAAAAGCCCTAGGAAAAAAAGATGAAGCACCCTGAATAAAGAAGGACGATCCCACTTTATTTATTTCTTCTTCTGCTGTCTTCAATATATTATGAAGTTCAGCATAAGACGGGGCATTCCCTACATATTAAAATTCATTATGAACTGTCTAAAAGACCCCGAAAATGACTAGAAAATTAAACTATTACCCAGAGTTTTGTTCAGTGTAATGTCCATCATCTCCAACCTCTTGATTATAGAAATTATATTAAGGACATAGGGACTGATTGGACTGCCCTCAGAAAGTCTACACTGTAACAGTCTAACTTACCTTAAACTTTGCAATATATTATAGATATGAGAAGGAGAAGCAGTATCGAATACCCAATCAGAATTAGCATCATATGTTAAAGAAATGTCAATAATAGGTAAACATATACCTGAGGGATTCTTCTTTATTGAGGCAAGGTATCTCTAGCAATTTCTCTTCCAGTGTCATTCCTCACTACAGTGAAAACATTTTCCTTTATCTTTCTTCTGTGGTTTGGATATTGGTCGCCTTTGAGCACCAATCCTGGGTGCCTGCCTCACCTTCTTTTTCTTCTTTCCTTTAGGCTTCTTAGAAGCCCTAGGAACAAAAGATGAAGCACCCTGAACAAAGAAGGATGATCCCACTTTGTTCATGTCCTCTTCTGCTGTCTTCAATATATTATGAAGTTTAGCATAAGACGGGGTCATTCCCTACATATTAAAATTCATTATAAATTGTCTGAAAGACCTCGGAATGGACTGGAGAATCAAACTATTCCCCAGATTTTTGTTTAGTGTAATGTTCATCGTTTTCAACCTCTCAATTATAGAAATCATATTGAGGACATAGGGACTGACTGGACTGCCCTCAGAAAGTCTACACTGAAAAAACAATTTAGCAACCCTATATGCCTCAACTTGAGGACGGTCGTTGTTTACGCTCAAAATGTAATGCCCCATATCGCAATATAAATTGAGGTGTCGATCCCATAAGGAAGTTTTTGGCAAAATAGGTTGGTGAATTAAAATATGAAAGCAGTAGCAATTGAGAAAATTAATTAATTAGTTTAAGTGGATGAGATAGAATTATTAATGAATTAAGGAAAATGTTTTATAATGATGTAAGCAAGCCTTCGAGAATCACAATTATACTTTATAAATATATTCTATACTTTGATTCAATATTTATAACAATTGAAAGTTTGACATCCTAAACAATAAATTGGAAGATATGGAAAATATAGCATATTTGATATGACTAAACTCTTTGCAAACATTAACACAAACCATGTTCATTTATACAAGTTTTCTAAGATTGACAATATATCATTTTGACAATATTGTAATAAAAGATCAACTTGAATATCAAAAAATTATTGTCTTTACATGTTATCCAAGATCGACAATATATCGGTTGACAATACTACAGTAAAAGATTAACATGTAAAATAATTTAACCAATAACAATTATAATTCAACAAGAATCACATAAAGAAAGCATGACTGCAAATATATGAAACATGAGAATTATAACCTCTGAATTATAGAAAAATACTAGATAAGAGTTTAGGCACAAACAAATTTACAAACATTTGTAGCTCTTGACAAAGAATCAAAGCATAGAAGTAAGTTTATTAAATACAAAAGTTCATCTCTTAGCCTTACCAAGAACTCTAGCCTAGCTTACAATGCATGTTAAAGAGAATAAATATAATAGAATTGTCTATTGTTGAAAACGTCCTAAGAGTGTCCTTATATAGGCAATGAATGAAAATATATTTAGTGTGACTTCAATCTTCAATAATTTAGGCAAATCACTCGTTCACCCACTTGCAGCACTTTTTTTATAATGGAAATGACCGATGTAGCCTTTGTAGCTAACGTGAAAGTTGTATCATTTTGTCTCTTCTTTCCATAGCCACTTGTTCATACAAATTGGATGAGTATCCAATGCGATATGGGCAAAATACCAAAGATATGTCAAATTTCAGCCAACAACCTTTTTACCCATTTATAATACATTTTAGTCCATGATAATGGCGGATTTGGACTCTACCATCAACATAAAAATTGATAAGTAAGTTAGTATTTCACAACTTCAATAATTATACCAATTAAGTATGTATTTTGTGAAATACGGTCCAAATACGTGAGTTGGGTCAAGCTGAGCGAAAGTTGTAACCCAATTCTATTGTATCTCAATTTTGGCCTATAACATGTTGAATTTGGCTTTTCAAATGTTCTTCAAGTTTGTGTAAGATTGAGTCATGTTACTCCAGGTTCAAGAATTTCTTCATTTCAATTTCTACATTGAGAGTTACGTCTATTTTACCTAAATTTGTGCAAATAACATTCATTAATCACAATTTAAGGAGAACACTTTATTTCAAGTTAAAAATACAAAAATGCTAAAATTAGTAACATTAAATGGTGATTGAATCTCTTAATAAATATGCATTTTCATGTGTTCAACAGTCGCCAAATAGCTCCTTCAGATGGAGCATAATGCTAAAAGCATCACCCATATGAGCATGCTCTCTCTATTAAACTGTAGACATAGAGGCAAGGATATAAGATTTAACTTTTAAATCATCGCCCAGCCATTTCGGATAAGTCACCCTCTCCTATAGGGTGGCTTCATCAGAAATTCTTGTGAGCATACGCTGATCTATCACATATCTAAGTTTTTCAGAATTGAGAACAATGCTCAGATTCATCAACCAGTTTCTATAAATAAATAAACTATTTATTTTTAAACTCTAAAAAATAAATAAATAATAATTAGAGTAACTGGCGTAATTAAATTACACCACGTACACTCTAAATATAAGTACATAACAAAGTGCTCTGATACCATTATTGTTGGTATTATGTGCATGTACACCGTGTTACAGGTAAATGTGTGCATTTTAAACAATTTATAATATTGCATATCTCACATGCAACACAGCGAAAATATAACACACATTAAAATAATCTCATTATACTAATGAGATTAGGGTACTCACCCTCGAAGCGTGCTTTGAACAATTCTAATTGGGGACATAGTGGACTTCCTCAAGCTAGAATAATAACCTCATTTTTCAAAATATTTGAAGCAACACTTGCTTCTATTAAATTTTTTATCTCTCGAACTATTAAGGTTAACACTTAACCTCTAAAAGAAATTCACTTTTTTCTCTCCACCATGTAAACTTAACAACTTAATTCTTTTCACTTTCCATCCTGTTTACTTCTCTCCGCCACTATATATATATATATATATATATAGGCAAAGATTGCCTTTCAATCAACAAATAAAAAAAATATTAAATAGACATTTGTATAAGCATGACTAGGCAAATAAATTGCTTAGTTTATACATGTTCGGTGGAACAATAAAGAACCAATTGGTGGCTTATGGAACGCCACCTCTTGCTTCACAAATTGAATCAAATTCAATTTGATTCTTCAATAGCTTTTGGCCATTAATAATGTAACATCTTGCATTTAACTATATTCCGCAAAAACAAAACATGACAAATGGTTAAAAAATATTTTAAAAAATGAATAAATTCATTTTAATTGATAATGAACCGGAACTCATTTCGGTTCTAGAATCTTATAAACAAAAAATCAATTACATCCCTTTAACTAATTTAATTATTAATAATTAATAATTAAATTTATAAAATTTATACCACGTGTCATGCCCTGACAAATTAATGGCATAATATGTAGAATCTAATAAAAAAATAAAATGACAAGTCTCACTTACCCGAATTTCGGACTTAACACTTAAATTCTATGATTTTTCAGAGAGACCCTGAAATAAATAAGTGGCTAATTAATTTAATTTAAACAAAACAATAATGATTTTATTTAAATGGTAGCTATATCTACCAATGTCTAATTTAGTACTCATACAAAATATTGGCCTAATTTGAGACATACACTAGGTAGATTAAATTGTCAAGTCTCACTTGGTACAATTTTAAGTTTAACACTTAAACTTTAGCTACTTCTTAAGAGACCCTAAAATAAATTCATATTTTTCAAAAACTTTCCGGATTGAAAAATTCGATCCGGGTGCTACCCACATGCTCAACGAGTATATTTTATATAGTGAGACTCTCTAAGTTCACACCCATTTTGTCTCGCGAAATATTTTCGTAAGTCCATAACGATGCCCCATGCAAACACGTTATGGATAATACAAAATGGCGAGTTAAACCTTACAAGTTAAGGTTAATCCATATTCGTACAATCCATCCATCATTAATATCCTGGAAGAGTGGAGACAAAGATCAACACCATCAAGTCCCTTATTACTCAACCACAAGCTTATCTCTTTTAATTCGTATTTCAATAAACAATATACGCAAAGTACTTTGCAATATTATTTACTCTATAGGAAACTCTTTCCTGGGTTAAATGCTTATGGCTATAAGACTTCCTAAAATACAACCTTAGAGCATCTGGATATTTAACTCACCCATATGAGCTGACGGATCCCATATCTATATACACCAGACTCTATAAGCATCAGACCGTACCCAGCAACACCCAGTGGTCAGACCATGAAAGGTCTCTGACATGTGTGGAACCTAAGTATTGTAGATCACTCACAAGCCCACCGTGGTGCTCAGGTTTAGGGACCACGAATACTACTCAACTCAAGAAGACCCTCCACTGACGGATTTATGGGATATCTATTAGAGGTCTTTATTGAGTCTTGTTCAGTATCCAGTCCTCACTGAATACCTGTATATCTATACGAGCTTCCACTAAGCTCATGATTTGCTAAGATTAACCATTTGGCCTATCCAGATATAGACATACACTGATCTATATTAATCAGTTTCATTCGATAGACCTTGCATCGGTGAAAATAGATCAGGAACATTTAATTTGAGAATATATTTACACAATGATATTTCTTTGCAATGCTTGTAACTATTTGTAACTATGTCATTGCAAGTATATTTCAAGGTCTTTGTCCCATTTTAGACAAGATTCTAACTCTTTAGACTTGATCTAAACTCTTTCATGTCATTACAATGTCCGAAATATTACAAATATTTTACCTTAATAAAAATAATTACCGATTTAATGAAATATTTATTTATTGTATAAGTATGAAAATACAATATTCATACAAATTGGGATAGCACATGAGCACAAATCTCAACATTAGGTTTACACATGTTATAAACCTTTCATGGTCTGATTGCTGAGTGTTCCTCGGTATGGTCTGATGCTCATAGAGTCTGATGTGTGTAGATATGAGATCTGTCAACTCATATGGGTAAGTCATATATCTAGATGTTATAAAATTATGTTTCAAAAAATCTTATGGCCATAAGCAATTCACTTGGGAAAAATGTTTCCCGTGTTAGAAACAATATCACAAAAGTGTTTGCGGATATTGTTTAAAGGAATACGAATCTAGAGATAAGTTTTAGAGTTAAGCATATGGAGACTTGACGGTGATGATCTATGTCTCTGCTCTTCTATGATATAAATGAGGAGGGATTATACAAATATGTTTTAACCTCAACTTGTAGGGTTCAACATACTATTTTGTTATTTCAATAATGTATGTGTGGGGCATCATTTTTAGACTTACGAAAGAGTTTTGTAAGATAAAAAAAGTGTGAACCTAGGGAGTTGCACTACATAAAGTACTCATTATGAACTAAGGTAGTGCACTGGATTGAATAGTTCAATATAGGAAGTTCTCAAAAAATCAAAATTATTTTAAGGTCTCTTAAAGAGATCATAAAATTTAAGTGTTAAGCCCGAAATCTCAGTAAGTGAGATTTGTCACTTTTACCTTTCTATTAGATACCACATGTTATAAAATTAATTAGTAATGGCATGACACATGGTATGTTAATTGAATGGCTATTATTTTATTAAATATTAATATTTTAATTGGCTAAAAAGATGTAAATGAAATTATGCATTCGAAGGCTAGAAAGTCAAAATGAATTTCGGCCAAAAGTAAATTGTAATATATGCTGGCCATATTAAATGAATTCTTCAAAAGTTAACCAAGAAGTGGCATAATTTGCATAAATAAGTGGCCACCAAATTCATTTCTATTTGGCCAAATTTTGGGCAAATTAAACCATGATTTATCATACTTCCTTTTAAGCATGACATGTATTGAAATAAGAGTTACACGGCCACTGATTTTATTCAGATTTGACCGATACTTAGTTAAGTGTTTATTCATTCTTTTGAAGAAGCATAACAATTCAAATGTTTTGCATTGTCATTCTTGTATATTAATTGGCTGAAGGTGAAGTTACCCTGGCTATAAATAACCAAGTTCAAATTATTTGCAATATAAAAACACCTATACCATATGTATACACTGGATTTTAATCAACACTCATAGTTGCAGCCAAGAGAAGTTCAGCTTCGAGTTTATAATGGTGATTTCCTACGGGTCGAAGCTGTGGGACATTTTAAATTACTTCTTCCTTGTAATAGAACACTTGTACTATATAACTGTCTATATGTACCTAATATTTTGAGACAAGTGGTTTCCCTTCCTATACTTGACAGTAAAGGTTATCATATGTATATACGGAATCGTTCCTTATATTTGTATGATATTAATGATGTCTTATTAATTGAATGCAGTTGGAAAATAGGTACTATTTATTGGAAGTAATTGAAAATGTCATAAATTTATAGGTAAACACTGCTAGTAGTTCGAGAACTTTAAATGAGACAGAATTATGGCATACGAGATTAGGTTATATAGGCGTCAGACGTCTGTCCCGTCTAGTTAAGGATAGTCAAATACCTAATCTAATGATAGAACCTTATCCAGTTTGTGAATCATGTATTCAATGGAAGATGACCAAATCTCCTTTTACTGGTGGTGGACATCGTGCCACTAATTTATTAGAACTGGTACATAGTGATGTATGTGGTCCAATGAATCATGCTGCAATAGATGGATTTCAATACTTCGTAATCTTTATCGATAATTTGTCATGGTATGGATATGTGTTTCTTATGAAACATAAGTCGAAAACCTTTGAAAAGTTCTAATACTTTGAAGTATAGAAACAAACTGGTGTGTGCATTAAATGTTTACGATCAGATTAAGGTAGAGAGTACATGAGTAGTGAATTCTTGAACTGTTTAAAAGAGAATGAGATTCTCGCTTAATATAGTCCTCCAACTAGTCCGCAACACATTGGTGTTTCAGAGAGGATGAATCAGAATTTATTAGATATGGTTTGAACTATGATAAACTTCACCAATCTCCCATAATATTTATAAGGATATGCTTTAGAAACTACTGCTCATATTTTGAACAGAGTTTCATCTAAAACTATTCCCTCCACTCCCTATCAGATATGAACTGAAAGGAATCCGAATCTTAAATATTTTAAGATTTGGGGCTATCCTACTTATGTAAAATGTACACAATGGGATAAACTTGAACCCAAATGGTACAAGTATTGGTTTATTGGTTATCCCAAAAATTCTATGGGATACTTATTATATGATCCAGAATAGCAAAATGTGTTCGTTTCTTGTTATGCTACGTTTTTAGAGAAAGCGTTTCTCATGAATCATAGGGATTGTAGAAATATTGAACTTGATGAAGTAATCAAAATGAAATTGAACCAACAATAGAACAACAAGCTTAAACAAGCAAAATAGCTTTTACACACCCTCCATGTAAGTCACAAAGGATATTAAAGCCACCTGAAAGGTATGATTGATACCCGAAAGTGTCCCTGAGGTTTGTTTTACTTCAAGAAAATAATCCTTTAACCCACAAACAGGCAATATTAGTTATTGATTCGAAAAAAAATAGCAAGATGCCATGGAATAAAAACTTGACTCAATGCATCACAATCAAGTCTGGGACTTGGTTGAGCTTTCCAAAAAAATAGTTTCTATCGATTGTAAATAGGTTTACAAGAAAAAAAGTGGGCTTGATAGGAAGGTAGAAACCTCAAAAGCCCAACTGGTAGCAAAAAGTTATACTTAATGATCTAGGATCGATTATGAGGAAATCTTTGTTGGGTGTGTTGTACAAATTTACTAGGGTGCTTGCATGTGGGTTGTGTTCATCATACAAACAATATACATATCTCATACATACATGTGCACAGCGGAAGATTAAATACAATGAACACAGAAAATAACATTTGATAAACTGAAAATTCGAGATTGAAAAATTATCACCAATGAAGCCTTTGGATTAATTTTCTTTGAAGTCCACCATGAAATGAATCTTTGATCAATCCTAGCAATCAACAAGGGTGGGTTTGATTGTCTAGAATGGCAGCATCTTAATCCAGCATATGTGTTTAACTCTTAAACATGATTTAAAGTTAAACTCTTTAACTTAATCAATTTTTTTTTTCCTTTTATTCAACTCTTGAATAAATAAAACAAATCTTGTTTTTAGTTATTACATTTAGTAACCATTAATTCAATTTGTTTTGTTGTTCTAACACTTAAAACACAAAACAAAGAATTCCAATTTCTCAATTTGAAATGGCTCCCAAAAATGCAAAACCTATAAACTAAAAACTTATGAATTTTGAATTTCATTTCACTTTATATACTAATGCATAAATTCCAAACTAATTTGAATTTCATTTGCATTTCATTTGGTTTAACCTAACCTTAGTTAGATTATTTTAACTTAACCTTTAAGTTAATAAATATTTAATTATTCTAACCATAATTAACTAACTTAACCTTGGTTAGGTTAACCTTTACTTAATCATTAAGTAAAGTTAACTAAATTAACCATATGATTAACCTTTAATCATAGTTAAATTAAATCATTTATTTAACAATTAAATAAATAAATATTTATTCTTATTATTTAACAATTAAATAATCGTAAAGTGAAATTACTATTATATCCTTACTCGGTTACCAAGTTAACCTAAAGCGGGTCACCATTTAACTATATACTTTAGTTAACGTAACCTTAGTAATTGCTGAATTATACTGTATTGAACAATTCAATACGATACACTGCCCAAGTGCTCAAAGAGTACATTTTATATTGGGACTCTCTAGGTTCACACCCGATTTGTCAAATGGAACTATTCCATTAATCCGTAATCGATGCCCCACGCACACGTTACGAATATTACAAATCAGCGTGTCAGACCATACAAGTTGAGGTCATAACGTATACGTATAATCCTTCCATCATTTATACCCTGGATGTGCGGGGATATAGATCAGCACCGTCAAATCCCCATTTGCTCATCCATAATCTTATCTCCAGATTCGTATCTCGATAAACAATATACGCAAACACTTTTGCTATATTGTTTAACCCTGTGGGAAACTCTTTTTCCGGGTTTATGCTTGTGGCCACAAGACTTTATGAAATACAATCTCGGAGCATCGGATATACAACTTACCTATGTAAGCTGACGGATCCCGTATCTACGCACACCAGACTCCATGAGCATCGAACCATACCCAGCGACACATAGCGGTCAGACCATGAAAGATCTCTGACATATTTGGAATCAAAGCATGATGGATCACTCACAAGACTACCGTGGCGCTTAGGTCAAAGGACTATGAATACTACTCAACTCGAGAGGACCTTCCTTTGACGGTGTCATAGGATATCTATTGGGGTCCACATAAGTCTGTTCAGTATCCAGTTCTGACTGGATACCCGCATGCCTATACAAGCTCTAAGCTCATGGTGAGCTAAGAACAACCATCTGAACCAGTCAGATATAGACATACACTAATCTATATAAAGTGAATCACCGATAGACCAGCATTGGTGATTATAGATCAGGAACATTATCTTTGAGACATACTTATATAATGATATTTCTTAACGCCTATTGCAACTCTCTGCAACTATATCATTACAAGTATAATCTCAGGTTTTTGTCCTATTATAGATAAGGTTCTAACTCTTTAGACCTCGCTGACTCTTATAAACTGATAACTATTAATAGTGCTAACTCTTAGCATTTATAACTCTCAGCTTTGCTAACTATTAGTTCTGATCTAAACTCCTTTAGATCAAATCTGAACTCTTTCAGATCAAACAATGTCTCTAATGTTACAAGCATTATACTATATTAATATGATATTAACAATCTTTATTCGAAATGTTTATTGTATAAATATTAACAATTAATATTCATACAATATTGGAATGGCACGTAAGCACCAGCTCCAACAATCTTTGCACTAGTAGCAATGCTTAAGTTAATTTAAATTTTATTGGCAATTGCTGCATATTATGAGTTTTAGCTTTGGCAGATGTTAAAACGATGTTTTTGAATGGATATCTCGATAAAGAGACATATATAGAACAACTAGAAGGTTTTGCATCTAGCTTGACCTCTGGTCTAGTATGTAAACAGAAGAAGTCTATTTATAGACTTAAGCACGCCTCCTGAAGCTGGAATCTTCATTTTGATAAAGATATCAAAGGGTTTGGTTTCATAAAAAATGAAGTGGAAGCTTTGAGTATAACAAGGTTTGTGGGAGTATGATTGTCTTCTTAATTCTTTATGTCGATGGAATAGTAATCATTGGAAACGATGTTGGTATATTATAGTAGCTTATTTAATTAAGAACTTCTCCATAACAGATTTAGGAGAAGCTTTCTATATATTAGGTATAAAGTTTCATAGAGATAAAGCTAGGAGACTGATGGACTCTCTCAATCTACGTACATTGATAATGTCTTGAAAATGTAAAATTTTATTAATTTTAAGATAATTAATATACCTTTTAGACATGACATTCATCTTTCGAGGAAGATGTGTCCTCAGACGAAATATGAAAAGGTTAGAATGTCTAACATCCTATATGCATCAGTTGTTAGAAGTTTGATATATGCCATGATGTGCACGAGACCTGATATCAATATGGTAGTAAGTGTTATGAGCCAGAATCAGTTTGATCCAGGTGACAACTATTGGATGGAAGTCAAATATGTCCTGAAATACCTTAATGGTACAAAGGACAAGTTTCTAATATATAAAGACAGTGACTTACAAGTAAGATGATACACAGACTTAAACTTTCAGTCTTATTCGGATAATAGAATGTCTACATCCGGTATGTGTTTATTCTCAACGGCATTGTAATAAGTTGGAAAAGCGTCAAACAGTTATCCACAGCTAATTATACTACAGAGACAGAATATATTACCACCTCAAAAGCAGCAAAAGAAGCAATGTGGATACGTAAATTTATCACTGAGCTCGAAATAGTTTCAAGTTCAATTGATCCTATCCCATTATTTTGTGACAATAATAGGGTCATTAAACAAGCCAAAGAGCTAAGAGCACACCAGAGATCCAAGCATGTGGAGAGAAAATACTATATAATTAGAGAGATCTTGGCTAGGTAAGATGTTATATATCATAAATTAGACTCTATAGATAATATAGCGGATCCACTAACTAAAGTCTTCACTTTTAAAATGTTTGAGAAACATGTGGAGTCGTTAGGTATAAGATACCATTACGAATGACACTAAAGTAAGTGAAAGTTATTGGAATTTGTGCTTACGTGCCATCCCATTTTGTATAAATATTTTATTTATGCAATTAATATTTCATTCGATCTCTAATAATATTTTTTTATATATGGTAAAATGCTTATAACATCTAAGACACTGTGTGATCTAAAAGAGTTTAGATCTAGTTCAAAAGAGTTTGGACCAACATTAAGTGACAGGACCCGACCCGAGACCCTCTACTATAGATCCCAGCGGCCCTGCCAGGCACCTCGACGGAAGTTCCTTCGAACCTAACTGGGTATGTTGAGAAATTTCGCGAGGCGAACCCTATTCAATTCTTGTTACTACTAAGAAGGTCTAGTAATATACATGAAAACGACATCTTAATTTTAAAAATAAATGGACAGAGTTTCCCCTGTTTTTTGGAAAATCCATATAAAACCTGCAAATAAATTTTACTTCTAATTCCAACACATCTCAATACTACCAATTCGAACCTCCGGTCCTTTCCAAATCAAATCCAACACAACTCAAAAGTTTCATTTAAATCACAAAATGAGCATACTCATGAAAAGTAAAGATGACCATCATAAATATTTTCTTGTTGGTTCAAAACATACATCTAAATATACATGCCTACAACTATTATGCATAAAGTAAAGTGTACTATTTAGCACATTTACATGTACAAAAATAATCTTCGGATTCGGCCCACTACTCGGCAATGGAGAATCAGCAGCTTGCGTACTGAGACCTGCACCTGGGAAAGGGATTTAAAAAAAAAAAATGGGTGAGCTAAAGGAGCTCAGTGAGTGTAAAAGAGATTTCAATTACAAGAACATTATACAAAGATAGCAATTTCTAAAGTACATGCAGAAATTATGCTTCTAAAACGGATGTAAAACTGTAAAACGGTTTCTAATATCATATGCTAATGAAATCTTGCCGAGCGGGTTTTATCTACATCTTTGGAAAACTATATTCAAAATCTGTATAACATAATAACTGCTGTGTGCATATAAATGCATAAATGCTATTGATAAATTGAAAACTAGTAAAATCCTCGCTCGGCCATTTCCTATCTAAACTGTACCAATGGTAACCCTAAAGATCTATACCCATGCAGCGACTCAACTAGCACCGCATACGTGAGTAGGTCACGGGGCACCTCAATTAGCAGCACCCACAGTGACATCTCAAGACATCTCACTGGCTATGCAGCGGAATCCTACATCGCATGCATATAGCGAGACAATACCCCGTACATATAGAGTGACTCACATGACTCAACTTTCCGACTTCCCGGAGTTAGTGACACACCCCCAAGACCTGCCTATATGCACGGAATATACCGGCCGGGTCTAATACAATCATCACCACTATAATCTGAGGGTACCAATGGCCTTAAAAACGAATGCAGAAATTTTAAAACTGTTTCTCAAATTGAACATGTAACGGCATGTCTATGAATATATATCAAGATCATAAATCATGGTTATGCATCGAAAGCTCATAAAACATGCATATTCATTATGCGAAAACATAATAAACACAAAGTAAAAGAAATGGCAGATTTCCACTCACAACCGCTCTGCGCTTAATTTCGCTCCCGATTTCTACTCCCGTTAACGCTCTCGGTTATCTTCACCTACGCGCCATAAATGACATTTAGAACCAAATCGAATACTAGAATCTCATTTAACTACTAAATGCCCTAATCGGCATACAAAGCCCGGATGTAAACTACTTCCCGATTTTAGTTATGAAGCCATAATCGAAACTAACTCACCATCCGGCGCCCTGAAAATTATTGAACACCTTATAACTTAGTTGGACATAATTGCCCTTCACCTTTCCAACATGGACAATTATGTCCCATTTTCTTCATTTTTGGTTTTTCCATCAACCATATACATTCAATTCACAATATGCACCATTTACACACAACAATTTAATCAAAACACCACCCAATTCCTAACTTCCCTAAAGTGGCAGAATTTCACCCTAGGTTCCAACACATTCCTTTTCTCAATTTCTTGTTCCAATTACAACAAAATCATGCCAATTTCATTCTAAAGCCCTAATTACAACCAATTGAAATCTCTACAACAAAATCACCAAAAATCCTAATTCTCACCTTGTCAATTTCTTCAAATTGATGACTCCTTCAAGCTCCACACTAGAATTCAACTCAATCTAAGCCAAGAATACACATAAGAACATCAATTAAAGCATTCTTGAAATCTCACTTATCAAACTCATAAAAGATGCTTTTCTTACTTCTTTTTCTTGAATTTCCACTAATAGAGACTTCAATTGAGCTTGGGGATTGGTTTGTAACCTTATTTTGGCTTGATTACACATGAAAATTCATGAAAACAAAACTTGAAAGGTCACTGTAGCAGCCCCCCTTTTTGTTCTAAGTGTTTGCTTTTGATCTTCTTCAAAATTCTACACACTTCCAACATATTTATAGTCCTCCCTCAATTTATCATTTTGCCCTTCAACTTTCTCAAAACTACTAATTTGCCATTAGTTAAAAACTAATTAGGCAATTAGTTCATTTGTAACTATCTAGTTAGAATAGTTCAAAGAACTAACTAGAACTTCCAACTTGGCAATCCATGAGATTTCTTCTAATTGGTCCATTCTCTAATATATGGATTATGTTTCTCAACAAAGGCTTGTTCAATTCATAACCCTTAAATGAAAATTCATGTAGTAAATTAGGATTTCCTTTTCTAAGCCAATAGAGAAAAATTTCAAAAATATTCTAGGGTCGTTCGGCGCACCGATCGAGTGTGAAATTACCAAATTAGGTCTAATATATCTCACGTGCACTATAAAGGGAATATTTCTAATAGGGTTAAAATCGAGTAACCCTATGGTGTCTTATTTGCTCTATACCGAAATCTAGGCGCCAATACTACTAATAGGGATTGGATATTACATTAAGAGTTAGCTACGCTGAGGGTTATAATTGTTAAGAGTCAGCGAGATCTAAAGAGCTAGACCATTATTTGAAATAAGACAAAGAGCTGGGGGTATACTAGCAATGATATAGTTAAAGCATTTTCAAATGTTATGTTTTGATTTATTTTCACTGATACGGATCTGTCAGTGGAAGCCATATTTAAAATAGATCGATATATATCTATATCTGGATGGTGCAGATCGTTAATCTTAGCAGACCATGAGCTTAGTAGAATTTTGTATAGATATACGGGTACTCAGTTAGATGGGTACTGAACTGGCTCAATTAGGATTTTCAATAGACATCCCATAAAATCGTCAATGGATGATCCTTTCGAGTTGAGTAGTATTCATGGTCCTTAGACCTGAGCACCACGGTGAACTTATGAGTGATCCATCATACTTAGGTTCCATGCATATCAGAAATCTTTCATAGTTTGACCACTGGGTGCTGTTGGGTATGGTCCAATGCTCATGGAGTCTGGTGTGTGTAGATATAAGATCCGTCAATTCATATGAGTGAGTTATATATCTAGATGCTCTAAGATTGTGTTCCAAAAAACCTTATGGCCATAAGTAATTCACCCATAAAAAATATTTTTCTCATTAAAAATCATATCGTAAAAGTGTTTGCGGATATTGTTTATCATAATACAAATATAGAGATAAGTTCCAAAGTTAAGCATATAGAGACTTGACGATGATAATCTACATCTCCGCTTTTCCAGGATATAAATAACAGAGGGATTATATGAATATGTATTAACCTTAACTTGTATGGTTCAACACGCTGTTTTATTTTTTTTATAATGTATGTGTAGGGTATCATTTTTGAACTTAATGAAGAGTTCCACAAGATAAAACGATTGTGAACCTAGGGAGTCTCATTATAGGAAGTGTACTTATTGTACACTGGGGTAGCACACTGGATTGAATAGTTTGATTTGGGAAGTTCTTGGTAAATCAAAATTATTTTAAGATCTCTCGGGGAGATCATAGGGTTTAAGTATTAAGCTTAGGATCTTGGCAAGTATAACTTATCACTTTAGCCTTTCTATTGATGTCATATGTCATGTCATTAATTGATAATAGCATGACACATGGCATGTTATAATTGATTTGGCCATTATTTTGTTAAATATTAATATTTTAATTGGCCAAAAGATGTAAATAAAAGTATGCATTTAAAGGCTTTGAAAGCCAAAATGAATTTAGGCCAAAAGTAATTGGTAACATGTGCTGCCCATTTTAAATTAATTCTTTAAAAGTTAACCAAGAGGTGGCATATTTTGCAGAACTAAATTCATTTCTATTCGGCCAAATGTTGGGCAAATTAAAGCATGATTTATCATGCTTCCTTTTAAGTATGACATGAATTGAAATAAGAGTTATATGGCCACTAATTTCATTCATATTTGGCCAGTACTTAGTTAAGTGCTTATTCATCCTTGTACACTAATTGGTCGAAGGTGAGGTTACCTCGGCTATAAATAGCCAAGTTCAAATCATTTGCAATATAAAAAATGGGTTATAAGAAATATTATATAGAGGTCCGAGAGAAATTAAGAAGTAAGTGTTGCTTTAGATAAAATATTCTAACAAGTTATAAGGCTACCATTTTTGCTGAAAGGATTCCACCTAGTTCTCAATTAGAATTGCACAAAGCACGCTTCGAGGGTGAGTTCCCTAATATTTTATTAGTGTAATGAAATATTTGTTTAAATTCTATTGCACATATTATAAATGTGTGATGTGTAATTAAAAATTAAAATATACATGCTTACCCCATGCATAATGCACTTTCAGAAATAACAATATTTGGAACTATCTCGTCAATCCATCAATGTATCTATAGGCTTAAGCCTCCAAAAGATCCTAGAACCCTTTTGTTTATCTCATATCTTCTCAATTGGCATGTTTATAGGAATTAATTCCTTGAAGGAGTCTTGTAATCTTTTCTCTGAATTGCATCTATCTAGTTGAAAGTCCTTTTCTCACCTCTATCTCTGTCTTACAGTTGTTTTCTATTGTTCCCCTTTTGGGAGAAGCCTTCTCATTTCTTTATGCTTATCACAAAAAAAAAAAAACTCTAATGCTAAGTCAATGTTTAATTGAAAAAAAAAGGGTGTTGTGTGTGTAGGTAGTATTTCGAAGGTAATTGAGTGCTTGAAGATGCTCTCAAAGAATGCTTTAAGGATTTAAGATTGCTCAAAGTAAATTGAATGAATAATCAATGAGAAAAAATATATTTATATAGTGGTGGAACAAAATATAAAATAAGATTTATGTGTGCGTAAAACGCATGCATAATGCAATATATCCAGAAGAAATAAAGTTGAATTAAAACTCATAATCATACTTGAGCTCAAAATTTGTAATTGAAAAAGGACAAGAAATCACATTCCAAATTCATTTCCTTAGTCCTGCGTATTTCCTTTTTGTTTAGAAAATACTTGCGGATTATTAGGTAATAGGTAGAAAATTCGAATCCGAGCTTTTTGACAACATTATGTTGCGTGTAAAAATGTAACAGGTATGGTTTTACTAACGCGACTTGATTGGGCCAATTTAATAATAAGCCCAACAATTAAAATTGCCCGGCAATTTACAAACCTCCGAGAATGAATTACATTAAGGTTAATATTGAAGTGGTTAGTTTTGTTTTGGATGATATTCATTCTTCAATTTAATGTATTGATTTTATTTTAAAAACAAAGTTTCATTCTTTTTATTGAATAAGTTAAATTTTTTGGGTAACATGTAAAGACTGTTGCTTGAATATTTTAGTAAATGCTATAATATTAATTATTTTAATCTAGTAATTATAAGAAATACAATTAAAATATAAACATATTAACAATAGTGCAATAATAATAATAATAACCTACATTTTTAATAGCAATTTAAAACAAATAGTTGTACAAGAGAATGAAATAACTACAATAAGGGCTGAGGGGAATGGCCCCCCAGCCTTTACAAGACCTCTTCTGATCTTCAAAAGTTTGTGCACATGTGAGAAATATAGGTTTGACTTTTACAAGTTAAGTAGTTTGATATCATGCAAATACAACTTATTAAATATTTTTAATTAGCTATAGTATTGATTATTTTAAACTATTAATTACAAAAAGACAATTAACAATAAAATATATATATATATATTTGTTTGAGGTTAATCTGGTTAGGTCACCCTAAATAGTCAAGAGTTTGTTGTGTGTGGAAATATTCGAACTACTAAACCCAAAGATGCTCAGAATTAGGCTTGGACCGAATGTTGGACAATATGGGAAATAAGACTTAGTAGAAAACTTGCTAAGGGCTAGATAAATAAAAGGTTACACGATGCTACCCTACAAAATAAAGAAAATATTAGGTTAGGAGCAGGCACAGACAGGTAGCCCACAACGGCTCTTCAACACTCAAATGAGATGGCGACTCAGTGGTAAAATTGTTTCCTCCAGTTTTGGCCCTAAAGAAATTTGGAGAAAACAGAGAAAATGGTTTTTTTTTACTAGAATATGCATTTTTTGTTCGAACTTGTCTTACTCAAATTCAAAATAGGAGATAAGTATTGAGTATTAAGGGAGTAGGTCTAGAGAATTCTCTTTATGGGTAGCACGTAGCGGCACACGAGTAGAGCTTCCCCTTTTCTATGAGGTATTTTGAAGAAATAACACAACTAGAGGCACTTAGATAATTATGCTACCTTACGATTTAGAGTACTGATTATCCTCAAACTGGTTACTTTTTAAGAGGATCAACCTTGAAATTAGGTGAGTTATAGGTACTGCCTCTCAAGCTCTAATAGATGTAATGCTAATTTACCTCATTAATCCTCGACAAACCTTATCCTTCTGTTAGCAATAGGACAGAGGCTTGTCACATACTAATGTGAAAATTTTGTAATGGTCTCTTGAGATTTTTCATATAAAACCTTATCTTTGTGCTTAATTGTTATGCCATGTAGTCTCTAGTTGGGCATTAGATGGCCTTAGTGATGATATAGAAGAAGATTGGGCTTTGCTGAAGTATGCATCAGTGTAGAGGCCCAATGATAACGTAGCAGGTAACTTAGCTATAAAGACTTGTCCCTTGGTTATGGGATAACGGGTGATGTAAACTGAAGTATGAGTCCCACTTGATAGGCCCCACAAGCTAGATTGTGAAGGTTAATTGGCTTGAACTGGCATTGAACCCAATGGACTAACCTTAAATAAAACAGAATGACTCTTCAGGAAAGATGGGCCTAAGGACTTTAATAGACCTCAAGATGCATCCCAATTATCATCTCACTTCCCCTAAAAATATCAACAAAGAAGTAGTAAAAAACAATTAAGGACAAAATAACAAAAAAAAAATTTCTTTGCCTTTCTTTGTTGTGCAAAAGAGATAGGAAGAAATTCATCAAACTGAAGTCTTGCCCATACATTTCGAGCATTGACTAAGTTCCAATCATGAGTATTCAGTAACGACCTGATAGAAATATCTAGAATATGTGCTAGATCATTCCACTGGTACATCAAGCTACAATGACTTCAATATTTGTATATTTATACCCATTCAATCGTTTTACCCTTACACTTGGTCTCTTACAATGTGTAGGTAGTTGAAAAGTAGACTTCTTAAAAATATCTAGTAACTATGATATTTGTTTATACATGATTTTACTATTTTAGTTACTATATTTTATTTTAATACATAATACTTTAATGTTTGTAGATTGTTTTAATTTGGGGTTCATTTTTTTAAACATAATTTGATGCTTATTTTAAATTTTGAATTGTTGTATACCGTCCAATTAAATCTAAATCTGGTATTTTATAATTTTAGCATTTCATTGAGCTATTGACTTTATTTTGAAATATGTGTAAGTTTGAGACAAAATAAAATAAGTATAGTTAGAGTTGGTTCTATAATTGTAGTTAATAATGTGTATGCTCTATAACAAAATTCATCTATTTAAATAGAAAATTAAAAAAGTTAAAGATGAAGTGTTCAAAGATATATAGATAATAGGTTTGATCATGATATCCTTTGAGTGGATTTCTATACACAAATGTTTTTGTCATGCATTAATAAAATTAAATCAATATGTTTGATCATTTTATAAAATTTATCGATATATATATATATCAATTTATTCTATTAATCTAATTTTTTATAAATATAAAGAAAAAATATTCTAACAATAATGTAAAAGTTAGAATTTTAAGAAGATTTAATATATATGATATATCAATGAAGTTAAATCGTCGTAAGAATATGAGTTTGTCCGAGCGATGATTGATGTCGTTCTTGTTGATTTTGACACGATACCCAATTTTACTATGCATTCATATTTTTGTCAACTTTGACATGATTACACTAAAAACAATGTGATTTTAGTATTATGTATATTTAGTTTACATTTTAGAGATATTACATAACGATAATTTAAGATTCATGATATGATTCACTGATTTATCAGCGCAAGATTTACTTAATTTAAAGAATTGTGTTTTAGAAGTGATATATATTTTTTAGTAATTTTTTTAATAAAAAAGTAATAAATTATTTTTTATTAGCCAAAATAATGCAAAATATACACAATTACACTTGTTAATAAAATATTTAAAATTAAAAGCTCAAAAATTAGCTGAATTTTTAAAAATTTATTTCAAAAAATATACTGTAACATTTAGTCTTGAAATTGTGGAGAAAAATAGAGTGAATGAAAAAGAAAAAATTAAAAATCTAATAAATTTAAAAAAAAAATTTAGATCAAAAATTCATTGCACGAGTATTTCTTACATGCAGAAAGAATGCACGGAATGACTTTCTTTTAATTTTTTTTTTTGCAAACCTTTATTTTATTTAATTATTACTTCTTTTATTTTAATTAAAATAATTAATTTCTTCTTAAAATTTGATAATTTAATTATTTTATTTATTTATTTTTATAAATTAAAATAATATAAAAAATCCAAAAACTTTTCGTGCATTGAAAATGGCACGCGAATTGAATAGGAGGCATTGGTGTGCCTTTTGCACATAAGAAGAAGCACGCACCAGCATGCCACGCGCCTCATCCCGCTCACACAAGGCAATCATGGAAGCTTTGTATTTCGCGCGTCTCGCGTGATAGTTTACCATCAGTTTCTTGCGGTTTTTCTAGATTCATGTTTTTTTAATTTAAATAATTTCTTTTTTTTTTATTTCTTATGCCATGGAACACTTGTATTTGCTAATTTACTATTACTTTTATTTGTATAACTTATGTTTTTCATTTTGCTACTCTGTTGTATTTGTATACCATAAGTTTGTTATTTGATATCATCTGTTGTGGTATTTTATTACAATAAAGTTGTATTTTATTATAACAATTTAACTTAAATTTATCATTCATATATATAAAATTCAAGTTAATTTCAAATTCAAATCATGCATAATATTTATTTATTTATTTTGAAGTATATGTCCACAACTTCTATTTAAAATATAACACAGCCTCAAAATTTAGGGGTCGAATCAACATAAAGTACTCAATGAATATAAAAATAAAAACCCTACAGTCCTTACTATAGACTCTCTGTTATAACATACCCTCTCTTAATTTAATCACATCGAAGGGTGACAACCTTAGTACTTTTATGAAATTAATGAATCATGTTCTGCGTGCTTTTATTAGTAAATTTGTGATTGTATACTTTGATGATATTCTGATATATAGCAAAAACTTAGATGAACAGGTGGAACATTTAAATTTTGTTTTAGATGATTTTTTTTAAAAAGAAAAATTATTTGCTAACCTCAAAAAGTGTACCTTTAGCACAGATAAGCTTGTATATCTTGGTTTTATTGTCAGTGCTAAAGGAATTGAGGTAGATGAAGAAAATGTTAACGCAATCACAATTGGCCAAAACCTACAAGTATGGGTTATGTTAGAGGTTTTCATAGTTTTTATAGGAGATTTATGAAAGATTTTAACAACCTTGACGCACTTTTGACTAAAGTTATAAAAAAGAATGCAAGTTTTAAGTTGGGCGATGAACAAGAAAAGACATTTAATTTGATTAATAAAAAATTAAATAATACATTTTTTTGGCTTCACTTAACTTCACTAAAACTTTTAAAATTAAGTGTGATGCTTCAAGATTATGTATTGGAGGTGTACTAATGCAAGAAGGACATTCCATTGTGTATTTTAATGAGAAACTAAGTGGAACAACCTTAAACTATCTTATATATGATAAAAAGATGTATGCATTATTTAGGGCATTGGAAACTTGATAGCATTATCTTTGGCTAAAAAAGGTGATGATTCATACGGTTCATGAATCATTGAAGCATTTTATAATTTTGCTGAATATTCTCACACTTTTCAGTAATAGAAAGATTACAAATATATAGATACAAGGTAAAACCAAAAAAGAAACAATTATCTCCTAGAATCAAGGAAATAATCTAGGAAATTAATACAAATTTAAATGAGGAAGTAAATATAAAATTAAATGATTTGATTTGATTTTCTGTTAACACTCCCTCTTAAGCTTGGCTGTAAATATTTATGAGACCTAGCTTATCTAAGAGAAAATCAAATACTTATTTTGTAAGACCCTTAGTAAGTATATCAGCCAATTATTGATCAGTAGGTACATACCTAATACTGATAGTACCTCTATCAATTTTTCTTTAATAAAGTGTCAATCTACCTCAAATGTTTTGTTCTATCATGATGTACTTGATTGTAAGCTATATTGATAGTTAATTTGTTATCACAATAAAGATGAATAGAATCTTCATATTCAATCTTTAATTCTTCCATCATTCTTTTTATTTGGATAACTTCACAAACTCCATGAGCCATAGTTCTGTATTCCACTTCTTCATTACTTATTGCTACAACAGATTGTTTCTTGGTCCTTCAAGTTACCAAGTTACCCCATAATAGAGTACAGTAACCTGATGTTGATTTTCTATCATCAACCGAACCAGCCCAATCAGCATCTGTGAAAACATTAACTCTTTGATCATTAGTCTTCTTAAAGAGTAGTCCTTTTCCAAGTGTTTGTTTCAAATATCTAAATATTCTATACACTACATTAAGATGACCTTGACAAGGTGCATGCATATACTAGCTCACCAAGTTTACAGTAAAAGCAATGTTGGGTCTTGTATGAGAAGATAAATAAATTTTTCCATAAGTCATTGATACCGTTCTTTGTCAATTAGATCTCCTTCGAACATTTTTTTCTTTATTTCCAAGTTTAATCAGAGTTTTACTAGGCTTACTTCCCAGCATGCCAGTTTCTAGGAGTGTATTTCCTTTATGACACAGAAATACCTTTCTTGCTTCTTACAAATTCCATCCTCATAAAATATTTCAATGCTTCAAGATCTTTAACCTCAAACTTTCTTACAATTATCTGTTTAATTCTTTTAAGCTCTTCATTGTTATCTCCCGTGACTATGATGTCATCAACATAAACTATCAAAATAGTTATCTTCCTATTTTTTTAGTACTTTACAAATAATGTATGATTTACTTGCCCTTGGATATAGACAAGATTTTTAATCACTCTAGAGAATAGACCAAACTAGGCACGAGGAGACTGTTTCAAACCATAAAGAGATTTGTTGAGCATAAAATAGTTCGGCTACCTAACCTTTCTTCAAAACTTAGAGGATGACTCATATAGACTTCTTCTTTATGGTCACCATTCAGAAATGCATTCTTTACATCAAGCTGATGTAGTTGCCAGTTAAAATTTTCTTCTAGTGAGAGTATAATCCGAAAGGGTATTGAGTTTAGGAATAAGATCAAAGGTTTTAGTGTAGTCGATCCCATAAGTATGAGTTAATCCTTTAGCCACCAATCGTGCTTTGTACCTCTCATTGAAACCATTGGCTTTATATTTCATAGTGAATACTTATTTACACTCTACAATACTTTTTGTTGGAAATGGTACTTACGTGCCATTCCAATATTGTATGAATATTAATTGTTTAATATTTATACAAAAAATATTTTGAACAAAATCCTTAATATTAAATACATATGGTAAAATACTTGAATATTTCAGACATTGTATGATCTGAAGAAGTTTAGATTTGGTCTAAAGGAGTTTAGACCAGAGCTAAAAGTTAGCAATTGTGAGACTTATAATTGTTAAGAGTTAGCAGGTTATAAGAGAGCGAAATCTAAAAAGTTAGAGCCTTATTTGAAATTGGACAAAGACCTTGGGGTATATTAGCAATGACATAGTTGTAAAAAGTTGTAAATTGTGTTAAGAAATGTCATTGTGCAAGTATGTTTTCAAATGTTATGTTCATGATCTATTTTCATGGATGCGGGTTTGTCAGTGGAAACCTTATTTAATATAGATCAGTGTATTTCTATATCCAGATGGTCCATATGGTTAGTCTTAGCAAACTATGAGCTTAGTGGAAGCTCGTATAGACATGCAAGTATTCAGTTAGGACTAAGTACTGAATATGCTCAATTAAGATCTCTAATAGACATTCCATAAAGCTATTAATGGATGATCCTTTCGAGTTGAGTAGTATTCATAGTCCCTTAACTTGAGCACCACAGTGGACTTGTGAGTGATCCACCATACTTAGGTTTCACACATGCCAGAGACCTTTCATGGTTTAACCGCTAGGTGTCACAGGTTAGTCCAATGCCCATGGAGTATGGTGTATATAAATATGAGATTCGTTAACTTATATGGGTGAGTTGTATATCCAGATGCTCCAAGATTATGTTCTAGAAAATCTTATGACCATAAGTAATTCACTCAAGAAAAATATTTCCCATGTCAAAAATAATATCGCAAAAGTGTTTGCAGATATTATTTATTGAAATACGAATCTGGAGATAAGTTATAGCGTTAAGCATATGGAGACCTGACAATGATGATCTACATCTTCGCTCTTCTAGAATATAAATGACGAAGGGATTATACAAATATGTATTAACCTCAACTTATAAGATTCAACATGCTATTTTGTTATTTTCATAATGTATGTGTTGGGCATCGTTTATGGAATTAAGAAAGAGTGACGTAAGACAAAACGGGTGTAAACCTAAGAAATCTCACTATATGAAGTGTACTGGGGTAGTACACCAGATAGAATAGTTCAATCTTGAAAGTTCTAAAAAATTCAAAATTATTTTCGGGTCTCTCAATGAGATCATAGGGTTTAGGTGTTAAGCTCGGGATCTCAGCAAGTGAGACTTACCACTTTATCATTTCTATTGGATACCATATATCATGCCATTAATTTGTAAAGGCATGACATATAGCATTATGTATTTGGCCCATTTAATTATTAAGTGTTAATAATTAAATTTGGCAAAACAAATGAAACCTTTAGGCAAATGAATTCAGCCAAATTGAAAGTATAACAAAAGTTGGAATTATAATAATAGCCAAAGGAATTTAAGTTAAATTAGCATAAGGTGGCATGTTATATTAAGTTTCAAAAGGCCACCGAATTGCTTCTCATTTGGCCAATTAATTGGAAAATGAAAGCATCCTTGCTCATGCTTGCAATTAAGCATGTGTTGGCCTTAAGCAAAACTGTTTTGGACATTTATCATTCCTACTGCCTAGAACAGTAGCTTAATAATTTAACATTAGATAAATAAAATTAGCTCATGATAAATATAAAAGTATGAAAGCAAATATTAAAAATAATTGTTAACAAGGACATAACAATATGATAAAATGAAGAAATTAGATAAGGTAAAATCTCTGAATCTTCTCTTTCTTTCTTTTGCTTGCTGCGCAATCCTTTCTTTCAATATTTAATCTTACTTAATTTCTCTTGCTACTTTTTTTTTTGTTTGCTCTAACTTCTATATATGTATTCTCTCTCTATTTAGCCTTAAAAGGGGTCTTTTGCTTCGTGTCCAAGTTGTAATAGGAGTCCAAATTATTTTCCTCTTTTATCATATGAGTGTCGCACATTAGATTCTAACCACCTCAGTGCTGAACTCTCTGACTTGAGCAACGTGGTGATAGGTTGTGGGTGTCACGGTAGTGAGACCTAGAAATCGATTTCCTCTTTTGCTGAGTGAGCGTCGTGACAATGGCTATAGACCATTGTGACATTGAGGTCTCTAGGTTAAGTGCTGTTTCTCTAGGTTAAACATCGCAGTGTTGCGCCTTTTTCTTCAATTGTTTTTTATATTTGTTCGATTTCTAGTATCTTCAAGCCAAATGATTGAAACCCTATATTTTATCAATAAACTTTATAAATAGCCAAATACCCTCCAAAATCAATGTCCTCTTATGATCCCTAATAAAATTACTACAATTATAGTGTGTAGCGTATTTTTAGGACAAAGATTTATATTTTAAGGCTTTGAGGTTTTAGTGTTTAGCAAAGAAAAATTGGTTAGTTAGGCTCAAATGGAGTAATAGGGATAAAAGTTTATAAAAGTAGGCTTAAAAGTTTGAAATAGTCTAAAGAATGCCTAAAATCATTACCTTAACTATGTATATCCTAAGATTTCACCTCGAAGGCTAATCAAACAAGTTCTAGACTGATCGAGACCCTAAGTAGTTTCTTGTTGTGAATAATCATCTTCTAAGTTAGCAACTAATTTACTTAAGTAACTATAGTGTGCAGTGTAGTTCAAGTAAATACAAATAAGATACCTATACAAAATTCTAATTAAGCATATGAATAAACATAATATCTTTTAACTCTTACGATTTATGGCTTTTCTACAATCAGATTTTAATTTCTTATCATTGACTTACAATAATCTTTTTAACCCAAATATACACAATTTAAAGTACAAAACAAAATGTAAAACCTAAAACATGCAATGTAACACCCTTATCACCCGCTTCTCATTGAGACACGAGATCAGGGGATGCTATGATAGTATCGAACACAAACAATAATAAATAATTATTCATATTTACCAAAAATGCATTAAATTTTTTTTTTATGAAATAAACATTTATGAGAAAAATTTGGTAGAGTCTCTCTTAAAAATTGGACGTTACATTACATGTGACAAAGAAAACACTTTCAATCTTATTTTCAATTCTTAACTTCTCATTTTTCAACAAATATCCACAACTTATATTGCAATTTAAATACATCAAACCTTCACCAAACTAATTCAAATCCAACATATTATCAAAACAAATATCATATATCATCATAATTTTAAAAAAAAATAGTTCTGAGAAAATACATATATATATATACATACAATTAATGTCTATAATATAATAATATACAAGAGTTTATAGTCAAAGAAAGCATCTACCAAATACTCTTAGTTGTTGTAGAAAGATTCTCTTTTCAGTCTTTAAGGATGACAACTCTATTACCTGCGTATGGTAAATTCAACACACTAAGCACAATGGCTTAATGGGTGTACACAAAAGTTGAAACAGTATAATAATATTTTATTACCTTTCTGCAAATAAACCATATATATAAACAATGAAATTTTTAATAATAACTAATTTCGCCATATAACAGAATAAATCAAAATTAATTAATTCATTAAACCAAAACATTATTCAATTTCTCATTTCAATTAATAAATAAATATATATATATATACACATATCATACTTATAATTTAATTAATCCATTTATTAAATTACAACTAATCCTAGTAGACGCCCAAAATAAACACTGACACGATACCATGGATTGACTAACGGGCTAACAGATATCAGATAATAATCCGACATTAGCCACTCGGTGACTACTCACCGAATCCAGAACAGATCAGAACAGATAACAAATCAAATACACAGAGTGGTGTCATCAAATAAACAAGTAGCGCAGTACTGCTATAATACCTTATTGGCATGCCAACTATCAATCCTCCCCTACCAATGTTCAAGTTTACTTAGGGCGTCTCGATAATATTATTAATACATTATATTCCTTTAAATTAATTCTAACACAAATTTATAATAATAATAATAATAATTATTATTATTATTATTAAAACTAAATTATTATACAAATTCACATTTACTCAAAATTTCTAATTATTCATATTTAGACACAAATTATTTTTTATTATTACAAATAGGCCTAAACTTTTCTAACTATTCACCTTTATGCCCAAATGTTTTCAAAATTTTACACATGAGCCCAAATCTTTCAAAAGTTTCTATATAGATCCGAATATTCAAAGTACCCAAATAAGTTCCAGTTTTTTTTTTTTAGATTTAACAAATAAGCCCAAATATTTTTCAATTTTTCACTTATAAGCCCAAATTTCTTCAAAAAGTCATTTATAAGTTCTAATTCTATAATAATTCACTTAAAGACCTAAATTTTTTAAATATTTACATATTAGTCCAGATTTTTCTAGAATTCTCATATAAGTCCTCTTTTTCTCAAAGTTTATGTTTATGCCTAATTGTTTTTCAATTTTAACCACCATTTAATATCCAATGTTCAAAATATATTTAATTAATTTAGAAACAATATAATTATCAATTCAATACCATAGTTCAACATACTTATCCATCATATTAATAAATTCACATAATTATACTATAAATTCCCTAAAGTAAAAATTTAAGTTTCAATCTAAAGTGTACACCAACCTTATATGCTTAATTCCTTCACTTGTGACTCACTTCTTCTCCTTCTCCTTCCCTTGGCTATCCTTGGCCAAGCTTTCACCTTAATATGCCAAAATACACAAATAATGAATAAAATTCTAATTTACCAAATTAAATGCACAAATCCCTAATTCTACATGACTATTTTATCTATTAACCCTTAAAACCCAAATCCATATTCAATAGAAATTTTAGCATCAACTCACATTGAATAACACCTTCTAACTTAAAATTGATCCTTGAAACTTGATGAAAAGGGGTTTAATTAAGGGTTTGGGGGCTTAATTTGTGAAAGAAAATTAGAATTTAGCTAGATTTTAAAGAAGAACAATTGAAAAATTGATGAGAAAACCAAATGGGGGGGGCAGCCAAGGTGTCTAAAATGTCTAATTTTTCAATGCTATTTCCCCGTTTATAGCCTTCATTTTTCTTTTCAAAAATATCCCCAACTAAATCCAAAATTACAAAAATCCTATTGATTAGAAATGGTGGCATTTGATTGGTCCAAAAATTCCAAGAACTATTCATAACTAAACTAAATAAACAAATCAAGTTTAAATCTAACTAATTCTAGTAAATTCTTTTTAAATTGTTGGCAAAATCTCATTGGTCCAAGTGTGGAAAAGTCTTAATAGCATAGGTTTTAATTCCATGCAAAACACTTATACCATACTATACTTTTCCAACCAATCCAAATTTTCAATTTCCAACACTTGAACCTTTTTATTCTGCAAGTCTTTGATTTCTCGATCCAATATCTTCACCGATTCCTCTTCATATGTTAAATCAAGTTGCACATCAATGCTCTCAGCTGCAATAACATGAGAAAGATCTGATGGATATCTCCTCAGCATAGATACATGAAACACATTATGTATCTTATCCAATCTATGTGGTAAAGCTAGTCTGTAGGCTACCGAACTCACATGCGCAATAATCTCATATGGGCTAATAAACCTAGGACTTAACTTACCCTTCTTCCCGAATCTCAATACTTTCTTCCATGGAGATACCTTCAAAAAGACCTTATCCCCAACTTCATACTCAATATCTTTCCTTTTTAGATCACCATAAGCTTTTTGTCGTGAAGTTGCAGCTTCTAGTCTTTTCTTGATCATCTTCACTTTCTCTTTAGTTTGTTTTATCAAATATGGACATACTAGCTTATTTCCGCTAAGTTCTGCTCAGTATAGAGGTGTCCTACATCTCTTTCCATACAGTGCTTCATAAGGTGCCATGCCGATGCTTGACTGATAGCTGTTATTATAAGCAAATTTTATTAATGGAAGATGGTCAACCCAACTTCCTTCAAAGTCAATAACATAACTTCTGAGCATATATTTTAGCACCAGAATTACCCTTTCTAATTGTCCATCTGTCTGTGGATGGAAGGATGTACTGAAATTCAATCGAGTACCCACAGCTTCCTATAATTTCTTCCAAAATCTGGATGTAAACCTCGAATCTCTATTTGATATAATAGATGCAGGCACATCATGTAACCTGACTATCTCCTTAATATACAATTCTTCTAGTTTATTCAATGAGTAGTCAGTCCTGACTGGTAGGAAATACGCTGACTTAGTCAAGCTGTCTATAATCACCCAAATGGCATCATGTTTGCTCTGAGTGAGAGGTAGACCAGTAAAACGTCCATAGTAATACGATTCCACTTTTATTCCGACACTGAGATGGGCTGTAGTAAACCCGATGGAACTTGATGTTCAACTTTCACTTGTTGACACGTCATACACTTAGTCACATAATCTACTACATCCCTTTTCATACCAGGCCACCAGTAATGAGTCTTCACATCTTGGTACATCTTCGTGCTACTTGGGTGCATAACATAAGAACTACTGTATGCTTTCTTCAGAATAGTCTTCTTCGAATCATCATCTTGAAGCACACATAGTCTTTCTCTAAAGTATAAACAATCATCCTATTTTATTACAAAATCGGCTTCCTTTCCCTCTTGGACTTGCTTACGGATGATCATTAGCTTTTCATCTTGTTTTTGCTTTTCTCGTATTTGTTAGGCCAAACTAGGCTGGACTTTCAATTTTGCTATTATTCCACCAACAGCTGCCATCTTCAGAGAAGCATTCAAAGCCCTTAATGCAACCAAGGATTTCATAGTCAAAGCATCAGTTACTACATTCGCTTTTCCTGAGTGATAGTCAATGACACAATCATAATCCTTAAGCAACTCTATCCACATTCTCTGTCTTAAATTAAGCTCTTTCTAAGTGGGTAAATACTTAAGGCTCATAGGATCAGTATAAATATAACATCTTTCCCCGTACAAGTAATGCCTCCATATCTTCAAAGAAAATACTATGGCTACTAGTTTTAGATCATGTGTCAGATAATTCTTCTCATAGGTTTTGAGCTGTCTAGAAGCATAAGCAACCACATTTCTTTCTTGCATCAATACACAGCCAATGCCATTATGTAAGGCATCATTGTAGATTACAAAATCCTTTCCAGACACTGGTTGAGTCAGAAATTAGAGTGTCAACCAACAATGCCTTAAGCTTCTCAAAACTTGCTTGGTACTCCTCATTCCACTCAAACTTAAAATTATTTTAGAGTAACTTAGTCAATAGAGTTGGTATTGAAGAGAACCCCTTCACAAATCGTCTGTAATAACCAGCTAAGTTGAGAAAGCTCCTGACTTCCGTAATGTTCCTTAGTGGCTTCTACTCCAAGATTGCTTTTATCTTCTTAGGATCAGTTCTAATGCATTTAGCAGACATAATATGCCCTAGAAACAAAATATCGTTCAGCCAAAATTCACACTTACTCAACTTAGCATATAGCTTATTCTCTCTCAAAGTCTGCAATATTGTCCGGAGATGGCTATTATGCTCTTCTGGGGTCTTAGAGTAAGCCAGAATATCATCAATAAACACCATTACGAACTGATCAAGGTACGGATGAAAAATATGGTTCATCAAATCCATAAAGGCTGCAGGTGCATTCATCAGCCTAAATGGCATTACAACAAACTCATAATGTCTTTATCAAGTTTGAAAAACTGTTTTCGGAATGTCAGACTCTTTCACTCTTAATTGATGATACCTCAATCTAAAATCTATCTTGGAGAAGATACTAACTCCTTTCAACTAGTCAAATAAATCATCAATTCTAGGCAAGGGATATTTATTTTTGATTGTGATCTTGTTCAACTGTCTGTAATCCACACACAGTCTAAGTGACCCATCCTTCTTTTTCACAAACAATACTAGGTCATATAAATTTCTTGTCTAGTAACTCCTGCAATTATATCTTTAATTCATTTAGCTCTACAGGTGCCATTCTGGGCAGTACCCTGTTAGGGTCGGTGCTTACGTGCCATCACTGAATGTACATATACTTATGTATTTATACAAGTGTACATTCCCATTAAATCGCTAATACCCATTTATATGGTATTATGCATATAACGTTACAGACATTGTAGATCTGAAGGAGTTCAGATCAGATCTAAAAAGTTTAGATAAGGGCTCATAGTTAGCCATGCTGAGAGATATAATTGCTAAATGTTAGCTGGTTATAATACTCAGTAGATCCAAGAATTAGAGCCTTATCTGTAATGAGACATAGACCTGGGAATATACTAGTAACTACATAGTTGCAAGAGTTACAATCAGGTGCTAGGAAATGCAAGTTGCGCAAGTATGTTCTCAAATAATTGTCCTTGATCTATTTCTGTCGATGCAGGTCTGTCGGTGGATACCTTTATATATAGATCAGTAAATGTCGTACTTATCGAGTATAGATGGTCGTTCCTGATCGATTGTGAGCTTGGAGCTCGTATTGACATATGGGTATCTAATTAGGATTGAATATAAGATAGACTCATAAGGGCCTTCGATAGACATCCTATATAAACCGTCAACAGAGGGTCCTCTCGAGTTGAGTAGTATATGTGCTCCTTTGACCTGAGTGCCATGGTGGACATGTAAGTGATCCACCATACTTTGGTTCCACGCATGTCACAGACCTTTCATGGTGTGATCGCTGGGTATGATCTGATGCTTATGGTGCATACATATATGGGATCCGTCAGCTCCAATATAGAGTTTGATATACAGATGCTTCGAGACTGTATCTCAGAAAGTCTTGTGGCCATAAGCAATCATCCCAGGAAAAAGTTTCGCTAGGGTCGAATAATATGGCAAAGGAGTTTACGCATATTGTTTATTGAGATACAAGTCTGGAGATAGGACATGGATGAGCACAAAATGATTTGACGGTGATAATCTATATCCTCGCACATCCAGGATATCATGATGGAATGACTATACGTATACGTTGTAACCTCAGCTTGCATGGTTCAATGCGCTGGTTTGTATATCCGTGACGTGTACGTGGGGCATTGCTCACAGATTCATGGAATAGTTTCATTTGACGAATCAGGCGTAGGACCTAGAGAGTCCTACGATATGGAGTGTACTCATTATACACTGGGGAGCGTGCCAAATTAAATTGTTTAATCCAACAATATTCAGCATTACCACGGGAATACGTGTATGTCTATATTTAAGTGTTAAACACAAAAATTAGTTAATAATTGTTATTTACTAATTGTATTAGGACACGTAGCGTATTGTGGACCCTTAGTTGAGTTTACCCAATTGTGAGATTTGGTGGGACCCACTAGGGGGTAAACTTGGTAACTATTTATGAGGGGCAAAATGGTCATTTCTCAATTTGATTATTTAATAGTTAAATAATTAAATATCTTTCTTTTTATATTATATAATATATTATTATAGATATTATTATTATTTATAATATATTATATTTATATTATATTATATATATATAAAGTAAAAGAAAGAGAAGAGAAGTAAGAATTTGGCCAATTCAGCCGAGGGAGAAGGGGAGAAGAAATGGAGGGAGAAGAGAAGGAAGAAAGAAAAAAAAAGAGAGGAAAAATAAAATTGTTTCATTTTCCTCTATGCTTCAAATTTGAGTAATTATGAATTGCTTTAAACTCTCTATTTTTTATCTTTTTAGAGAAAAGGATAACAATTCACTCTCGCCCATTTTGGGGATTAAGAGTTAATCTCAGGTTGAATACTGAGCTGCTGTTCTAGCTCACCAAGCCCACCGTATTGGTGACTAGAACTGCACACGAGTTGGTCTCCATGAGGACTATAGGAAAAATACATATATAACGTTACACGTTTGGTGAGTTCTCTAACCTATTAATATATTAATGTGATTAATATATTTATTTATTATGTTTATTGAAAAATGTATACGTTTCCGCTGCATTAGGCAATAGACACAATTGTACATGCATACACCCATGTGCCTAAGGTTCTTCGCCAAAATACCCGTCACAACATCTATAACAAATTCTATCTCCTTTTCTTGTGTCAAGCCAGGAAAATCATCCAGAAATACATCTGGAAAGTCACATACAGTAGGTATATCCTGAAGACTAGATCTATCTCTTTTTGAATCAACTACGTGTGCTAGATAAGTTTCACACCTTTTCCTTATTAATCTTCTAATAATAGTGGCTGAAATGACATTAGAGAGATAGTCTACCCTTTCTCCCACCATAGTTATCTCTTTACCATTGATGTGTGTTATAGTAGCTAAGTGCAGGTGCACGCTATCATATCAAGTAATATAGGATTTTAAGTTCAGATATCGATCCCACAGGGACTATGCAATTTAATTCTATAAATCAAGTATTAAAATTGTACCTACTTAGCTTTTATTTAGAAAATTACAATCTGAAATTTATTTAACTAATCTACTCTATCAATTAAACTGAACAAAAGTAACGAATAAAATTCACAAATAAAGATAATCTAGAGTTTTGACTCGTCCCCTAATATTTCATTGGACTCATTAACCACTTAGTTAATCCCTTAATACCAATTGATTGGCTTAGACACTAATCTCATCATAAGCCTCTGTCGATGGTCAAGTAACTATATTACGCATTCTAATAATTACCTATATATCTATGGTAATCAAATCACAATGTAATTCATTAAGCTCAAGTCTAAATTACACCATACATGCCACCTAGGTATATGTCTGTCATAGATGGAACTCATAGTTGTTACCCTATGCTTATGGATCAAACTATCATAGGCTAAACACATGAATCCCTCCGTCGAGTTCATCATGGTTCCTCAATCATTCAAAATATTGATCAAGTATAATGAAAGCATTAAAACATAAGATAGAATAAATCAATTGAATGTATCAAACTCATAAACTAAAAATTAACACAATCCAAATCCGTACTAGGTTCACATAGTCTAACCCTAGATTAACAATTTAGCCCATCACAAAATCAAAAGTATCAAACCAATTCATAAAGATCAAAGAATAAGAATATAATTATAAAGAAAGAGAAGAAAAACTAATCAAAGTGACTCCTTAATGTGCTTCTCCCTCAATCTTGACTTAAAGTTTGAATCTTGATCTTGAATTTGATTTCTTGGCTTTAATCTTTAATTTTGTATTGTGAATACTTTCTCTACGATTTTGCCTCTCCAAAGTCTATGTATTTGACCCCAAAAGAGTGTTTTTATTGGGATAGGAAACCTTAAGGGCGAGGAGCTTCAAATCCAAGTTGAAATAGGAGAGTTGAGAGGGGATTTTATATGTCACACGGGCGCTACAGTCCTGGGGGTGCGGTGCCAAGACCTGAAAAGATGACTTTGGAAAGCCTCGCCAGATGTCGTAGCGCTAGGTTGTGGGAGCCGCGGCGCTCAGACATGGGCGCTGCAGAGCTTAGCCCTGGTACTCCTTTCGTATTTTGAGCGTAATTTCTTTGTTTGACGTCCAATTCGCCTCCCATTTATTCCTATACATCATATTTTTCGTTATGTATCTATTTATGATAAAAAAACACAATTAAATAACCAAATATTTATCATTTGGAGCAAAATATAAAAGTTGGGTACAAATCATACTAGTACTTTTATGCCCCTATCAACCATTTACAGTCTAAAGAGTAATTCTTTTTAGACGACAATCAATTACAACTTGGTGCTGTGGCAACCAATCCATACCTAAAATCACATCAAAGTTCTGAAAAGGCTATTCTATTAAATTGCCTGAAAATGCATACCCCTGTATCTAGACTGGACATCCTCGATATACCCTATTCACGATCACACTGTGACTTAAAGGATTCCTAACTAATACCTCATGTTCAGTCATGTCAACCTGTATGTTTGTCTTCCTAGGGATGGCAGTACACATATATGAATGAGTGGACCCTAGATCTATCAATGCATGAGCTGAGGTGTCAAAGATAGAAACTGTACCCATGATAACATCACGTACTTCCTGCTTCTCTTGAGCCCTGATGGCATAAGTACGTGCTGGGGTCCGAGCATCCTATCTTCCCACTAGTGGAAGTATTTGTTTCTGACTGCTTTCTACTACATTTGTTTGGCTAGTCCTCCTGCCTTTCGTGGTAGTGGATCTCTCAGTCAGTGAAATAGAAATACCCTTATTTCTTGAAAAATGTTTTATAAAATGATTATATGATCCACATTTAATGCACTCTCCTGTCAACCTCCCGCATTCGCCTAAATGCTTTTTACCACAGTACTCATATATAGGGGATGGTTCTCTCGCTGTGCTCCCTGGGTTACTGGCCACAGAAGCTATCAGATGTCCTAACTTAACAGAGGATCCTTGTCCCTGCCTCAGCATGTATGGCTAGCCACTAGTCTGAGGTTCCTTAAATTTCTTACTTGATTGCTGTGATGCACTAAAATATCCTGGACCTTTTTTTAGCTGTCTCCTATCTTTCCTAGCTTGTTCCTCTTTCTTCACCCTTTCTACATTAAGCGCTACAGAAACTATTCTTTGAAATTCTTTAATTTGAAGCGTTGTAAAAATGTAACACCCCCATCACCCGCCTTTCATCGAGTCACAAGATCAAGGGATACTACGATAGCATCGAACACAAACAATAATAAACAATTATTCATATTTACCAAAAACACACTTAAATATTTTTTTCTTTTATGAAATAAACATTTATAGGGAAAAACTGGCAGAGTCTCCCCTAAAAATTGGACTTTACACTACCTATGACAAAAGAAAACACTCTCAATCTTATTTTCAATTCTCAAACAACTTCCCATTTTTCAAAAAATATCCATAACTTATATTGCAATTTAAATACATCAAACCTTCACTAAACTAATTCAAATCCAATATATTATAAAAAAAAAATCATATATCATTATAATTTTAAAGAAAACAGTTCTGAGGAAATATATATATACACATGCATACAATTAATATCCATAATATAATATACAACAATTTATAGTCAAAGAAAGTATTTACCAAATATAAATATATGTATATAGAAGATGTGAGTGACTCTGAGTTACTGCAAAAAGATTCACACTTCAGTTTTTAAGGACGACAACTCTACTACCCGCTCATGGCAAATCCAACGCGTTGAGCACAACGGCTTAGTGGGTGTGCACAAAAGTTGAAACAATATAATAATGTTTTATTACCTTTTTGCAAATAAACCTATATATAAACAATAACATTTTTAATAATAACCAATTTCGCCATATAACATAAAATAAATTGAAATTAATCAATTAATCAATTCATTAAACCAAAACATTATTCAATTTCTCATTTTAATTAATAATATATATATATAGACATATCATATTTATAATTTAATTAATCTATTTATAAAATATTTTAATAAATTACAATTAATCCTAGTAGGCGCCCAAAATAAACACTGACACGATACCATAGATTGACTAACGGGCTAACAGATATCAAATAATGATCCAGCATCAGCCACTCGGTGACTACCCATTGGATCCAGAACAGATAACATATCAGATACACAAAGTGGTGTCATCAGACAAGCAAATGACACTGTACTGCTATAACACCCTATTGGCATGCCCACTACAAATCCTCTCCTACCAATGTTCAGGTTTACTTAGCCGTCTCGGTAATATTATTAATACATTATATTCCTTTAAATTCATTCTAACACAAATTTATTATTATTATTATTAAAAATAAATTATTATCCAAATTCACATTTACTCATTTTTTCTGATTATTCATAATTAGACATAAATTTTTTTTCTATTATTACAAATAGGCATAAAATTTTCCAACTATTCACCTTTATGCCCAAATATTTTCAAAATTTTACACATGAGCCCAAATGTTTCAAACGTTTCCATATAGGTCCAGAATATTTAAAATACCAAAATAAGTTCCAAATGTTTTTTTTTAGATTTAACAATTAAGCTCTTTTTTTTTCCAATTTTCCACTTATAGGCCTTAATTTCTTCAAAAAGTCATTTATAAGTTCTAATTCCATAATAATTTACATAAAGTCCTAAAATTTGCAAATATTGACGTATTAGTCCAGATGTTTCCAGAATTCTCATACAAGTCCTATTTTTCTCAAAATTCATATTTATGCCTATTTTTTTTTAAATTTTGACCACCATTTAATATCCAATGTTCAAAAATATTTAATTCATTTAGAAACAATGTAATTATCAATTCAATGCTAAGTTCAACATACTCATCTATCATATTAATAAAATCACATAATTATACACTAAATTCCCTAAAGTAAAAATTTAAGTTCAATCTAAAGTGTACACCAACCTTATATGCTTAATTCCTCCACTTGTGACTCACTTCTTCTCCTTCTACTTCTCTCAACTATCCTTGGCCAAGATTTTACCTTAATTTTCCAAAATACACAACTAATGAATAAAATTTCAATTTACCAAATTAAATGCACAAATCCCTAATTCTACATGGCTATTTCATCTATTAACCCTTAAAACCCAAAATCCATATTCAATAGAATTTTTAGCATCAAATCGCCTTGAATAACACCTTCTAACTTAAAATTGATCCTTGAACTTGATGAAGAAAGGTTTAATTAAGGGTTTAGGGGCTTAATTTGTGAAAGAAAATTGGAATTTAGCTAGATTTTAAAGAAGAGCAATTGAAAAATTGATGAGAAAACCAAAAGGTGGGGGACGGCCAAGGTGTCTAATATGTCTAATTTTTTAATACTATTCCCCCTTTTATAGCCTTCATTTTTCTTTCCAAAAATATCTCAAACTAAACCCAAAATTATAAAAATGCCATTGGTTAGAAATGGTGGCATTTGATTGGTCCAAAAATTCCAAGAACTATTCATAACTAAACTAAATAAAAAAATCTAGTTCAAATCTAACTAATTCTAGTAAATTCCATTTAAATTGTTTGCAAAAACTCATTGGTCCAAATGTTGGAAAAGTCTTAATAGCATAGGTTTTAATTCCATGCAAAACACTTATACCATACTATACTTTTTCAACCAATAAAATTCTTCCATTTTTTTAACTAGTAAATTTAATCAAAATAAATACAATTTTGGGGTATTACATATAATCTAAAATAAATAAATAAAAAGCAAATGTAGAAGTATTGCTTGCCCCAAAAGTTAAATTTAACAATGTCTTCATGGTGGCAGTAAAATTGAAAAATTATAACACTTCATTAAAGTATGAGTGAAGCATCAGTCATCTACCACATCATTCACATCATCCTCAGTCTCCTCATCTGCCTCTATGGTCTCCTCATTATCCCCCTCTCGAGCAGTCAGAGTCGGGGTGGTGTTATAGGCTAGAGGTGCTGGTAGTGTGCTAGTATCCATGCTAAAGTGTTTAAGTGTGATCTAGAGTACCCAGTTTTAATTCCCACTACACGCATCATTGCTAGTGTGCTACGACTATTCTTTCTAAATGCGTTAGGTGCTTATTTGTCAATGCTAGTTGAGATGAAGATGATGTAGTTGGTAGTGTCTATCACCTAGGGCTACTAGAATTAGGCCTTGTTGTCCACTACTATCTTAAATTTGAGACATGGTAGTGTGGTCTAATGGATGCTCCAAATGCAAACAATTCTCTGTAAGGTCCCATTGAACTTTGGCTTAGGCACAAAGGGAACTAATTAAAGATAGGTAGTAGAAGCTCATCTTTGTGTTGTGAATACTGTGAAAGATGCTGTCTTTGATGACCTTATCGATGTTGATAGTTCTCCCTATAAGGATGGCAGATAGTAGAATGGTGGGTGCTTGTTTACCGAGCTGACATGAGTAACTGTATGAGGTGTATTACTAAGATAATTCCATACGTTGAACTCTTGGTGGATTAATCTAGTGAATAAAGAGACATGTTGGCTTCTAGACATCTTTTATTTTACCTCTAGTGTGCCGAGAAATCTGATGATTTCTTCATTGTTCAACTCTTTTACTAATTCATAGTAGTCATCTAATGTGATGCTCTGAAGGTTAAAGAACTGGTTGATGGTAGCATTTTTATCTTTACAATTAGCTCATCACTTTTACTTTCAGGTCTCTGTAGTCAAGAGTGTTGACGTAGAATTCTCGAACGACTGGTAAGACTACGACTTCTGAATGTGTACATAGCTTATGCCATCCCTATTAATTAATAATCCTTGTGATATTAGGGTGTAGACTGTCGGTAACACGAAAGCTCTCTTAAGAATTGTGGTTATCTTGTCCACAAATTTCATGTGGCATTCAAATTACGGATGGAGACTACTGATGTGCTGGGTTGCTTTGGGGCCATTGTTCAATATAATAGTACTTACAAAATATCTACACTCCTAATTTTATGAATATAATCACAACTCCAACTTTCTAATTCCAACAATTATAATCAATGAACAATCTCTTAATCTCATAAATGCATAATCTCAAATCAAAATTCAATAAAAATTCATCCATCAAGGTTTCAATATTGATCAATCAATCAATCGAACACAATAATTGAAATTCATCAATGAAATATGGATTCTAATACTTAGATGAGTGAAGAATGATGAATTTGTTACCTCAAATGTACAAAATTTTCCAAAATTAAAAATTAAGGCTCTTAGCGTTCTTGGTTGATTTTTCAAATTTTGGATCAAATTGTTGGCTTTTGTTAATTAATTTAGTGTTTTGAGTATTTTTTTTGCCTTGGTTTGATGGTTAATTTTCTTTGATTGGCGAGGGATTGGTTGATTAGGGTTTTAAAAGTGGAAAGCGAAGAATAAAGGTTTTGTTTTTTTTGAAAGAGGGGGGGGGTGTTGTTTTCTGAACTAGCGCCACGTTGCTGGCTTATAAGTGCTGCGGTGCTCAGAGTTGGAAAATTAGGCTAAGTTGCCTAGGCTTCAGTGTTACGGTGTTGAGTAGGGAGCGCTGCAGTGTTGAAGGTTTTGACTTTGGTGTCGGGGCGCTAGGGTATGAATTTAGGGTTCATGATTGATAAGGGCATTTTTATCATTTATTTTATCCTATTTTATTTTTATATTTTAATATTTCTATGGTAATAAAAGGCTATTTATGTGAAGTATTGTTTATTTATAGGATTTAGATTGAAAAAGATGAAAAACCGGAGCAAGGATGCAAAACAATAAAAACCAGGGACTAGAATGTAAAATATTCAAAACTGGCGATTTTCGCTCCAATGGTATGCCAAAATTTGTTCTAGTGCCAAGTCTAGCAATTGAATAGGTAAGATCAAAATAAGACTTAGCATAATTTCAAATTTTTGCCATTAGTGACAGGCTGGTGCCCTAGCGAAAATGTGTTGCCACTCTAGCGATGAAGGATTTTTGCCCCAACGATCACGTGATTCCTAAATCGAAAAGAATTAAGGATTTCAAGCTCAAATCAAGCCATATAAAAGGCCACTCATTCCTAGCCTTTAAAGAACACACAAGACACATTAAGAGACATACAACACAAGTCTTAGAGAGCAATTAGAGCACAAGTGAAGCAGTTATACAGAGAAATTCAACGCATTCTATGACAGCAAGAGTTTTTTAGGCCATTCAATCAAGAGCAATTCAACGTCTATATCTGTTTACTATTGTTGGTATCATATTTTCTTTATATTTTTTCTGCAATTCTGTTATAGCCATGAACTAATTTTCTTTCTAGGGTTAATACTTGAATTCAATATGTGTGCTTAATTGCCATATCTTTCGCATATTTGATAAACTTAATTCTTTGTTATTCAAATTATTTACTCTTAAATGCTTCATTATATCTAGCCAATATTATGATTGTGTTGTTAATACTTTGATAAACTTAGGAGAGGCATCATTGTATTTAGATCTAAATAATTTGATACAAGATTGTAGAGTAAATATTAATTATATATACAAGTTTTGAATTAGGATAGAAATATACCTAATTGGCATGTATGATCAACAAGACTTGTTGTTAATGAATCTTAGTTTATTATAAGTACCATAGGAATATAGGTATTTGGTAAATTAACATATACTTGCATAATATTGGGAGAGGCTTGTGAATACATTTATGTCTTGATCAATAACAAGAACTAAAGAATTTAAATACTTGAAGAATAATTATTAAAAAACGTATTGAGGAATAGTATTAATCATAAGTTCTCTCTATATTATTATTTTTCATATCTCTTGACATTATGTTATTACTTTATATTTTCCACATTCATTTTTAAATTTTAATTTTTTTGAATAATTACTAGAAAGATATAATTTTAGTACTTGTTAAAAAGAAGATATTATGCCTGTAGGTTCAATATCCGACTATTTTGTTCCATTATTACTTGTTCGATAGTGTATAGTTACACTTAATTTTATGATATAAGAAATATCATATTAAGATTTCTGCGCCATTGCTGAGGATAAGTATCTACTTTCTTTGTCAATATTAATACCAATTTTTCTAATTTTTACTTCAGATTTTATTTTCTTAATTTAGTTTTCTATTTACTTTCTTTGGAGGTATATGCAAAATTGTAAAGTGAAGACTTGATTACCTTTGATCTAGAAATTGAAAGAACTCTAAGAAGACTTAGAAGAGAATAAAATCAAGTCAACATTATGGAAGATTGAGTACCAAACGCACCTAATAGGTAAAGGCATATTTGTCATTTATTTTCTCATTTTTATCTTGATATTTTATTATTTTATGAGAATAAATGATTATTTATGTGCAATATTGGTTCTTTATAGGGACATGACACGAGCAAAAACCAGGTACTAAAATGCAAAATTTTTAAAATATGTACCTGTCGCCCCAGCGCTACAAGAATTTTTGCTTCAGTACTGAAGCATTGATCAAAATAAGAAAATAAAAAATAAGACATTGAAGTTGCTCATTCAGCGATGGTCCAGCACCCCAGTGTTATGTCTGCACTGCTCTAATAATATAGGCTTTAACATTACGCCCTAATGATAGCATGATAGTGCCCCAGTAATAGTGCGATTTTTGACCCGACAAGAATTGTGGTTTTCAAGCTCAAATCAATCCCTATGAAAGGCCACTCCTCCCTAGCCTTTAAAGAGAATACAAGAAGATACAAGACACTCAAGGGACTCACAACATAAGTCTAAGAGAGCAATTAGAGCATAATTAAAGTAACTATAGAGAGAAATTTAAAGTGCTCTTCAGCATCAAGAGTTTCTTAGGCTACATAATCAAGAGTAATTCAACATCTATATCAGTTGGCTATTGATTGCATCATGTTTTCTTCTTATTTTTTTTTCTGTTCTCTTATAGCCATGAAATAATTTTCTTTCTAGGGTTAATACTTAGACTTAATATGTGAGCTTAATTGCTATAAATTTTTAATATTTAATAAATTTAGTTCTTTGTTATTAAAATTACTTGTTTGGCCAATATATTAGGGCAAACAAGAGGAATATTATGATAAACTCAGAAGAAGAATCATTATATTTAGACCTAGGTAATTTGATGCATGATTGTAGAGTAATATTAATGTTGCATATGCTAGTTTTAAATTAGAATAAAAATATACCTAATTGGCATGTATGATCAATAAGATTTGCTCTTAATGAATTTTAATTTATTAAATACCATAAGAATATAGGTATTTAGTAAATTAATATATACTTGCATGACCTTAGGAGAGGCTTGTGAATACAGTAGTATCTTGATCAATAATAAATACTAAGGAAATTAAATATTAGAAGATTAATCATTAAAAAAATATATTAAGGGATAATATTAATCCTAGGTTTTCTCTATATTACTATCTTCCAAATCTCTTTACATTGTATCAATGCTTCTATATTTTATAAATTTATTTTTAAATTTTTAATTTTCTGAATAATTACTAGAAGAAAATAATTTTAGTACTTGACTAAAAAGAAGATATTATCCTTATGGGTTTGACATCTGACTCTTTTGTCCCTTTATTAATTGCATACGATAGTGTATACTTGCACTCAATTTTAAGATATAGAAATATTGCAACATAAACATAGAAGCAAGATTGCTAAGGGAATATGCTATCCCCTTAGTTAATGGAATCCACTCAAGCATTCAAAGGCCAGCTGTTCAAGCTTACAACTTCGAGATCTAGCTAAGTACCATTCAAATACTCAAAGATTCGGTGCAATTTAGTTGACTACCCAATGACGATCCAAACATGCACATAATCAACTTCTTGGAGATATGTGACACATTCAAGTACAAATGGGGTATCCAATAGTACAATCCTCTAAAATTAATTCTTTTTTCCTTGAGAGACAAAGCAAAGAGCTGGTTATTATCACTTCCATCTGGATCCATAGCTACATGCGATGATCTTGCTAAACAATTCCTCGCCAAATTCTTTTCACATGCTAAAACTACCAAAATGAGGAATAACATTATATCCTTTCTATAACTAGATGGAGAATCTCTATATAAGGCTTGGTAAAGATACAAGGACATGCAAAGAAAATGCCCTCACTATGAAGTCCCAAAGTGGATGCTTGTATAAACATTCTACAATGGGTTAGCCGGTCAATTCAGAACAATAGTAGATGCTGCAGCTAGAGGAGTACTCATGAATAAATCAACCGATAAAGCTTATGATCTACTAGATGAAATGGTGTCCAATGCCTAACAATAGTCCACTAAAAGAGCAACATCAAAAATAATTGTTGAACTATATGAAGTAGACAACTTGACAACATTATCTGCCCAAGTTAATCTTTTAACAAAATAATTAAGCACTTTGGGAGTTAATGCCATCAAGAGTCAACCAATAACTTGTGATTTCTATGGAGATAACCACAATAATGATTAATGCATGAAGATAACATAATATGTAGGGAATTTTAACCATAGCAACCCCAATTCAAATTTCTACAACCTTGAATAGAGATTCATCCCAATATTTCATAAAGCAACAATAATCAAGGTTAACTTTCCAAGACCATGAATTCTCCTAGGTTCCAAGCACAAAATCAACAAGAGAAAAAGCCAGACATAGAAGATATGTTCTTATAATACATGAAAATAATTGATGCATTTCTTTAAAGTCAAGCTACGTCATTTAGAGCCTTAGAGAATCAAGTAGGGCAACTGGCTGTAACAATGAACAAGTGACCCCAAGGAGCTCTATCAAGTGATGCCGAAGCCAATCCAAGAGAAAATATAGAGTAATGCCAAGCCGTCTCCTTAAGAAATGGTAAGATCTTACATGACAACACACCTCAACCATCACGTTTAGAGACTAAAGAGAAAGAAAATGAGGTACAACAAGATAACAAGCAACCATATAGACCATCTATACCTTTTCCTCAAAGGTTACAACAGCTAGCAAGTCCATAAAAGAGTGCAGAAATGCAAAAATGCAAAAATTGGTATTCAAGTTTAGCAATATTCTGAAGGGAAAAAAGTGAAAACACAACAAGAAATACTAATAGTAACCCGCAGAATCAGCCCATGTAGTCATGCACTCCTCCTCCATTGTTCCCTAAAGGCTACAAAAGAAGAAGCTGGACAAGCAATTTTTCAAACTTTTTGAAATCTTTAAAAAATTACATATTAATCTTTCTTTTGCAGATGCATTGGAGCAAATGCCGAGCTACGTGAAATTCATGAAAGACATCTTCTAAAAAAAAAAGTTAGATGACTTCGAGACTGTGGCACTAACAGAGGAGTGTAGTTCAATCCTTCCGAAAAAGCTACCTCCAAAGCTCAGAGATCTTGGGAGCTTCACTATACCATGCAAGATCAAGATTTACGACTTTGGAAAAACACTTTGTAATCTAAGTGTTTGGGTGTTTACGATTCTAAACCGTATTGTATGTGTACATGTGGTTTTTATTCATCACATAAAATTTATGTATATTTATAATTCATGTATCTCATTCACAAAAATATATATAACGAAAGCTAAAAATCTAATTTCCTAAAGCAATTAACACAATAAATTTTGTTATATTACAATAATGAACAAAATAAGTATTAATCACATTAATACCAAAATTGAGAATAGTCACCTCATAAGTCTTTGGTACAATTTAAGCTGGAGTACCACTTGAAATGAACCCGTTGGCAATTCTAGGACTCAACAGGGTCGACTTAAGTCGCTAGAATAGCAGCCTTATTTTTTCAGCACTGGTTTAACACTTAAATAATTTAGATTAACTCTTAATTTATAGTTAACACTTAACATATTTTAAAGCAATAAACTTAGCTTTGTATCATTCAATACTTGAATTATAAAAGCAAAAATTCAAAGCTTCCATGGCTAGCTTAATTGGAGAAGGAGATAAAATAGTGTTTTCAACAATTGAAAAAAATTTTCTTATTTGTCCAATTAATTTTGACTGGCCACACTTGTAAGTGTTATGTTAACATTTTAAAGAAAATAAATTTCATTTTCTTTTCACCAAAATTAATGGTCGACCACTTTATCACCATTAGCCATCTTAATGAATTTATTTTTAAATTCATTTATTAATTCTAATATTTCATTTCACATATTTATTAACATAACCATGGTCAACTATTAACCTAGGTTAGTTAATATACTTGGCCAACAGTTTTATATATAATAATATTTTATTAACCAAACGCAAGTTAACCCTTAACCTAGGTTAGGTTAGTAAAACTTGGCCACTAAGTATAATAAAATAGTATTAAATAAATATTAACTTAATCTTAGTTAACTTTTAACCTAGTTTAAGTTAAATATTATTTAATATATTTTAATAATTAAATATATTGATTATTTAATAATTAAATATATAAAATTACCCTTAAGCCCTTATTTGGTTACCAAGTAAACCCCCTAGTAGGTCCTACAATACTACATACTTGGGTAAACTTAACCGAAGGCTCACTATGCACCACGTGTAACTAATTAATTAGTCAACAATAATTGTTAACTAATTAATGTATTTAACTCTTAAGTATTGATACATGTGCATCTCGAGGGTTCATGAAACAAATAATCAGTACTGTTAGAATTTACTAGATTGAACCATTCAAACCAGGACGCTGCTCCAGTGCACAACGAGTACACTTCATATTGCGAGATTCTCTAAGTCCACATCCGATTTGTCAAATGAAACTATTCCATAAGTTCGTTGACAGGACTCGACTCGAGACCCTCTACTATAGATCCCAGCGGCCCTGCCGGGCACCCCGACGAAAGTTCCTCCGAACCTAACTGGGTATGTTGAGAAATTCCGCGAGGCAAACCCCTTTTCAATTCTTGTTATTACTTAGAAGGTCTAGTAAGATACATGAAAACGACATCTTAATTTTAAAAACAAACGGACAGAGTTTCCCCTGTTTTTCGATAAATCCATATAAAACCTGCAAAGAAATTTCACTTTTATTTCCAATACATCTCAATTCTACCAATTCGGACCTCCGGTCCTTTCCAAATCAAATCTAACACAACTCAATTATTTCGTTTGAATCACAAAATAAGCATAATCATAAAAAGTAAAAACGATCATCATAAACTGTAAATCTCTTCTTCTTGATTCAAAACATACTTACAAATATACATGCCTACTATTACTATGCATAAAGTAAAGAGTTCTATTTAGCACATTTACGTGTACAAAATATAATCTTCGGATTCGGCCCACTACTCAGCAACAGGAGAATCAGCAGCTTGCGTACCGAGACCTGCACCTGGGAAAAGGGGTTTAGAAAGCATAAAACACAAAACGTGTGAGCTAAAGGAGCTCAGTGAGTGTATATAAGATTTCAATTTCAAGAACATTATGCAAAGATAGTAAATTCTAAAGTACATGCAGAAATTATGGTTCTAAAACTGATCCGAAACTGTAAAACGGTTTCTAACATCATATGCTATTGAAATCTTGCTCAGCGGGTTTTATCTACATCTTTGGAAAACTATATTCAGAATTTGTATAACATAATAACTGCTGTGTGCATATAAATGCATAAATGCTATTGGTAAATCAAAAACTAGTAAAATTCTTGCTCGGCCATTTTCTTTCTAAACTGTACCAATGGTAACCTTAAATCTCTATACCCACGCAGCGACTCAACTAGCACCACACACGTGAGTAGGTCACGGGGCACCTCAACTAGCAGCACCCACAGTGACATCTCAAGACATCTCACTGGCTATGCAGCGGAATCCTACATCGCATGCATATAGCGAGACAATACCCCGTACACATAGAGCGACTCACATGACTCAACTTCCCGACATCCCGGAATTGGTGACACACCCCCAAGACCTGCCCATGTGCACGGGATATACCGGCTGGGTCTAATACAATCATCACCACTATAATCTGAGGGTACCAATGGCCTTAAAAATGAATGCATAAATTTTAAAACTGTTTCTCAAATTGAACATGTAACGGCATGTCTATGAATATATATCAAGATCATAAATCATGGTTATGCATCGAAAGCTCATAAAACATGCATATTCATTATGCGAAAACATAATAAACACAAAGTAAAAGAAATGGCAGATTTCCACTCACAACCGCTCCGCGCTCAATTTCGCTCCCGATTTCTGCTCCCGTTAACGCTCTCGGTTATCTTCACCTACGCGCCATAAATGCCATTTAGAATCAAATTGAATGCTAGAATCTCATTTAACTACTAAACGCCCTAATCGACATACAAAGCCCGGATGTAAACTACTTCCCGATTTTAGTTACGGAGCCATAATCGAAACTAACTCACCATCCGGCGCCCTGAAAATTATTGAACACCTTATAACTTGGTTGGACATAATTGCCCTTCACCTTTCCAACATGGACAATTATGTCTCATTTTCTTCATTTTTGGTTTTTCCATCAACCATATACATTCAATTCACAATATGCACCATTTACACACAACAATTCAATCAAAACACCACTCAATTCCTAATTCCCTAAAGTGGCAGAATTTCACCCTAGGTTCCAATGCATTCCTTTTCTCAATTTCTTGTTCCAATTACAACAAAATCATGCCAATTTCATTCTAAAGCCCTAATTACAACCAATTGAAATCTCTACAACAAAACCACCAAAAAACCCTAATTCTCACCTTGCCAATTTATTCAAATTGATGACTCCTTCAAGCTCCAAACTAGAATTCAACTCAATATAAGCGAAGAATACACATAAGAATGTCAATTGGAGCATTCTTGAAAGTTCACTTATCAAACTCATAAAACAATGTTTTTCTTACCTCTTTTTCTTGAATTTCCACTAATTAAGGCTTCAATTGAGCTTAAGGATTTATATGTAACCTTATTTTAGCTTGATTACACATGAAAAATCATGAAAAAAAAAACTTGGATAGTCACTGTAGCAGCACCCCCCTTTGAAGCTCGAATTGCTCTCTTTTTTTGGCTAAGTGTTGGTTTTGATCTCTCTTCAAATTTCTACACACTTCTAACATATATATAGTGCTCCCTCAATTAACCATTTTGCCCTTCAACTTACTTAAAGCTTCTAATTTGCCATTAGTTAAAAACTAATTATGTAATTAGTTCATTTGTAACTATCTAGTTAGAATAGTTCAAAGAACTAACTAGAACTTTTAACTTGGCAATCCATGAGATTTCTTCTAATTGGTCCATTCTCTAATATATGGATTATGTTTCTCAACAAAGACTTGTTCCATTCATAACCCTTAAATGGAAATTCATGTAGTAAATTAGGATTTCCTTTTCTAAGCCAATAGAGAAAAATTCCAAAAATATTTTAGGGTTGTCCGGCCCACCGATCGAGTGTAAAATTACCAAATTAGGTCAAATATCTTTGACGTGCACTATAAAGGGAATATTTCTAATAGGATTAAAATTGAGTAACCCTACGGTGTCTTATTTGCTCTATACCGAAATCTAAGCGCCAATACTACTAATAGGGGTTGGATATTACAATTTTACCCCTCTATAAAAAAATTTCGTCCTCGAAATTTTATATCATACCTGTCTCAAAGAGGTGAGGATGTTGCACTCGCATCTGATCTTCACATTCCCACGTGGCTTCTTCTACCCCATGGTTCATCCATAACACCTTAACTAAGGGAATGGTTTTGTTACGAAGGACTTGCTCTTTCTGGTCTAGGATTTGCACAGGCTTCTCTTTGTAGGTCAAGTTCTCGTTCAATTCTACCAATTGTTCCCTTAGGATGTGTGAAAGATTTGTTATATACTTGTGAAGTATAGAAACATGAAACACATCATGGATTCTAGCTAGATCTTCGGGTAACGTAGACGATATGCCACCTTTCCAACTCTTTCCAACTATCTCATACGGTCCAATATATCGGGGACTCAACTTTCCCGAATCTTAGTACTCCTTTCCATGGCGATATCTTCAGGAAGACCTTATCACCGATCTCAAACTCCAAGTCTCTTCTTCTGTTATCTGCATAACTTTTCTGTCTATCATTAGCTGTTTTCAATCTCTGCCTGATAAGTTAAATCTTTTTCGAAGTAATCTGAACAATTTCTGGGCCGATCAGCTTCCTTTCACCTACCTCAACCCAACAAACTGGAGTTCTACACTTTCTTCCGTACAATGCTTCATATGGTGCCATTCCGAAGCTAGTCTGGTAGCTATTATTGTAGGCGAACTCCATTAGCGGCAGATGAGTATCCCAACTTCCCTTAAACTCTATAACACACGCTCTAAGCATATCTTCAAGAGTCTGAATTGTCCGTTCCGACTGACCATCCGTCTGAGGATGAAAGGCCGTACTGAAACTCAATTTTGTACCTAGAGCTTTCTGTAAATTGGGCCAAAATTGAGAGGTGAACCGTGGATCCCTGTCTGACACAATGGATACGGGAACTCCATGGAGTCGTACCACCTCATCTACGTACAACTAGGCAAATTTATCTAAAGAACAACTGCTTCTAATGGGTAGCAAGTGGGCAGATTTCATCAGTCTATCAACAATCACCCATATTGCGTCATTGCCTCTCTAGTTACGCGGAAGTCCTACCACGAAGTCCATCATTATTTTTTCCCATTTCCACTCAGGAATTGAAAGAGGTTGCAACAGCTCTGCAGGTTTCTGATGCTCCGCTTTTACTTGTTGGCAAGTTAGGCATCTCGAGACAAATTCAGCTATATCTTTCTTTATGGCCTTCCACCAGCAGTGCTCTTTTAGGGTACGGTACATCTTTGTGCTCCCCGGATGCATGGCATACGCAGAAGAATGAGCTTCAAGTGAGCTATTGAACCGATAGGCTTTCTGCTGAGAGCATCTGCTACCACATTAGCTTTTCCTAGATGGTACTCCAAGGTGCACTCATAATCTTTAATAAGCTCCAGCCACCTTCTCTGCCTTATATTCAATTCTTTCTGAGTGAACAAGTACTGCAGGCTCTTATGATCCGTAAAAATCTTGCAAAGAACCCCATACAAATAATGCCTCCAAATTCTTAAAGCAAAAACTACTGCAGCTAGTTCTAGGTCATGTGTAGGATAATTCTGTTCATGCTTCTTTAATTGTCTGGAAGCATAGGCTATTACTTTCTCCTTCTGCATTAGCACACAACCTAGACCTTGCCTGGAAGCATCACAATATATGGTAAAACCGTCATTCCCCGATGAAAGTGTAAGCACAGGGGCCGAAGTCAACCTTTGCTTTAGCTCTTCGAAGCTCTGCTAGCATGCTTCCGACCATACAAACTTCTCTTCTTTCCGGGTTAACTTAATCAGAGGAGCGGCTATCCTTGAGAATCCCTCTACAAACTTCCTATAATATCTGGCCAAACCCAAGAAACTACGGATCTCCGTCACGTTCGTGGGCTGTCTCCAATTCACTGTTGCTTCGATCTTCTGGGGATCTACTGCTACCTCTTCTGCAGAGATTACATGCCCAAAAAATGCAACTCTATCTAGCCAAAATTGACAATTACTAAGTTTGGCATACAGCCGATGCTCCCTTAAGGTCTGCAAAACTATCCTCAAATGTTTTGTATGCTCTTTCTCACTGCTTGAATAAACCAGTATATCATCAATAAATACTATCACAAACTGATCTAAATAGGATCTAAAAACTCTATTCATAAGATCCATAAAAGCAGCTGGGGCATTAGTCAGCCTAAAAGGCATAATCAAAAATTCATAATGCCCATATCAGGTCCTAAAGGCCATCTTAGGAACATCTTCCTCCCGGATCTTCAGTTGATGATAGCCGGACCTCAGATCTATCTTGGAAAATGATCTGGATTCTTGCAGCTGATCAAACAAATCATCAATTCTCAGAAATGGATATTGATTACGCATCGTTACTTTATTCAGCTCCCGGTAATCAATGCACAATCTCATGCTTCCGTCTTTCTTCTTCACAAACAAAACCGGTGCATGTTGTGTGTTTTCTATAACACAAATTAGCGCAAGTGCACGTTGTCGCAACAAGTAATATATGATGAGAAAAGTGTCGATCCCACAGAGAATGATTTATCTTTTTTAGTTTAAGTACTGAAATGGTGTCTTTCTACTATTATCCAGAAAATGATTTAATGTATGAAATTAAACTACTCAAGTAAAAGAACAACTTAATTATGCTAAGTGATAAACTAAATTACCAACAAGTTAAATTCAATATGAGAAATCCTAGGATTACAAACTATCCCGCATTATGCAAATAAATTCAGCAGAATCTCTTTGATGTTTATTAGTTCTCAACTTGATATATTGACCAAAACACTTAACACATCACAAGCCTCTTTTGCAGGTCAAGTGAATCTATTCCATCCAATCAAATATCTATATGTCTATGATAAATAAATTGAACAAAATTCATTAAGCACAAGTTTTATGAGCCATACATGCCTTATGAGTATATGTCTATCTCATATGAAACTCAAGTGTACTACACTATGATCATGCATCAATATGCTTAAGACTAAATACCTAAATGCCTTTGTCAAGTTTATTTAAGCATTTCTAGATCAATTTAACCACTGGCCAAGTAATCAAATAGCATTAAGCACAAGCACAATGAATATATCAAAAGCTGAATTAATACCATAAAAGAGAGAACTAAAATCAATCACATAATGAGTTCAAGGATGTAATCCTAGATGAACGAAATTAGCTCATCATTAAACTACACAATCTTGAAGCTAATTCCATCAATACATGTAAACTAAACACCTTACAACAAGTAAAGAATCAAAGCAAAGAAGACATCCCTGTCAAATGCCTTTGTTGTTGAAGCTTGCTTCCCTCCTCTTTGATTTCTTCAAACTTAGAAGTTAGGTGTTTCTTTGTGTTTCCAGCTGCTGTCCCAGCTGGAGTCCTCTCTCAAAATGTAAGTTTTGTGCAAATATATAGGTAGAAGCACGGAATTAGGGCGCACTTGGGGCTGCTTTTGGCTTTCCTGATTTTCAGCAACCTGTCAGCATTTGCTGTCCAGGTCCCGGCGCCGCGGCGCTGCGATTTGGCGCTGCGGCGCTCACTTTCTGCAATCGGTGCCGCGGTGCTGAAATCCAGTGCTGCGGCGCTGCACTGTTGCTACAGTGCCTCCATTCGCATTTTTATCTCTAATGCTCCCATTTGCGTCCGCTTTCCGGTATTTTTGCTCCGATAATGCTTCAACCTATAAAACAACATTAATACGCATAAATAGCCCAATTATTGAGATAAATTGAACAAATATCAAGTTAGGAAGATAAAATAGTTTATACAATTACGCCTTATCAAATACCCCCAAACTTAAATACTTGCTCGTCCTCGAGTAAGAGAGCACACGACAAAACACCAAAAAATGACAACAAACAATAAAAAGATATAAAATATTGGGTTGGCAACCGATTAGTAATTTATCTCAAAAATTTCTCATGACTACTATTCTCAAGGAAATTCTAAACATCTTAACCGTTCAACATGTTAATCCAACACTTATTCATACCCACAAGTGACCTACTTGGTGTGTGTGTGAATAGCTAAAATCATTAGTAGCATACGCTCGGATTAGTTTATGCACATAAGATAATGAAATGGTCTCTATGAGAATTTTGCTTTTATTTAACACTCCATATGCTTGTTTTTCGCATCACTCTCCACTAATGTAGGCACACACATAATCAAGGATCAAATAGGACTTTAGTTAGCTTGTAATGCATGGCTAGGGTGAGGGTATGATAAAATGGATCGATTTTGGCTCAACTTACACCATAAACACACATTCCTCTTGAGGTTACTCAAACCCAACCATTGTTTTCCACCCAATTTCCCCCAAACTTATTTCTTTGATTCCCTAGCTATTTTGTTGCTCTTCTTTTCTTTTCATTTAAGCTAGGGGTATAGCAAACTCAATTTTTCTTTTTGTTTCTTTCTTTTTTCTTTGAATTTTTTTTTTTTTTTTTTATCAAATAAGTCACTATACCCCCAAACTTAAGCTTTTCATATTTGAACAAGCAACATTTATAACCAAACCCAAAGCTCTTCTTTAATTCACCCCTTCATTTATAAAAGTTCACACAACTCTTTAAAAGAAGTGCTATACTTATGGCGTGATGGGTACTATGAAGGATAATAAAAGTAAAGGCTAAGGTAATAATATAGTTAGCAAGGAAAAATGATAATTAGGCTCAACGGGGGTGACTACGGTCAAAATTATACATAGGTTAGCTTGAAAGGCTCAATCGGTCCAAAGATGGCCTAAAATCATATCCTTAATTATGTATGCCCTAGGATTTCGCCTTGAGTGATGCTTAAACAAGTTCTAGAGTGTTCTTGAGACCATATTTATTCTTGTAGTGCATAAAAGTCTTCTAAGTAAGCATAAAACTAAATAATTCTAACTATGTGCTCGAAATATCAAGTGGTCACAAAGTGAAGCTGAACTTGTCCTAGATTACCAAGTAAACAATCACAACATTCATTGTTTCCCAAAGAACATAGCATTTGAAATCATGTTTCTATTTCATATCATTGACTACTAATCATTCAACCAACCCACAATTGAACACTAAAATGAAAGAAAACAAACAAAACAAAAAACATTATGCAAAACAAACAACTAAAAACAGAATTAAAAACAAAACAAATAAATAAACACAACTAAAAACAGAACAAATGGGAAAGTGTTTCCCTATCCCCCAAACTTAGTATCCGACATGTCCTCATGGCAAAACAAAAAGAAACATAAGACAAAAAGCATAGAAATACTTCCCTGAAATAGATTCCAGGCTTTAGTCATCATTTGTTGCTGTTGCATCTTCGCTGACAAAGCCATGTTGCTCAAAACACTAATTTGCCAACTAAAGCCCCTCCACCAATCTCCTTAATTGTCACAAGTCCACACTCCAATCAAATTGGCTAAAACTTTCTACACTCATGGAATAACGAATTAAGTTTTCACAATTCCAACACAATTCCAATATAATGCCAACATAATTCCAATTCAATGCCAACATAATTCCAATTCAATGCCAACACAAATCCAACATAATTTCAATATAATTCCAACACAAATCCAACACAATTTCAACATAAACTCAACACAAATCCAACATAGTGCCAACATAAATCCAACATAATCTCAATATAATTCCAACATAAATCTCAATGCAAGAATTCAAGGTTAAACCCAAAGCTTTCATTTTACTACTCACAAATTAATCCAACAATTGCATAATGGAAGTAGAATAAAGAAAGAATCAATGTAAAATAAGAGATTAGAGACAAGATTGTTTACCTTGTGAGTTTAATCCACCGAAATTTGAGATTGGGGAAACTTTGTTAATTTGTTGTGGAAAATGCAATTTTGATGGAATTTGTGATGATGAAGTGTGTGAAATGATGTTTGGAGTGTGTTTTGATGTTATTTTTAAGCTGAAAATTTAATGGGTAAGGTGGGATTTGAGAGTGTGAATTGGGGTAGGTTGAGAGGGTTGAGAGAGTCTAGGGTTAGCAAGAGAGAGAGAGCATGAGAAAAGGGGGAAAATTTTGGGCAAATGCCCTTTTTGTTGCTATCCCCGCTGCAGCGCCGCGACGCTAGGAATCAGCGCCGCGGCGCTGGTGCCTGGGAAATTCCCAGGTACCAGCGCTGCAGCACTGGATTCCAGTGCTGCGGCGCTGAATCTCTGGAAGTGGCGCTGCGGCGCTCGTTCCTTGCCAAAAAAAAAAAAAAATTTTTTTTTTTTTTTAGAAACTGAAAATAATAAATGCCAATACTAATGCAACACATATTTACCTTGGCTTGCCTCCCAAACAGCGCCTGGTTTTTCGTCTCTGGCTAGACGTTATCCTTTTTGACTCAATGAGGATCAAACTGCATATCTGAGGCATCTCCCTTATGGAACTTAAGTCGATGTCTTCGGGTGTTAACATTCTTTTTCTTCGACTTCCACAACTCCATAAGAAAATCTTGAAGTGGCATCTCTGACCTTTTTGCTTTGAGCCTTCCCAGAAAGACTTTAATCTTAGACTGGAAGATTGAACTCCAATAGCCTATTTTTGCTGTTTTCTTTGTGAAAGTACTTTGCCTCTTCTTGGTTATCAATCTGTACCATGATGCCTTTTTATGACCTTGATGTTGAATGGCTTCTATCACTTTTAGCCTCTGAGGTAATTGTATTTCATCCGGAATTACCATGTCCATTTGGAAACAATGGGAATAATCCTTGGAAATCTGTAGATTAAGGTAACCCTTGACTGCATTTTCTAGAGAGTCTTGGCTATAATGGCTGTTGAATATCCTTTGAATATCTCTGTCAATTGTGCTGATGCAGTAACATTCATCTGCTTCTTTGGGAAATTCCATGGCTTTGAACACATCAAACGTCACCTCTTCATCTTGCACTCTCATAGTAAGTTCTCCTTTTTGGACATCAATCAAGGTTCTACCGGTAGCTAAGAAAGGTCTTCCCAAAATGATTGGAATTTCAAGATCCTCTTCCATATCCAACACAATGAAGTCGGCTGGGAATATAAATCTATCTACCTTAACTAACACATCTTCAATCACACCTTTAGGATATGTGAGTGAACGATCTGCAAGTTGTAAAGTGACACTCGTAGGCTTGGCTTCCCCCAATCCTAGCTGGTTGTAGATAGACAAAGGCATCAAATTTATGCTGGCCCCTAGATCACATAAAGCTTTACCAAAATACCGGTTTCCAATTGTGCATGGAATGGTAAAACTTCCTGGATCCTTGAGCTTTGGAGGCAATTTTTTCTGCAATATTGCACTGCATTCTTCTGTCAACGCTACAGTTTCATACTCGTCCAGCTTCTTTTTCCTTGAAAGAATGTCCTTCATGAATTTAACATAGCTAGGCATTTGCTCTAATGCATCTGCAAATGGTATGTTAATGTGCAGTTTCTTAAATATTTCCAGAAACTTTGTAAACTGCTTCTCTTTCTTTTGCTTCTGTAGTCGCTGAGGAAATGGTGGTGGTCTATAAGGCTGCACCTTCTCTTTCTGTATATCCTTTTCTTTTGCTGCACCATCTTCTTGTTTTTCATTCCCCTTTGCAGAATTTTCTGCACTTTCTGCATCTGCAGAATTTTCTGCATTTTCTGCATTTGCTGCATCTGCAGAATTTTCTGCATCTGCAGAATTTTCTGTATTTGCTGATGATTTAGGTCTTCCCACAATGTTTTGCAATTCTTTACCGCTTCTCAACATTACTGATTTGCATTGCTCTTTGTCACCTTTTGGATTAACTTCCGTGTTACTCGGTAATGACCCTTGAGGACGGTTGTTCATTGCAGAAGCTAATTGACCAACTTGGTTTTCTAAGGTGCGAAGAGATGCTGATTGGCTTTGCAAAAGTTGGTCAGTTTGCCTTATGTATTGAATTAACAATTCCTCAACACCAGGTTTCTTTTCTTGCTGAAATTGTTGCTGCTGCTGCTGCATTTGAAATCTGGGTGGACTCATGGATTTTGAGGATTGCCCTTGGTTATTATCATTCCAAGAAAAATTTGGATGATTCCTCCACCCTGGATTGTAAAAATTCGAGTTGGGATTATGCTGCTGCTGATTGTAACTCCCTAGATATTGTGCTGTCTCCATGCATAGACCATTTTGGTGATTATCTCCACAAAAATACAAGTTGGTGGTTGGCTTTTTACTGCATTGACTCCAAGTGTATCCATCTTCTTAGCCAACAAACTAACTTGTGCTGTCAAGGAAGTGAGTGCATCAATTTCATGCACACTAGCAACTTTTCTTGGATTCACTCTTTCTGATGGCCATTGGTAGCTGTTGAAGGCTATTTCTTCCAACAAGTCATATGCCACATCTGTGGACTTGCTGATTAACGCCCCTCCAGCTGCTGCATCTATAATCATTCTTAAATGTCCCACCAATCCATTATAAAATGTTTGCACCAACAACCATTTGGGAACTCCATGATGTGGACACTTTCTCAGCATATCCTTAAATCTCTCCCATGATTCATACAATGATTCTGACTCATGTTGTACAAAAGAGGTAATATCATTACGCATCTTTGCAGTTTTGGCCGGTGGGAAGAACTTGGCTAAGAACTTTTGTGCCAAATCATCCCATGTTGTTATTGAACCGGATGGTGATGATATTAACCAACTTTTTGCTTTGTCCCTCAAGGAGAATGGAAACAACCTGAGTCTTATGGCATCATCTGACACGCCATTATATTTGAATGTGTCACAAATTTCTAAGAAATTTGTGATATGCTCGTTGGGATCATCATTTGGGAAGCCGCTGAACTGCACTGATTCTTTAAGCATTCGAATAGTCCCCGGCTTGATTTCAAAATTATTAGCATTGATATTTGGCCTGCGAATGCTTGAGTGTATGCCATTCACCCAAGGAACTGCATAGTCTCTTAAGGCTCTTGGCTCTGCACAAACATTCTGGTTTTGCTCTTCCATGCTAGTCACTTGGTTCTGGTCTCGTCGTAATCTTCTTAGTGTCCTCTCAATTTTAGGATCAAAGTATGCTAGATCAACGTTCTTGGAACGTCTCATACACACCTGAAATTTCTACAAACAAAAACAGAAATCTGAATTAACAGGAGAAAAGACTTATATCAGTATTAAAATAAGAAAATATTTTCATTCCCCGGCAACGGCGCCAAAAACTTGTTGTGTGTTTTCTATAACACAAATTAGCGCAAGTGCACGTTGTCGCAACAAGTAATATATGATGAGAAAAGTGTCGATCGCACAGAGAATGATTTATCTTTTCTAGTTTAAGTACTGAAATGGTGTCTTTCTACTATTATCTAGAAAATGATTTAATGTATGAGATTAAACTACTCAAGTAAAAGAACAACTTAATTATGCTAAGTGATAAACTAAATTACCAACAAGTTAAATTCAATATGAGAAATCCTAGGATTACAAACTATCCCCCATTATGCAAATAAATTCAGCAGAATCTCTTTGATGTTTATTAGTTCTCAACTTGATATATTGACCAAAACACTTAACACATCACAAGCCTCTTTTGCAGGTCAAGTGAATCTATTCCATCCAATCAAATATCTATATGTCTATGATAAATAAATTGAACAAAATTCATTAAGCACAAGTTTTATGAGCCATACATGCCTTATGAGTATATGTCTATCTCATATGAAACTCAAGTGTACTACACTATGATCATGCATCAATATGCTTAAGACTAAATACCTAAATGCCTTTGTCAAGTTTATTTAAGCATTTCTAGATCAATTTAACCACTGGCCAAGTAATCAAATAGCATTAAGCACAAGCACAATGAATATATCAAAAGCTGAATTAATACCATAAAAGAGAGAACTAAAATCAATCACATAATGAGTTCAAGGATGTAATCCTAGATGAACGAAATTAGCTCATCATTAAACTACACAATCTTGAAGCTAATTCCATCAATACATGTAAACTAAACACCTTACAACAAGTAAAGAATCAAAGCAAAGAAGACATCCCTGTCAAATGCCTTTGTTGTTGAAGCTTGCTTCCCTCCTCTTTGATTTCTTCAAACTTAGAAGTTAGGTGTTTCTTTGTGTTTCCAGCTGCTGTCCCAGCTGGAGTCCTCTCTCAAAATGTAAGTTTTGTGCAAATATATAGGTAGAAGCACGGAATTAGGGCGCACTTGGGGCTGCTTTTGGCTTTCCTGATTTTCAGCAACCTGTCAGCATTTGCTGTCCAGGTCCCGGCGCCGCGGCGCTGCGATTTGGCGCTGCGGCGCTCACTTTCTGCAATCGGTGCCGCGGTGCTGAAATCCAGTGCTGCGGCGCTGCACTGTTGCTACAGTGCCTCCATTCGCATTTTTATCTCTAATGCTCCCATTTGCGTCCGTTTTCCGGTATTTTTGCTCCGATAATGCTTCAACCTATAAAACAACATTAATACGCATAAATAGCCCAATTATTGAGATAAATTGAACAAATATCAAGTTAGGAAGATAAAATAGTTTATACAATTACGCCTTATCAGTGCACCCCAAGGAGAAGTACTCGGTCTAATGAAACTCTTATTCATCAACTCTTCTAACTGAACCTTCAATTCTTTCAATTCTGAAGGAGCCATTCTGTAGGGTGCTTCAGAAATTGGTTGTGTCCCAGGGGCTACTTCTATTTTAAACTCTATCTCTCTATCCAGAGGCAATCCCGGAAGATCCTTGGGGAATACATTCGGAAACTCTCTCACCACCGAAATATTCTCCAATTTTGTTCCACCATCTCTTACGTCTATGGCATAGACTAAGTAACCCTAACATGACTTCCGAAGCATCTTTCTTGCCCTCATTACCAACACCATGCTGGCGGAAAGTGATTTCCGCACCCCACAGAAAATAACTTCCGTTCCGCTAGGGCTACATAATCTAACTTCTTTCCGAAAGTAATCCACTGAGGCCCGATATTTAGACAACCAATCCATCCCTAAAATCACATCAAACTCACTGATGGCCAATACAATCAAATCCGTCATAAACTATTGGCTTTCAATACTAATTTTACTACTCCTATACACCGTTTCTGCTATAATGGAGTCTCCGGTAGGAAGAGACACTACTACCACGCCATCTAATAACTGGGGCACTATACTAGCGTTTGCAGCAAACTCCACAAAAATAAAAGAATGGGTCGCTATAGGATCTATCAGTACATAAGCATTTCGATCAAAACCTGACATTGTACCTGTCACAACTTCTGGGGCCGTATCCGCCTCCTGTTGGGTCACCGCAAATACCCTACCCTGCGTATGTTGTTTCACTTGTGATCCACCGGATGATCCTCCTCGATCGGCGCCCCTACTAGGCTGGTTCGCGCCGTTCAATCTTCTGAATTAGGGACCTCCTCAAATCTGCCCTCAACCGCCACTGGTTTATCCCGAAGCTGGTGGTCTATCTTCTGGCTTGCTGCTAGCTCCATCATTTGGGCAATCTCTCATGTAGTGATCCTCTTGCCCACACTTATAACACCCGGTAGTCCCCTTCCTACAATCCCCCGGATGGGCTTTGCCACATTTATTACACACCGGGAAATTCTTTCAACTCTCCTTAGTGCTTCGGAATCCGGCGGATCGTTGCCAAACGGAAGCTTGGCTGGATTGAGCTCCTTGGCTTGGCTTTCGACTACTGGACCATGACGATCTCTCCTCTGTTCGGATGAATTTACTCGGTCCTCCTCGAGAACTACCTAACCAGCCTCTTTTCTGACCCTGCTATTTCGGTTTAGGGATGGCCGCCATGCTTCTTTCAACCCGTGTTGCAGCTTCCACCAATGCTCCATACTGAGTGTGGGCTGCCGATACTATGTACGCCCTGATTCATGGATTGAGACCCACTGCAAAACGGTTAGCCTTCTGCTCCTCATTATCTGCTATAAATGGAACGGCACGAAGGAGCTTTGAAAACTTCTTCTCGTACTCAGCCACCGAGAGGGAACCCTGTTCGAGCTTGAAGAATTCTTCTATCTTCGCATCTTTATAACTTTTAGGGTAGAACTTATTTAGAAATTCCTCTTTAAAAAGTGCCCAAGACACCCCATTGGCATTCCTCCTTTGCAAGGCCTTCCACCAATCTTTCGCTCCTTCTTTCAGTAGAAATGCGAAGTACACCACCATCTGCTCTTCCGTACATCCCATAACCTGAAAAATTTCTTCATTGTTCTCTAACCAAGATAGAGCTCTCTCAGGATCTCCGGTACCATCATAAGCCTTAGCGCCCAATTTCTTGGCGCGTTCAATGGACACTCCGGTCTCTCGCGGCTGTTGGATCGCCGCTGCTAGTATTTGGGTCATTTGAGCTATATTCATGTTTCCACCCTCTGGCTCAGCGAGTTGAGATGATTCAGGAGGGGTCTGAGGCGTAGGAACATTTACTGACTCATTTCCCTGCTCCTCTTCAGGTGCAAAAGCCTCAGCAGTTGCTCTCCTAGTACGTGGGCCTCCATGACAATGCATATTTTCTAAAATTTTAGTGATGCAAATGATTATTAATTGCAAAGAATTCAATTTACTAAACTTAGAAAAATATGCATGCAATTTCAAGAATTTCATTCTAAAAATGAACTTTTTAACTAAAACTTCAAAAACCGTGCTCTGATACCACTCTGACAGGACCCGACCCGAGACCCTCTACTATAGATTCCAGCGGCCCTGCCGGGCACCCCGACGAAAGTTCCTTCGAACCTAACTGGGTATGTTGAGGAATTCCGCGAGGCGAACCCCTTTTCAATTCTTGTTACTACTAAGAAGGTCTAGTAATATACATGAAAACGACATCTTAATTTTAAAAACAAACGGATAGAGTTTCCCCTGTTTTCGGTAAATCCATATAAAACCTGCTAAGAAATTTCACTTCTATTTCCAATACATCTCAATTCTACCAATTCGGACCTTCGGTCCTTTCCAAATCAAATCCAACACAACTCAATTATTTCGTTTGAATCACAAAATAAGCATAATCATAAAAAGTAAAAACAATCATCATAAACTGGAAATCTCTTCTTCTTGATTCAAAACATACTTACAAATATACATGCCTACAACTATTATGCATAAAGTAAAGAGTGTTATTAGCACATTTACATGTACAAAAATTATCTTTGGATTCGGCCCACTACTCAGCAATAGGAGAATCAGCAGCTTGCGTTCTGAGACCTGCATCTGGGGAAGGGGTTTAGAAAGTATAAAACACAACGTGTGAGCTAAAAGAGCTCAGTGAGTGTAAATAAGATTTCAATTACAAGAACATTAAGCAAAGATAGCAAATTCTAAAGTACATGCAGAAATTATGGTTCTAAAACTGATGCAAAACTGTAAAACGGTTTCTAACATCATATGCTATTGAAATCTTGCCGAGCAGGTTTTATCTACATATTTGGAAAACTATATTCAGAATCTGTATAACATAATAACTGCTATGTGCATATAAATGCATAAATGCTATCAATAAATCGAAAACTAGTAAATCCTCGCTCGGCCATTTTCTTTCTAAATTGTACCAATGGTAACCCTAAAGCTCTATACCCACACAGCGACTCAACTAGCACCGCATACGTGAGTAGGTCACGGGGCACCTCAACTAGCAGCACTCACAGTGACATCGAAAGACATCTCACTGGCTATGCAGCAGAATCCTACATCACATGCATATAGCGAGACAATACCCCGTACACATAGAGCGACTCACATGACTCAACTTCCCGACGTCCCAGAGTTAGTGACACACTCCCAAGACCTGCCCATGTGCACGGGATATACCGGCCGGGTCTAATACAATCATCACCACTATAATCTGAGGGTACCAATGGCCTTAAAAACGAATGCATAAATTTTAAAACTGTTTCTCAAACTGAACATGTAACGACATGTCTATGAATGTATATCAAGATCATAAATTATGGTTATGCATCGAAAGCTCATAAAACATGCATATTCATTATGCGAAAACATAATAAACACAAAGTAAAAGAAATGGCAGATTTCCACTCACAACCGCTCCGCGCTCAATTTCGCTCCCGATTTCTGCTCCCGTTAATGCTCTCGGTTATCTTCACCTACGCGCCATAATGCCATTTAGAACCAAATCGAATGCTAGAATCTCATTTAACTACTAAACGCCCTAATCGACATACAAAGCCCGGATGTAAACTACTTCCCGATTTTAGTTACAGAGCCATAATCGAAACTAACTCACCATCCGGCGCCCTGAAATTTATTGAACACCTTATAACTTGGTTGGACATAATTGCCCTTCACCTTTCCAACATGGACAATTATGTCCCATTTTCTTCATTTTTGGTTTTTCCATCAACCATATACATTCAATTCACAATATGCACCATTTACACACAACAATTCAATCAAAACACCACTCAATTCCTAACTTCCCTAAAGTGGCAGAATTTCACCCTAGGTTCCAACACATTCCTTTTCTCAATTTCTTGTTCCAATTACAACAAAATCATGCCAATTTCATTCTAAAGCCCTAATTACAACTAATTGAAATCTCTACAACAAAATCACCAAAAAACCCTAATTCTCACCTTGTCAATTTCTTCAAATTGATGACTCCTTCAAGCTCCAAACTAGAATTCAACTCAATCTAAGCCAAGAATACACATAAGAATGTCAATTGGAGCATTCTTGAAAGTTCACTTATCAAACTCATAAAACAATGCTTTTCTTACCTCTTTTTCTTGAATTTCCACTAATTAAGGCTTCAATTGAGCTTAAGGATTTATATGTAACCTTATTTTAGCTTGATTACACATGAAAAATCATGAAAAAAAACTTGGATAGTCACTGTAGCAGCACCCCCCTTTGAAGCTCGAATTGCTCTCTTTTTTTTGGCTAAGTGTTGGTTTTGATCTCTCTTCAAATTTCTACACACTTCTAACATATATATAGTGCTCCCTCAATTGAACTTTTTGCCCTTCAACTTACTCATAATTACTAATTTGCCATTAATTGAAAACTAATTATGTAATTGGTTCATTTGTAACTATCTAGTTAGAATAGTTCAAAGAACTAACTAGAACTTCCAACTTGGCAATCCATGAGATTTCTTCTAATTGGTCCATTCTCTAATATATGGATTATGTTTCTCAACAAAGGCTTGTTCCATTCATAACTCGTAAATGGAAATTCATGTAGTAAATTAGGTTTTCCTTTTCTAAGCCAATAGAGAAAAATTCCAAAAATATTCTAGGGTCGTCCGGCGCACCGATCGAGTGTGAAATTACTAAATTCGGTCTAATATCTCTCACGTGAACTATAAAGGGAATATTTCTAATGGGATTAAAATCGAGTGTCTAATATCTCTCACGTGTCTTATTTGCTCTATACCGAAATCTAGGCGCCAATACTACTAATAGGGATTGGATATTACACTCACGCTGCAACAATATTGGCATTTGTAAACCTAACAGGTAGACAACTCTTATCAATTGCATCTCATGCAACTCTTACAACTAATCCTAAATACACTTTATCCTAATGCTATAGCAATATTGGGTAAGTGTAGTCTAGATTAACTTGTCAATAATCAAATATATGTTACTAATGCTACCTTTACGCTATAGCAATATTGGGCAATACGTTTGCATATATTTGCCTCATCTAACGTTTAACTAGTATAGTCTAAGTCACACTGACCAAATCCCTCAAGCTGAAGCAATATTAGGAAAGACCGTAGTGACCCGTCTAACACTGTATTGACAAGACAGACCTTGTAAAACATTATCTTATAATGATATAATCTTATTAAGATAGATTTTTGAATACTGGGTCTCATTCATGAGGAGGTGATTTTCAATCAGTCATTTATTTATGTGCAAACACAATAACCCCTACCAGTAGGGCTCCTATTGTGGTTACCAGCACAAGAAAAAAAAAAGATCATGTTTTATAATGCAGACTAATAAATCTTATTAATGCATCTCATAAGCCACATATGCATAAATTAATTTTAAGTAATTTAAATAATTTTTGGAATGAACAGTGTCAGCACTACAACGCCAACTCTGGTGCCGCAGCGTGATACTGTTTACTCTAGAAATTAAGTGATGCTAGGGCCTAGAAGCACTAGCACTATACCACTAGCTTACCAGCACTGCAGTGGTAGATGACAGAACCCCTAGAGCCGTGGTGCTAAGCCTCGAGTGCTATAGCGCTGGGGCATAGAAACCCTAGGGCCGTGGTGATCATCATCCAGCAGTGTAGTGCCAGAATCAAAGCCGTAACATTATGGTGTTTTCCACCTTGGTATACCCATTTCAACACTTGAAATGCACAATTTTAACACTATGACTTCACCAACAACATATCCAAATCACCCAATCAACACCACATAACACTTTGATATCATTTTTGGTATAGTGTTTATAATTCCAAACCGCATTAGGTGTATGTATGTCGTTTGTGTTCATCACATAAAAATCATGTATATGTATAAGTCATGCATATCATACACAAATATATACGTATCGAAAACTGGAAATCTAATTTCCTAAAGCAATAAACACGATAAATATTTTTCTATTACAATAATGAACAAAAATAAGCATCAATCACATTAATACTAAAATTGAGAATAGTCATCTCACAAGCCTTTGGTAAAATTTAAGCTAGAGTATGATAAGCGTAAATTATATCTATTATTTTCACTCCCTTTACTTGTTAATGGCTCATTTTCATAAGAATATTTGGATTTTTATATGTTTTATTATTAGTCTAAAGGTTTTGAGTCAATGGAGCAATTAGAGATAAAAATCTAAGAAAAACAAGGTAAAACATAAAATGCTACAGTTATAACACTATAGTACTGTGTGAACAGTAATTTGGCAACAGTATTTCGTTGAAGCGGTGAACAGTATTTTGCCCCGGCAAAAATTCCAATGCCTTAGCGCCTAAGACATCTTGCTGTAGCACCAAGTGAATAGTGTTATGAATAGTCCTATAAACAGTACCCCCCGATACTATAATACATTCGGCCTAGCGATGAATAATGTTTGCTGTAGCGGTGAACAATGCAATTTTTCCTAAACTTAAAAGAAATACAACTCCAAGACTCCAATCAATCCCTATATAAAGGACATTTATTTTAAACCTCATGGAGTACATAACTTAGGGCTCTTAAAGCCACAACACATTGAAGAAAAGTAATTTTTAGAGCGAGAAATAAGGGGAATTCAAGAAAGCAAGAGATTATTTGATGAATCTTTAGCGTATCAACCAACAATGAATTGACGTCTATATTGGTTTGCTTTTGGTTGTATCATGTTTATTTTATTTTTTAGTCTTAATTATCTTATTACCATGAGCTAAATTTATTTTTTAGGGTTATTACTTGAACTCAATATATGATTTTAATTGTTGTATCTTTTTAATATTTATTTGAACTCAATTCTTCATTATTCAAATTACTTGTTCTTAATGCTTCATTATATCTGATCAATATTATGATTGATTTGGTAATACTTTGATAAACGCAGAAGATCTGATCAATATTATGATTTATTTTGCTTCGGCGCTACAGCGAAACTGGGAGTTCAAAGATAAATAAGGATATGTTGACTTAAGTTTGCACCATCCCTCAACAATTACTTTATACTCACTCTCTTCTCAGTCTTTTAAAAGTTGTAATGGCTCCCAAGAAATAGTGCACCACAATAGTAGCAATACAACATATAACGCCACGTATTTCACATCAACAAAGACATAAGCCAGATATACTAGCGTGGTCTTAAAAAAAGAATTTATTGGGAGAGGGGTTTTGACTTGGAGAACCTCAATATGCCAAATATTGGGGTGATGATCCAAGAACTACATTAAGAGCAATTTTTCATACAGCTCGACTACAACATCATCCCCGTAGTGCATGAATTTTACGCCAATGCCAGTGAGCTAGATAATTATGGGAGAGTATTTGTTTGAGGCAAGAAAGTAACATTTGATCCTACGACTACCAACACCTACTATGGACTACCAGTATAGATAGAATATAATATGACAGAGCTTAGAAATCATCAAAATTATGAAGAGATCATCAACACTTTGTGTACACCTGGTACACAATAGAATGTCTTCAATGATGTTTCAATCACATCCCTGTCTCGCCATATGCACTTAGAGGTAAAGGTAGGCTACAACTTTCTTGCTTCTTAACTGATGTCGATCTCTCACACCAGTGATATCACTAAACTACGATCCATCTACCTTTTTGCCATCATGACACACCATCCCATTGACATTGGGAATGTGATACATGCAGAGATTATGGCTTATGCTTATCTCACAAAATGTCTATTCTTCCCTTCTTTGATCACGACTTTGTGTTCACAAGCCGTAGTTACTTGGGATCTAAAGGAGGAGAGACATGCTCTAGCAACCGCTATTTCTACACTTACTATTTAAAGGATAATCATTGCCAACCTACCACTTGCTAAGGCACCTCAGCCTGCTGCTATTGCTACTACGACTACTCGACCTCTATCCGTCTATGTTCGACTAGCCCAGATTGAGTCTTGTTTGGATAACAAAGAGTTTGCTGCCAATTACTTCTAAAGGTATATAATGCAGTGGACTCAAGTAACTGTAGCTTCTTTTAGGATTGATCTTTTAACTCTTTCACAACTGCTAATGATTCCTTTACCACCAACATCCCCTAACATCAATTTATAAGACCTCCTATTTGATTTGCTAGACTTAGATAACTGATCATTATGGCTTCAAAGGAAAGTGTCTTTATTTTTCCTTTATATGGGACCATATTTTATTTTAAGTTTGGAGAATGGGGGATACTTCGCTTTTATTTTGCTTTTATGTTATCTTTGTTTTATTTTATTTGTGTTTTATTGTAATATCCAATCCCTATTAGTAGTATTGGCGCCTAGATTTCGGTATAGAGCAAATAAGACACCGTAGGGTTACTCAATTTTAACCCTATTAGAAATATTCCCTTTATAGTGCACGTGAGAGATATTATACCTAATTTGGTAATTTCACACTCGATCGGTGCGCCGGCTGACCCTATAATATTTTTGGAATTTTTCTCTATTGGCTTAGAAAAGGAAATCCTAATTTACTACATGAATTTCTATTTAAGGGTTATGAATGGAACAAGCCTTTGTTGAGAAACATAATCCATATATTAGAGAATGGACCAATTAGAAGAAATCTCATGAATTGCTAAGTTGGAAGTTCTAGTTAGTTCTTTGAACTATTCCAACTAGATAGTTACAAATGAACTAATTACATAATTAGTTTTCAACTAATGGCAAATTAGTAATTTTGAGAAAGTTGAAGGGCAAAATGGTAAATTGAGGGAGGACTATAAATATGTTGGAACTGTGTAGAATTTTGAAGAAGATCAAAAGCAAACACTTAGAACAAAAGAGAGAAAATTCGAGCTTGGAAAGGGGGGCTGCTACAGTGACCTTTCAAGTTTTGTTTTCATGATTTTTCATGGGTAATCAAGCCAAAATAAAGTTACAAACCAATCCCTAAGCTCAATTGAAGTCTCTATTAGTGGAAATTCAAGACAAAAAGGTAAGAAAAGCATCTTTTATGAGTTTGATAAGTGAGATTTCAAGAATGCTTTAATCGATGTTCTTATGCGTATTTTTGGCTTAGATTGAGTTGAATTCTAGTGTGGAGCTTGAAGGAGTCATCAGTTTGAAGAAATTGGCAAGGTGAGAATTAGGGTTTTTGGTGATTTTGTTGTAGAGATTTCAATTGGTTGTAATTAGGGCTTTAGAATGAAATTGGCATGATTTTGTTGTAATTGGAACAAGAAATTGAGAAAAGGAATGTGTTGGGACCTAGGGTGAAATTCTTCCACTTTAGGATAGTTAGGAATTGGGTGGTGTTTTGATTGAATTATTGTGTGTAAATGGTGCATATTGTGAATTGAATGTATATGGTTGATGGAAAAACCAAAAATGAAGAAAATGGGACATAATTGTCCATGTTGGAAAGGTGAAGGGCAATTATGTCCAACCAAGTTATAAGGTGTTCAATAATTTTCAGGGCGCCGGATGGTGAGTTAGTTTCGATTATGGATCCGTAACTAAAATCGGGTAGTATGCATCCGGGCTTTGTATGCCGATTAGGGCATTTAGTAGTTAAATGAGATTCTAGCATTCGATTTAGTTCTAAATGTCATTTGTGGCGCGTAGGTGAAGATAACCGAAAGCGTTAACGGGAGCAGAAATCGGGAGCGAAATTGAGCGCGGAGCGGTAGTGAGTGGAAATCTGCCATTTCTTTTACTTTTCGGTTATTATGTTTTCGCACAATGACTATGTATGTTTTATGAGCTTTCGATACATAAACATGATTTATGATCTTGATATATTCATAGACATGCTTTTACATGATCGATTTGCGAAACAGTTTTAAAATTTATGCATTCGTTTTTAAGGCCATTGGTACCCTCAGATTATAGTGATGATGATTGTATTAGACCCGGCCGGTATATCCCGTGCACATGGGCAGGTCTTGGGGGTGTGTCACTGATAAGGGCAAATTTGTCATATATTTTCTCATGTTTTTATTATTGATATTTTATGATTTTATGAGAATAGATGGCTATTTATGTGCATTATTGTTATTTATAGGGACTTGAACGAAATTTAACAGGGACTAAAATGCAAAGTTTCCAAAATTTGAGTCCAGCGCCCCCTTGCCATAAGAATATCGCCCCAGCGCTAGAATAGTGATCGAAATAAGAAATACGATCTGTTCAAGTCGCATCTAGTGCTCCAGCGCCATACAGTCACCGCCCCAGCGATGCTACATCGCCTCAGCGCTATCAACATACCGCGCCAGCGTTTAAGCCGTTTTCATGCAACGCCCCAACGCTAAGATCCCACCGCTCCAGCGGTAATAGGCTTTTTCACGCGTCGCTCCAGCGACAACTGCATAGCGCGCCAGTGGTAGTGCGAGTCCTAGTCCGAGGAGAATTGAGATTTTCAAGCTCATATCAATCCCTATAAAAAGCCACTCGTTCCCAGCCTTCAAAAAAGAATCCAAGACGACCCAAGAGCACTAAGAATATAGAGCACGAGTCTTGGAGAGCAATAGGAGCTTAATTGAAGCAACTTTAGAGAGAGATACAAGACATTCTTCGGCATCAAGAGTTCCTAGGCAGCGCAATTAAGAGTAATTCGACGTCTATATCAATTTGCTAATAATTGTATCATGATTTATAATTATTTTTACTGCTGTTCTCTTGTAGCCATGAGCTAATTTATTTTCTAGGGTTAATATTTGAACTCAATATGTGCGCTTAAATTGCTATATCTTTTAGTATTTAATAAACTTAGTCCTTTATTATTTAAATTATTTGTGTTTAATGCTTCAATATATCTGGCCAATATATGGTGAATGAATTGGTAATATTTTGATAAACTTGGAAGAGGAATCAATATATTTAGACCTAGGTAATTTGATGCATGATTGTAGAGTAACATTCAATGTTGCATATGCAAGTTTCAATTTAGGATAGGAATATACCTAATTGGCATGTATGATCAATAAGACCTAATCTTAATTTATTACAAGTACCATAGGAATATAGGTATTTGGTAAACTAAGATATACTTGCATGACCTTGGAAGAGGCTTGTAAATACATTAGTGTATTGATCAATAATAAAGACTAAGTGAGTTAAATATTAGAGGATTAATTATTAGAAACATATTGAGGGATAATATTAATCCTAGGTTTTCTCTACATTGCTATCTTCCTATTCTCTTTGCATTGTGTTTTTACTTTTATATTTTCTACATTCATTCTTAGGTTTTTATTTATCTGAATAATTATTAAGAAGATATAATTTTAGTAATTGGTTAAAAAGAAAAAAAATTATCCCTGTGGGTTCGACATCCGACTAATTAATCTCTTTATTACTTGCATACGATAGTGTATACTTGCACTTAATTTATGATATAGAAATATCGCATCAGTCACTAACTCTGGGAAGTTGGGATGTCGAGTCATGTGAGTCGCTCTATGTGTACGGGATATTGTCTCGCTATATGCATGCAATATAGGATTCTACTGCATAGCCAGTGAGATGTCTTGAGATGTCATTGTGAGTGCTGCTATTTGAGGTGCCCCGTGGCCTACTCATGTATGCGGTGCTAGTTGAGTCGCTGCATTGGTATAGAGCTTTAAGGTTACCATTGGTACAGTTTAGAAAGAAAATGGCCGAGCGAGGATTTTACTAGTTTTTGATTTACCGATAGCATTTATGCATTTATATGCACATAGCAGTTATTATGTTATACAGATTCTGGATATAGTTTTCCAAAGATGTAGATAAAACCCGTGCGGCAAGATTTCATTAGCATATGATATTAGAAACCGTTTTACAGTTTTACATCCATTTTAGAAGCATAATTTCTGCATGTACTTTAGAAATTGCTATCTTTGTATAATGTTCTTGTAATTGAAATCTCATTTACACTCACTGAGCTCTTTTAGCTCACTTGTTTTATGTTTTATATTTTTAAATCCCTTTCCCAGGTGCAGGTTTCGGTACGCAAGCTGCTGATTCTTCTGTTGCCGAGTAGTGGGCCGAATCCGAAGATTATATTTTGTACACGTAAATGTGCTAAATAGCACTCTTTACTTTATGCATAGTAATAGTAGGCATGTATATTTGTATGTATGTTTCGAACCAACAAGAACATATTTCGAGATTTTGATTATCATCTTTACTTTTCATGAGTATGCTCATTTTGTGATTTAAATGAAACTTTTGAGTTGTGTTGGAGTTGATTTGGAAAGGACCAGAGGTCCGAATTGGTAGTATTGAGATGTGTTGGAATTAGAAGTGAAATTTCTTTGCAGGTTTATATGGATTTTTTGAAAAACAGGGGAAACTCTGTCCGTTTGTTTTTAAAATTAAGATGTTGTTTTCATGTATAGTACTAGACCTTCTTAGTAGTAACAAGAATTGAAAAGGGGTTCGCCTCGCGGAATTTCTCAACATACCCAGTTAGGTTCGGAGGAACGTTCATCGAGGTGCCCGGCAGAGCCGCTGGGATCTATAGTAGAGGGTCTCGGGTCGGGTCCTATCATTTATGTTTTTTGTTAAGACTCTATTTAAAGAAGAAAAAGCAAAAAGAGTAATAAAATCATTATTGTTAGATATTATGTGTACTTTATTGTGATTCTTCTTTCTTATGTGTTGTGTTTTTTTCTATTTCTATTAGGTTGTTAAGATGATCGTTAATCTATGATAAAAAATAGAATACATAGCTACATTTATTTCCACAAATTCCAAGGATATGAAAGATACTAGAGATAATGTTTGTAATCAAAGTTTGGAAACAAGTTCAACCTTATTTATAATCACCATGTTTTAGCACTTTATAAGTATAGTTATAACTATTACTTAAAGATACTTATGCTTTAGGGAGTACACCACAGTCTTGAGGATCAACACTCTAAAACTTGTCTTTGATAATTGCTTGAGGCAAAATCCTAAGAAACACATGAATAAGGAAATGACATTAGGCCATGTTTGGACCGATTAAGCATTCTAGCCTTTTTTAATTGTAGATTTATCCATAGTTATCCTTTTTGAGCCTAATTACCCTTTTTTTTTTATTTAACCACATTACAAGCCCAAAACGTAAAGTTTATTTATCCAGAAATTCACTCATAACACCATAAACCTTGAGTTTACTGAGAAATACTCTTGAAAAGAAAGAGGTTATGGTTGTATAGGGTACTACAAGAAAATAGGTTTAAGTGGTATTTGTCAATCTAAGTTTAGAGGTATTTAAAAAACCATCTTTAAAATACCTCGAGCTTAAGAAAAAGAAGAAATTCTTTAAAAAATAGTGGTTGAAAAGAATAATGGGAAATACAATAAGTTGGGGGAAAGAGATAATACAAGGAAAAGAATGTTAAGTGGTTTCTGGGTAAAGTCTAAGTGTTCATAATGTAACTTAAATCAAATTGTTTATCCTTTTATCCTACCTTGACCCTAGTCATGCCTTACAAGCTGAGTAAAGTCCTAAATAGATCAATAGACATGTGATTTTCTATATTAATAGAGAGTAGTAGTAAAGACAATCCTATGGAAATGTAATTATACAAATGAAAATGCCGAGACATCATTTTTTCTGTACAAACTTAAGTATAAAGTAAATCAAGATATAATTTTAGCTATTTCTTGCTACTTGCACACACACATGGTGATTATTTTTTAGGAAAAATGAGGGGCTAATAAAGATAATTAGAATTGTTAATAGTTATTTATTTTCCTTATGATTTATGTTATTTTAACAGCCTTTGAGACAATTATTTTATTCATCTAACTGACCTAGCATGTTATGTTTTTCTTTTTGAGTCTTTATTTAATATTGAGTCAAGTGAACCCTCTTTATTCTTTTCTCTAAGTATTCTTTATTGCTTGAAGACAAGCAAGTGTTTAAGTTTGGAGAAATTTGATAAGGGTATATTTATCATTTATTTTATCCTGTTTCATTTTGATATTTTAATATTTTTATGAGAATAAATGACTATTTATGTGTATTATTGTTTATTTATAGGGTTTGGACAAAAAAATATAAAAAAACTAGAGTAAGGATTCAAAACAGCAAAAATCGGGGACTAAAATACAAAATATTCAAAACTTGTGATTTTTACGCTAGTGGTATGCCAATTTTTGCCCCAGCGATAAGTCTAGCAATTGAATAGGAAAGATCAAAATATAACCTAGAACAGTCACAAATTTTTCCCCAACTACCAATTATCACCCTAACGATAGGTCGGCGCCCCAAGAAAAATGTGTTGCTGCTCTAGCGATTACAGCATATAGGCGTAGCACCTCAGCGATGAAGGATTTTTACCCCAACGATTATGTGATTCCTGAACCGACAAGAATTGAGGATTTTAAGATCAAATCAAGCTCTATAAAAGGCCACTTGTTCTTAGCCTTTAGAGAACACACAAGACACTTAAGAGACACACAACACAAGTCTTAGAGAGCAATTAAAGCACAAGTGAAGCAATTATGGAGAGAGAATTCAAGGTATTTTACGATAGCAAGAGTTTCTTAGGCAATTAAATCAAGAGCAATTCAATGTCTATATCGGTTTGCTATTGGTTGTATCGTGTTTTCTTTATATCTTTTCCATAATTTTCGTGTAGCCATAAACTAATTTGCTTTCTAGGGTTAATACTTCAACTTAATATTTGTGTTTAATTGCCATACCTTTCTAATATTTGATAAACTTAGTTTATTATTATTTAAATTATTTGCTCTTAATGCTTCATTATATCTGGCCAATATTGTGATTGTTTTGGTAATGCTTTGATAAACTCGAAAAAGGCATCATTGTATTGAGTCTTAAATAATTTGATACATGATTGTAGAGTAACATATTAAGTTACATATCCAAGTTTCAAATTAGGATAGAAATATACCTAATTGGCATGTATGATCAATAAGACTAATTCTTAATGAATCTTAGTTTATTACAAGTATCAGAGAAATATAAGTATTTGGTAAATTAAGATATACGTGCATGACCTTAAAAGAGGCTTGTGCATACATTTGTGTCTTGATCAATAACAAAAACTAAAGAATTTAAATATTAGAAGATCAATTATTAGAAAGCGTATTGAGGGATAATATTAATTCTAATTTCTCTCTATATTGTTATTTTCAATATCTCTTGACATTGTGTTATTGCTTTATAATTTCAATATTCATTCTTAAATTTTGATTTTTATAAATAGTTACTAAAAAGACATAATTTTAGTACTTGATAAAAAGAAGATATTATCCCTATGGGTTCGATATCCGACTATTTTGTCCTTTATTACTTGTTTGATATTGTATACTTGCAATTAATTTTATAATATAAAAAATATCGCATCAATGATCCCCAACTCTTAGCGTGGTGGTACTTTACTTGGGTTACCTCTCAAGAAGCACTTGATTTAACGTCATTAGTATGATATATTGTTCTTTGGTTACTTTTGCTTAATCAAGTTAACAAAGATCTTTTTGATGATCAATTTCCCTACCTTGGTAGTGCTTAAGGCACTTTCTATAGGAGCAGTCCGTTTACTTTAAATAAAGCTTGGTGATTTAGAATAGTCTCGCCATCGAGACTTGTTGATCTTGTTCGAACGAGTTCTAAAATATTTTCTTGTCATGCTACCTTTGAGCTCTCTCCTTGTATAACTTTGCCTTCTCATAGGCTTATAGACAAAATTCATTCATAGTATTAAGCTGTAATAGGCGCTTTTCTTCTATTGCTTGTAGATCGAAGTTTAGGGCCATATTGGCAGCTTTATACTCCATATCTAATGGTAAATGGCATGCTTTACAAAACAATTAGATGGAATGGTAACATTCTGATTAGAGTCTTGTATGTTATGTGTGGTATGCCCAAAGCCCATCATCCAAGTGCAACGCCTAATCCCTGTGATTTGGCTTTACCATTTTCTCCAAAATCTTCTTGATTTCTCGATTGGAGATTTTAGTTTATCCATTATTTTATGGATGATATGTGATGGTGATCGTCTGTTTGACCTCGTATTTTTATAGGAGAGCTGAGAAATATTTATTTCAGAAATGTGAGCCCTCGTCATTGATGATTGTTTTTAGGGTCCTATATCTTGTAAATATATTCTTTTATAGGAACTTAATCACGACTTTTACATCATTGGTGGGTAATTCTATAGCTTTCACCTATTTAGAAACGTAATCAACTACCATAAGAATGCACCAATTTTTGTGAGATGATGGGAAGGGTCTTATAAGGTCTATGCCCCATAAGTCAAATATCTTTATTTTTAATATGTTTTTTAGAGGCATCTCATGTCATTTGAAATGTTCTCCATCTGTTAACATCTGTTAAAACGTAAAACAAAGAAATAAGCATCATTAAATAATGTAGGCTAATAAAAACTAGATTGTAATACCTTTACTATTATTTTGTCCCCTTTAAAATGGCCATCATGGCTAGATGAATGACAGTTGTGTAGGATGTCTTCAATCTCCTCCTTTGGAACACATATCCAAGTGATTTGGTCTATATATTGCTTAAAGAGGAATGACTCATCCTAGAAATAGAACTTGACCTTATAGAGGAATTTCTTTCTTTGTTGAAATGTTAAATTTAGAGGAGTAGTGCCACTAAGTAATTAATATAGATAGCATACTATAGGATATCATTGTGTTGTTCCACCAAGAGTTGTTTGTTTAGAAATATTTTATTGATGAGTGTCTTCTTTTGGTTTTGATTTAGATCTTCCAAACATGAGAGATAGTTTGTCACTTTGTTCTCTATATGCTTTCTATCTTTAATCTTAAGATCAAACTCATGCAGCAACAGAATCTATCTAATTAACCTTGATTTTGCATCTTTCTTCACAATTAAGTACTTGATGGCTAAATGGTTTGCGAAGACTATTACATTAGCCTCAATGACATAGGCGAAAAAAATTTCAAAGGCGAATACACTGCAAGAAGTTTTTCTTCTATTGTGGTGTAGTTAGACTGTGCCTTACTGAGAGTTTTATTAGCATAGTAAATTTTATTAAAAAAAAAACCTTATTCTTCCATTGCTGTTAAAACTATTCCTATAGTGACATTATTGGCATCACACATCACCTTAAATAGAAGACTCTAATCTGGTGCTAAAATGATTGGGGTTGATATTAATTTCTTTTTTAAAACTTCAAAGGCTTCGAGGTAGTCTTCATTAAAGCAAAATTGCATATCTTTCTCTAGTAAGTTACTAAGGGGTTCAGAGATCTTTGAGAAATATTTGATGAATCATTTATAAAATCCAAAATACCTTATAGAACACCTAAGTCCCTTGAGATCTTTGAGAAATATTTGATGAATCATTTATAAAATCCAAAATACCTTATAGAACACCTAAGTCCCTTGATATTTGTGGGTAGTGGAAGCTTCTCAATAATGTTTATCTTAGCATGATTTACCTATATGCCTTTGGAAGAAATTAGATGACCAAAGACTATACCTTTCTTGACCATAAAGTGACATTGGTTTCTTCATAGCAATTTAGTATAAAGGCGAGGTTATTTAAGCATAAATCAAAGAAATCCTTAAAGACAAAAGTCATCCATAAAGACTTTAAGGAATTTTTAGTGCATCAAAGACGATTGCCATTATGCACCTTAGAAAAGTTTCTGGTTCATTGCATAGGCTAAATGGCATCCTTATGATAATAGCGCAAATGCAGTAATATATTTAGTACCCCGAATGGAAGTTTTACTCCAAATTATGAATATTTATTTATTTAATCATGTTTTTCATCATAAATAGGCGCATAAGAGAAAATATGACGAATAGGAACAAACGGAAGGTGAATCAGATGTAAAACCGCAAACATATGCTCAAAATACGCGAGTCCTATAACTTAGGCTTAGGCACTGCAGCTCCCAAGGCAGAAAATTGGGCGCTGCAATGCCCGTTCAATAAATGAAAAACCTTTATAAAATTTTTATTTTGACTTGGATTCGAAGGCCCTTGACCATAGGATTTCTCATATCTATAAAAGTACTCTTTTATGACAAAAATACAAACTTTTGAGAGGCAAGAACACTGAGAAATAATTCATACACAAAATTGAGAGATCAAAGCCAAGAAATTGAGATTCAAGTTCAAGATTGAAGATTCAAGTCAAGGTAAAGAGAGAAGCACATCAAGGCGTCTTTTTGAATAGATTTTCTTATCTTTCCTTATTATTACGTTCTTGATTTTGATGTCTTTGGTTGATTAGTTTGATACTCTTGATTTTGTGATAAGCTAAACTTGTTATTCTAGGGTTAGACTATGTGAACCTAGTATGTAGTTGAATTTTATTAATTCTTAGTTTATGAATTTAATACATTATAATTGATTTATTCTATCCAAGTGTAATGCTTTCATTATATCTAGACAATATTATGAACAATTAAGGAACCATGATGAACTTGACAAAGGGATTCATGTGTTTAGCCTATGATAGGTTAATGCATAATCATAGCGTAACGATTATGAGTTCTATGTATGATAGACATATACCTAAATGGCATGTATAGTATAATTTAAACCTGGTCGTAATGAATTACGTTCTCATATGATTATTATAGAAATATAAGTAGTTGTTAGAATGTGTAATATAGTCACTCGACCATTGACAGAGGTTTATGATGAGATTAGAGTCTAGCCAATTAATTTATATTAAGGGATTAACTAAGAGATTAATGAATTCAATGAAATACTTGAGGATGACTAGAAACCCTAGATTCTTATCAATTCATGAATTCAACTCTTTTTTTAATTTACTATTTAGGTTTAGTTTAATTTATTAAAACTAGGTTAATTAATTGAATTTCATATTTAAGTTTTTCTGAATAAAAGTTAAGTAAATATAATTTTAGTACTTGATTGATAGAATTAGATCGTATAGTCTATGTGAGGATGATATGTGAACTTAAAAACCTATATTACTTAATACGATAGCATGCGATTGCGCTTAGCTACCATAGCACACATAAAGGTTTTGGTATCATCGCCGGGGTTTATTCTATCTAATACCAAGCTTACTTTTAATTCAGATTTTTTATTTTTGTTTCGTTTTGTTTTCTTCTTTTTACTTTGATTTTGTTTTTCTTTTTCTTTAATAGTTTATGTGAAGGGTGAAAAGTGCTGACTTGACTTCTTTTGATCTTGAAATCAAAAGAATATTGCAAAAACTTCAAAGTGAATAGTGCCAACAATCTTTAAAAATCGAGGAGAACAACGATCACATTAATAATCTAGTGTTTGAACCTATAATACCACTGAAAGTGCTAAAAAAGTATGCTATCCTAACTATAGATGGTGTTCAATCTAGTATTCAACGACTAACCATCAACGCTAATAATTTTGAGATCAAGCTGAATATTATTCAGATGCTAAAAGAGTCTATACAATTCAACGGAGCTCTCAATGACGATCCGAACATGCATATCATATATTTTTTACTTTTAAGTACAACGGAGTCTCAAACGATGCCATCCGACTTAGACTATTCCCTTTCTCATTAAGGGACAAAGCAAAGAACTGGTTGATGTCATTGCCTTCAGGATCTATATCGACATGGGATGATCTAGCACAGAAGTTTCTAGCCAAGTTCTTCCCACCGGCAAAGACAACAAAAATAAGGAATAACATCACCTCATTCTATCAGATTAATTGCGAGTCATTGTATGAGGCATGGGAGCACTTCATGGACATGTTGAGGAAGTGTTCTCCCATGGTGTCCTTAAATGGATATTAGTCTAAATGTTTTATAATGGATTAGTAGCCCATTTGAGGACCATTGTAAATGCAGCTACTGAAGGAGCATTAATGAATAAGTCTATGGATGAGGTTTATAACCTACTAGAAGAGATGGCATTAAACAATTACTAATGGCCAGCAAGAGAGTTATACCCAAAAGAGTTACCGGTGTATATGAGATTGACGCATTCAATGCATTGGCAACACAAATTAATTCATTATCCAAGAAGTTTGATGCATTTAACGCTGTCAAAACCTAACAAGTTATATGCGACTTTTGTGGTGATAACCATATGAATAGGCAGTGCATGGAATTGGTGAATTATGTGGGCAATGTCAATCGTTAAAAACCTAACCCATAATCAAATTCCTACAATCTGGGGTGGAGATTGTTAGGAGTTGAATATTCAAGGGTGTTTGCATGTGAGTTTTGTGTTTAACAACAATATATAGAAATCTCATACATATAATCACGGAGTGGAAGCTTAAAATATTGCAGTAAACACAATCATTACATATTAATGGAATTAACAAAAATGAAATTGAGAAATAACCCTTGAAGCCTTTGGATGGAAATTGTTGAAGTTCACCGAAATGTTATCTTTGATCAATTCTAGTAATCAACAATAGTGGGTTTGATTATCTAGAATAACAGCCTTTGATCAAGCAAAAGTTTAACAACTTAAACTTATGTTGTTGATTTTTTCTTTTGATTAACACTTAATCAATTAATCAAAACCTCTTTTACTAAATTGGTTTTAATGCCTTATAAAAGAAAATTATGAATTCAACTCTTGAATTCAATAATTAGAAAATAATTTCCCTTTTCTCTCTTTGTAATAGCTGGCCAAGGATTTAACAAAAAGAAAACTTAGCAAACTTATGAATTTAATTACATTTGGCTAATTTATACAAATGAATTTAATTTTAATTTATTACACTTAATTTCATTTTGCATTTAACCTAATCTAATCATAGTTAACTCTTAACTCTACTTAGGTTAAATGAACATTTACATATTCTAACTATAGTTAACACTTAACTCTAGTTAGGTTAAAAGAACAGTTAAATATTTTAACCATAGTTAACTAACTTAATCATGGTTAGGTTAACTTTTACTTAACCATTAAGTAAGGTTAACTTAACTTAACCGAATGGTTAACTCTTAACCATAGTTAAACTAAATTATTTATTTAACAATTAAATAACTAAATATTTATTTGAATTATCTAACAATTAAATAATCATTAAGTAAAATTATATTTATGTCCTTACTAAGTTATCAAGTTAACCTAAAGTGGGTCCTACCATTTAATCATATACTTTAGTTAACTTAACCTTAGTAAATTGCTGGATTTTACTGTATTGAACTATTCAATATGGTATGCTACCCAAGTGCTTAAAGAGTACATTTTATATTGGGACTCCCTAGGTCTACGCCCGATTCATCAAATGGAACTATTCCATAAGTCCGTGATCGATGCCCCACGTACACGTTACAGATATTACAAATTAGTGTGTTAGACCATACATGTTGAGGTTACTACATATCCGTATAATCCTTCTGTCATTATATCCTGGATGAATGGGATATAGATCATTACCGTCAAATCCCGATAATTTCATCTGTTACTTTATCTCCAGATTCGTATCTTAATGAACAATGTACGCAAACACTTTTGCTATAATGTTTAAACTTGTAGTAAACTCTTTTCCCAGGTCGATGCTTTACAGCCATAAGACTTTATAAGATACAATCTCAAAGTATCGGATATACAACCCATCTATTTGAGCTGGTGAATCCCATATCTACACACACCTCCATGAGCATCGGACCATACCTAGCAACACGTAGCGGTTAGACCATAAAAGGTCTCTGACATACGTAGAACCAAAGTATGGTGGATCTTCTATAAGCCCACCGTGGCGCTCAGGTCAAAGGACCATAAATACTACTCAACTCAAGAGGACCTACCTTTGACGGTTTTATAGGATATCTATTGGGGTCCTCGTGAGTTTGTTCAGTATCCAGTCCTAACTGAATACCTGTATGTCTATATGAGCTTCTACCAAGCTCATGGTTAACTAAGAATAATCATCTGTATAATACAAATATAGACATAGACTAATCTATATAATAGTCTTTCACCGATAGACCCTCATTGGTAAACTTAGATTAGGAACTCTATATTTGAGAAGATACTTACATAATGACATTTCTTAGTGTCTATTACAACTCTTTGCAACTATGTCATTACTAGTAGATTCTTAGGTCCTTGTGACATTATAGACAAGATTCTAACTATTTAGATCTCGCTGGCTATTATAACCTACTAACTCTTAGTAGTGTTAACTCTTAGCATTTATAACTATCAGCATTGCTAACTTGTAGCGCTGGTCTAAACCTCTTTAAACTAGATATGAACTTATTCAAATCATATATATTGTCTATAATGTTACAAGCTTAATTACCATTTAATAAAGGTTATTAACGATTTAATAAAAAATTCATTGCATAAATATTACAAAATTAAATATTTATACAAACAGGGATGACGCGTAAGCACAAACCCTAACAGAGATATCATCCTGACTTCTCTTAGTGTAACAATCAAAGAGACTCATCTAAATCAATGAATCCCCAAGGATTCCAGCCACTACAAGAGAAAAAGCGAGCTGTGGAAGACATGTTGATGCAATATATAAAGTTCAACGATGTTATCCTATAGAATCATTTAGCATTATTAAAGAATTTAGAGATTCAATTGGGATAACTTGCTACAACCATTAATAAGCAACCTTAAGATACTCTACCAAGCGACGTCGAAGTAAATCTAAGAAATGTAGAGCAATGCCAAGCCATTAACTTGAGGAGTGATAAGATCTTATAAGATAACATATCCAAACATCCACTATCAAGTGTTAAAGAGAATGAGAATGTGACACAAGAAGAAGAAGTGCAGTCATATAGACCCTCTATACCCTTCCCTCAAAGGCTATAAAGTGTACAAGTGCAAAAATTAAAAATTTACTACAAGGCAATCCAGAAAGTGCTGAAATGAAAGACAGACAGCAGAAAAGTGCAGAACATTCTGCAGCAAATAGTGTAGAAATTGGTATACAAGTGGAAAAAGATCTTAATGTGTAGAAAAGTGACAAATCAGCAGTAAGTACCAGTAGCAATATGCAGACATAGCCCATACAGCATCTATATCCACCACCACCATTTTTTCAAAGGCTACAGAAATAAAAGTTAGACAAGGAATTCTTGAAGATCCTAGATATCTTCAAGAAACTTCACATTAACATACTTTTGTAGATGCTCTTGAACAAATACCAAGTTATCTGAAGTTTATAAAAGAGTTATTATCTAAGTAGTTGAGACTAGCAGATTATGAGACCATAGCATTGACAAATAAATGTATCATTATTCTTCAGAAGAAGCTACCTCATAAGCTCAAAGATCCCAGGAGATTTACCATACCATACTCCATTGGCAATCATGATCTTGGTAAAACTTTATGCAATCTAGGAGCGAGCATTAATCTCATGCTCTTATCCATTTACAACAAGCTAGATTTGAGAGAAGTAAAGCCCGTAAATGTCATACTTTAACTTGTTGATCGCTTTCACACCTATTCAAAAGGAATCACAAAGGACATGCTAGTAAAGGTGGACAAGTTCATATTTTTAGCTGATTTTATCATTCTAGACATGAAAGAAGACAAGAAATCCCTACCATCCTAGGAAGACCCTTTTTAGCTATAAGACGAATGATAATTAATGTTTAAAAATAGGAGTTGACCATGAGGGTGCAAGATGACACTATAACTTTTAAAGTCTTTAAGGAAATCAAGTTGCCATCTGAAGGTGAAGACTAGTGTTGCGTTGATGTTGCACCTGAATGCCAAAGAGCTCAAAGGCATAGAGATGTTGAATCCTCACATTAGAAAGAAGGCATTAAGGTATAGAAAGAAAAGAAAGAAGAAGAGGTAGTAACACTTTAATGAGAGGATCAAAGAGAATGGCATAAGAAAATTACTTCACTAGCTTAATATTCAAGTCTTTTCGGAGAAGCAAGAGGAGAATGAGGCGAAAGCTACGACCTTAGCTTAATTAAGAAGATATGGAAGCCAAAAAAAAGGAAGCCCAAGAAGATCACATACAAGGATGCTTCCACCATTAACTTTGATCCACCATAAGAGTAGAAAGAGCCCCGCCAAGCTGACAACGTTAAATCAAACGCTTCTTGAGAGGCAACCCAAGTATTTTTTTTTTAATTTCAGTTTTGGTCATGCTAATTCCTTTTATTTATAGGAATAAGTAAGAGGAATATTTTGAAAGTGCACTGTATGTGGAGTGATTGTGTACATTTTAATTTAATTACACATTACATATACATAATTAAAAACAGCAAAATTTAAATAAATATTTCATTACACTAATGAAATGTCAGAGAACTCACCCTCGAAGCATGCTTTGCGTAGTTCTAGTCTAAGACTCGGTGGAATCCTTTGAGTTAGAACGGTAGCTTTCTATTCTTATCGAAATAATAAAACATTTGAAGCAGCTCTTGTTTCTAAGTCTCTTGGTTACAAGTTATTTATTTTTCTTTCATTTCACTTGTACTTACTTTGCTCACATCACTTGTACTCAATAAATGAACTAAGGGAGCTATTTATAGTCTTACAAGCCTTACATTTGGCTAATTAACATCTAAAAGAGTTAGTTGAATTATAAGCATCACAAGGTATAAGTTATGCTTTGTCATGCTTGTTTGAAATATGAATCATATGTGAGCAAAAGGTTAGCTAAATCAAAGCAAGATAGGTGGTCAAATTTATTATTTTATAACCATTAGAAAAATAACTCATGCTTACCAAAATCTTAATGGCCAAATATGCTTTCATTTAAGACATGTCATGCTTGAAAACAAGCATGAAAAATTACCCTTTCATTTGCCAATTTAATGGCCAAATGAAAAAATAACTTCTTGGCCATTATACAAATGCTAACATGCCACCTTTTGTGTTACCATAAAATAAGGACACATGTCCTTAATTATCAAATATTGGCAACTAACTTGCTCACAAGATGGCCGAATGGATTTTGTACATAATAGGCTAAATTGAAATCTTTTATAAATAATTTATTTGGCAAAAATTAATTATTAACATTTAATAATTAAATAGGGCAAATAAAAAAATATGCCACGTATCATGCTCTAACAAATTAATAGCATGAAATGTGACATCCAGTAGAAAAGTAAAAGTCTAAGTCCCACTTACCTGTTGGGATTTGTGCTTACGTGCCATCCCATTATGTATGAATATTTGTTTCATATTTATCCTAGTGTTATTATTTCAATAAATCGCTAATTATATTTATATATGGTAAGATGCTTGTAACGTTTCAGACATTGTACGATCTGAAAGAGTTCAGATCTGGTCTAAATGAGTTTAGATCAGTGCTAAGAATTAGCAATGGTGAGAGTTATAAATGCTAAGAGTTGGCACTGATAAGAGTTACCAGGTTGTAAGAGTTAGCGATATCTAAAGAGTTAGAGCCTTGTCTGAAATGGGACAAAGACCTAAGAATGTATTAGTAATGACATAATTGCAAAGAGTTGCAAATAATACTAGGAATGTCATTATGCAAATATGTTCTCAAATATTATGTTCCTGATCTATCTTTACTGATGCAGGTCTGTCAGTGAATACCTTAACAAATATATAGATTGGTGTATGTCTATATCTGGATGGTCCAGATGGTTAGTCTTAGAAAACCATGAGTTTAGTGGAAGCTCGTATAGAGATACAGGTATTCAGTAAGGACTGAATACTGAACAGACTCACAAAGATCTCCAATAGACATTTAAAGCTATCAATGGAGGATCTTTCGAGTTGAGTAATATTCGTGGTCCTTTGACATGAGTGCCACGATAGACGTGTGAGTGATCCACCATACTTTGGTTCCACACATGTCAGAAACCTTTCATGGTCTGACTGTTGGGTGTCGCTGGGTATGGTCCGATGCTCATGGAGTCCGGTGTGCATAGATATGGGATCCATCAGCTCATTTGGGTAAGTATTATATTCTAATACTCTATAGATTGTATTTTAGAAAGTCTTATGGCCATAAGCAATAATTTCCAGGAAAAGAGTTTAACCCTAGGGATAAATAATATTATAAAAGTGTTTGGAAATATTATTTATTGAAATACAATTCAAGAGATAAGCTTTTTGTCAGGCATATGGAGTTTTGACGGTGTTGATCTATATCTCTTCTCTACTCGAATATAAATGATGGAGGGATTATATGAATATGTTATAACCTCAACTTGTATGGTCTAACGCACCGCTTTGTAATATCCGTAACGTGTGTGTGGGGCATCGTTCACGGACGTATGGAGGAGTTCTATATGAAAATTTGGGCATAGACCTAGAGAGTCTCACAATATGAAGTGTACTCGTTGTGCACTGGGGCAGCATAATGGATTGAACAGTTCCATCCTAGAAATTCTAACAAACCGAAAATATGTTTCGGGGTTCCTCGGGTTGTGCACTTATTTAAACTTAAATGTTAAGTATATTATTTAATTAGTTGACAAGAGTTGTTAACTAATTAGATATTAACAAGTGGCACAATTTTATTGTATGAATTGTTTTACCATGAATTCAACCATTTACCATGTTAGTAAAATCAAATAAGGTAAATATTAATTATTCAAATAGTTTTTAAATAATTAAATAAATGTTATTTAAATAAATAAAATATGATTTTATTTATTTATTATTTTATTCCTAAATGGAAGACATACCTAATTTGAGAAATATAAACTAAATTTAGTGGAGCACCATTTTGTAATTAATGATTAATTTTATTAGACCATTAAAATGGCCACCAAAAATGGTTTTGGTAGTTGGCCACTTAATCTAATTTTGGTGGAGCACTTGTGAAGTTCTTGTAACCACTAAAATAGTTGAGTTTCAATTATGTTAACATGAGAGGAAATGAAAATTCGTGCAAGGGTTGAGAGGAAAAAGAAGAGTTGGTTTTGAGAGAATTTTTCAAAGAACAAAGACTTGTGAGAAAAATAAAAGGAGAAAGAAAAATAAATCCTTTATATTTTTCTTTCTAGTAATCAAAACCTAGTTGTTGGAGATCATACTGCTACTATTCTAGCTTCATAATCCCACTGGATTATTGTGAACTAGAATTGGACAAGAGTGCACTTCAAGGTGAGTTCAAAGTTAGAGCAAGGATATCCGGAATTGGAAATCTTCATCGGAGGTCTTCAAAGGTATGTTTTCTGTATTCTTAAGTTGTTAAGAATTGAACTACATGTGTGTATGTTGATTACTTGATAAATTCCGCTGCCAAATTCATGTATATGATGCATAATTTTAGTTTTTCAATATGTACACAATCACATGCATACACCCTAAAATACGTCAACATTACCAAGATCCCCGACTTAACAATTAAACCTTATGATCTCCCTAAGAGACCTTTAATAAATTCTGATTTTCTGAGAACTTTCCAAATTGAACCATCCAATTTGGTCCGCTACCCAGTGTATAAAGAGTACACTTCATATAGTGAGACTCCCAAGGCTCACACCTATTTTGTCTTAAGGAACTCTTCCATAAGTTCATAAATGTTGCCCCACATACACGTTATGGAAATAACAAAATAGTGTTGTGAACTATATAGGCTGAAGTTAATAAATATTCTTATAATCAATCTGTCATTTATTTCCTAGAAGAGCTAACTTTTAGTAGTGCTAACTCTTAGCATTTATAACTCTCAGCACTGGTCCAAACTTCTTTGAACTAGATCTGAACTCTTTCAGATCATATAATGTCTAAAATGTAACAAGCATCTTACCATATATATTTAATATTAATTATTTGAATCAAAATGTTTATTGTATAAATATTAAATAATTAATATTAATACAATATTGGAATGACACATAAGCACCAGTTCCAATAACTCATACTTGCTCCAATGCCATTTATGATGATATCTAATACCTATCGTCTCCATGTGTTTCTCAAACACATTAGGAGTTAAGGCTTTATTTAGTGGGTCTGCTATATTATTCATAGAATATATCCTAAATACTATTATAGTATTCAGAGTCCTCATGATTAAAATTCTGGTGCACCTTATAGCTTTTTAGCTTAAGCAATTGTCCCGTTATTGTTATATTTAGTGGGATAGGATCCACTAAGCTTGAAACTATTCTAAGCTCTAGAACTAACTTATATATTTGCAAAACTTCTTTTGCAGGTTTCTTAAGTTGTAATATAGTTTGCCTTTAAGGTAGAATCAGTTATGGATATTTATATTGCACTTTCAACTAACTATAGTACTGATGTAAAGAAATACATAAGCAGACATAGACATTCTATCATCTAGACCAAACTAGAAGTCTGAGTCTGTGTATCCTCTCATTTGTAAGTAACTTTCTCCATAATTCATAAACTTATCCTCTATACCTCTTAGGTATATTAGATAAGTTTCACAGCCATTGAATGGTCGTTACCTGGATCAGATCGATACCGGCTCGTAACACTTACAACCATCCAAATCTAGGTTTAGTACATAACATATATAAAGCTTTCTCTAGCTGATGTACATAATATATTATACTCTCTAACATTTTCATCTTCTTGTTGAGGACACTTCCTTCTAAAAAGATAAATACCATGTTTAAAAAGTAAATTAACTATCTCACAGTTATTGATATTGAATCGTTCAAGAATATTTCTATGTATGAAGATTAGGATAGTCATATTAACTTCCTAGCTCTATCTCTATAACACTTTATAGCTAGTATATAGGATGCCTTTCCTAACTCTTTTATAGAGATGTTCTTATTCAGATAACTCTTATCTAATTGACTTGTAACATATTAATATTGTTTCAGACATTAAATATGTCTTCTATGTAGAGAACTCGAAAGATAATTATGCTTCCATTGTCCTTTCTAAACACACATTTTCTCTTCGTTCTTAATGAAACCAAACTCTCTGATTTCTTTATTAAAATGAAGAATCCAGCAAAATACAATAGCCAACAAAATTTGAATTAACTTAAGCATGATTACTGGTGAAAAGATTTTCTCATTATTGATCCCAGATCTGTAAATGTAACGTTTTATCACCAGTCAGGCTTAGAAAGTCTGTACCTTCATGTTAGGCCTACGCTTCTGTTGTGTAAACGCACTTGCAAGTAAAAGGAACAATTCTAACTGGAAGCATAATTAAGTTCTAGACTTGATTCTCATACATAAAGTCAATTTTGAATTTTATGGAATCTTTCTATTTTCTCAAATCAATGTCCAACACTGTTTCTCTATAGGTCAAAGGATTATTTTCTTCAAATAAAAAATGCCAATGGTACCTTCATGTATCTGACATCCCTAACAATTGGCTTTGATATCCATTCATACCAACAGGAAGAGTGTGTTATTGGTATTTCACTCAATTAAACTTAAAGTTCAACCATGGGTTCATACATTTTTAGATTGACTTCACCAAGTTCAATCTTTCTATAATTCCCACGATTTATGAGAAACTATTTCTCAAGAAAGTGGCATTCTAAGCAACGAACACATTTTGTTCCTCTAGATTATAGAACTGGTATCCCATAGAATGCATGGGATACAAAATGAACTGATACTTATACCTCTTAGGTGCAAGTTTATCCTGTTGTGTAACTCTTGTGCAAACAGAACAACCCCAAATCTTAGCATACTTAAAACTTGATTTCCTTTCAATTGATATCCTATAATGAATTTAAGGTATGGCCTTCGATAAAAATTTATTCAATAAGTGATTAATAGTTACTAAAGCATATCCCTAAAGATATTCTAGAAGATCGTGAAACTCAATATCAATTGGATCATATCTAATAAAGTCTAATTCCTCGTCTCCAAAATACTTTTGCATTAAGGAGTACCTGGAGGATTATACTGAGTGAGAATCTCATTCTCTTTTAAATAATCTGTGAATATACTGCTCATGTATAAATTGCCTCAATCTGATCAAAGGCATTGAATATATATAAGGGTTTATTTCCCTACTTCTAGTCGAAACTCTTTGAATATTTCAAAAGTTTTCATCCTGTCTCCCAAAAATACAAATTTATATTATGACAAATCACAATGAAGTATCAAAATTCACCCAATGGTAGTATGATTCATTAGAGCATATACAAGTTCCAATAAATCAGTCGGTCAGTATCTAATACTTATATAAGTATTTAGTTATTTTTCCTCAAATCTAAATTCATAAACTGGCCAAGGTTTCATAGTCAGATCAAGTATCAGCTCATCCTTAATTAGACGGGATAGGCGTCTCATGACTACATGACCTATATTTCATCATTATTCAAATTTTCTGAACTACTATTTGTTATGTTCACCTAGACATTTCAAGTTATATTTAAGATATAATGGTATTCATTAATTGACACTCAGTCAATAAAACATTATCATTCTTATATTTACATGAGGAACTATTCTTGATGTATTCATGATAACCCTCTCTGTCTAATATAGGGAGTCATATGATTTGCCTGACAATTTATAACGTAAAATTTCAATTATACAATGTAATGCTTCTACCAGAATAGAAAAGTGACTTAAAGTCCTAACGGCTACCATATCTAGGAAATCTTCATTTCTTATGTAAAGTTGTACTTCTCCTTTCATAGCTTCTTAGCATACCTCAAATCATGCAACGCTTTGCAGATATGAGAATGACAGGCGGTATCTTATACCCTTATACTACTTAACATCACATGTCAATGAAATATTTATAATTGGTGAACATATATCTAAAGAGTGTATCTTTCTTAAGGTAAGGTACATAAAATAGTAACAATTACTATTTTAAACCTTTATTAAAGTGGAAATACTTTCCATTGTTATTATTCTCTATTTATAATTTTTTAGACTTAGCATAATGTCACTTGCATATCTTATGTGCACTTGCTTTTACTGAAAATCATTAGAATTTGAGGTTAATATATATGTTTTAACTCTCAAATCATCCTTAATTCCTTTCTGATAAATTTATCTTTTTTTTTTAAGAAATATTATCAAAAACACCTTCAATTTTCTATTGATCATAAATATATCCAAGTTTTTCTGAATCTGAGACTATTCTTAAATTTATTGGCAAGTCTAAATATTTATTGGCACTAAAAAGTTGTGTGAAAAACAAGTATATTCATGGATTGCTCAAATTGATCTTATTTCTATAAGATATCTAGGAGATGTTTAACAGATCATTTCTAATCATTAATAAATAACATTTTTGATCATGTGTATAACATTTATACAATTTTTAATCTAAAAGCGCCTGTTGTGTGATTTCTATAACACAAATTAGCGCAAGTGCACGTTGTCGCAACAAGTAATATATGATAAGTAGAGTGTCGATCCCACAGAGAATGATTTATCTTTTCTAGTTTAAGTACCGAAATGGTGTCTTTCTACTATTATCCAGAAAATGATTTAATGTATGATGATTAAACTACTCAAGTAAAAGAACAACTTAATTATGCTAAGTGATAAACTAAATTACCAACAAATTATATTCAATATGAGAAATCCTAGGATTACAAACTATCCCTCATTATGCAAATAAATTCAGCAGAATCTCTTTGATGTTTATTGGTTCTCAACTTGATATATTGACCAAAACACTCAACACATCACAAGCCTCTTTAGCAGGTCAAGTGAATCTATTCCATCCAATCAAATATCTATATGTCTATGATAAATAAATTGAACAAAATTCATTAAGCACAAGTTTTATGAGCCATACATGCCTTATGAGTATATGTCTATCTCATATGAAACTCAAGTGTACTACACTATGATCATGCATCAATATGCTTAAGACTAAATACCTAAATGCCTTTGTCAAGTTTATTTAAGCATTTCTAGATCAATTTAACCACTGGCCAAGTAATCAAATAGCATTAAGCACAAGCACAATGAATATATCAAAAGCTGAATTAATACCATAAAAGAGAGAACTAAAATCAATCACATAATGAGTTCAAGGATGTAATCCTAGATGAACGAAATTAGCTCATCATTAAACTACACAATCTTGAAGCTAATTCCATCAATACATGTAAACTAAACATCTTACAACAAGTAAAGAATCAAAGCAAATAAGACATCCCTGTCAAATGCCTTTGTTGTTGAAGCTTGCTTCCCTCCTCTTTGATTTCTTCAAACTTAGAAGTTAGGTGTTTCTTTGTGTTTCCAGCTGCTGTCCCAGCTGGAGTCCTCCCTCAAAATGTAAGTTTTGAGCAAATAAATAGGTAAGAGCACGGAATTAGGGTGCATTTTGGGTTTCCTGATTTTCAGGAACCTGTCACATTTTGTTGTCCAGGTCCCGGCGCCGCGGCGCTGCGATTTGGCGCTGCGGCGCCCACTTTCTGCAATCGGCGCCGCAGCGCTGCACTGTTGCTACAGTAACACTGTAGCATGCACTGTAGCTACAGTGGTACTGTAGCAACAGTGCCTCCATTCGTATTTTTATCTCTAATGCTCCGATTTGCGTCCGTTTTCCGGTATTTTTGCTCCGATAATGCTTCAACCTATCAAACAACATTAATATGCATAAATAGCCCAATTATTGAGATAATTTGAACAAATATCAAGTTAGGAAGATAAAATAGTTTATACAATTACGCCTTATCACCTATCTCTAGACTTGTATCTCATTGAACAATATATGCAAACTCCTTTGCTATATTGTTCAACTCTGTCGAAAACTCTTTTTCGGGACTAGTACTTGTGGCCATAAGATTTTCTGAGATACAGTCTTGAAGCATCTGGATATATACTCTCTATATGAGCTGACGGATCTTATATCTGTACACACTGGACTCTATAAAAATCAAATCATACCCAGTAACACCTAGGGGTCACACCATAAAAGGTTCGTGACATGCGTGGAACTAAAGTATAGTAGATCACTTACAAGCCCACTGTGGCACTCGGATCTAAGGACCACTTATACTACTCGACTTAAGAGGACCCTCCGTTGATGACTTATATAGGATGTCTATCGAAGGTCCTAGTGAGTCAATCTCATATCTAGTCTTTACTAGATACATTCTTATATAAAAGTATCCACCAACAGACCCGCATCGGTAAAAAATAGATCAGGGATAATATTCAAGAACATACTTGTGTAACTAACATTTTTTAGCACCTAATTGCAACTTCTTACAACTATGTAGTTACTAATATATTCCAGTGTCTATGTCTCATTACAAACAAGGCTCAAGCTCTTGGATATTTGTTGAGTATTATAACTCATTAACACTTTAACTATACTAACACTTAGCATTTATATTTTTCAGCGTAACCCAACTCTAGGTCCTAATCTAAACTCATTTAGACTAGATCTGAACTTCTTCAAATCATACAATATCTGTAACGTTACATTGCATGGTACCATATAAAATAAGTATTAGCGATTTAATAAAACTCTACAATTTTATTAATAACAAAAAATATTTGTACAGGAATGGATAACACGTAAGCACCAATCCTAACAAGGTGGTTCTACTATTTTGGCTGCATTGATGACCTTAAGTAGCTCTTTTTAATTCTTTTCATAAGGTTTCTTGCATGACATCTTTAAATAATAGGGATATGGCCATCAGATTGGAGTTTCCGACTTGGTCATTCCCTTAGGTCTCTGTTCAACCTATAGGCAAGTTGCTTTGTGTATCTTTGTGGCACAAGGACTCATTTTATTCTTCAATAATAGCATTTCTCAAGTTTTTACCTTTTTATCTTTGTCATTTCCATCACAAGATCTTAGCCAAACTCCTTAGTAAAGTTGCCAAAAATGTTTGTGGGAATTCTAAGAGACCATGACATAGTAGAAATCATTAGTTATTGTGATTTTACATTAACTTGGTAGGTTGTATGGAAGACATGACCTGGATGCGAACGATAGATCTCAGCCTCTTTGTCCATGTGACTTTTTAGTACCACTGTAGCAAACAGTGCCTCCATTCGTATTTTTATCTCTAATGCTCTGATTTGCGTCCGTTTTCCGGTATCTTTGCTCCGATAATGCTTCAACCTATAAAACAACATTAATATGCATAAATAGCCCAATTATTGAGATAATTTGAACAAATATCAAGTTAGGAAGATAAAATAGTTTATACAATTACGCCTTATCAGCGCCCTCCCACTGCTTTACATGATCCTTTTAATCTCTTAAACAGGATAACGACAGTTTAAACTCTTTAAACTATACAGTGAGAAGTGAACCCCATTGACATTTTACTCTAGCCTCATGCTGTAGTAATATTGGCCTTTGTAAATCCAACAGGTAAACAACTCTTGTCAATTGCATCTCATGAAACTCTTACCAATGATCCTAAATACATCTTATCCTCATACTATAGCAATATTGAGTAAGTGTATTTTCGATTAACTTTTCAATAATCAACTATATATATTACTGATACTACCCTCACGCTATAGTAATATTAGCCAATAAGTTTGCATATATCTGTCTCATCTCATATTTAACAGACATTGTCCAAATCAAACTGACCAAATCCCTCACACTATAGCAAAATTGAAAAAAGACCGACATGACCCATCTAACACCGTATTGACAAGACGGATCATTGCGTAACATTATCTCATAATGAAATACTTTTAATCTGATTCTGAGAGATTTTGTACTTTTGTCCACATCTCATGAGGACGCGATTCTTAATCACATATTTGTCTTGTACAATCATAACTAACCTTCATCAGTAGGATCGTGATTACCAGTCAAAACAAATGGGCCACAATTTATTTTGCAATAATTATAAAAAATTTATAAATTGCATAAAATAAACAATAAACTTTTTTAAACAATCTAAAAATAAAAAATCAGAGTAATTAGCATAATTACAGCTTTTTTTAGGTTCTTGGACTGCGATACTCAAAGGCTAGCCTCCGTGTCATAGTTTCAATCTTTATAGCGCTACGATGCTAGGATCCCACCTTGGTGCTACGACGCTAGACTATGGCGTTGTGGTGGAACCTGGAAAGCCCTAGCACCATAGTGCAGAATGACACCACCAGGGCGGCCCTTTTATTGCATCCTAATTAAGCATTTTTTAACATTTGAATCACATAATTAACAGTGCTGGGAAATCCTAATTATGCTACAGACACTCCGATTAAGTATACAAACAATACACAATCATATGTTTTGATACAAATATGAAAGTACGCTGTGCGTGGAGCAAGCTTGTTCATTTTAATTTAATTACACATTACACATCCATAATTAAAAGCAACGAAATTTAAATAAACATTTCATTACACTAATGAAATATCAGAGAACTCACCCTCGAAGCATATGCAGTTCTAGTCTAGAACTCGGTGGGATCCTTCGAGTTAGAATATTAGCTTCCTATTCTCTTCGAAATAATAAAACACTTGAAGCAACTCTTCCTTCTAAGTCTCTCAATTACAAGCTATTTATTTTTCTTTCATTTCACTTGTACTTATTTTGCTCACATCACTTGCACTCAACAAATAAACTAAGTTATGCTTTGAATAAGCCAATCAATATTCAAACGATGTCAATTGAATTATAAGCATGACAAGGTATAAGTTATGCTTTGTCATGCTTGGCCATTATACAAATGCTAACATGCCACCTTTTATGTTACCATGAAACAAGAACACATGTTCTTAATTATCAAATATTGGCAACTAACTTGCCATTAGTACACAAGATGGATGAATGGCTTTTGTACACAATAGGCTAAATTGAAATCTTTAATAAAAAGTTTATTTAGCTAAAATTAATTATTAACAATTAATAATTAAGTGGGGCCAATAAAATATATGCCATGTGTCATACCCTAACAAATTAATGGCATAAAATATGACATTCAATAGAAAGGTAAAAGTGGTAAACCCTACTTGCTGAGATCCCAGACTTAACACTTAAACCCTATGATCTCCCAAAAAGACCCTAAATAAATTTTAATTTACTGAGAATTTCCCAGATTGAACTATCCAATTTGGTGCACTAACCCAGTGCACAATGAGTACACTTCATATAGTGAGACTCCCTAGGATCACACTTATTTCATCTTACGGAACTCTTCTGTAAGTCCATAAATGTTGCCCTATACACATATTTGGAAATAATGAAATAGCATGGTGAACCATACAAGTTGAGGTTAAAAAATATTCGTATAATCTCTCCATCATTTATATCCTGGAATAGCGAAGATATAGATCATCACTGTTAAGTCACCATATCCTCAATCTAGAGCTTATCTCTATATTTGTATTCTGATAAACAATATCCACAAACACTTTTACAATATTATTTCTAGCACGAGATATATTTTTCCCGAGTGTATTGCTTATGGCCATAAACCTTTTTGGAATACAATCATGGAGCATCCGGATATAATACTCACCATATGATCTAAAAATTCTCATATCTACACACACCAGACTCCATGAGCATCGAACCATACCCAGTGACACCTAATGGTTAGACCATGAAAGGTATTTGACATGTGTGAAACCTAAGTATGATGGATCACTCACAAGCCCACCATGGTGCTCAAGTCAAGGGACCACGAGTACTATTCAACTCGAAAAACCCTCAATTGGCGACTTTGTGGGATCTCTATTAGAGGTTCTTATTGAGCTTGTTCAGTACCCAGTCCTCGTTAAATACCCGCATGCCTATTCTTTACCAAGTACTAAAATCTATTAGAATTTATCCTCTTGTGCCATCTCAAACTTTTTATGAATATTGTAATTTCGTACTTATGTATTAAATAAACAGTTCATTAATCGCTAATTAATTAATTTTATTAAGGAAAGATATTTGATTCTCTAATCGCATTTGGGTCTTTTAGAGAGTTCATAATGAATTTTAATATGCAAAGAATGACCTCATCTTATGCTAATCTTTGTAATATGTTGAAGACAATAGAAGAGGACATGAACAAAGTAAAATTGTCACTCTTTCATCAGGGTGCTTCATAATCTACTCCTAAGGCTTTTGGGAAGCTTAAAGGAAAGAATGAAAAGAAGGTGAGACAGACACCTAGGATTGGTCCTCCAAGGTAACCCATATCCAAACCATAGAAGAAAGAAAAAAGAAAGTGTTTCCACTATAGTGAGGAAGGACACTGGAAAAGAAATTGCCAGAAATACCTTGCCCCAGTAAAGAAGAATCCCTCAGGTATATGTTTACTTATTATTGACATTGTTTTAGCATATAATGCTAATTTTGACTAGGTATTGGATATTGCTTCTCGTTCTTACATCTACAATATGTTGCAGGGTCTAAAGGAAGTTAGAGTATTACAGCTAGGAGAGATTCAGCTTCGTGTTGGAAATGAAGATTTCCTTCAAGTCAAAGCAGTGGGATATTTTGATTTACATCTCTCATGTAATAGAACTATAGTGTTGTATAACTATATTTTTGTACCTTTATTTTAAGATAAATAATATCCCTTCATATACTGATAGTGAGGGTTATCATATGTATATACGAAATAATTCCTTATGTTTATATGATATGCATAATGTTTTGATAGCTGATTTTCAGTTAATTAATGGTCATTATATATTGAATACAACACAAAAAGTCATGAATATACTGGTAAATGAAGCTAGTAGTTTGGGAACTTGAAATGAAACAGAATTCTGGTATGTGAGATTGGGTCATATAGGCCTTAGACCCCTATCCCTTTTTGTTAAGGATGGTCAAATAACTGATTTGACCATAGAACCTTATCTAGTTCATGAATCATGTATTCAAAGAAAATGACCAAATCTCCCTTTACTTGTGTTAGACACCGTGTCAGTAGTTTATTGGAACTTATACATAATGATGTATATGGTCAATTGAATCATGCTTCTATATGTGCATTGCAATACTTCGTAACCTTTATTGATGATTTATCACAATATGGTTGTGTGTTTCTTATGAGACACAAGTCTGAAACCTTTGAAAAGTTTAAGAAATTTAAACTTAAAGTAGAGAAACAAACTGGTATGTATGTTAAATGCCTTCGATCAGATCGAGGTGATAAAGACATAGGCAATGAATTTTTGAATTATTTAAAGGAGAATGGAATTCTCGCTTAGTATAGTCCTCCAGCTACTCCTAAGCATAATGCTATCTTAGAGATGAGGAATTAGACTTTATTGGATATGGTCCGATCGATGATGATTTTCACTAATCTCCCTGAATATCATTTGGACTATACTCTACAAACTGTTGCTAATATATTGAACAGAGTTTCGTCTAAAGTCGTTCCCTCAATTCCCTATGAGATATGGACTGGAAGGAGGAGTTTTAACTATTTAAAGATTTTGGGCTGTCCTGCTTATAGAAGAGTTACAAAACAGGATAAACTTGCACTATGAGATACAAGTATCGTGAAAACGTGCAGTTGAGTGCATCTATATCATGAACACCTACAATTTACCTTGGTGTCACTCTCTTAGCAGGCAATTGGTAACTATTAAATACCATCTCTTTTAATAGATCATATGCCTTATTAGTCAATTTATTTATTAAGGCACCTCCAACGGATGCATCTATAATAGTCCTTAAGTTACCTACTTGTCCTTTATAGAATATTTGGACTAATAGTAATTTAGGAACTCCTAGGTGAGGGTACTTTTTCAATATGTCTTTGAATGTCTCTCAGGCTTCGTATAATGACTCACCATTAAACTAAATAAATGAGATGATGTCGTTCCTCATCGTTGTTATTTTTGCTATGTGGAAAGAATTTGGCTAGAAAATTTTATGCCAAGTCGTCCCATGTGGCTATAGATTCGGATGGCAAGGACATCAACCAAATCTTAGTTTTATCCCTTAAAGAGAAGGGGAATAGTATCAATCTAATGGCATCATCTAATACTATATTATATTTAAATGTATCTCAAATCTCTAGAAAATTTACAATATACTCCTTGGATCATCATTTAGTAAACCGTTGAATTATACAAAATCCTTCGGCATTTAGATAGTACTCGGCTTGATTTCAAAGTTATTATCATTAATTGTTGGTCACTGAATAATTAAGTAGATACCATCTACTATAGAGACTGTATACTCTCTTAATGACCTCAGCGGTTCTACCATAATTGGACACTGGATTTCTCCATTCCCGATCTAGTCATCTATATTTACTATATGATTTTGTTCATATCGAAGTCTTTAGAATGTTCTTTTAATCTCAAGATCAAAAGATGTTAAGTTTGAACTTTTCGCTCTTCGCATAAACTAAATTAAAAGCAAGATAGCTTGGTATTAGTATTAGTAAAAGATTAGATAAACGTCTTCGGCAATAGAGCCAAAAACTTATTTTGCAAATTCTATCTAAGCGCAAGTCTACACTATCGTAATAAATAATATAATAATTGATGCGATATTTCTATATCATAAATTAAGTGCAAGTATACACTATCGTATGCAAGTAATAAAGAGACTAAATAAGTCGGATGTCAAACCCACAGGGATAATTTTTATTTTTAAACCAATTACTAAAATTATGTCTTCCTAATAATTATTCAGATAAATAAAAACCTAAGAATGAATGTAGAAAATATAAAAGTAAAAACACAATGCAAAGAGAATAGGAAGATAGCAATGTAGAGAAAACCTAGGATTAATATTATCCCTCAATATGTTTCTAATGATTAATCCTCTAATATTTAACTCACTTAGTCATTATTATTGATCAAGACACTAATGTATTCACAAGCCTCTTCCAAGGTCATGCAAGTATACCCTAGTTTACCAAATACCTATATTCCTATGGTACTTGTAATAAACTAAGATTCATTAAGATTAGGTCTTATTGATCATACATGCCAACTAGGTATATTCCTTTCCTAAATTGAAACTTGCATATGTAACAATGAATGTTACTCTACAATCATGCATCAAATTACCTAGGTCTAAATATATTGATTCCTCTTCCAAGTTTATCAAAATATTACCAATTCATTCACCATATATTAGCCAGATATATTGAAGCATTAAACACAAGTAATTTAAATAATAAAAGACTAAGTTTATTAAATATTAAAAAATATGGCAATTTAAGCACACATATTGAGTTCAAATATTAACCCTAGAAAATAAGTTAGTTCATAGCTACAAGACAATCACAGCAATAAAAATAAAAATAAAACATGATACAATCAATCGCAAACTGATGTAGACGTCGAATTGCTCTTGATTGATGTTGCTCTGGATTCTTGGTGCTCTTGAATTGTTCTAAGTTCTCTTTTTCTTGCTCTAGGTTCTTCTCTGGTCCCTTTGGATTATTCTTGAAGGTTGGGAACGAGTGGCTTTTTATAGGGATTGATATGAGCTTGAAAATCTCAATTCTCGTTGGACTAGGACTCACACTACCGCTGGCGCGCTATGCATCTGTCGCTGGGGTAACGTGTAAAAAAGATATTACCGCTGGAGCGATGGTATCTTGGCGCTGGGGCGCTGCATGAAAACAGCTTCACCGCTGGCGCGGTATGTTGATAGCACTGGGGCGATGAAGAGTCGCTGGCGCGGTGACTCTTCGGCGCTGGGGCGCTAGACGCGACTTAAGCAAGTCGTTTTTCTTATTTCGATCACTATTTCAGCGCTGGGGCAACAATCCTTGTGGCGCTGGGGCGATGGACACATATTTTGAAAACTTTGCATTTTAGTCCCTATTTTCGCTCCTTTTGCTTTCTTTCTTTAAATTTTGTTCAAGTCCCTATAAATAAAAATAATGCACATAAATAGCCATCTATTCTCATAAAATCATAAAATATTAATAATAAAAACATGAAAAAATATATGACAAATTTGCCCTTATCAATAATATAAGTCAGATATCATTCCTATGAGGACTTTTATTGCCTATTCTTTACCAAGTACTAAAATCTATTAGGATTTGTGCTCTTGTGCCATCTCGAATTTTGTATGAATATTTTAATTTCATACTTATGTAATAAATAAATATTTTATTAATCACTAATTAATTAATTTTATTAATGTGAGATACTTATAACATTTTGGCCATTATATTGATCTGAAAGAGTTCAGATCAAGTCTAAAGAGTTATAACTTTATCTGGAATGGAAAAAAGACTTGTGAATATATTTGCAATGACATAGTTGTAAATAGTTGCAAGCATTGTTAAAAAATGTCATTGTCCAAGTATGTTCTCGAATTATAAGTTTCTGATCTATTTCCACTGACGCAAGGTCTGCCAAGGGAACCAATTAATATAATTAAATGTATATATATATTTAGATTATCTAGATGGTTAATCTTAGCAGATCATAAGTTTAGTGAAAGCTCGTATAGATATAGAGGTATTTAGTATGGACTGGATATTGAATAAGATTCAATGAAGACCTCCAATGAATATCCTATAAAACCGTCAATGAAAGGTCTTTACGAGTTGAGTAGTATTCATGGTCCTTTGACCTGAGCACTATGGTGGGCTTGTGAGTGATCCACCATACTTAGATTCTACCCATGTCAGAGACCTTTCATGGTCTGACCTCTGGGTATTGCAAGGAATGGTCTGATACTTATGGAGTTCGGTATGTGTAGACATATGATCCGTTAGCTCATATGTTATTTTATTTAAATTACATTAATCAGCCATTTATTTATTTGAGGGTCTCTCAAAGAGTAGCTAAGGTTTTAGTGTTAAACTTATAATTGTGTTAAGTGAGACTCTACACTTTTATCTACCTAGTGTATATATTAAATTATGCCAATAATTTGTATAGGTACTAAATATAACATTGCTAGACAAAGCTATTAAAGTAATGAAATAATTATTGTTTCATTATTTATTTTTGTAATTCGGCCATTATAATTCAAATGAATTTAATTCATTTGATTTGTATTCATTGACACTTGTTTCATTCTTATAAGATGTTTAAAAGAAATGAAATGAATCAAAAGCAAATAGCATGTGCTGGCAATGTTATAAGAACAATTGCCACTAATCCCTTTATCAATTTGCCACCAATACATATTACATGACTTATCAATTAATTTGCTGAGTCATCAAGGGCCACTTGTCAAGATGGTCTTGTTTCATTGGTTAACTAATAGGCAAGAATTGCCTATATAAAGTGAATGGTTGTGAGTTCGAATTTGTAACAATAACTGCTTTTAATTTTTCTGAGCTTAAGTGTTAACTCATATACCAAAAGCAATAAAACATTTCGAGAGATAGAAATAAACTAGAAGCAAGAGTTGCTTTAAATAGTTCCGAAAAGGTAAGTTACTGGTCTAGCTTGAGGAAGCTCACTACGTCCCCAACTAGATTTGTTCAAAAGCATGCTTCAAGGGTGAGTCCTTAATCTCATTAGTGTAATGATATTATTTTAATGTGTATTAATTCTGCAGTGTTGTATATGTGATATGCCATTATTAAATTATTTAATTATATACACATTCACCCATTGCAAGACATACACATAAACAACACCCAATAAAATTGATATCAGAGCACTGTTTTGTGTACTGTTTGTACTTAGATTTGGAGTGTACATGGCGTAATTGGATTTCCCTGTGCTATTCATTATATGTTTGAAGTGTTGAAAATTTTCATAATCGGGATGTAGCTGAAAAGGATACTGCATCGTTGTAGGCTGAGTGCTGCAGTGCTAGGGTAGAGACCCTAACATTGCAGCGTGTTTAGGTTGGTTCCACGACACCGGAGACTAGGCCTTCTATGTCGTAGTTCCTAAAACCTAAGAAAGCCTTATTGTGCCAGTTACTCTAAATGTTTAATTTTAAAGAGTTTTAAAAATAAATGATTTATTTTTTAAATTTGTTTTGCTGGTAACCACAATGAGAGCCCTACTAATGGGGGTTAGTTGTGTTTGTACAAAATAAATGTGTGATTAAGTATCACAGTCTCATGAGATAAGGATAGAATTAAGTAATCTCTCTCAATCAGATTGAATAGTGTACCATTATGAGGTAATGTTACACATTGATCCATCTTGTCAACACGATATTAGACAGGTTATATCGGTCTTTCCCAATATTGCTATAGCAGGAGGGATTTGGTCGGTGTGATTTGGACTATGTCGATTAAACATGAGATGAGGCAAATATATGCGAACGTACAACCCAATATTAGTAAAGCATGAAGGTAGTATTAGTAACATATATTTAATTATTGATAAGTTAATGTGAAATATAATTATCTAATATTGATAAAGCGTGAAGATAAGGTGTATTTAGGATTAGTGATAAGAATTGCATGAGTTACAATTAACAAGAGTTGTCTACCTTTTGGATTTTACAATGGCCAATGGGGTCTACTCCCTGCTATATAATTTAAAGAGTTTAAATTATCAATTTTTCTTTTGAGAGATTTACGGGATTATGTAAAGCATAGGGAGGGTGTTTTAGATTTAAATATGTATAATTTGATTATATCTTTAATCTAAAACAAAAATTAGCAATTGAAATTGCCACGCTCCAGACCCAAAAGATCTGACACACGACATCACTTACATACATTCGATAATGTGCACTCACAAATAATATTATATACTAATTTCAAACTTTAATTCAACATAGAAATCCTTAACAAGTTGCTAGTAAGTCCAACACTAAAATCAACCCATAACCTAATATATAAACATAAACTTCTATTGACAATATTTAAACATTCATTTCAATTTTTTTTAGAATTATAACAACTGAATTATGACTGGGACAATTAGTAAACCGGAGATACGTAAAGTGTTTTCAGAGATTAACACTCTACTACGTCACCAGCAGCAACTTTGTTACCGGAAGCCCAGAATATATTCATTGTAAATTCTTACTTAAAATTAACCAATAACCACACTTGGTGAAACTTAAACCAAATCCAACCACACACAATAAAATAATGCATAAGTATTTATTCAATAGAGATAAATTAAATATCTTATCCCACGTGTCCCTAAATGAAACACTCAGCAACCTAGCAACTTAGGGAACCCAAGAAACAGCAGAAGCTTTGCCAAATCCGATAAGCACACATGTACCTTATTTATCTGAAATCACCATAAACTATAATGAGTATAAAACTCAGTAAGCATACTAGTTTTTCATATATTAAATACAAATACATATATGTACACAATGCATATGTATGATATGCTGTGATAAATCAAAATCATAATCTTATCAAATCACATATCATGTAAGTGCTTACACATTTTTTCAAAATATATAATAGGAATACCATCACTCAACTACTACTTAGTAGGACTTACATATCACATAATGAGCCAAATGTCACTCGTAAGTGACATATCATATGAGAGGAATAGTACAAGTGAGGTGTTTAAATTACACATATATAATGCTTATGCCCGAAGGTAAAAGCCAAACCCTCACCCTGATCATCAGTGAGTCCTCTCATATGCACCAATACGCCACCACACAAATGTGATGATTCACTCTTCCTTTAGGTACCAATAGGATCCTCCCTACATACGGAATACATAACATATACCAATCCCGAAGGAAATGCCACACATAAAGGCTCCACAAATCACATAAAATGCTGACTAAATTAATAGTGAGTTCAAGCATCCTCAAAACACAAAATATTTCTCATGGACATATTACACTTCAAAAGCTCTCTTTGTTAAACACATTTCACTTTGAAAGCTCACTTTCAAAAAAATATATATGTCATGTATATCCATGCTTACATTCATAAACACATGTCTTCACATTTTATATCAAAATATACTTTGACATAACATAAACATATTCCTAACCATATTAACAAAATCATACATAACAATTACTATGTTTATTGTGATTTTAGTAAAAAGTCTAGTATACTTATCTCTTAACACTTTCAGTTACAATACTTAAATCTCCTTAATCTATCAATGAAGATTAATCCTTTCATGAGCCTCAACGTTCATACAAAAGACTTTAAATAGCTTATAAAATTACATATATTGCACTTATTACATCGAATTGGTCTAATTACTTGGTTTTTCAAAACCTGTCAATCTGACTACTTACACTTTACAAAGTTTTCTTATACATCAAATGATGTCCAATTACTCCAAAATCAGAATATATCATTTTTGACTCATATATTCTTCTTATATATGAATATTATATCATAATTCCTACACAATCCATTCCATAAACACCATCAAATCCAAACTACTAACCTGATAAGATCAAGATATTTACTGAACAGTATTCAATCTCCCAATTTTATAAAATCATATACTAACTCAAAAATTATAAAAATATCATATAATTACTCTTAACACATATCTCAATCCATGATAAATATTTCACTTCAAAATCACTGCCAAAAGTATTTTATAACTATTTTATTCTATAACTTTACAAATTTGTTAATCAAATACTATAATAAGCTAACACTCTTTAGAAAATCATAACAATTTAACCACATTGCTCTAAATTCTCAATTCTGAGTATGTCATATTAGACATATAAACTTATCATATTCCATAAATCCATAATTTTTTAAGAGCATTCAGTAGATCAAAAACTATTTTTCTCTGTATCATACTGTTAACATAGGAAATTTTCAAAATTTCAGGATCATTTTGATAAATTCACTACAAATTCAATTTCTGGAATTTTCAATCAATTCAAAGTCTCAAATGATTTTAAACATGTCTAATTTCATATACTTAAAATTAAAAACCAGAATCGAATCACAACAATTTATAAAACTCCTGGATCAAGAGACTATCAAGTAGAAATTCTGCAATTCATCATGATTTATCAAGCTATCTACATAGATCATCATCAATTCTCACAATATCTTAAGAAATACACATCAAATCCTCAATTGTACATATTTCCAAAAATTAAAACTTAAAGGAATTAACTAATGTAACACCAAGAAATTAAGAAAGGGTTATAATATACCTCTTAAAGTTTAAATTCCAACTTTCTTCTTCTTTTTCTTCTTCTTCTTCTCTTTCTCTCCCTTTTTCTTTCTCTCTTTCTCACTCTAAAAGAGATAGCTCGACCAAAATGAGTGAATTAGGGTTTCAAATGTGTATTTTTATACTAAGAGGCTAATTGTTAATATTTACGAATTAGCCCCTAAAACTTTTAAAGTATTATAATTTGGTCCCTAAAATAAATCTAAAGTCTTGCAAATAAACCCAATACTAATAATATGTCCTTAACCTATACAAACACTACTAATTATAATACATAAATCAAGTATCACCCACATACAAATAAAATATGTATATTTATATATATATATGTAAATACATATTATTACCGGTTGTGGATATTGGTTACTATAGAAATATTTATTTTCTGCTAACATTTCTTATTTTCTGTTGTTAAGATAAAATGGCCTCATCTAATCTATTGGCATGCATATTGGATGTGAACTAACTTAAAGGCGCAAAAAACTATAAAGACTGGTTGATGAATCTAAAAATTATTCTCGATTTTGAAAATTTTGGATATATGATAGATTAGCGTCTGCCCATAGATATTTATAATGAACCCACCCTAAAGGAGAGGCTAACTTATCAGAAATGGCTGAATGATGATTTAAAAGTTAAATCTTATGTCATTGCCTCTATATCTATAAGCTTATAGAGAGAGCATGCCCATATGAGTGATACATTTAGCATTACGCTCCATCTGAAGGAGCTATTTGACGACCATCCTCGGGTTGAGGCATATAGGGTTGCAAAATCACTTTTTCAGTGTAGACTTTTTGGGACAGTCCAATTAGTCCCCATATCCTCAAAAATGATTTCTATAATCAGGAGGTTAGAGACGGTGGACATTACGTTGAATAAAACAGAATTATGGCATGTGAGATTGAGTCATATAGGCGTTAGACCCCTATCTTGTCTGGTTAAGGATGGTTAAATACTTAATTTAACCATAGAACCTTATGTAATTTATGAATCATGTATTCAAGAAAAAATGACCAAATCTCCCTTTACTAGTGTTAGACACCGTGCCACTAATTTATTGAAACTTATATATAGTGATGCATACGGTCCAATGAATCACACTGCTATGTGTGGATTTCAATACTTCGAAACCTTCATCGATGATTTGTCATGATATGGTTATATGTTTCTTATGAGGTACAAGTTTGAAACCTTTGAAAAGTTCAAGGAATTTAAACTTAAAGTAGAGAAACAAACTGGTATGTATGTCAAATGCCTTCATTCAGATCAACATGGTGAATACATAGGTAGTGAATTTCTAAATTATTTAAAAGAGAACTGAATTCTCGCTGTATAGTCCTTCAGCTACTTCGCAGCATAATTCTATCTCAGAGAGGAAGAATTGGACTTTATTGGATATAGTCTGATGGTTGAAAATCGATGATGATTTTCAACGATCTTTCTAAATATCTTTAAGGCTATGCTCTATAAACTGCTGCTCATATATTGAATAGAGTTCCATCTAAAGTTGTTCCCTCCACTATATTTGAGATATGGACTGGAAGGAATCGAAGTTTTAAATATTTTAAGAATTGGGGCTGTTCTATTTATGTAAGAGTTACACAATAGGATAAACTTGCACCTAGGGGGTACAAGTATCGGTTTATTGGTTATCCTATGAACTCAATAGGAAACTAGTTCTATGATCCTAAGAAATAAAATATGTTCGTTGCTCGTACTGCCACTTTCGTAGAGAAACATTTTCTCATGGATCATGGGGATTGTAAACATAAAGGATATTGAGGCAACCTAAAAGATATGGTATGATACTTGAAGGTACCTTTGAGGTTTTTTTAGTTAAGGAAAATGATCATTTAACCTATAGAGATGCAATATTAGATATTGATTTGGAAAAATGACAAGATGCCATGAAATTCAAATCGACTATATGCATTAAAACCAAGCTGGGACTCGGTTGAGCATCTCGAAGAAATAGTTCCTATCAATTGTAAATGGGTTTACAAGCGAAAATGTGGGCTCGATGAAATGGTAGATACCTTCAAGGCCCATCAGGTATTAAAAGGTTATGCTCAATGATCTATGATTGATTTTGAGAAAACCTTTACACCGGTGGTGATGCATAAGTCAATAAGGATATTATGGGCAACTGTTGTATACACTAACTTCAAAACTGAAGAAGTCCATTTATGAACTTAAACAGGTTTTTTGAAGTTAGAATCTTTATTTTGATGAAGTAATCAGAGGGTCTAGTTTCGTAAAAAATGAAGATGAGGCATATGTGTACAAAATAGTTAATTGGAGTATGGTTGTCTTCTTAATTCTTTATGTGGATAACATATTGATCATTAAGAATGATATCGGTATGTTGCAGTTAGTAAAAGTTATCTTAGTAAGAATTTCTCCATTAAAGATTTGGGAAAGGCTTCCTGTATAAAGCTTTATAGAGATAAAGCTAAGAAACTAATAAGACTCTTCCAATCTCCGTACGTTGATAGTGTCTTAGAAAGGTACAGGTTTAGTAACTATAAGACAATTAATGTACCTTTTTGACATGGGATTCATCTTTTGAGGAAAATATATCCTCGGAAGGAAGATAAGAGGGTTAGAATGTCTAACATTCTTTATGCATCAGCTATTGGAAGCTTAATATATGTCATAATGTATACGAGACCTGATATCGGTATAGTTATAAGTGTTACGAGCCAATATCAGTCTGGTCTATGTGACAGCCATTGGATGGTAGTCAAACATATCCTTAAATACTTTAAGGGTACAAAGGACAAGTTTCTCATATATGGAAAAAATGACTTATAAGTAAGAGAATACACTGACTCAGACTTCAAATCTGATCCGAATGATAAAAAGTCTACAACTGGATATATTTTTATTCTTAATTGCATTGCTATAAGTTAGAAGAGTGTCAAGCATTGATCCATAATAGATTCTACTACTGAGGCAGAATACATTGTAGCTTCAAAAGTAGCAAAAGAAGCAGTATAAATTAAAAAGTTTGTCTCTGAACTCGGTATAATCCTAAGTTCTGTGGATCCTATCCATTATATTACGGCAATGATAGGGCCATTGCACAGGCAAAAAATCCAAGAGCATACCAGAGATCTAAACATATGAAGAGAAAATACTACATTACTAAACAGATCTTGGTTCAAGGAGATGTTGTACTTTATAAAGTTGATTCTGTAAATAATGTAGCGTACCTATTAACTAAGGCCTTAACTTTAAAGGTGTTTGAGAAACACGTGGAGTTATTAAGTATAAGATACCACTACGAATAGTATTAGAGCAAGTGGGAGTTGTTAGAATTTGTGCTTAGGTGCTATCCCAAATTTTGTATGAATATTGTAATTTCATACTTATGTAATAAATAAATGTTTTATTAATCACTAATTAATTAATTTTATTAAGGTAAGATACTTGTAACATTTCGAACATTATATTAATCTGAAGGAGTTCAGATTAAGTCTAAAGAGTTAGAACCTTGTCGAAATCGGACAAAGACCTGTGAATATACTTGCAATGACATAGTTGTAAATAATTGTAAGCGTTCATAGAAAATGTCATTGTGTAAGTATGTTCTTGAATTATAAGTTCTTAATCTATTTCCACCGACGCAGGGTCTGTCAAGTGGAATCGACTAATATAGATCCGTGTATATCTATATCTGAATTGTCTAGATGGTTAATCTTAGCAGACCATAAGTTTAGTAGAAGATTGTATAGATATACAGGTATTCATTTAGGACTGGATAATGAACAAGACTCAATAAAGACCTCTAATGGATATCCTATAAAATCGTCAATAGAGGATCTCTATGTGTTAAGTAGATTTATACTCTTTTAAACTGAGCACCACGATGGTCTTGTGAGTAAGCCATCATACTTAGGTTCCACGCATATCAGAGACCTTTCATGGTCTAACCTCTAGATGTTGGTAGGTATAGTTCGATACTTATGGAGTCTGGTGTGTGAAGACATGGGATCCATTAACTCATATGGGTGAGTAAAATATCCAGATGCTCTAAGGTTGTATTCCAAGAAGTCTTATGGCCATAAGTATTGAACCCAAGAAAGTGTTTTCCATGATATAAACAAAATCGCAAAGACGTTTATTGATATTATTTATCAGAATACGAATTGAGGAGATAAGTTTATGGTTAAGCAATAGGGGACTTGATGGTGTTGACTATGTCTCAGCTCTTCCAGGATATTTATGACGGAAGGATTGTACGAAAATGGATTAATCTTAACTTTTATGGTTCAACTCACAATTTTTGTATTATTTATAACGTGTGTGTATGGGGCATTAGTTATGGACTTACGAAAATATTCCGTGAGACAAAACGGGTGTAAACCTAGGGAGTCTCACTATATGAAGTGTAATCATTGAGCATATGGGTAGTGCGCTAGATTGAATTGTTCGATTGGAGAAGTTTTTGAAAAATATGAATTTATTTTAAGGTATCTTGATGAGTAGTTAAGGTTTAAGTGTTAAACATAGGATTGTGTCAAGTGAGACTTGACACTTTTATCTACCTAGTGTATGCCTCAAATTGTGCCAATATTTTGTTGGGTAGTAAATTTAGTATTAGTGGATATAGCTATCATTTAAATAAAATAATTATTATTTTATTTAAATTAAATTATTTAGCCATTTATTATTTTAAGGTCTCTCATATAGTAGTTAAGTTTTAAGTATTAAATCTAGAAATATGCCAAGTGAGATTCGACACTTTTATTTGCCTAATGTATGTCTTAAATTATGCTAATAATTTGTATGGGTACTAAATAGGACATTGGTAGACAAAGCTATTAAAGTAATGAAATAATTGTTATTTTATTATTTTTTTGTAATTCGGTCATTGCATTTCAAATGAGAAAGAAAATATGGGGGACTCCGATATTCTTTTGAGTGGTAGTACTCCTTGCTAGATAAGGGGAGAGGGTCTAACGAGATTCTTAATTTACACATCACATGCATAAATAAATGTAGCAGAATATTAACAAATATCTCATTACACTAATGAGATATTAGAGAACTTACCGTTGAAGCATGCTTTGTGCAATTCTAGTCTATGACCGGTGGAATCTTTTGAACTAGAACGATAGCTTTCTATTTTTGCCGGAATATTTAACTTGAAGTAACACTTGCTTGTTCTAATCTCTCGGCCTTTTCAATTATTTTCGTACCATTCATTTCTTCTTCACCTTGCAAATGGAGTGAGGATGGCTATTTATAGTCATCACCACCTCATATTCGACCAATTAAAAGGGTATTAATGGTCATAAAGCTTTAGCATGACAAGGCTTATTAGAATTAACAATTTATGCTTTGTAAAGAAATTGGTGGCATGGTGCTAAATATGCTGGCCGAATGAGAACAAAGACGGTGGCTAAATTACTATCCAAACACTATAGTTAAAAGCCAATACTTACTTACAAAAAGTGGCCGAAATTTGAAGCATAACAATGCTTCAATTTCTTGCCATTAAACTATTTACAATGTCTTTAAAATTAGCCAGCACATGCTTGACAATGCCACCACTTGGTTTAAAAGCAAATAGACGAATATGAATAAGCTAACATTTGTAAATCATTTTGGCTTTCAAAGGCATAACACTTATTGCTAATTGGTCGAAATTGACTTCAGTTTCCAAAGCCTTTAACAAATGAATTAATACATTTAGCCTTTATTAACAATTCATTTGTTGTCAAAAAATCAATATTAATTAATAATAAATTGGACCAATAAAGCCATGCCATTACAAATTAGTGGTATGACATGTGGCATCCAATATAAAGGTTAAAGTGGAAAGTCCCACTTGTCGAGATCCCGAGCTTAAAACTTAAATTTTATGATCTCTCCGAGAGACCCTGTCATAATTTTGATTTTTTGATAACTTTCTAGATTAAACTATTCAATCCGGTACCCTACCCCAGTGTACAACGAGTACACTTTATATAGTGAGACTCCCTAGATTCACATTGATTTTGTCTTACAAAACTCTTTCATAAGTCCATAAATTATGCCTCACATACACATTGTAGAAAATAACAAAATAGCATGTTAAACTATACAAGTTGAGGTTAATACATATTCGTATAATCCCTCCGTCATTATATCCTAGAAGAGTTAATACATAGATTATCACTGTCAAGTCTTTATGTGCTCAATCCTAAAACTTATCTCCAGATTCGTATTCCGATAAACAGTATCTGCAAACACTTTTGCGATATTATTTTTTACACGGAAAATATTTTTCTCGAGTGACTTACTAATGGCCATAAGATTTTCTAGAACACAATTTTGGAGCATCTAAATATACAACTCATTTATATGAGTTGACAGATCCTATATCTATACACACTAAACTCCATAAGCATCGGACCATACCCAGCAACACCCAGCGGTCAAACTATAAAAGGTCTCTAACATGTGTAGAACCAAGTATGGTGGATTACTCACAAGTCCACTGTGATACTCAAATCAAAGAACCATAAGCACTACTCAACTTGAAAGGATCATCCATTGACAGCTTTATAGGATGTCTATTGGAGATTCTAATTAAGTCTGTTCAGTTTCTAGTCTTCACTGAATACTCGCATATCTATACGAGCTTCCACTAAGCTCATGGTTTGCTAAAATAAACTATTTGGATAATTCAGATATAGACATACACTGATCTATATTAAATAAGGTTTCCACCTATAAACTCGCATCAGTGAAAATAGATCAAGAACATAACGTTTGAAAATATACTTACACAATGACATTTCTTAGCAATATTTGCAACCCTTTGCAATTATATCATTGCTAGTATACCCTCAAGTCTTTGTCCCATGGCAGAGAAGGCTCTAACTCTTTAGATCTTGTTGACTCTTATAACCTACTAACTCTTAGCAATTATTACTCTCAACATATCTAACTTTTTAGCTCTAGTCCAAACTCGTTTTAACCAGATCTGAACTCTTTCAGATCATACAATATCTGAAATGTTACAAGCATTTTACCATATATATTTAATATTAACCATTTTATTCAAACACTTATTGTATAAATATTAAATAACTAATATTCATATAATATTGGAATGGCACATAAGCACAATTTTCAACAGAAGCTTCTCCATCTCGACAGCCATAACCTCATTCCTCTCCTGGTGAATAATCCCCTTCTTCTGCTTGACAGACATAGAAGATGGACTGATATCCAATGCATGTTATATTAATTAGGGGTCTATTCCCTATATGTCTTTGTGAGACCAATAGAGGATATTCGAGAACTCTTTGATTATCGTGCTTAGGTTACTCTTGATTTCCATGCTCAATTGAGAGCTAATCTTAACTAATTTCTCGAGGGACCTAATTTGACCTGCATCAAAATCATCTCCCTTACTGGCTCTGGTGACTTTGAGTGGCCCTTCTCTCTTGAGTCCATTATAAATAGGCAATAAGTCCTTTTAGTTGAAGTCACATAATAACTCTTTTTTATCTTCAAAATGATTACTCATACTCCATTTCTAGCTGGGAGCTTCAACTTCAGATAATGGATAGACATGACAACACTTGAGTTGGTTATAAATGGTCTCCCTAATAGAATCTTGTAAGGAAATAATTGATCAACCATAATAAAGTTATCAATTATGTAAGGCTTCTCTTTAAGGATATAGGCAAACTAACGATCCGTAACGGTATAACACAACCATTTTTAAACTATACAAAAAAAGTCTTGGTCCTCTCTCTCTTCAAGTCCTTGATCTTGAGCTCATCCAATGCTTCTTTAAAAACGATGTTGATTAAGCTCTTAAGGTCAATGAATAACCGTTTCACTTTTGCTCCAACTATTTGTATTGTGACTACCAATGTGTCATCGTGTAGGTAGCTAATTTCTCGAGCATCATCCTTAGTAAACATTATTATACTAGCTTGAACCCAGGGCTTTTTAGTGACCGAGATGTTCATCATTTAGTGTCCTAATATTAAGAATCTAAAATAAATCATTATCTTCTTATTAAATTTTTTGACCAATATAAGTCTTCTAGTGATTACTATAGTCATTCCTTATTTAGGCAAGAACTCGAAACTTGAAGCATTAGTTAGCTGAAGCTTCTTTTGGTCCTAATCAACTCTAAACTCATTCAAGTACCAATTCCTATAGAGTCGATCTGCTTGTTCCTTCAACTACTTTTACTCATTAGTGGTATATCCATAATCTTAATAGAATTAACACATCTTTTCTCTATAACACTAATCCACTTATCTTTTCGTAGCGGTTGACTATTCAAAGTATGCCTTTCCATTTATAACCTCAAATACTATCACTAAAAGGAATGTAAAAGATATATATATCTCTCTTGCTGAATAATTGTTACACTAAGAGAAGGCTTTCTTGCTCCCTCACTTTTCTTTCCCTTGCGTAGTCCTTGTCTTTCCTCATATAGTCTTTGCCTCACCTTGCATCATGGATCTCTCTGAGGATACTTCATGGCTTGAGGTGGCATCTTGTTTATCTCTTCTCTACCTTTGAACAATCTATTCTTATGAGGTTTATCTCAAAATAATCTTTTCTCGAAAGTTCGCATTGACTCCTTTATTCTCATTCCTCATTAGGCATCTATTACTACTATGTTCTTCGTTTTCTCTTCCTCTTTAATCTTTTATACTTTGATCCTTGGTTATAGGTAGTTACAAAGGTCGTGATTGGATTCTGGAATAAATAATACTAAAAGTGATTTAATTAGCTCTGCTTTAATGCCTCAAATGTAACAGGCAGTTCAAACGCCCCAAGTTAAATTACCTCCTAGTGGAACTGATCCATAAAAGTTCTCAAGCTCTCTAATTTACATTGTTAGAGCTTATCTAATTGTTATGAGTCTTTTGGTGACTTGTTGACTCCATAATGTGTTGAGCAAATTTATTAATTAGCTCGTTGTAGGAGAAAATAATCTTCTGCTTCAAACTTTTATACTAGAGGAGGGTTGTCCCTCCAATTTTATAAGGAATAAATGGCATATCAGTGCCTACTTTAATCTTACAATAGATAGTAGGTTGGTCACTTAATCTACAAAGTGGTTCGATCGGTAGTGTCCTTGTAAGTAGGGAGACTAGACAATCTAACTGTCATAAGCAACCTTATCTTTCTGAGCTCTTCCTTTTGGTTATCTTCGGGGGCAGAGACTCGCACATCTCACTTTCCCATTAGTAGCTTATATAACCATGCCTCAAGGTCTTTGACCTTTTTCACCAAATGCTCCTAATGAAATTTTTTCCTTTGTCCCCCACCCTCTTTAGGCTTCCTCTTGTTATTCAAAGATCCTCAAGTATTGTGCTCCCCTAGGTCATCACCATGCCTCTATACCTTTAAATTTAGTCTATCTTGCCCGTTAAATTTCACTCAAAGATCAACTCTTATCAAATGAAACTTATATCGCCTTACCCTTTTGGTTTATCTTAGGTTGAGTGGATGATAAATTATGCCGATTAGTGGGAAATATTCCCTCGGCTTAATCTGGTCAGCTTATCGATCAACAACATCTTTTGATTTTAGCTTCTCTTTTAATTTTATATTTCTCTCTAGTCAATAGCAACTCTCTCAACTCCTTTTTGTCCCACTTTGTTTGCTTCAATTCTTCTTTCAACTTAGTCCGCCAAACGGGAAGGTCCATTTCTTAGTGTGCTGTGTTGTCATCATATACTTCTAATGGATGATTTTTGTTATTTTGGTTAGAAGGCTCACTCAATCGTTATTTCTGGGTATTCATGGATCAAGTGTTCATTTCTTAACCTTATACTGGTCACCTTTCATCTTTATCTCATTATGGCTTTCTGTTATGTTTCCATAGACACCGCTAAACTGGTTACCTCGTATTTTGAGCTATTTTGGGCCAACGAGTTAAATTTGTAAATCTTTAGGAACAACTACTAGATCTCTTAATTAGTTATGCTGGAATGACCACTTTAAATGATCACTAGCCTTTAGGAGCTTTCTGCAACCACAAATTGCATTAGGACATGTTAAAGTTTTTCTCGATGTTAACCTTTTAATGCTTAAGTGCTTGTTTGGTTAGACTTCTCTACTAACCAAAAGAGCTTTTTTTAATGCCAAAAGCTCTTTTCACTCTTTTTTATGACGTTTAGTTGTAATTAGAAAATATTTTTTGGAGATTAAGAAAGCTATTTTACCTCTACTTGCAAAAGCTCAAATTTTGGATTTTTTGAAATTGAGCTTTTTTAATATTTGTGTAATATCACATATACCATAATAATATTTTCTTATTTTCATAGTGTACTCTTAATAAAAATAAACCTTATTTAACTAACATATTTTTAATATTTTCTTAAAAGTATCACAATTCTCCTTATCTCTACAATCATCATATTTTTCACAAGAATCTACCAAAACGTTTTGTTGATTATTTTATATTTTAAATAAAAAGAAGTATTATTTTATTTTTAATTTTTGTACTAAATATAATAATTTATATTGATTCGATGATTACTATGTATTAATTTTACTTGATTATTGTGTTTAAAAAATTAAATTTGAGAAAATACATAATAAATTTAAAGTTATATATAAAAAATATTATTGAATTATTTAGAATTTGAATATAAATTTTATTAAGTATCCTTTTTGGTAATTTAATAACAGATAAATATTTTTAATAATGTATAACCAAACGATCTAATACTTTAAAAGAGTTTTTTTAATTGATAATCAAATTATTAATTATTGTTTTTCTTAAAAGCTCTACTTTGAAAAACCTTATTTGAAAAGATAAACCAAACGAGCCCTAAGTCAATGAGGGTCCAAGAAAAAATAAGAAAGCAAAAGAAAGTTAATGAGATATTTAGGGCGTATTGTGTATTTCTCTGATTGAAAAATGTACTATTATGGTATCAAAGAGAAAACTTGGAAGAAAGCACCTAGAAACAAAATGTGAATTTTGAGTGTAGGGAAAAAGAATAAAAACACCATTTCTTTAGTCTCTTGCTCTTCTTTTTATAGGCATGCATTATAGAGTCCTATTAAGATTAAGGAAAATCTGTATACTTTTTATTTAAACTCATCTTCAGTTTGTTTGAATTCAATTTATTCCAAACATTATTGACTTCTAAGATTCTGAAAAATAGGGTTAATTGGCTAATCTCGTAATTGTAAGAATTGAATTAGTTAGAGGTCTCACTTTAAGATTTGCAAGAGTGCTGGTGAGTCTTTGTTTCTCAATGAAGACTGATATGGTAAATCTTGGGAGGAGCCTTATGTGGTCAACTCGGGCAATACTAGTTGTCAATGAGTGTATGTTAGCGTCGAAGACTTCGAACCTGAGAACCATAAGTGGATCTCAAGGTCATTCCCTTATTCACTATCAGTACCTTTCATTGGTGATAGGTTGAGGTCTATGATATCTAAATGATGGACCTAGCCTTGGGTAGGCAAGGAGATCTCGGTATACACGAGCTCGGAGCTTATCTAAAATCGTAGGTATCAATTTGTTTTCTTAAAGTAATTTAGCGGTTGGGATTTAGGTATCATATGAACATGATTGAACTTGTTCTGTCTGAAATGTGTTTGTTTTTCTAACTTCCATTTAAAATATTATAAGTGGATACTGTCGTTGTCGTTGCTGTTGAAGACGAGACAGTTCTTATCAAAATGAGTTGGGGTTTGTTGGTGTATCGGTATCACCATTAGTCTTAGATTACTAGCAATGAAATTGGAATCAGAATTGCAATTCGTGGTGTAGCACCAACTATCTTGTGTGTACAGTTAAGAGTGGAGTAGGTCAATAATTGGAATACTGGGATTTTATTGAGACAAACTATCGGCCTGTCTATTTGGCCATTCCCTCGTACCTATACAAAGTTGTTAATATTTTAAATAAAATTTATTAATTTCAATACGTCAATTACAAATTCTATTTGTAAATGAATAACGACACTATATTTAAAATAACAAGTGATAATTTCAATGAATTAGTTATTAAACTTTATTCGCAAATTAATCAGAACTAATGCAACAAACAACATGATTATATATTCATTTATCATACCCATTATTTAATGGTATAATGGTTTTATATGGAAATCAGTTATCACAGACACAAATTTATAATTTTAATTTTATAAATGTAATATTATCTACTTATAAATAATTTAACAAACTCTTTTCTTGTAACTATTGGTAGGAAAAAAAAAAATAGTCTAAATGTGAAAGTGATCACAAGGCATAACCTAATTTAACAGAAAAAAGTTTAAAATGTACATTGCATTAAGTTAAAAGCACAAAATGATCTTTTAAAAAGATATTAAGTTGTCTTTGGGTAGGTGGATTTAAACCTGCAACCCAGAGTTCAGAGATACGACAAACTAAATAGCATGAACATATATAGTAACTAGGGTTTTGCTAAAAGGTTTGTACTTAAGGGTGGTAAATGGTCATGATATAGTTATTAGATACGAAATTTAATACGCTTTAAGTGAATATTAGTAGAAAAAAATTAAAATAATTAATAAACGGGTCAAATTTATGTTCTCCGTTTATTAATCATGTTTAATATATATTTGAGCTTTATAATTTGTAAATTCGTTCAAGTTGTATTAAATTAAAAATATTAAATTAATTCATTTAAAAATAAATTTATTTCTATTCACATAAAACAATAACAAAACACGAATATAATTATAAAATAAAAATATATAATTAAAAAATAAAAATATTTAAAAATAAATTTACCGTGACTTAAATGCATTTAATTATATTAAATAAATCGAATATTTCGTGTAATAAATTGAATTTGGTGTTATTATTTATTTAAATAAATATAATTATAAACAAATTTAATAGTGTATAATCGTAAAAATGAATTGAATTTGTTTAAACGTGTCTAATCGAGTCATATCGTATAATTTGTATATCAAATGAATCGGATTTATATTTGAGTGTGTAATTCATTTATGTAATCGTATACAAATATAATAAAAATTTGTTAAAATCTTATATTAATATGACACAAATATAATTTATTTACAAAAATTGCCACCCTAATTGCACCAACGGAATATGCTTTTGTTGTGATATTGTTTCATTACATTAAAAGTAATATATAACGATAGCAAAATCAACTAGCTTAAGCTTTGGCATGTCATATTGTTTCTTCATTAATTCTTCAAGAATGAATAGAATATGTTGCAAAGTAGATGTCCAAAACACTCTTAATCATTTGAATTTGTCCATTTCTTGCTATATATATATTTTTTTTTGAATGTAAGGATCAATTTTCATAAAACACAAGAGGAAATATTATCCTCAATTACAAAATGTTCAATTTGGGTTGGTACATGGCCATACCAAATAGTTTCAGAGTCTAAGTTAAGGGCAAAATATACTAATTCATGGGTCACCTGATTGGATGAGCGGTATGTATGGTTAAAAGAGCACTGAGAGAATGATGAAGCAATTGTCAAAATGTCATGAAGTACCAAGACTAACTCCGAGGCAGAAGAAGAGCGGTTGTTTATGTCTTGAATGACACCTGCAGTATCTGACACAACCTCGAGTGCAGAGATACCTAGAAACCTAGCCAAGCGAAGTCCTTGTAGTAGAGCCAAGGCTTTAAGGATATCCACATGAGGTAATGCATCAATAGGAATAGATGAGGAGGCCAAGGCCGCCCCAGAGTAATCGCGTAGCACCACCCCCAGTTCGGACTTGAAGTATTTTAACGATAGGCCAGCATCAGTGTTTAGCTTTATAGCGGAAAACCTGGGGCCAGCCATAAGTTGTGCAATGACAATAGGGTATTAGAAGAGGAGGCCTGAGTAGTCATCAATTCATTCTTGTAGCAATGCACCTAACTCAGCACCTCAAGCAAAGAACCTGTTTTTCGCTCTAAAATGAATTGGTTTCTGATAAACTAAAGTCTCCAGAAAAGAATAAGTAAAAACTCAAAATTCTCAATCTGTAGGCACGCCTGACATTCAATCAAAAAGTCCAATATGGATGTACTATAGGAGATACAAAAGCCATGTAAAAAAGAGCATGATTGGCATATTTTCTTTAGTGCATCACAAAGCCATAGCGCATAAATGGTGTTTTCAGCTCCTTTAGCACAGCGACCACACGAGTCATCAACAGGGACATGATGTCTTCTGAGGTTAGAAAATGTAGGGATCTAGTTATGTGACAATCTCCAAACAAAATGTTTAATTTTTTGGGGAAGCTTTTGACTCCACAAAGCCTTCCACCAGTTGTGGGTAACACCGTTGCCAGAGCTAGATGAGGTATGGTTAGGAGTAAAGGAAACACAATATCCACTCTTAACCAAATATTGTCCTTGTTTATCAAAGTGCCATATAATTGCATCACTAAAGTGGTTCCAAGAGTGCAAGTGCGGGATGCTTAAGATGAGGCTGCGTTCTTTTTCTGAAAATGAGTTATAAATAAGCTCACGGTTCCAGTGTCCTAACAGAAGAAGTAGATCAGACACTAGTGTATGTTCAGGCAAAATGTGAGGGAACAAAGGTTTAAAAGACAAGGGGCACGAAAGCCATTGGTCATAGTAGATAGAGACTGAAGAGTTGTCACTGATCCGTCAATGAAGTCCTTTTAAAAGCAAATTTCGACCCCATAAAATGCTTCTCCAGATAGCAGAATCAAAATGTTTATGAAGTGCTTGTAAGAGAGAGTTCAAATCCCTAAAACCCAGTCCTTCATCCATCTTATAGCGACACAAGAAATCCCAGAAACACCAGTGGACCTTCCGCTTATTGTCATCTCTACCCCAAAAGAATTTGGCACAAAGTCTATAGATCTCCCTAATGAGACTCTTAGAAAGCCTGAACAGATTCATTACAAAAGTTAGGATTGCCTAAATCACTGATTTAAAAAGCCCTTCCTGACCACCACCTAAAAATAGGTGCTTCTTCCATCCTCTCAATTTATTCCAAATTCTTTCTTTGATAGCCACAAACAAATTTTGTTTGTTCTTACTAGAGACATATGGGAGACCCAAGTATTTACTGTGGTGCGGAACCAGATAAACACCAAGATACTAAGATAAGTGAGTCACAGACCCTCTTAAGATGACTCTCCCAAAGCATATAGCCAATTTTTGGTAGTTAATCAACTGCCCACAAGTATCCTCATAAGACCTCAAAATCCCTAATACCGAGTTGCAATCATCTAAGGAAGCTCTAGTAATAATTAGGCTATCAACTGTAAAGAGGAGGTGGGATATAGATGGGCCTGATCTTCCACATTTTAGTCTATGTAGGGCCCCTCGTTGCTCAGCTAAATTGAGGAGAGAATAGAGGCCTTCGGCACAAAAGAGGAATAAATAAGAGGAAAGAGGGTCACAACGGTAAAGGCCACGAGTAGGAGAGATATTACCATGCGCCACACTATTAATAACAACAGAGTAGGAAATCGAAGAGATACATCGATAGATCAATTGACACCAGCTGTCAGGAAAGCCCCGCATACGCATCATAGCCATCATAAAGGGCCACTCCACAAGGTCATAGGCCTAAGACATGTCTAATTTCAAGGCTAAGTATTACCCACCCAAGAATTTGTTCCTTTTAATTGTATGGAGACATTCGAACCCAATTATTGCATTATCAGTGATTAGAAGTCCTAGAATAAAAGTACTCTGGGATTCTGACACCACCTCATTCATAACACATCTTAGTCTGTTGGCAAGTGATAAGGGCAAATTTGTCATATATTTTCTCATATTTTTATTATTGATATTTTATGATTTTATGAGAATAGATGGCTATTTATGTGCTTTATTGTTATTTATAGGGACTTGAACGAAATTTAAAGAAAGAATGCAAAAGGAACAAAAACAGGGACTAAAATGCAAAGTTTTCAAAGAGTCCAGCGCCCCAGCGCCACAAGAATTTTCACCCCAGCGCTGAAATAGTGATCGAAAAAAGAAAAACGACCTGCTTAAGTCGCGTCTAGCACCCCAGCGTCGAAGAGTCACCGCGCCAGCGGTGAAGCCGTTTTCATGCAGCGCCCCAGCGCCAAGATTCCACCGCTCCAGCGGTAATAGCTTTTTCACGCGTCGCCCCAGCGACAGATGCACAGCGTGCCAGCGGTAGTACGAGTCCTAGTCCGACGAGAATTGAGATTTTCAAGCTCATATCAATCCCTATATAAAAGCCACTCGTTCCCTGCCTTCAAAAAAGAATCCAAGACGACCCAAGAGCACCAAGAATATAGAGCACGAGTCTTAGAGAGCAATAGGAGCTTAATTGAAGCAACTTTAGAGAGAGATACAAGACGTTCTTCAGCATCAAGAGTTCCTAGGCAGCGCAATTAAGAGCAATTCGACGTCTATATCGGTTTGCTAATAATTGTATCATGATTTATAATTATTTTTACTGTTGTTCTCTTGTAGCCATGAGCTAAACTTATTTTCTAGGGTTAATACTTGAACTCAATATGTGTGCTTAATTGCCATATCTTTAGTATTTAATAAACTTAGTCATTTATTATTTAAATTACTTGTGTTTAATGCTTCAATATATCTGGCGAATATATGGTGAATGAATTGGTAATATTTTGATAAACTCGGAAGAGGAATCAATATATTTAGACCTAGGTAATTTGATACATGATTGTAGAGTAACATTCAATGTTGCATATGCAAGTTTCAATTTAGGATAGGAATATACCTAATTGGCATGTATGATCAATAAGACCTAATCTTAATGAATCTTAATTTATTACAAGTACCATAGGAATATAGGTATTTGGTAAACTAAGATATACTTGCATGACCTTGGAAGAGGCTTGTGAATACATTAGTGTCTTGATCAATAATAAAGACTAAGTGAGTTAAATATTAAAGGATTAATCATTAGAAGCATATCGAGGGATAATATTAATCCTAGGTTTTCTCTACGTTGCTATCTTTAAATCTCATTGCATTGTGTTTTTACTTTTATATTTTTTACATTCATTCTTAAATTTTTATTTTTCTGAATAATTATTAGGAAGACATAATTTTAGTAATTGGTTAATAAGAAGAAATTATCCCTGTGGGTTCGACATCCGACTAATTAGTCTCTTTATTACTTGCATACGATAGTGTATACTTGTACTTAATTTTATGATATAGAAATATCGCATCAGCAAGTGTCTTCGAGATAATCTTGTACAGGACATTACAAAGGCTGATGGGACGAACATCTGAGTATAACTTAGGCTTCAAGATTTTAGGAATTAAGGAGATGAGGGTTTCGTTAGCCCCTCCAATATCATCGCCATTATTAAGAAAACCTAAACATACGTTGCAGATAGAAGAGCCAAGAACATCCCAAATTTTTTGATAAAATAAAGCAGATATACGATCTTTCCCTGGAGCTTTTGTAGGGTACATCTGGTGTACAGCATTGTAGATTTCCTCCGCTTGAAAAGGGGTCTGCAGCCATTAATGGTGTTGCTCAGAGAGTCGTCTCTCCACACTAGAGACAGCAGAGTCGATATCTGATTCAGAAGGGAGGGATGTCATAAACATATCAGAGAAATACTCAATAAATTTCTGGGTAATCTGGTCAGAGTCTGTATGCCAAGTTCTATTACTGCCCATAATCCCCAAGATATGATTCTGCCTTTTGAGTCCCGAGGCTTTAAGGTGAAAAAATCATGAATTTCTATCACCAGCCTGGAGCCACATAACCCTTGAACATTGTCTCCAATAAGTTTCTTCCTTATACAATAAAGCATCAAGGGATTTCTAGACTTTTGTAATCTCCCTCCAAACTTATGCATCAATCCGCTGGTTTAAGACCCTCAAATACTATTTTTTCTTTTTTATCTCAGAAGTCATTCTCCGAAAATGTACTAGTTTCTTTTTTTTGAGTTTATGCCCAATACGTTGTAAGGTTCCACAGATACCAGCAAGAGAAGCCGAATTAAGAGACCAATCCTCTGAGATAATCTATCTGTATTCATCTTCATCAATCCAGGCTTCCTCAAAATTAAACCTGCGGTAGGGTTTCTGAGGAGCAAAAATCTCAACCGTTGTTTTATAGTCACCACTAACTAACAGTAGGGGGCGATGATCAAACCCCCAAAAATCCAAGTGTTGTACAAAGGCCTTAGGGAAAAGGTTATGCCAAGAGAAGGAGCATAACATACGGTCAAGCCTTTCCTGTATGAAGGTGTTAGATTTGTGTTCATTGCACCAAGTGAAAGGGGAACCTTTGAAGTAGATCCCTAATAAGTTACAGTCATCAATAGAATTCCTGAAATTTTGCATAAGGTATAAAGGTCGAGGAAGCCCACCATCTTTTTCGGAGTTTGTGAGAATTTCATGAAAGTCCCCCTCATACACCCAAGGGAGGGAAGAAAGATGACACAAACGCCGTTGAAATGTCCAAGAGTGGGTACGTTGAGATGTATCCGGATGGCCATAAAAACCTGTAAATCTCCATTTCCTCCCTAGTTCTATAACAATAACATCAATATGAAAGTGAGAGAAAGAAAGTAGGGAGATATCTACCTTGTTCGTCCATAGTAACGCCAAACCTCCCCCACGTCTAACTCTCTCCACCACAAGTTTTCCAACACATCCAAGTTTCACTCGGATATATTCCAGCCTATTTTTAAGAGTTTGTGTTTCCATGAGGAAAATCACCTCTGGGCAGTGTTCCCGTTCCAGGTTGGACAAAATATGGAATATGCGAGGGTTGCCTAGCCCCCGCACATTCCAACTGTAATATCCAATCCCTATTAGTAGTATTGGCGCTTAGATTTCGGTATAGAACAAATAAGACACCGTAGGGTTACTCGATTTTAACCCTAGTAGAAATATTCCCTTTATAGTACACGTGAGAGATATTAAACCTAATTTGGTAATTTCACACTCGTTCGGTGCGCTGGATGACCCTAGAATATTTTTAGAATTTTTCTCTATTGGCTTGGAAAAGAAAATTCTAATTTACTACATGAATTTCCATTTAAGGGTTATGAATGGAACAAGCCTTTGTTGAGAAACATAATCCATATATTAGAAAATGGACCAATTAGAAGAAATCTCATGGATTGCCAAGTTGGAAGTTCTAGTTAGTTCTTTGGACTATTCCAACTAGATAGTTACAAATGAACTAATTACATAATTAGTTTTCAACTAATGGCAAATTAGTAATTTTGAGAAAGTTGAAGGGCAAAATGGTAAATGGAGGAAGGACTATAAAGATGTTGGAATTGTGTAGAATTTTGAAGAGAGATCAAAACCAACACTTAGCCAAAAAAAGAGAGAAATTCGAGCTTCAAAGGGGGGTGCTGCTACAATGACTATTCAAGTTTTTTTTCATGATTTTGCATGTGTAATCAAGCCAAAATAAGGTTACAAACCAATCCCTTAGCTCAATTGAAGTATCTATTAGTGGACTAAAATGCAAAGTTTCCAAAATTTGAGTCCAGCGCCCCCGCGCCATAATAATATCGCCCCAGCGTTGGAATAGTGATCAAAATTAGCAAAAACGACCTGTTTAAGTCGCGTCTAGCGCCCCAGCGCCAACGAGTCACCGCGCCAGCGACAATACAGAGCCCTAGCGCTATCAACAAACCGCGCCAGCGGTGAAGCCGTTTTCATACAGCGCCCCAGCGCCAAGATCTCACCGCTCCAGCGGTAATAGCTTTTTCATGCGTCGCCCCAGCGACAGATGCACAGCGCGCCAGCGGTAGTACGAGTCCTAGTCCGACGAGAATTGTGATTTTTAAGCTCATATCAATCCCTATATAAAGCAACTCGTTCCCAGCCTTCAAGAGGCAATCCAAGACGACCCAAGAGCACCAAGAATATAGAGCACGAGTCTTGGAGAGCAATAAGAGCTTAATTGAAGCAACTTGAGAGAGAGATACAAGACATTCTTCGGCATCAAGAGTTCCTAGGCAGCGCAATTAAGAGCAATTTGACGTCTATATCGGTTTGCTAATAATTGTATCATGATTTATAATTATTTTTACTGCTGTTCTCTTGTAGCCATGAGCTAAACTTATTTTCTAGGGTTAATATTTGAACTCAATATGTGCGCTTAAATTGCCATATCTTTTAGTATTTAATAAACTTAGTCCTTTATTATTTAAATTACTTGTGTTTAATGCTTCAATATATCTGGCCAATATATGGTGAATGAATTGGTAATATTATTGATAAACTCGGAAGAGGAATCATAATATTTAGACCTAAGTAATTTGATGCATGATTGTAGAGTAACATTCAATGTTGCATATGCAAGTTTCAACTTAGGATAGGAATATACCTAATTAGCATGTATGATCAATAAGACCTAATCTTAATGAATCTTAATTTATTACAAGTACCATAGGAATATAGGTATTTGGTAAATTATGGTATACTTGTATGACCTTGGAAGAGGCTTGTGAATACATTAGTGTCTTGATCAATAATAAAGACTAAGTGAGTTAAATATTAGAGGATTAATCATTAAAAAGCATATTGAGGGATAATATTAATCCTAGGTTTTCTCTACGTTGCTATCATTTATTCTCTTTGCATTGTGTTTTTACTTTTATATTTTCTACATTCATTCTTAGGTTTTTATTTATTTGAATAATTATTAGGAAGATATAATTTTAGTAATTGGTTAAAAAGAAAACATTATCCCTGTGGGTTCGACATCCGACTTATTTAGTCTCTTTATTACTTGCATACGATAGTGTATACTTGCACTTAATTTATGATATAGAAATATCGCATCAGTAGGGGAGGATTGGTAGTTGGCATGCCAATAGGGTCTTATAGCAGTACTGCGCTGTTTGCTTGTCGGATGACACTACTTTGTGTATCTAATCTATTATCTATTCTGATCTGTTCTGAATCTGGTGGATAGTCACCGAGTGGTCTATGCCGGATCATTATCTGATATTTATTAGCTCATTAGCCAATCCATAGTATCATGTCAATGTTTATTTTGGGCGCCTACTTGGATTAATTATAAATATGATATTTGTATATATATATATATTTTGATTAATTGAAATGAGAAATTGAATAATGTTTTGGTTTAATGAATTGATTAATTGATAAATTTTGATTTATTATGATATATGGCAAAAATTGGTTATTATTAAAAATTTCATTGTTTATATATATGGTTTATTTGCAAAAAGATAATAAAATTTTATTATACTGTTTCAACTTTTGTGTACACCTACTAAGCTGTTGTGCTTAGCGCGTTGGATTTACCATCTGCAGGTAGTAGAGTTGCCATTACTAAAGACTGAAGAATAAATATTTCTACTGCAGCTCAGAGTCGCTCACATCCTTTATATATATAATTATGTTTTGTAGATATTTTATTTGTCTATAAACCGTTGTATATTATATTATGGACATTAAGTGTATGTGCATGTATATATATATTTCTTCAGAACTGTCTCATTTAAAACCATGATGATATATGATATCTATTTTGATAATATGCTGAATGTGAAATTTTTTGGTGAAGGTTTGATGCATTTAGATTACAATATGAGTTGTGAATATTTGCTGGAAAAAATGGAAGTTGGTTAAGAATGGATATTAAAATTTGGGAGTGTTTTCTTTTATTACAGGTAATGTAAAAATCTAATTTTTAGGGGATACTCTATCAGTTTTTCTCCGTAAATGTTTATAAAATAAAAAAGTATTTTTGAAGTTTGAATAATTATTATTATTGTTTGTGTTCGATGCTATCGTAGTACCCCCTGATCTCGTGTCTTGATGAGAGGCGAGTAAGAAGGGTGTTACAACCAACCAATAACTCTTATCACTATATCTCATAAACCCCCACAAGTTTATTTAATTTTTTAAAAAAATTAATATTTAATTTTCCAAACAATTTGAAAATTTTAATTTTGAGGAGGGTTCTCAGTGCTGCAGCGCTAGAGGCTCTGCTTCGGCGTAGCGACGATGACTTACTAACGCTGGGGCGCTGAAAGTCTAACCCCCAGTGCCTCAGCGCTAAGCCAAGAGCGCTGCAGTGCTAGGGCCTGAAAGCCCCAATGTCACAGCGCCAGTTCTAGGGCCGCGGCGTCCTAGTGTCAATCCGCTTGGTATACCCATTTCAACTCTTGAAATGCACCACATGACACCGGGGCCTCACCAAAACCACCCCCAACATTCAATTAAACACCAAAAATGCTTTGATACCATTTATTGGTGCCGATTAAAAAAAAGGTGTATTTATGTGGTTTCGAGTTCATAGAAGCATATATATGCATCAAATACATACATATACGCATCAATATACGCAATGAAAGCATTTAAACAAATTATGAACACATTTAATGCTACCTAAGAAACTATTGATGTCGAAGAACGCCTTGGATCTCTCTCTCTATGACTGCTTCAATTAAGCTCTAATTGCTCTGTAAGACTTATATTGTGTGTTCTTGATGTTCTTGGATAATCTCTAAAGGCTGGGGACTAGTGGCCTTTTATAGGAATTGATTTGAGCTTAAAAACCTCAATTCTTGTCGGATTAGGAATCACACTACTGCTGGAGCGCTGGGCTGTTGCTGGCACGGTGGCGAGCTGACGCTAGGGCACTAGTGTAATATCCAATCCCTATTAGTAGTATTGGTGCCTAGATTTCGACATAGAGCTAATAAGACACCGTAGGGTTACTCGATTTTAACCCTATTAGAAATATTTTCTTTATAGTGCCCGTGAGAGATATTAGACCTAATTTGGTAATTTCACACTCGATCGGAGCGCTGGACAACCCTAGACTATTTTTGGAATTTTTCTCCATTGGCTTGGAAAAGGAAATCCTAATTTACTACATGAATTTTCATTTAAGGGTGATGTATGGAACAAACCTTTGTTGAGAAACATAATCCATATATTAGAGAATGGACCAATTAGAAGAAATCTCATGATTTGCCAAGTTGGAACTTCTAGTTAGTTCTTTGGACTATTCTAACTAGATAGTTACAAATGAACTAATTACATAATTAGTTTTCAACTAATGGCAAATTTATAATTTTAAGTAAGTTGAAGGGCAAAATGGTCAATTGAGGGAGCACTATATATATGTTGGAAGTGTATAGAATTTTGAAGAGATCAAAAGCAACACTTAGAGTAAAAAAGAGAGAAAATTCGAGCTTCAAGGGGGCTGTTGCTACAGTGACCTTTCAAGTTTTTTTTTTAATGATTTTTCATGCTTAATCAAGCCAAAATAAGGTTACATACCAATCCCTAAGCTCAATTGAAGTCTCAATTAGTGAAAATTCAAGAAAAAGAGGTAAGAAAAGCATTGTTGTATGAGTTTGATAAGTGAGCTTTCAAGAATGCTTCAATTGACATTCTTATGTGTATTCTTGGCTTAGATTGAGTTGAATTCTAGTGTGGAGCTTGAAGGAGTCATCAATTTGAAGAAATTGGCAAGGTAAGAATTAGGGGTTTTAGTGATTTTGCTGTAGAGATTTCAATTGGTTGTAATTAGGGCTTTAGAATGAAATTGGCTTGATTATGTTGTAATTGGAACAAGAAATTGAGAAAAGGAATGTGTTGGAATCTAGGGTGAAATTCTGCCACTTTAGGGAAGTTAGGGATTGAGTGGTGTTTTAATTGAGTTGTTGTGTGTAAATGGTGCATATTGTAAATTGAATGTATATGGTTGATGGAAAAACCAAAAATGAAGAAAATGGGACATAATTGTCTATGTTGGAAAGGTGAAGGGCAATTATGTCCAACCAACTTATAAGGCGTTTTATAATTTTCAGGGCGCCGGATGGTGAGTTAGATTAGATTATGACTCCGTAAATAAAAATTGGGAAGTAGTATGCATTCGAGCTTTGGATGCCGATTAGGGCGTTTAGTAGTTAAATGAGATTCTAGCATTCGATTTGGTTCTAAATGTCATTTGTGGGGCATAGGTAAAGATAACCGAGAGCGATAACAGGAGCAGAAATCGGGAGCGAAATTGAGCGCGGAGCGATAGTGAGTGAAAATCTTCCTTTTTCTGTTATCTTTCGTTTATTATGTTTTAGTATAATGAAAATGTATGTTTTATGAGTTTTCAATGCATAAATATGATTATGATCTTGATATGTATCCATATATATGCATTTACACATTCGGTTTAAGAAATAGTTTTAAAATTTCTGCATTTATTTTAAAAGCCATTGGTACCCTCAGATTATAGTGGTGATGATTGTATTAGACCCGGCCGGTATACCCGTGCACATGGCAGGTCTTAGGGGTGTGTCGCTAACACCGGGATGTCTAGTTATGTAATTCGTCCTATGTGTATGGGGTATTGTCTCGCTATATGTATGCGATATAGGATTCCGCTGCATAGCTAGTGAAATGTCTTGAGATGTCACTGTGGGTGCTGCTAGTTGAGGTGCCCCGTGACCTACTCATGTGTGCGGTGCTAGTTGAGTTGCTGCGTGAGTATAGAGCTTTAGGGTTACCATTGGTACAGTTTAGAAAGAAAATGGTCGAGCGAGGATTTTACTAGTTTTTGATTTACCGATAGCATTTATGTATTTATATGCACACAGTAGTTATTATGTTATACCGATTTTGAAATTTTTTTTCCAAAGATGTAGATAAAACCCGCTCGGCAAGATTTCAGTAGCATATGATGTTAGAAACCGTTTTACAGTTTTACATCAGTTTTAGAAGCAAGATTTCTGCATGAACTTTAGAATTTGCTATCTATACATGATGTTATTTTATTTGAAATCTTATTTGCACTCACTGAGCTCCTTTAGCTCACCCGTTTTGTGTTTATATTTTCTAAACCTCTTTCCCAGGTGCAAGTCTCGGTACGCAAGCTGCTAATTCTCCTATTGCCGAGTAGTGGGCCGAATCCAAAGATTATTTTTGTACATGTAAATGTGCTAAATAACACTCTTTACTTTATGCATAGTAGTTGTAGGCATGTATATTGTATGTATGTTTTGAACCAACAAGAAAAGAATTCGAGATTATGATGATCATTTTTGCTTTTCATGAGTATGCTCATTTTGTGATTCAAATGAATAATTGAGTTGTGTTGGATTTGATTTGGAAAGGACCGGAGGTCCGAATTGGTAGTATTGAGATGTATTAAAAATAGAAGTGAAATTTCTTTGCAAGTTTATATAGATTTGTTTTTGAAAAATAGGGGAAACTATGTCCGTTTTTTTAAAATTAAGATGTCATTTTCATGTATATTATAAGACCTTCTCAGTAGTAGTAAGAATTAAAAAGGGGTTCGCCTCGCGGAATTTCTCAACTTACCCAGTTAGGTCGGAGAAACTTTCATCGGGGTGCCCGGCAGGGCCGCTGGCATCTGTAGTAGAGGGTCTTGGGTCGGGTCCTATCAATTAGATTGTGACTTAAACATATCGTTTTTTCTATTTTCTTATTTTGATCATTGTTCCAACACTGAGGCAAAAATCTTTGTGTCGCTGAGGCGACAGGTCAATATTTTAAATTTCATTCAAGTCTCTATAAATAACAATAATGAACATAAATAGTTATTTATTATTGTCACGCCCCAGACCCAAAAGATCTGACACACGACATCACTTACATTCATTCAATAATATTTCTAAGCACATTCATTTTAATTTCTTTCAGAATTATAGCAATTGAATTATGACTGGGACAATTAGTAAACTGAAGATACGCAAAGTTTTCTCAGAGATTAACACTCTACTACGTCACCAGTAGCAACTTTGTTACCGGAAGCCCAGAATATATTCATTGTAAATTCTTACTTAAAATCAATCCATTACCACACTTGGTGAAACTTAAACTAAATCCAACCACACACAATAAAATAATACATAAGTATTTAGTTAATAGGGACAAATCAAATATCTTATCCCACGTGTCCCCAAATGAAACATTTAGCAACCTAACAACTTAGGGAACCCAAGGAACAGCAGAAGCCTTGCCAAATCCTCTAAGCACACATGTACCTTATTTACCTGAAATCACCATAAATTATAATAAGTATAAAACTCAGTAAGCATACTTATTTTTCATATATCAAATACAAATACATATATGTACACAATGCATATGTATGATATGTTGTGATCAATCAAAATCATAATCTTATCAAATCACATGTCATGTAAGCGCTTACACATTCTTTCAAAACATATAATAGGAATACCATCACTCAACTACTACTTAGTAGGACTTACATATCACATATCACATAATGAGCCAAATGTCACTCGTAGGTGACATACCGTATGAGAGGAATAGTACAAGTGAGGTCTTTAAATTACACATATATAATGCTCATGCCCGAAGGTAAAAGCCAAACCCTCACCCTGATCATCGGTAAGTCCTCTCACATGCATCAATACGCCACAACACGAATGTGATGACTCACTCTTCCTTTAGGTACAAATAGGATCCTCTCTACATACGGAACACATAACATATACCAATCCTGAAGGAAAGGCCACATATAAAGGCTCCACAAATCACATAAAATGCCTACTAAGTTAACAGTGAGTTCAAGTACCCTCAAAACACAAAATATTTCTCATGGACATATTACACTTCAAAAGCTTTCTTTGTTAAACACATCTTATTTTGAAAGCTCACTTTGAAAAACACATGTATGTCCATGCTCAATGTCAATGCTCACATTCATAAACATATATTCACATTTCATATCAAAATATACTTTGACATAACATAAACATATTCTTAACCCCATTTATAAAATCATACAAAACAATTACTATGTTTATTGTGATTTCAGTAAAAAGTCTAGTATATACTTACCTCTTAACACTTTCAGCTACAAAACTTAAATCTCTTTAACCTATCAATGGAGATTAATCTTTTCATAAGCCTCACAATTCACACAAAATACTTTAAATAGTTTACAAAATTATACAGAATGCATTTATCACATCAAATTGGTCTAAATACTTGGTTTCTCAAAACTTGTCATTCTGACCACTTACACTTAACAAAATTTTCTAATAAATCAAATGATGTCCAGTTACTCCAAAATCAGAATATATCATTCTTGACTCATATATCCTTCCTATATATAAATATTATAACAAAATTCCTACATAAGCCATTCCATACATACCATCGAATCCAAACTACTAACCTGATAGGATCAAGATACTAATTGAACAGTATTCAATCTCCTAATTTTATAAAATGATATACTAACTCAAAAATTATAAAACTACCACAGAAATACTATTGACACATATCCCAATTCATAATAAATATTTCACTTCAAATTAACTGCCAAAAGTATTTTAAACGTATTTTATTCTCTAGCTTTAAAAACCTGTTAATCAAATACTGCAATGAGCTGATACACTTTAGAAAATCATAACACTTCAATCACATTGATCTAAATTCTCAATTCTGAGTACATCATATTAGACATATACACTTATCATATTCCATAAATTTGTAATTTTGGAAGATCATGCAGTATGACAAAAATTGTTTGTCACTGTATCATACTGTTCACACAGAAATTTTCCAGAATTTCAGGGTCATTTTGGTAAATTCACAAAAAATTTATTTTTTAGAATTTTGAATCGATTAAAAGTCTCAGATGATCCTAAACATGTCTAATTTCATATACTCAAAATTTAAAACCAGAATCGAATCACAAAAAGTTATAAAATTACTGGATTAAGAGACTATCAAGTAGAAATTCCACAATTCATCATGATTTATCAAGCTACCTTATAGATCATCATCTATTCTCATAAGATCTTACGAAATACACATCAAATCCTCAATTATACATATTTTCAGAAATCAAAACTTAAAGGAATTAACTTAATTAATGCCAATAAATTGAGAAATAGGTATGATATATCTCTTAAAATTCAAAATTCCAATTTCTTCTTCTTCTCTTTCTCTCCTCTCTATTTCTCTCTTCTCTCTTTCTAAAGGGATAGCTCGACCCAAAAATAAGCAAATTAGGGTTTCAAAAGTGTATTTTTATACTAAGAGGCAAATATTTGATATTTTCAAATTTGTCCCCAAAACTTTCAAAGTATTACAATTTGGTCCCTAAAATAAATCTAAAGTCTTACAAATAAACCCAATACTAATAGTATGTCCTTAACTTATAAAAACACTACTAATAACAATATAAAAATCAAGGATCACCCACATACAAATAATATATATATATTTATATATATATATATTCTTACCGGTTATGGATACTGGTTACTATAATTCTCCCCTTCTTATAAGAAATTCGTCCTCGAAATTCATAACTTAAGCAAATAGATGAGGATACTTAGATCTCATTTCCTCTTCTCGTTCCCAGGTTGCCTCTTCAATTGCATGGTTTCTCCATAAAACGTTTACCAAATCAATCCTCTTAGTGCAAAGAATTTGCTCCTTATTGTCCAAAATCCTAATGGGCACTTCTTCATAGGTGAGATCATCTCTAAGTTGAAGTGGCTCATAGCTTAACACATGTGAGGAGTTTGAAACATATTTCCGCAACATGGACACATGGAACACATTATGAACTCCTGATAATGATGGAGGAAGGGCAAGTCTATAAGCCACATCACCTATCCTTTCAAGGATTTCAAATGGACCAATGAATCTTGGACTCAACTTTCCTTTTTCACCAAATCTCATGACTCCTTTCATTGGAGCAACCTTAAGAAATACTTTTTCACCCACCTTAAATTCTAGATCTTTTCTTCTATTGTCTGCATAGATTTTCTGTCTACTGTGAGCCACTTTCATTCTTTTTCTTATCTTCTCTATAACCTCACAAGTTTGCTGGACAATCTCTGGCTCTAAAATTTTTCTTTCTCCAACTTCATCCCAATGCACAGGAGATCTACATTTTCTTCCATACAAAGCTTCATATGGGGCCATACCAATAGTTGATTAATAACTATTGTTGTATGCAAACTCCACTAATGGAAGGTGCTTGTCCCAACTACCTTTAAAGTCTAACACACATGCCCTTAACATGTCTTCTAGAATTTGAATGGTCATTTCAGATTGACCATCAGTCTGTGGGTGGAATGCAGTACTGAAGTTCAATTTTGTGCCCATGGCATTATGTAGGCTCTTCCAAAATATTAAAGTAAATCGAGGATCTCTATCAGATACAATTGACACAGGTACTCCATGAAGCCTCACAATTTCATCAACATATAATTGGGCATACCTATCTATGGAATAAGTGGTACATATTGGAATAAAATGTGCTGATTTTGTTAGCCTGTCAATAATCACCCATATGGCATTGTAACCCTTTTGTGTACTTGGCAACCCAACTACAAAATCCATGGCTATATGCTCCCATTTCCATTCTGGTACCAATAAAGGTTTCAATAACCCAGATGGTCTCTGATGTTCTGCTTTAACTTGCTGACATGTCAAACATTGCTCTATAAATTTTGCAATCTCTCTTTTCATATTAACCCACCAATAAACAGCTCGTAGGTCTCGATACATCTTGGTACCTCCCGGATGGACAATATATGGTGAACTATGAGCTTCAACCAAGATCTCATTTTTCAACTCATTATTATTAGGCACACAAAGTCTACCTTCAAAATGTAGAGCTCCATCATCAAAAATAGCAAAGTTAGGCCTTTTACCCAATGGAATTTCTTCCATAACTTTTTTTAGATGCACATCATTACCTTGTGCTTCCTTAATTCTCTTAATTAGGGTAGGCTGCATGGACATACTTGTAACATAAGCCCTATCATTAGATCTTACCACTTCAATGCCAAGCTTTTCTAAATCCAACAAAATTTGCTTTTGAGTAGTCAAAAGTGCTGCCATATGTCCTGAAGATTTTCTACTCAAAGCATCTGCTACAACATTAGCTTTTCCCGGATGGTAGTTAATCACACAGTCATAATCTTTGACTAGTTTTAACCATCGACGTTGCCTCATATTTAACTCCTTTTGAGTAAATAAGTATTTAAGACTTTTGTGATCTGTGTAAATTTCACACCTTTCTCTATCAAGATAATGCCTCCAAATTTTAAGAGCAAAAACTACTGCAGCCAACTCCAAATCATGAGTAAGGTAATTCTGCTCATAACTCTTTAGTTGTCGTGAGGCATATGCCACTACCTTTCCATCTTGCATTAATACACACCCAAGCCCTTTCTTGGAAGCATCACTATAAATCACAAATCCAGCAGAAGTAGAAGGGATGGTTAGTATGAGAGCAGATACTAACCGATGCTTGAGTTCTTGAAAACTTTTCTCACATTTTTCTGACCACTGAAACTTTACATTCTTTCTTGTCAATTGAGTTAAAAGTGAAGCTATCTTAGAGAATCCTTCAACAAACCATCTATAATATCCTGCCAGCCCAAGAAAACTTCGAATTTCTCTCACATTAGTTGGTCTGGACCAATTCACCACTGCTTCAATTTTGCTTGGATCCACTGAAATTCCCTTTGAGGAAACAACATGTCCCAAAAATACCATTCGATCTAGCCAGAATTCACATTTTTTGAATTTTCCATAAAGCTGCTTCTCCCTTAACACTTGTAGAACTTTTCTTAAGTGTTCTTTATGCTCTCCCTTACTTTTAGAATACACTGGGATGTCATCAATGAACACAATAACAAACCTATCCAAATAATCCTTGAATACTCTATTCATTAGATCCATAAAGGCAGCAGGTGCATTTGTCAACCCAAATGGCATAACAATAAACTCATAATGCCCATATCTAGTACGAAATGCAGTCTTTGGAATGTCTTCTTTCTTGATCTTCAATTGATGATAGCCAAAACGAAGATCAATTTTTGAGAATACACAAGCTCCTTGCAACTGATCAAATAAATCATCGATTCTTAGAAGTAGATACTTATTTTTCACAGTCACACGGTTCAACTCTCGATAGTCAATACATAATCTCATTGAACCATCCTTCTTCTTAACAAAAAGAACTGAAGCACCCCAAGATGAAACACTCGGGTGAATAAACCCCTTTTCAAGTAATTCATGTAGCTATTCCTTTAACTCTTTAAGCTCTACTGGTGCCATACGATAAGGTGTTTTAGATATAGGATTGGTTCCTGGCAGAAGTTCTATAGTGAATTCAATCTCTCGGTCTGGTGGAACTCCAGGTAAATCTTTAGGAATACATCTATAAACTCATTCACCTCTGGAACATCTTATATTTTCATTTCTTCTTTCTTTGTATCCACTACAGTCACTAAGAAACACTGACAGCCCTTCTTAAGACTTTTCCAAGCTTGTAAAGCAGATATTACTTTTGGCAAAGAGCATAACTTAGAGCCAATAAAACTAAACTCAGGCTCCCTGGGCGATTGAAAAACAACTTCTTTCTCAAAGCACTTAACATTAACATGGTACATAGACAACCAATCCATGCCAAATATAACATCAAAATCATACATATTCAAGATAATCAAATCCGTTTGTAGCACCTTATCTCTTATTTCAATTTTACATGATTTTACCACATTTGTAGCACACATCAAATCTCCTGAATGAATTGCAACACATAAATCTACACCCAAAGGTTCTGGCACAATACCCATATTACTAACAAATGCATGAGACACAAATGAATGGGTAGAACCTGAATCAAAAAGAGCTAAACCATGCTGGCCAGATATGGAAATTGTACATGTCACCACAGAAGGTGAATCATCTGCTTCTTTCCTAGTAAGAGCATAGACTCTTGCTTGAGCTTTCTGATCTTTCTTAAATCCTCCCTGATCATTCTTCATCTCTGGACAATTCTAAATAAAATGACCAGTCTTTCCACACTTAAAACAAGCTCCACTCTTCCTAAAACACACCCCTCCATGTTGTTTCCCACATGTATCGCATAATGGGAAATCCTTCTTTTCAATGTCATCATTCCTCTGCCTCTTCTTTCCTTTCCACCTGTCAAACTTTTTCTGACTATTTTTAACCCAGGGTCTCTTTTCTGATCGATGATGACCCACATGTTTGGACTCAGATGGAGTTGCTAATTCTTCATCCCTTACTAATATTTCAGCCCTCTGTACTACTGCACTATATGTCTGTAAATTAAGGACAGAGAGTAACCTTCTCACTTCTGGTTTAAGACCCATCTGAAACCTCTTGGCCTTACGTGCTTCTGTATCTACTAAGTGGGGAGCAAACTTGGACAACTCCTCAGACTTCCTCTCATATTCTGTTATTGACATTTTACCCTGAGTAAGGTGGATAAATTCTGCTTCTTTCTCATCTCTTAGGGACTGGAGAAAGTATTTTTCATTAAACAATTCCTTGAATCTTTCCCATGTTATCTAGTTCTTATCAACATTCAGTGTCCGCATGGTCATCTCCCACCAATGACTGGCTCTCTCCTTGAGCATGTAAGTGGCACAACTTACTTTATGTGAATCTGAACAATCGAGGAGGCTGAATATCTTTTCCAACTCACGGATCCACTCCTCAGCAACCAGTAGGTCTTTTGAGCCTTCAAATGATGGTGGTTGCAATTTTCTAAATTACTCAATAACATGGAATTTATCATTATGGTCTGCTTTGGGTCGTTGTTGTTGAAGCACATTATTCACTGCTTGAACAATATTTTGGATGGTAGCAGGGTGTTCTCCTGAAGTACTCTCATTCACAGTATCAGCACTTCTAGTAATTCTTGGATTACGCCTCATCTTTTACAAATCACAAAGATAAGTAAGTAAGATATCAAATAAATCAATATATATAAATAAGCACACATACAATCTTAAGGATTTGGCATTGGCTGGGTTCCCTTAACTAGACACATAAAGTCTACAGAATCCTATTCTTAGCTCTGATACCACTAAAAGCTGTCATGCCCCAGACCCAAAAGATCTGATACACGACATCACTTACATTCATTCAATAATATTTCTAAGCACATTCATTTTAATTTCTTTCAGAATTATAACAATTGAATTATGACTGGGACAATTAGTAAACCGGAGATATGCAGAGTTTTCTCAGAGATTAACACTCTACTACGTCACCAGTAGCAACTTTGTTACCGGAAGCCCAGAATATATTCATTGCAAATTCTTACTTAAAATCAATCCATTATCACACTAGGTGAAATTTAAACTAAATCTAACCACACACAATAAAATAATACATAAGTATTTATTCAATAAGGACAAATTAAATATCTTATCCCACGTGTCCCCAAATGAAACACTTAGCAACCTAACAACTTAGGGAACCAAAGGAACAGTAGAAGCCTTGTCAAATCCTTTAAGCACACATGTACCTTATTTACTTGAAATCACCATAAACTATAATGAGTATAAAACTTAGTAAGCATACTTGTTTTTTATATATCAAATACAAATACATATATGTACACAATGCATATGTATGATATGTTGTGATCAATCAAAATCATAATCTTATCAAATCACATATTATGTAAGCACTTACACATTCTTTCAAAACAAATAATAGAAATATCATCACTCAACTACTACTTAGTAGGACGTACATATCACATATCACATAATGAGCCAAATGTCACTCGTAGGTGACATACCGTATGAGAGGAATAATACAAGTGAGGTCTTTAAATTACACATATATAATGCTCATGCACGAAGGTAAAAGCCAAACCCTCACCCTGATCATCGGTGAGTCCTCTCACATGCACCAATACGCCACCACACGAATGTGATGACTCACTCTTCCTTTAGGTACCAATAGGATCCTCCCTACATACGGAACACATAACATATACCAATCCTGAAGGAAAGGCCACATATAAAGGCTCCACAAATCACATAAAATGCCTACTAAGTTAACAGTGAGTTCAAGTACCCTCAAAACACAAAATATTTCTCATGGACATTGACAAGACCCGACCTAAGACCCTCTGCTATAGATCCCAGCGGCCCTGCCGGGCACCCCGACGGAAGTTCCTTCGAACCTAACTGGGTATGTTGAGAAATTCCGCGAGGCGAACCCCTTTTCAGTTCTTGTTACTACTAAGATGGTCTAGTAATATACATGAAAATGACATCTTAATTTTAAAAACAAATGGATAGAGTTTCTCCTGTTTTTTGGAAAATCCATATAAAACCTGCAAAGAAATTTCACTTCTATTTCCAATACATCTCAATTCTACCAATTCGGACCTCCGGTCCTTTCCAAATCAAATCCAACACAACTCAATTATTTCGTTTGAATCACAAAATAAGCATAATCATAAAAAGTAAAAACGATCATCATAAACTGGAAATCTCTTCTTCTTGATTCAAAACATACTTACAAATATACATGCCTACTATTACTATGCATAAAGTAAAGAGTGCTATTTAGCACATTTACGTGTACAAAATATAACCTTCGGATTCGGCCCATTACTCGGCAACAGGAGAATCAGCAACTTGCGTACCGAGACTTGCACCTGGTAAAAGGGGTTTAGAAAGCATAAAACACAAAACGTGTGAGCTAAAGGAGCTCAGTGAGTGTATATAAGATTTCAATTTCAAGAACATTATGTAAAGATAGAAAATTCTAAAGTACATGCAGAAATTATGGTTCTAAAACTGATGCAAAACTGTAAAACGGTTTCTAACATCATATGCTATTGAAATCTTGCTGAACGGGTTTTATCTACATCTTTGGAAAACTATATTCAGTATCTGTATAACATAATAACTGCTATGTGCATATAAATGCATAAATGCTATCGGTAAATCGAAAACTAGTAAAATCCTCGCTCGGCCATTTTCTTTCTAAACTGTACCAATGGTAACCCTAAAGCTCTATACTCACGCAGCGACTCAACTAGCACCGCACACGTGAGTAGGTCACGGGGCACCTCAACTAGCAGCACCCACAGTGACATCTCAAGACATCTCACTGGCTATGCAGCGAAATCCTACATCGCATGCATATAGCGAGACAATATCCCGTACACATAGAGCAGCTCACATGACTCAACTTCCCGACTTCCCGGAGTTAGTGACAGACCCTCAAGACCTGCCCATGTGCACAGGATATACCGACCGGGTCTAATATAATCATCACCACTATAATCTGAGGGTACTAATGGCCTTAAAAATGAATGCAGAAATTTTAAAATTGTTTCTCAATTCAAAAATGTAACGGCATGTCTATGAATATATATCAAGATCATAAATCATGGTTATGCATCGAAAGCTCATAAAACATGCATATTCATTATGCGATAACATAATAAACACAAGGTCAAAGAAATGACAGATTTTCACTCACAACCGCTCCACACTTAATTTCGCTCCCGATTTCTGCTCCCGTTAATGCTCTCGGTTATCTTCACCTACGCGTCATAAATGACATTTAGAACCAAATCGAATACTAGAATCTCATTTAACTACTAAATGCCTTAATCGGCATACAAAGCCTGGATGTAAACTACTTCCCGATTTTAGTCACGGAGCCATAATCGAAACTAACTCACCATCCGGCGCCCTGAAAATTATTGAACACCTTATAACTTGGTTGGACATAATTGCCCTTCACCTTTCCAACATAGACAATTATGTCCCATTTTCTTCATTTTTGATTTTTCCATCAACCATATACATTCAATTTACAATATGCACCATTTACACACAACAATTCAATCAAAACACCACTCAATTCCTAACTTCCCTAAAGTGGCAGAATTTTACCCTAGGTTCCAACACATTTCTTTTCTCAATTTCTTGTTCCAACTACAACAAAATCATGCCAATTTCATTCTAAAGCCCTAATTACAACCAATTGAAATCTCTACAACAAAATCACCAAAAACCCTAATTCTCACCTTGCCAATTTCTTCAAATTGATGACTCCTTCAAGCTCCACACTAGAATTCAACTCAATCTAAGCCAAGAATACACATAAGAATGTCAATTAGAGCATTCTTGAAAGTTCACTTATCAAACTCATAAAACAATGCTTTTCTTACATCTTTTTCTTGAATTTCCACTAATAGAGACTTCAATTGAGCTTAGGGATTGATTTGTAACCTTATTTTGGCTTGCTTACACATGAAAATTCATGAAAACAAAACTTGAAAGGTCACTGTAGCAGCCCCCCTTTCTAAGCTCGAATTTTCTCTCTTTTGTTCTAAGTGTTTGCTTTTGATCTTCTTCAAAATTCTACACACTTCCAACATATTTATAGTCCTCCCTCAATTTACCATTTTGCCCTTCAACTTTCTCAAAATTACTAATTTGCCATTAGTTGAAAACTAATTATGTAATTAGTTCATTTGTAACTATCTAGTTGGAATAGTCTAAAGAACTAACTAGAACTTCCAACTTGGCAATCCATGAGATTTCTTCTAATTGGTCCATTCTCTAATATATGGATTATGTTTCTCAACAAAGGCTTGTTCCATTCATAACCCTTAAATGAAAATTCATGTAGTAAATTAGAATTTTCTTTTCCAAGCCAATAGAGAAAAATTCTAAAAATATTATAGGGTCGTCCGGTGCACCGATCGAGTGTGAAATTACCAAATTAGGTCTAATATCTCTCACGTGCACTATAAAAGGAATATTTCTAATAGGATTAAAATCGAGTAACCTTACGGTGTCTTATTTGCTCTATACCGAAATCTAGGCGCCAATACTACTAAGAGGAATTGGATATTACAGACATATTACACTTCAAAAGCTTTCCTTATTAAACACATCTTATTTTGAAAGCTCACTTTCAAAAACACATGTATGTCCATGCTCAATGTGAATGCTCACATTCATAAACATATATTCACATTTCATATCAAAATATATTTTGACATAACATAAATATATTCTTAACCCCATTTATAAAATCATACAAAACAATTACTATGTTTATTGTGATTTCAGTAAAAAGTCTAGTATATACTTACCTCTTAACACTTTCAGCTACAAAACTTAAATCTCTTTAACCTATCAATGGAGATTAATCCTTTCATAAGCCTCACAATTCACACAAAATACTTTAAATAGCTTACAAAATTATACAGAATACATTTATCACATCAAATTGGTCTAAATACTTGGTTTCTTAAAACTTGTCATTCTGACCACTTACACTTAACAAAATTTTCTAATACATCAAATGATGTCCAGTTACTCCAAAATCAGAATATATCATTCTTGACTCATATATCCTTCCTATATATAAATATTATAACAAAATTTCTATATAATCCATTCCATACACACCATCGAATCCAAACTACTAACCTGACAGGATCAAGATACTAATTGAACAGTATTCAATCTCCTAATTTTATTAAATCATATACTAACTCAAAAATTATAAAACTCCCACAAAAATACTGTTGACACATATCCCAATCCATGATAAATATTTCACTTCAAACTAACTGCCAAAATTATTTTAAAAGTATTTTATTCTCTAACTTTAAAAACCTGTTAATCAAATACTGTAATGAGCTGATACACTTTAGAAAATTATAACACTTCAACCACATTGATCTAAATTCTCAATTCTGAGTAAATCATATTAGACATATACACTTATCATATTTCATAAATTCTTGATTTTTGAAGATCATTCAGTATGACAAAAATTGTTTGTCACTGTATTATACTGTTCACACAGGAAATTTCCAAAATTTTAGGGTCATTTTGGTAAATTCACAAAAATTTTAATTTCTGGAATTGTGAATCGATTCAAAGTCTTAGATGATTCTAAACATGTCTAATTTCATATACTCAAAATTTAACACCAGAATCGAATCACAAAAATTTATAAAATTACTGGATCAAGAGACTATCAATCAGAAATTTCACAATTCATCATGATTTATCAAGCTACCTTATAGATCATCATCTATTCTCATAAGATCTTACGAAATACACATCAAATCCTCAATTATACATATTTTCAGAAATCAAAACTTAAAGGAATTAACTTAATTAATGCCAATAAATTGAGAAATAGGTATGATATATCTCTTAAAATTCAAAATTCCAATTTCTTCTTCTTCTCTTTCTCTCCTCTCTATTTCTCTCTTCTCTCTCTCTAAAGGGATAGCTCGACCCAAAAATGAGCAAATTAGGGTTTCAAAAGTGTATTTTTATACTAAGAGGCAAATATTTGATATTTTCAAATTTGCCCCCAAAACTTTCAAAGTATTACAATTTGGTCCCTAAAATAAATCTAAAGTCTTACAAATAAACCCAATACTAATAGTATGTCCTTAACTTATAAAAATACTACTAATAACAATATAAAAATCAAGGATCACCCACATACAAATAAAATATATATATATATATACATATTCTTACCGGTTATGGATATTGATTACTACAATTATCTTAAAATAATAAAATATTAAAATAAAAATATGAAAAAATATATAACAAATATGCCCTTATCACTTATAGCATCTAAGTTTCAAATGATCAGTTTCACCATAATTAGTATATACCAACCCTTTGGAAGATTACTTGGAATTGTTCTTTGATAAACCTGAAGAAGACCATTGTTGAGTCTGGCTGGCTATCAAGACTGAACTTTTTAAGATTGGTTAAGAGCCTCCCATAGTTTATCTCTATTGATACCCCATTCGAACATATACATTTGACGCGATTAACGGCTTTCCAACTCGGAAAAGGTTTGCCAAAATGTTCCGGTGACAGCGGTGTTATGGTGACGATTGATATGTATATTTATAGGGCTGTCCAGCCATCCAGCCGCATCCCAGCTGTTTTTATGTCATAATTTTAAATTCCAAAAAGTAGTTCTCTAATAGCTCAATAATCTGTGGGCTCCAAAAAAATCGTTATTGGCCCACAAACCTCAAAAAGGGTTTATATATATATATATATATGGAATGCCCAAAAGATCAATTTATTTTTTTTTAATTTTATTTTTTAATCTTTATCTTTTCATTATTATTTTTTATCAGCAAAATTTTTAATGTTTAAGCAATTAAACCAATAATTATCAAACATTAGCTTTACACATGTAGTGTAGTATTATCAAAGTAACCAATGTGTTATTTATAACCTTTGCTTCAAATTATATATAAGATGTTATGCAAATTAAGTACATTTAAATTATTTTTCTAAAACAAATAAATGGATAACAATTTAGGAATACAAAAATTTTTACACTTTGTATCTTTTATCAAAGGCAGGAATTAGAATTTAAGATGACGGGGGTTAATTGTTAAAATTAAAAATTATATTAAATTAGAGAGAGTTGTCGAACTTAAAATCTTTGAGAGGTTAAATCATAAAAATATATATTTTAGAGGATAAAAATTATAAAAATTTATTATTAAATTTTAAAAAATTTAGGGCTTTGTAACCATGGTTTGAGCCCTTTCTGAGGTCCGCCATTATCTTTTACCATCATTAAATATAAGAGAAAAGTTTTGAATAAAGCACATATAACATGATTATTAAATAATTATCCCAAAAAATTATGTTATGTATTTAAAATTTTTGTTTTATCTTTCTTGACTACTCTGGTAATTGATAATTTCTATTATAAATATAAATGTAATATATATTTTTTAAAATAAATATACAAATAATGTGACATGTCTCATAAAAATTAAACCTGTTGAAAACTAAATTTTAACCTAAATTGATTCATTAAATTTTGACTTGGGCTGAATTGTTGTGATCTATCATAAAAAAAAAAAATTTAAGATTTTAAGTTAAACAATGGGGTAGATTTTAAAATGCATAGTTTCTAAAATTTTCACTAAAGATTTTTTATTTATTTAAATAAACATTTTTTAATATTTCAAAGGCAACCTAAAAAGAAGGCTTGAAAGAATCGCAAGTAACAAAATAAATCAATTAATAAGGTCTTAATAAAAAAAGATCCTAATAATTAATGGGCAAGCAACTCAGTTTGGTTTCCTTTTATTAGAATTTCTAAATGAAGAATCTAAGTGGCGTAATAATAAAGCAAGAAATGGAGATCCAATTGCCTTCAAGTGTATTTGCACCTATTAAATTTTTTTTCTCTCTAGTCTCTCTAGAGATCTGAACTTCGTTTGCCTAGCAAACTCTACTTTCACATTCATAATCATGGATGACATTGAAGCTTTATGGACTTTATTCTCCATTGACAACTCTTACAACGAGGAGGTTCTAAGGATCCCGGAGGCAGTGATTCAAAGACATCTCTCGACTGTAAAATACAATCTATTTGTTAAAATTCTTACTAGGAAAAACTACCAACGAGATGCCTTTCAAATTCTAATGAGAAGTCTATGGCTGCCTTCCAAAGACCTGAGATTCCGATGGCTAGGTGACAACAATTTTTTATGTGAGTTCACGGTAGAAGATGATTGAAAAAGGGTCCTAAAGTCTGAACCTTGGAGCTTTAATAAATCTCTTATTGCCATGGAGCCTACCTCAGATGAAGACTCGGCTTCGAACCCAACATTCCAATACGTATCCTTCTGAATCCAAATATACAGCTGAATTGATTGGAAACAGAATTGAAAAATTCCTAGATGCAGACTCAGATGATTCTGGTTCCTGTACAGGGAGATTTATTCGTGTGTAAATTAGAATCTACCTCGATCAGCCATTACGTAAAGGCATATTCCTTAAACTCGAAGCTAATGAAAATTTGGTTTGGCTTGATTTTAAGTATAAGAAATTGTCGGAGTTTTGCACACTTTGTGGCTTTCTAGACCATAGATATCAAGAGTGCTTAGAACCACTACCAATAATCTTAAAAAAAACTGGCAACCACTATTACTCTGATAATATCAGGGCTGTTGGGAGCTACAAGCGACAATAAACTAAACCAAAGGAAGATCCACGGTCAAGTTCGGTTGCCCATCAATATATAAATACTAATGGAGATGCCCATATGATAAATGGTGATCGAAAGAGGGAGGCAAGGACAAAGGGCACCGAATCAAGCTCGGAAAAGGAATTCTCTGGGGGGGCGGCCAATGTCGACACCTCTTCGGGGAGTGCAGAACAAATGGTAGATATCGTGCCTACTAAAAAGAATCTGAAGAATGCTCAAAATCCAGTTAATCTGTCCTCAACTCGAAGCAAAACTGTCGAGGCCTGTATTTGCCCACTTTCGTGTGTAAGTTGCCCGTATGTTCATCAATCCAAGTTGTTGCCAAAAGAGTAATATACACGTGTAACAGCCGGTGAAATGGTGATTAAAAATAATATTTTTTCAAATGGACATAAAATGGGCAAGGGCCTGCATACCCACTGCATTGGAAGGGCACATAGTGTTCCCGATGAGCTAGGCGTGCCATACCTGAATGATGGCGCAACCACACAAATGTATGGAGAGAGATTCTCCTCGTGTAGTCCATCAGCTAAACCTCATCTAAACACGAAGAAATGGCCTGAGAACAACAAAAAGCGGGCACGTGATACTAGGAATAATCAAATAAGGGATTTTCAGAACTTGCATGGGTGTATGGTGGAACCAGCGGGAGATGCACATGCATTTCGTCTAAATAAAGATGATAGCAACCCCAGTGCCTATCACATTCAAGTGAAATGAGGGAATAATATTGTTTTTAAAGGGAAGGAAAAGTTGTCGATGGAATGCAGACCAAATAAAATCGTTGCTGGTAGAGCTGCACATGCTGAAGCGAGCCTATCGACTGTATTGTCTCATATTTGTTCATTCCCAACACTGCAACAGGTAATGATATGCTCACTATCTCATGCCCACATCTAGGTGTCTCTCACTCACATTTAGGAGCTCAAGTGACTGAAGAAACCAAGGGGAATAAACCCACAAGGCAACCTCTCATGACCATCTCTGACCAGTTGGTTCCGCACCCAAAAATTCCTAACACCACAGAAGCTGCCCCCCACGATTACCCGAATCCAGATCACCATCCACTCTCTTCAGGGGACTAACCGAAACCTATCCCTGCTGTAAACATCGTGGCAAGCATTGAAGAAAAATAATTTGAGACAACAGGGAATCAATACGAGTCTCGCGAGGATTATGCGGAAATAGTTCCCACCTAAGTAAGCTCCCTCCGAAGGTCCTCAAGGCAAAGAAGGTGTAGAGGATTCCATAGCTTCTATCTTGGGGGTAAGCCGACCCGGAAAAATTCTGACCCTCAGAGAAAAAAGGCTTTCAGCCCCTCTATACCACACTACCCCACAAACTATTGCCCAAGCCTAAAATGGAAGGAGTGTCCCGATGACGCTGAAATCCCCACTCTGGCTAAGAAGACTGTACTTAGTTTTGAGGGACAACATCCACTGCCGGGCACCCCGACGGAAGTTCCTAACTGGGTATGTTGAGAATTCCGCGAGGCGAACCCATTTTCAATTCTTGTTACTACTAAGAAGGTCTAGTAATATACATGAAAACGACATCTTAATTTTAAAAATAAACGGACAGAGTTTCCCCTGTTTTTCGAAAAATCCATATAAAACCTGCAAATAAATTTCACTTTTAATTCCAACACATCTCAATGCTACCAATTCGGACCTCCGGTCCTTTCCAAATCAAATCCAACACAACTCAAAAGTTTCATTTAAATCACAAAATGAGCATACTCATGAAAAGTAAAGATGATCATCATAATCTCAAAATATTTTCTTGTTGGTTCAAAACATACATCCAAATATACATGCCTATAACTATTATGCATAAAGTAAAGGGTGCTATTTAGCACATTTACATGTACAAAAATAATCTTCGGATTCGGCCCACTACTCGGCAACAGGAGAATCAGCAGCTTGCGTACCGAGACCTGCACCTGGGAAAGGGGTTTAAAAACATAAAACATAAAACGGGTGAGCTAAAAGAGCTCAGTGAGTGTAAATGAGATTTCAATTACAAGAACATTATACAAAGATAGCAATTTCTAAAGTACATGCAGAAATTATGCTTCTAAAATGGATGTAAAACTATAAAACGGTTTCTAATATCATATGCTAATGAAATCTTGCCGAGCGGGTTTTATCTACATCTTTGGAAAACTATATTCAGAATCTGTATAACATAATAACTGCTGTGTGCATATAAATGCATAAATGCTATCGGTAAATCGAAAACTAGTAAAATCCTCGCTTGGCCATTTCCTTTCTAAACTGTACCAATGGTAACCCTAAAGCTCTATACCCACGCAGCGACTCAACTAGCACTGTATACGTGAGTAGGTCATGGGGCACCTCAACTAGCAGCACCCACAGTGACATCTCAAGACATCTCACTGGCTATGCAGCGGAATCCTACATCGCATGCATATAGCGAGACAATATCCCGTACACATAGAGCAACTCACATGACTCAACAACCCGACTTTCCGGAGTTAGTGACACACCCCCAAGACTTGCCCATGTGCATGGGATATACCGGCCGGGTCTAATACAATCATCACCACTACAATCTGAAGGTATCAATGGCCTGTAAAACAAATGCAGAATTTTAAAACTGTTTCGTAAATCGATCATGTAAAAGCATGTCTATGAATATATCAAGATCATAAATCATGTTTATGCATCGAAAGCTCATAAAACATACATAGTCATTGTGCAAAAGCATAATAACCGAAAAGTAAAAGAAATGGCAGATTTTCACTCACAACCGCTCCGTGCTCAATTTCGCTCCCGATTTCTGCTCCCGTTAACGCTCTCGGTTATCTTCACCTATGCGCCACAAATGACATTTAGAATTAAATCAAATGCTAGAATCTCATTTAACTATTAAACGCCCTAATCGGCATACAAAGCCCGGATGTAAACTACTTCCCGATTTTAGTTACGGAGCTATAATCGAAACTAACTCACCATCCGGCGCCCTGAAAATTATTGAACACCTTATAACTTGGATGGATATAATTGTCCTTCACCTTTCCAACATGGACAATTATGTCCCATTTTCTTCATTTTTGGTTTTTCCATCAACCATATACATTCAATTCACAATATGCACCATTTACACACAACAATTCAATTAAAACACCACTCAGTTCCTAACTTCCCTAAAGTGGCAGAATTTCACTCCAGGTTCCAACACATTCCTTTTCTCAATTTCTTGTTCCAATTACAACAAAATCATGCCAATTTCATTCTAAAGCCCTAATTACAACCAATTGAAATCTCTACAACAAAATCACCAAAAACCCTAATTCTCACCTTGCCAATTTCTTCAAATTGATGACTCCTTCAAGCTCCACACTAGAATTCAACTCAATCTAAGCCAAGAATACACATAAGAATGTCAATTGGAGCATTCTTGAAAGTTCACTTATCAAACTCATAAAACAATGCTTTTCTTACCTCTTTTTCTTGAATTTCCACTAATAGAGACTTCAATTGAGCTAAGGAATTGGTTTGTAACCTTATTTTGGCTTGATTACACATGCAAAATCATGAAAAAAAACTTGAATAGTCATTGTAGCAGCACCCCCCTTTGAAGCTCGAATTTCTCTCTTTTTTTGGCTAAGTGTTGGTTTTGATCTCTCTTCAAAATTCTACACAATTTCAACATCTTTATAGTCCTTCCTCCATTTACCATTTTGCCCTTCAACTTTCTCAAAATTACTAATTTGCCATTAGTTGAAAACTAATTATGTAATTAGTTCATTTGTAACTATCTAGTTGGAATAGTCCAAAGAACTAACTAGAACTTCCAACTTGGCAATCCATGAGATTTCTTCTAATTGGTCCATTTTCTAATATATGGATTATGTTTCTCAACAAAGGCTTGTTCCATTCATAACCCTTAAATGGAAATTCATGTAGTAAATTAGAATTTTCTTTTCCAAGCCAATAGAGAAAAATTCTAAAAATATTCTAGGGTCGTCCAGCGCACCGAACGAGTGTGAAATTACCAAATTAGGTCTAATATCTCTCACGTGTACTATAAAGGGAATATTTCTAATAGGGTTAAAATCGAGTAACCCTACGGTGTCTTATTTGTTCTATACCGAAATCTAAGCGCCAATACTACTAATAGGGATTGGATATTACAGTTGGAATGTGCGGGGGCTAGGCAACCCTCGCATATTCCATATTTTGTCCAACCTGGTACGGGAACACTGCCCAGAGGTGATTTTCCTCATGGAAACACAAACTCTTAAAAATAGGCTGGAATATATCCGAGTGAAACTTGGATGTGTTGGAAAACTTGTGGTGGAGAGAGTTAGACGTGGGGGAGGTTTGGCGTTACTATGGACGAACAAGGTAGATATCTCCCTACTTTCTTTCTCTCACTTTCATATTGATGTTATTGTTATAGAACTAGGGAGGAAATGGAGATTTACAGGTTTTTATGGCCATCCGGATACATCTCAACGTACCCACTCTTGGACATTTCAACGGCGTTTGTGTCATCTTTCTTCCCTCCTTTGGGTGTATGAGGGGGACTTTCATGAAATTCTCACAAACTCCGAAAACGATGGTGGGCTTCCTCGACCTTTATACCTTATGCAAAATTTCAGGAATTCTATTGATGACTGTAACTTATTAGGGATCTACTTCAAAGGTTCCCCCTTCACTTGGTGCAATGAACACAAATCTAACACCTTCATACAGGAAAGGCTTGACCGTATGTTATGCTCCTTCTCTTGGCATAACCTTTTCCCTAAGGCCTTTGTACAACACTTGGATTTTTGGGGGTTCGATCATCGCCCCCTACTGTTAGTTAGTGGTGACTATAAAACAACGGTTGAGATTTTTGCTCCTCAGAAACCCTACCGCAGGTTTAATTTTGAGGAAGCCTGGATTGATGAAGATGAATACAGATAGATTATCTCAGAGGATTGGTCTCTTAATTCAGCTTCTCTTGCTGGTATCTGTGGAACCTTACAACGTATTGGGCATAAACTAAAAAAAAAGAAACTAGTACATTTTCGGAGAATGACTTCTGAGATAAAAAAGAAAAAATAGTATTTGAGGGTCTTAAACCAGCGGATTGATGCATAAGTTTGGAGGGAGATTACAAAAGTCTAGAAATCCCTTGATGCTTTATTGTATAAGGAAGAAACTTATTGGAGACAATGTTCAAGGGTTATGTGGCTCCAGGCTGGTGATAGAAATTCATGATTTTTTCACCTTAAAGCCTCGGGACTCAAAAGGCAGAATCATATCTTGGGGATTATGGGCAGTAATAGAACTTGGCATACAGACTCTGACCAGATTACCCAGAAATTTATTGAGTATTTCTCTGATATGTTTATGACATCCCTCCCTTCTGAATCAGATATCGACTCTGCTGTCTCTAGTGTGGAGAGACGACTCTCTGAGCAACACCATTAATGGCTGCAGACACCTTTTCAAGCGGAGGAAATCTACAATGCTGTACACCAGATGTACCCTACAAAAGCTCCAGGGAAAGATCGTATATCTGCTTTATTTTATCAAAAAATTTGGGATGTTCTTGGCTCTTCTATCTACAACGTATGTTTAGGTTTTCTTAATAATGGCGATGATATTGGAGGGGCTAACGAAACCCTCATCTCCTTAATTCCTAAAATCTTGAAGCCTAAGTTATACTCAGATGTTCGTCCCATCAGCCTTTGTAATGTCCTGTACAAGATTATCTCGAAGACACTTGCTGATGCGATATTTCTATATCATAAAATTAAGTACAAGTATACACTATCGTATGCAAGTAATAAAGAGACTAATTAGTAGGATGTCGAACCCACAGGGATAATTTCTTCTTATTAACCAATTACTAAAATTATGTCTTCCTAATAATTATTCAGAAAAATAAAAATTTAAGAATGAATGTAAAAAATATAAAAGTAAAAACACAATGCAATGAGATTTAAAGATAGCAACGTAGAGAAAACCTAGGATTAATATTATCCCTCAATATGCTTCTAATGATTAATCCTTTAATATTTAACTCACTTAGTCTTTATTATTGATCAAGACACTAATGTATTCACAAGCCTCTTCCAAGGTCATGCAAGTATATCTTAGTTTACCAAATACCTATATTCCTATGGTACTTGTAATAAATTAAGATTCATTAAGATTAGGTCTTATTGATCATACATGCCAATTAGGTATATTCCTATCCTAAATTGAAACTTGCATATGCAACATTGAATGTTACTCTACAATCATGTATCAAATTACCTAGGTCTAAATATATTGATTCCTCTTCCGAGTTTATCAAAATATTACCAATTCATTCACCATATATTGGCCAGATATATTGAAGCATTAAACACAAGTAATTTAAATAATAAATGACTAAGTTTATTAAATACTAAAGATATGGCAATTAAGCACACATATTGAGTTCAAGTATTAACCCTAGAAAACAAGTTTAGCTCATGGCTACAAGAGAACAACAGTAAAAATAATTATAAATCATGATACAATTATTAGCAAACCGATATAGACGTCGAATTACTCTTAATTGCGCTGCCTAGGAACTCTTGATGCTGAAGAACGTCTTGTATCTCTCTCTAAAGTTGCTTCAATTAAGCTCCTATTGCTCTCCAAGACTCGTGCTCTATATTCTTGGTGCTCTTGGGTCGTCTTGGATTCTTTTTTGAAGGCTGGGAACGAGTGGCTTTATATAGGGATTGATATGAGCTTGAAAATCTCAATTCTCGTCGGACTAGGACTCGTACTACCGCTGGCACGCTGTGCATCTGTCGCTGGGGCGACGCGTGAAAAAGCTATTACCGCTGGAGCGGTGGAATCTTGGCGCTGGGGTGCTGCATGAAAACGGCTTCACCGCTGGCGCGGTGACTCTTCGACGCTGGGGTGCTAGACGCGACTTAAGCAGGTCGTTTTTCTTATTTCGATCACTATTTCAGTGCTGGGGCGATATTATTATGGCGCGGGGGCGCTGGACTCAAATTTTGGAAAACTTTGCATTTTAGTTAAATTTCGTTTTTCTTTAAATTTCGTTCAAGTCCCTATAAATAACAATAAAGCACATAAATAGCCATCTATTCTCATAAAATCATAAAATATCAATAATAAAAACATGAGAAAATATATGACAAATTTGCCCTTATCACCTACCAATGTTCAAGTTTACTTACGGCGTCTCAACAGTATTATTAATACATTATTTTCCTTTAAAAACTTTTTAACACAAATTTATTATTATTAAACAAAATTATTATACAAATTCACATTTACTCAATTTTTTTTATTATTCATATTTAAACACAAATATTTTTTATTATTACAAATAGGCCTAAAAATTTCCACTATTCACCTTTATGCCTAAAATTTTCAAAATTTTACACATAAGCCCAAATGTTCCAAAAATTTTCATATAGGTCCAAAATATTCAAAAATACCCAAATAAGTTTCAGATTTTTCAGATTTAACAATTCAGCCCAAATTTTTCTAATTTTCCACTTATAGGCCCATTTGTTCTAAAAATTTACCATTAGGCCCCAATTTCTTCAACAAGTCATATATAAGTTCTAATTCTATAATAATTCACATAAATACATAAAATTTTCAGATGTTTACAAATTAGTCTAGAATTTTTCAGAATTTTCCATATAAGTCCTATTTCCTCAAAATTCATATTTATGGCCAAATTTTCTTTTCTTTTCAATTTTGACCACCAATTAATATCCAATACTCAAAAAATATTTAATACATTTAGAAATAATGTAATTATCAATTCAATGCCATAGCTCAACATACTCATCCATCATATTATTAAAACACATAAATATACACTAAATTTCCTAAAATAAGAATTTAAGTTTCAAACTAAAGTGTACACCAACCTTATAAGCTTAATTCTTCTACTTGACTCACATTTTCTCCTTCTCCTTCCCTTGGCTATCCTTGGCCAAGCTTTCACCTTCATTTGCCAAAATACACAAATAATGAATAAAATTCTAATTTATCAAATTAAAAGCATAATTCACTAATTCTACATGGTTACTTCATCTATTAACCCTTAAAACCCCAAATCCATATTCAATAGAATTTTTAGCATCAACTCACCTTGAATAACACCTTATACCTTGAAATTGATCCTTGAAACTTGATTAAGAATGGTTTAATTAAGGGTTTGGAGGCTTAATTTACTAATGGAAGTATTGAGAATTGTTGAATTTAAAGGGAGGTAAAAGAAAAATGGAGAGAAAATGCAAGCGGGGGGGGGACAGCCAAAGGGTTTTTCTTTCTCTAATTTTTCAATACTATTCCCCCTTTTATATCCTTCATTTTTCTTTCTAAAAATACCACCAACTAAACCCGAAATTACAAAAATGCCATTGGTTAGAAATTGTGGCATTTGATTGGTCCAAAAATTCCAAAAACTATTCATAACTAAACTAAATAAAAAATCTAGTTTAAATTTAACTAATTCTAATAAATTCCATTTAACAATGTTGGCAAAATTCTATTGGTCCAAATGTTGGAAAAGTTTTAATTCCATGCAAACACTTATACCATACTACACTTTTTCAACCAATCAAATTCTTCCATTTCTTTTGACTAATAAATTCAATCAAAATAAATGACATTTTGGGGTATTATATCGGTATTATAAACAAGGATCATTTTCTCTAGATTGGTAATCACAATAAGAGCCCTATTGGTGGGGTTAATGTTGCTTACATGAAAATAAATGACTAATTAAGAAATCACATTCCCGTAGGATGAGAGCCAGTATATTAAAATATCTCTTAATTAAATTGAATTATATTACATTATGTTATAGTGTTTTAAATGGTCTATCTTGTCAATACAGTATTAAACCAGTCATATCGATCTTTTCTCAAGATCGTTACAGTGCGAGGGACTTGGTCAGTGTGATTCAATTTATACCAGTTAAACATGAGATGAGGCAAATATATGCGAAAATGTTGCTGTATATTGCTACAGTGTGCAGGTAGTATCGGTAACATATATTTGTTAATTGACAAGTTAATCTGGAATACACTTACCTTAGATTGCTATAGTGTACAGATAAGGTGTATTTAGGATTAGGGTTAAGAGTTGTATGAGATGTAGTTGACATGAGTTGTTTACCTTTTGGGTTTATAAAGGCCTAGATCACTACAGTGTGCGGCCTGAGTAAAATACCAATGGGATCCACTTCTCATTGTATAGTTTAAAAGATTTTAGACTGTCATTATCCTATTTGAGAGATTAAAGAGATTATGTAAAACAATGAAAGGACGTTTTATATTAAAAATTGTATAGTTGTTATATCTATGATTTAAAACGTTTTATTAGTGATTTTATAATTATGTCCACTGACATCTATTGTTTTATTTTGTTTTATAAAGTTATAATGACCTCCACTAACCCTTTTGTATGCATACTTGATGAACACTAACTTAAGGATTCAGAAAATATTTTAGACTGGCTCATGAATCTACGAATCGTTCTACTTTCAGAGAAGCTTGAATACATTATTGATCATAAACTTTCAAGAGGTGTTTTTGATACTGCCACCCCAGAGGAAAGAATGACATATTAAAAATTATTGGATGATAATTTAAGAGTTAAATCATACATCTTCTCCTCGATGTTTACTGACCTACAACGGGAGCATATCCGTATGGACATTGCTAGCAGCATTATGCTCCATCTAAAAGAACTTTTTAGTGATCGACTGCAAGTCAAGATTTATAGAGTCACCAAAGCACTTTTTCAGGCTAGGCTATTGGAAGATAGTTCATTGAGTCCTCACGTGCTCAAAATGATTGAATTCATCAAGAGATTGAAGACAATGGACATTTATCTAAACAATAACCTAGGGAATATCTTGATTCTTCAGTCACTGTCGGGGTCATATGCATAGCTCATCATGAACTTTAATATGCAGGGATTAACCTCTACATAAGCTGATCTTTATAATATACTGAAGACAGTACATGAGGACATGAGTAAAGAAGACTCGACTCTCTTACTACAAGGTGCTTCTTCTTCTGTTCCGAGGGCTTCTGGGAAGTCCAAAGGGAGGAATAAAATAAAAGGGGAGGCAAACACCTCGAATGGGTCCTTAGAGGTGACTGATATCCAAGCCTCAAGAGAAGAAAGAAAAGGCAAAAGGAAAATGTTTCTTTTACAGTGAGGATGGGCATTGGAAACATGACAACCCCAAATACCTTCCCTCTTTGAAGAAGACTCCCTTAGGTACTTATTTTTCAATCATTGACATTTCTATTACATCTGATGCTAGCTCAGGCTAGGTATTAGATACCGTTTTTCCTTCTCACATTTGCAATGTGTTGTAAGGTTTTAGGGAAGTTAGAACACTTTAGTTGGGAGAGGTATTACTTCGAGTCAGAAATAGCGATTTCCTACTGGCTAAGGCAGTTAGACTTTTTGGTTTACTTCTTTCATGTAATAGAACTGTTGTATTAAATAATTGTTATTTTGTACCTAACATCATTTGATAGATTATTTGCCTTCCTGTAGTTAACAGTGAAGGGTACCATGTGTATATTTAGAACTGCTCCCTATATTTATGTGATGTGAATGATGTAATATTAGTTGAGTGTTAATTAGTGAATGGTCATTATATATTGAATACAACAAAAAATGTAATGAATGTATAAGCTAGTACTAGTAGTACTTCGAAAACTTTAAATGAAATTGAATTGTGGCATATAAGATTAAGACAAATAGGTGTAAAACGCCTATCCCGTCAGATTAAGAATAGTCAAATACCTGATTTGACCATAGAACTTATCTAGTTTGTGAATCTTACATTCAAGAAAAAATGACCAAATCTCCATTTTGGGTGTTGGACACCGTGCCTCTGATTTATTGGAACTGGTACATAGTGATTTATGTGGTCCAACGAATCACACTACAATGGGTGGTTTTTGATACTTTATTGTCTTCATCGATGATTTGTCATAACATAGGTACATGTTTCTTATGAGACACAAGTCAAAAACCTTTGAAAAGTTTAAAGAGTATCGACTTGAAGTAGATAAATAAATTGCCATGTACATCAAGTACCTTCAATCAGATCGAGGAGGTGAGTGTATGAGCAATGAATTCACTAATTATTTAAAAGGAAATAGAATTCTTGCTCAATATAGTCTTCTAAGTACTCTGTAACACAACAGTGACTCGAAAAGAAGGAATCAAATATTATTAGATATAGTTCGATCGATGATGAGCTTTACCAATCTTCTTAAATACCTGTAGGGTTATGCTCTGAAAACTGTTGCTCATGTATTGAACAGAGTTCTATCTAAAGTTGTTCCAACTACTCCACATGAGATATGAAAATAGAGAAAACCAAGTTTTAAGTACTTTAAGATTTGGGGTTGTCCTACTTACGTAAGAGTTATGCAATAGGATAAACTTGCACCTAAGGGGTATAAGTATAGTAACCACTTATCCAACACCGAAAAGAATAAATATTTATATATATGTATAATATACATATTTTATTTGTATGTGGATGATACTTAATTTATGTATTGTTATTAGTATTGTTTGTATAGATTAAGGACATACTATTAGTATTGGGTTTATTTGTAAGACTTTAGATTTATTTTAGGGACCAAATTATAATACTTTGAAAGTTTTAGGGGTTAATTTATAAATATTAAAAGTTATCCTCTTAGTATAAAAATACATATTTAAACCCTAATTTACTCATTTTTGGGTCGAGCCACCCCTTTAGAGAGAGCAAAGAGAGAAATAGAGGGGAGAGAAATAGAAGAAGAAGAAGAAAAGGAAGAAGAAATTGGAATTTTGGATTTTAAGAGGTATATCATAACTATTTCTCAATTTATTGGTATTAATTAAGTTAATTCCTTTAAGTTTTGATTTTTGGACAAATGAAAAATTGGGTATTTGATGTAGATTTTGTAATATATATTGAGAATTGATGATGATTATGTAGATAGCTTGATAAATCATGATGAATTAGTTGTGTTTCGATTCTGGTTTTGGATTTTGCGACTATAAAACTAGACATGTATAAAATTATTTGAGACTTTGAATTGATTAAAAATTTCAGAAATTAAATTTGCAGTGAAATTACCAAAATGACCTTGAAATTCTGGAAATTTCCTGTGTTAACAGTATGATGCAGTGACAAATAATTTTTGATCTACTGAATGATCTTCCAAAATTACGAATTTCTGTAATATGATAAATTTATATGTCTTATATGATATATTCAAAATTGAGAATTTAGATCAATGTGGTTAAATTGTTATGATTTTCTAAAGCGTATCAGCTCATTACAGTATTTGATTAACAGATTTTTAAAGCTATGGAATAAAATAATTTTAAAATACTTTTGGTAAGGATTTTAAAGTCAAATATTTATCATAGATTTAAATATGTGTCAAGAGTAATTCTATGGTAGTTTAATAATTTTTAAGTTAGTATATGATTTTATAAAATTGGGAGACTAAATACTGTTTAGTAAATATCTTGATCCCGCCAGAATAATAGTTTGGATTTGATGGTATTTATGAAATGGATTATGTAGGAATTATGATATAATATTCATACATAATGAGGATATATGAGTTAAGAAATATATATTCTTATTTTGGAGCAATTGGACATCATTTGATGTATAAGAAAATTTTGTTAAGTGTAAGTGGTCAGAATGACAGGTTTTGAGAAACTAAGTAATTAGACCAATTTGATGTGATAAGTGCAATATGTATAATTTTGTAAGCTATTTAAAGTGTTTTATGTGAATGTTGAAGCTTATGAAAGGATTAATCTCCATTGATAAGTTAAGGAGAATTAAGCCTTGTACTCGAAAGTGTTAAGAGGTAAGTATACTAGACTTTTACTAAAATTACAATAAACATAGTAATTGTTATGTATGATTTTGTAAATGTACTTAGGAATATGTTTATGTTATGCTAAAGTATGTTATGTGAAAGACATATGTTCATGAATGTGAGCATTGACATTGAGCATGGACATACATGTATTTATGAAAGTGAGCTTTTAAAATGAAATGTGTTTAACAAAGAAAGATTTCGAAGTGAAAAATGTCTATGAGATAGGTTTTGTGTTTTAAGGAAGCTTGAACTCACTATTTACTTAGTAGGCACCTTATGTGATTTGTGAAGCATTTATGTGTAGCCCTTCCTTCAAGATTAGTATACGTTATATGTTCCATATGTAGGGAGGATCTTATTGGTACCTAAAGGAAGAGTGAGTCATCACATTCTTGTGGTGGTTTATTGGTGCATGTGAGAGGACTCATCGATGATCAGAGTGGGGGATTGGCTCTTACCTTTGGGCATGAACATTATATATGTGAAATTTAAACCTCACTTATACTATTTCTCTCATACGGTATGTCATCGATGGGTGACATTTGGCTCATTATGTGATATGTGATATGAAAGTCCTACTATGTAGTAGTTGAGTGATGATATTCCTATTATATATTTTGAAAGAATGTGTAAGCGCTTACCTGACATGTCATTTGATAAAATTATGATTATAATTTATCACAGTATATCATACATATGCATTGTGTATATATATGTATTTGTATTTTGATATATGAAAAATTAGTATGCTTACTGAATTTTATACTCATTATAGTTTATGGTGATTTCAGGTAAATAAGGTACATGTGTGCTTAGCGAATTTGGTAAGGCTTCTGTTGTCCCTTGGGTTCCTTAAGTTGCTAGGTTGCTGAGTGTTTCATTTATGGACACGTGGTTTAAGATATTTGATTTGTCCCTATTAAATAAATACTTATATATTATTTTATTAGGTGTGGTTGTATTTGGTTTATGTTTCACCAAGTATGGTCATGGGTGAAACTTTGTATTGAACTTACTAGCAACTTGCTAAGGATTCCTACGTTGAATTTAAGTTTAAAATTTTATACAATATTAATTATGAGTGCACATTATTGAATAAGTGTAAGCTATGTCGTGTGTCAGATCTTTTTGGTCTGGGGCGTGACAATAAGTATTGGTTCATTAGGTATCCCAAGACTTCTATAAGATACCAATTCTATAATTTAGAAAAGCAAAACATGTTCACTTCTCGTTATGCCATTTTTTTAGAGAAAGATTTTCTCATAGACCGTTGTAATTATAGAAATGTTAAACTTGATGAAGTCAATCAGAACCAAAATAAACCAGAGATAGAACATTGGGCTCAATTGAACAAAACACCTATAACACATCCTCCATGTAGATCTGAAAGGATGTCTAGGCCACCTACAGGTATGGTCAGATACCTGAAGGTACTCTTGGAGTTTTCTAACTTGAAAGAAATGATCATTTAACCTATAGAAAGGTGATCTTAGACATCGACTCAAGAAAATTACAAGATGTTATGAAATCTAAAATTGACTCAATACATCACAATCAAGTTTAGGACTTGGTTAAGTTCCTCAAAGAAATAATTTCTATCAGTTGTAAATAGATTTACAAATGGAAGCATGGGCTAGATGGGAAGGTTGAGGCCTTCAAAGCCCGGCTGGTTGCTAAAGGTTATGCCCAGCGGTATGAGATTGATTATGAGGAAACATTTGCACTAGTAGGGATGTTAAAGTCAATTAGGAATTTATTGGTTATTGCTGTATATTATGACTTTAAAATATGACATATAGATATAAAGTCGGCGTTCCTAAATAGATATCTCGAGGAAAAAATATACATGGAACAACCTGAAGCTTTTGCATTTAGTCAAATAGCTAGTCTAGTGTGCAAACCAAAGAAGTTTATTTATGGACTTAAGCAGACCTCTCAAAGCTCGAATCTTCGTTTTGATAAGGTAATTAGAGGGTGTGGTTTCATAAAAAATAAAGAGGAAGCTTGTGTGTACAAAAAGGTCAGTGGAAGTATGATAGTCTTCTTAGTTGTCTATGATAATGTCATACTTATCATTGGGAATAATATTGGTATGTTACAATTAGTGAAAAGCTATCTGATTAAGAACTTCTCTTTAAAGAATTTGGGAGAAGCTTCCTATATGTTGGGTATAAAAGCTTTATAGAGATAGAGCTAATAAGTTGATATGACTCTCTCAATCATCGTACATTGATAGTGTCTTAGAAGGGTATAGTTTCACTAACTATAAAATAGTTATTGTACCTTTCAGACATGATGTTCATCTTTCTAGGAGAATGTCTCCTTAGATGGAAGATGAAAGAGTTAGAATGTCTAACATACTATATGCATCAACAGTTGAAAGCTTGATGTATGCTATAATATGCATGAGACCTGACATCAGTATAACTATAAGTATTACTAGTTGGTACCACTATGATTCAGGTGAGAATCATTGGATGACAGTCAAACATGTACTGGAATACCTTAAGGGTACAAAGAACAAGTTTCTTATTTATAGAAACAGTGACTTACAAGTTAAAGGATATATAGATTCAGACTTTTAGTCTAATCGGATGATAGAAAGTCTACATCTAATTATGTGTTTATTCTTAACAGTGCTGCAGTGAGTTAGAAAAACACCAAGCAGAGGTCCACAGCTAATTCCATAATAAAAATGGAAGACATCGCCGCCTCAAAGGCAACGAATGAAGTAGTGTGGATACGCAAGTTTGTCACTGAATTCAGAATAGTCCCAAGTTTAGTGGATCCTATCACATTATTCTGCGATAATAATAGAGCTATAGCAAAAGTAAAAGAGCCAAGAGCACACCAGAGATCTAAATATGTGGAGAAGAAATACCACATAATTAGAGAGATCTTGGCTTGGGGAGATGTAATAATTTATAGAGTAGATTCTATAAATAATGTAGTGGACCCACTCACTAAGCTCTTAACTCCAAAGTTGTTTGAGAAATACGTAGAGTTTATGGGTAATAGATACTAGTATGAATGACACTAAAGCAAGTGAGAGTTTGTTAAGGTATATACTTACATGTTATCCCTGTTTGTATGAATATTTCTTTGATAATATTTATACAATGTATTTTTGTTAAATTACAAATAATCTTTATTAAATGGTAATGATGCTTGTTATATTATAGACATCGTATGATCTAAAAGGGTTCAGATCTGATCCAAAAGAGTTTACTCCAGTACTAAGGGTTAGCAAAGCTAAGGATTATAACTGCTAATAGTTAGCATTGTTAAGAGTTAGCAGGTTATAAGAGTTAGCAAGATCTAAAGAGTTAAAACCTTTCTATAATATGACAAAGATCTGAGGGTACACTAGTACTGACATAGTTATAAAGAGTTGCAATAAGAGTTAGGATATGTCATTACGTAAGTGTGTTCTCAAACACTATGTTTCTAATCTATTTTTACCAATACAGGTCTATCGGTGAATTCTTTTCATATAGATCAGTGTATGTCTATATCTGTATGGTATAGATAGTTGTTCTTAGCTGACCATAAGCTTAGAGCTTGTATAGGCATACGGATATTCATTTAGGATTGAATACTGAATAGACTAACGAGGACCCCAATAGATTTTCTATGAAACCATCAATGGTAAGTCCTCTCGAGTTGAGTAGTATATATTAGGGTCGGTGCTTATATGCCATCTCTTAATGTACATATACTTATGTTTTTATACAAGTATACATTCCCATTAAATTGCTAATACCTATTTATATGGTATTATGCAATGTAACGTTATAGACATTGTAGATCTGAAGGAGTTCGGATCAGATCTAAATGAGTTTAGATAAAGGCTCATAGTTAGCCACACTGAGAGAAATAAATGCAAAATATTAGCACAACTAAGAGTTAGCTGGTTATAATACTTAACATATCCAAGAGTTGGAGCTTTGTCTGTAATAGGACATAGACATGGGAATATACTTGTAGCTGCATAGTTGCAAGAGTTGTAATCGGGTGCTAGAAAATGCTAGTTGCGCAAGTCTATTCTCGAATAATTGTGCCTGATCTATTTCTGCCGATGCGGGTCTGTCAGTGGACACCTTAAATATAGATCAGCATATGTCGTACCTATAGGGTATAGATGGTCGTTCCTAGCCAACTGTGAGCTTGGAGCTCATATTGATATATAGGCATCTAGTTAGGACTGGATATGGGACAAACTCATAAGGGCCTCCAATAGACATTCTATATAAGCCGTCACTGGAGGGTCCTCTCGAGTTGAGGAGTATACATGGTCATTTGACCTGAGTGCCACGGTGGACTTGTAAGTGATCCACCATGCTTTGGCTCTACGCATGTCACAGACCTTTCATGGTGTGACCGTTGGGTGTCTCTAGGTATAGTACGATGCTTATGAAGTTCGGTGTGTACAGATATGGGATCCGTTAGCTCCCATATAGAGTTAGATATCCAGATGCTTTAAGACTATATCTCAGAAAGTCTTGTGGCCACAGGCAATCATCTCGGGAAAGAGTTCCATCAGGGTGGAACAATATGGCAAAAGAGTTTGCCCGTCAGGGTGGAACAATATGGCAAAAGAGTTTGCACATATTGTTCAGTGAAATACTGGTCTGGAGATAAGACATGGATGGGCACTAGGGGATTTAACGGTGATAATCTATATGTCCACACATCCTGGATATCATGACGAAGTGACTATGTGTATGCGTTGTAACCTCAACTTGCATGGTTTAACACACTGATTTGTATATCCGTGATGTGTGAGTGGGGCATTGCTCACAGACTCATAGAATAGTTTCATTTGAAGAATCAGGCATAGGACCTAGGGAGTCCTGCAATATGAAGTGTACTCGTTATGCATTGGTGCAGCTTGCCGGATTAAATTGTTTAATCCAGCAATATTCAGCACTACCATAGGAATACGTGCGTGTCTGTATTTAAGTGTTAAATATAATAATTAGTCAATAATTGTTATTTACTAATTGTATAATGACATGTAGCATACTATGAACCCTCGGTTGAGTTTATCTAAGTGTGAAATTTAGTGGAACCCACTAGAGGCTAGACTTGGTAACTATTTTATGAGAGGCAAAATGGTCATTTCACATTATGATTATTTAATTGTTAAATAATCATTCTCTCTCATTATTATATTATATTATATTTTATTTTATTATATAATATATTATATATTATTTTATATATGTATATATATATATAGAGACAGAGAGAGAGAGAGAAAGAAATTGTGAGTGTGTGTTGGTGTGTTTGGCCATTTTTGGCCGAGAGAAAGAAGAAATAGAGAGGAGCAAGAAGAGAAGAAACAGAAAGAAAGAAAGAAAGAAGAAGAAAAAAAAAAGGAGGAGAGGAAAATAAAATTGTTTCATTTTCTCTATGCTTCCAATTATAGCAATTGTGAATTGCTCAAACTCTCTATTTCTTATCCTTTTGGAGAAAATAATATAAACACACATCGGCCATTTTTGAGATTAAGAGTTAATCCCGTGCTAGATATAGGGTTGCTGTTCTAGCTCACCAAGCCCACCGTATTGGTGACTAAAATTGCACACGAGTTGGTCTCCATACGGACTCTAGGAAAATACATGTATAATGTTACACGTTAAGGTGAGTTCTCAACCTTTCTAATATATTAATGTGATTAATATATTTATTTATTATATTTATTGTATGTTTCATGCTTCCGTAGCGTTTAAATTCGTATATGATACGTATAGTAGGCAATAGACACAATAGCACATGTATACACCGACGTATATTAGATCCCACACAATAATATATGTGGTCTTTTGACTTGAGTGCCACGGTAGACTTGTGGGTGATCACCACACTTTGGTTTCACAGATGTCAGAGATCTTTCATGGTTTGACCGCTACATGTCGCAGGGTGTGATTTGATACTCATGGAGTTTGGTGTGCGTAGATATGGAATTTGTTAGCTCACATAGGTGGGTTATATATCCAATGCTTCGAGATTGTGTCATAGAAAGTCTTACGGTCGTGAGAAGCAAACCCGAAAAAAGAGTTTCCCACAAGATTGAGCAATATAACAAAAATATTTTTTTATATTGTTTATCGAGATACAAATCTGAAGACAAGATTGGATGAGCATATGAGAATTTGATGATGGTGATCTAAGTGATGGAAAGATTATACATATGCGTTCTGTCCTCAACTTGTATGGTTTTAAGCACTGATTTGTAATATCCATGTCATGTGCGTGGGGCATCGATCATGGACTCATGTAATAGTTGCATTTGACGAATTGACGTGGACCTAAAAAGTCCCGTAATATGAAGTGTACTTGTTATGCATTGGAGCAGCGTACTAGATTAAATAGTTCAATCCAGTAAAATCTAACAAAATCGAATATTTGTTTCTAGAACCCTCACGATACGTACATATCAATACTTAAGTTTTAAGTGCGATTAACTAGATAACAATTGTTGTTGACCAATTAAATAATGACACATGACGTATAATGAGTCATCGGTTAAGTTAACACTAGTATGGGTTTGGTGGGACCTATATTGGATTAAATGAGGGTATTTTGATAATTTCACATATATAATTATTTAAGAGTTAAATAATCAAGATATTTTAATATTATAATATATTAAATAATATAAATAACTCAACCATGGTTAAATGTTAACCAAAGTTGAGTTAATAATTATTTAATAATTATTTTATATTAAAATATAAATATATATTAGATATTTAACCAAGCTTGTTGGACAAGTTTGATTAACCCAATTATAGTAAAATGTTTACTATGGTTAGGTTAATAAATATTATTTTATTGAAATATTTTAGTGAAAATATCTCTAACCTTATTATAGTTAAAAGTTAACAATAGTTAGGTTAAATGAATAATGCATATATATGTGAAATAAAACAAAATTTTAAAGATATACCTTTTGCTTTATAGTGGCTGGCCAAGCTTAAGGAGAGAAAGAGAAGCTTTGTTTTTGTTCTTTGCTTTTAAGTGTTAGAATCACAGGGAAACAAAAACCATTTTCATCTTCTCTATTTCTTTCAAAAAGGCCCAAGGCCATAAAAGCATTTCTAGTTTTTGTTTTTTATCAAAAGTTGATCAAGGAGAGGACAAAGAGCTTAAGGTTAAAAGAGTTGAACTCATTGTTGGATTGGGCTACTATACTAGCTGATCAAACCCACCATAGTTAATTACTAAAACTACAAATAAGCAACACTTCAGGCGAATTCTCAATGTTTTAGTGCAAAGTCTTCAAAGGTGAGATTTCTCAATCATTGTTTTAATTTGATTAAAAACATTAAATGTGTTCATAATTTGTTTAAATGCTTCCACTGCATAAATTGATGCGCATATATATGTATTTGATGCGTATGTATGTTTGTATGAAAACAAAACCACATGAATACACCCATTTTTAATCGTCACCAATAGTATAATGGCTACATCTTGGGTTCATATGCATGGTTGTTTGCTTATACCAAATATCTTATAAATCATTCAAGTTAAGTTTCACAATTTTTGTTCACAAAGTGAGGAAGAATACCTCCATATGAAGTATTGTCTTCTGTTTCATAGATTAATAAATATAATGAATTATTAGTTGACCTTCCAACAAAGGTTTGATAAGCCCACAGGACCCCTAACAATTTGTTTAGCCACATTAATTTCTTTCTTTCTAGCTTCTTTAAGATGGTGAAGATGGTTTTATTTGTTATTTACACTTGCTTGTTACCTTACCAGTAATGTTAAGAAAATTGTTTTTGTTGTATCTATCAACTCTTACATAATTTATTGCGTTTTTGTTTTTAGAAATTTCTTCTTATTATCTGAGTTCATGATTTGTGGCATGTTATATCTGGTGATGGTGTTGTTGCACAGGAATTTTTTAACTTCATAACCAGTGATATTGCTTTATGCTTCTGGTTTAACCTATTTGATAAAATATTTAGTGGCTAACAAGAAGAACTTCTAGCTTTTAGCTATTATAGGAAAGGTCCCACGATATCCATCCTCTAATGAAAATTTGGCCAAGGACTTGTTACTGTATTCAACTCTTCAATTGGAATTTTGATCAATGAAATATGCTTCTTACATGTTAGGCATTTTTTTTAGCAAAAACTCTTGCATTTTGTTATAATATTGGCTAATAATATCTTCAAAGAAGGACTTTATGAGCCAAGATTCTTCCATTGGAATGATTACCACAAAACCTTTCATATACTTCTAGAATTTTCTTTTGAATATTTTTCTCCACACACCTTAGGTAAAGGCCTATAAAAAATACCCATACAATTCTCCTTTAATAAGCATAAATATTCTAACTTATTAGTTTCTAGGCTTCTTTCTTGTCTACAAGAAGGTGTCCATCTTAAAAGAAATTCTCATATGGTTTTAGCCAACTTGAAGGACTTAAAATGACCATTACTTCTTTATCTCTTGTTTCATTTTCTACAGTATTTTTTTCTGTTTAGTATGTTAAAATTGTCCTTTTAAGAGAAAATTTTATTGTCAAAGCTAATTTGTTTGTGTTAGTATTTTCATTTTTTAAAATTCGAGTAATTATCACTTCTTGCATATTTTTGGCTATACTCTTTAGTTTTCTTCAACTATGCCTTCATCATCCTTCCTTAGCTGCATAGTCTCCAATCTAATATGAGGAAATTAATGTTAAATCCATGAATATTTACAACCTCTTAATTAATAACTACTTGACTAGTATCAAGCCTTTAATCAATGCCTCATACTTTATGTCATTATTTAATGCTTGGGATAAATGTTTTATCGCAAGGTACAGTACCAACGCTTCCAAACTTTCTATTGTTCTACCTAAACCTGACCTATGTTGGTTTAAAGATTGATCAATAGGCATCCACCAAATTTCTTCTTCCTTTGGATCTTCTTAGAGTATAGTTTTATCTTCCACAATTGGTTCACATTGTAGTAAGAAGTCAGTCATCACCTATATTTTCATCACCGTTCTCGATTGATATTCAGTATCTAAGTTAGACAAATGCATTGCTATCTACATTAGAAAATGGGGAAGAAAGAATTAGTGGTCTTTTTATACAATTCTTTGAGCTACTATAAAGCTTCAATTTGTTTTGGTCCCCACAACCTTTCATGTTTTTTAATTTAATGAATATTCTATATCTACCTAATTTTTGAAAATAAATTTATTGGATGTTGTTATTCTTCAATTAGTGTTTGTATTTCATTTTTTTTTTTTAGTCTTTATATGTCTCAACGTGTGTACTTGATTGAGATTAGCTTCAATCCTTATTAACTTACCACATGCCCTAGGAAATTCCTAAATGAGACTTTAAATATGCAATTAGTTGGAGTTAAGTGCATTATGTATTTTTAAAACATATCAAATACTTCTTGCAAATCTTTTAAATGATCTTATACCCTTTTGCTTTTTATCACTATGTTATCTCTATCGGCTTCTACTATCTTCCAATCATTTTCCTGAATACATTTGCACTAGCCTCTAAAAGTTGCTCCAACAGCTTAAACCTAAATGGCATTACTTTATAATAGTAAATACCTATCTCTATTATGAAGCTAGCCTTCTCTTTTTATTTAGTTATATCTACTGTACGCATCTAAGAACGATAATCTTTCATACATTGTTATTGGGTCCACCATTTGATCGACTTTTAGTAACATGAATGAGTATTTGAGATAGACTTTTGATACGATAATTCTATATTTTAAAATTGAGTGCAAGTATACACTATCGTATGCAAGTAATAAAGGGACAAAAGAGTCGGATGTCGAACCTATAGTGATAATTTCTACTTTTTAACTAAGTATTAAAATTATATATTTCTAATAATTATTTTAAAAAATAGAAATCTAAGAATGAGTTTAGAAAATATAAAAGTAATGAAACAATGTAAAGAAATTTGAACAATAGTAATATAGAGAAGACCTACGGTTAATACTATCACTCAATATTCTTTCTAATGATTAATCATCTAATATTTAACTCTCTTATCTTAGTTCTTGTTATTGGTCAAGACATTAATGTATTTACAAGCCTCTTCCAAGGTTATGCAAGTATACCTTAATTTATCAATTAGCTACATTCCTATGGTATTTGTAATAAATTAAGATTCATTAAGATTAAGTCTTATAGATCATACATGCCAAGTAGGTATACTTTTATCCTAATTTGAAACTTGTATATGCAATATTGAATGTTACTCTACAATCATGCATCAAATTACCTAGATTTAAATATAATGATTTCTCTTCCGAGTTTATAAAAAATATTACCAATTCATTTACCATATATTGACTAGATATATTGAAGCATTAAGAATAAGTAATTTGAATAACAAAGAACTAAGTTTATTAAATATTAAAAAAATTTAGCAATTAAATGCACATATTGAGTTCAAGTATTAACCCTAGAAAGAAAATTTAGTTCATAGTCACAAGAGAATAGCGGAAAAAATAATAAGAAAACATGATACAATTAATAGAAAATCGATATAGACGTCGAATTGCTCTTGATTGAGCTGTCTAAGAAACTCTTAATGTCGAAAAATACCTTGAATCTCTCTCTACGGCTGCTTCAATTAAGCTTCAATTGCTCTTTAAAACTTGTGTTGTGTGTTCTTGATGTTCTCTAAAGGCTGGGGATGAGTGGCCTTTTATAGGGATTGATCTGAGCTTAAAATCTTCAATTCTTATCGGGTCAGGAATTGCAATGTCGCTAGGGCGCTAGGTAGCTGTCATTAGGGCGTTGTGTGTAAAAGGCCTCATTGCAAGAGCGATGAGGTGCTGGCACTTAGGAGGTAGGTTATCGCTGGCTCGGTGGCGAGCTAGCGCTGGAGCGTTAGACTGTGACTTAAATATGTCTTTTTTTTTATTTTCTTATTTTAGTCACTGTTCCAGCACTGGAGCAAAAAATTTCGTTCAAGTCCCTATAAATAACAATAATGCACATAAATAGTCATTTACTCGCATAAAATAATAAAATATCAAAATAAAAATATGAACAAATATATGACAAATATGCCCTTATTAACTTTGTTAAGGTTCATGTAATCAATGCAAACAAACGCCTTCTTTTCAGTAGCCAAAGGATCTAGTTCTAAGGGTATCCTATTGGCCACCAATCCTTGAATTGTTATTTATAATAAAACTCAGCTAGAAGAGGTGGTGGTTACACACTTGCATCTTACTTTCTTTGTTTTCTTCCATTCTCATTTCTTTCCTTTCTTCATTTACTACTTCAATCTCTTTCTTTTTGTTTTAGATTTCTTTGGTTTTAAAGGTTTAATTGATGTCTTATAGCATTTTTTTTGGGTACTTGTTCGCATTTAATTTTTGTTATGCCCCTTTCATAAGCCAACATATACCTTATAAGTTGATGCAAAATGGAAGACATTGCTTCCATGTAATATGAAAAATACCTTCCCACCATCGAATCAACTTCCAATTTCTTCCGAATTGCTTACACAAGAAAGCTTATCATTCCTTTTGATGTTATTCTTCTGGCATAAAAAGCAACTAATTTTATGTTACACTTTCTAAGACCACACTTCTTAAGCTTCATTTGTTAGAATGAGTCTCAAATAAGTATATGAGCATTGTTTCCTCCATCTACTAGTACCTTTCGTACCAAAACATCAACTGTTGCAATGCTGATTACCAGAGGATCCAAGTGTGGAACCTATAAACTGGTCAAATCCTCTCTTAAGAGCATTATATCCCCAAGTTCTTGTGTGATAGACATGACTGAAGTAGTTGAAGTTTATGCAATGTCACATCTCTATACTTAATTTTCCCTCTTATACAACAATCTCCATTGTTTTGTTCTTCCTTCTGATCAAGTGGTTAACCATAAAGAACCTCTATAAAGAAGTTTTCAATTGCCATTCTCATTATTGTGCTTTATGGGCTTTTTCTTTTCAGGCATGTTTAATTTCTGGACTTTCCAAGATCAATGCGTAATCTTTTGCCTCTCTCTGCTTTTATTCTGCTTATTTCTTAAAACAATAATCATTATATAAAGAACTGTAGATTGATCCAATAATGCTAAGTCTCTTTACTATTGCTTCCCCTTGCCCTTCTACGTCACTCTTATTCACTTTTTTCTTTGCTTCCCTTTTCTTCACTTTACCTTCCAATCTAATTATACTATTTGTCCATTCCTCATTAAGGTGTTGATTTATGCTCTCAATGATCTACAATCCTTTATGTTATAGCCACACCCTTGAGAGAATGAATAGTATTTAAAATGATCTCTTTATCTTCTATAGTTGAAATGGTCGTTTGCTTCTGAAAGATATCTTTATCTTTGAGCTATATCCAATAATGCTAGGTCTCTTTACTATTGCTTCCCATTGCCCTTTTTCGTCACTCTTATTCACTTCTTTCTTTGCTTCCCCTTTCTTCACTTTACCTTCCAATCTAATTATACTATTTGTCCATTCCTCATTAAGGTGTTGATTTATTCTCTCAATGATCTACAATCCTTTATGTTATAGCCACACTCTTGAGGAAATGAATAGTATTTGAAATGATCTCTTTATCTTCTATAGTTGAAATGGCCGTTTTCTTCTGAAAGATATCTTTGTCTTTGTGCTTTATCCAAATTGCGCTAAAGAGCATTAATTGGAATTAAAGGCTTAAAGACATACTTTCCTTTCTTACTTTCTCTGTCTTCTCTTCCTCCGAAAGGTCACTTTGCATCTTCTTGTCCTGTCACCTCTTTGCCTCTCATAATAATCATTGCTACTTCTTTATGTTGCATTACTTCGTCTTCTTCCTCTCTATCCATTGTTCAAAATTTTTGTTGACTATTTTAAAAGTAACTTTTTTCTTACTAAATATTGGTAATAAGGTGTCATAGGCTTCAACGCCTTTCTGTAAACCTATGCAGTCACCTCAAGATCGAAACTTTCAATCTCACTCAATTCTCGATTGAACCTATTAAAAAATGCTTGATTGTTTCATTCTTGCTTTGCTTTAAGAAAAAAAAAATTGGAAGTCATCTTTTTCTCTTTCAATTTTGATATACTATGCGATGAATTGCATGCATATCTCGTTATATGATAAGATGGAATTTTCCTTTCATGCTTTTGAACCAAATCTGAGCCAATCCGCTCAAGTTGGAAGGGAAAGCAATACACTTCAAAGGTCCATCATTTGCATGCATAATCAACTTTTAACTGAAGTGAAATAGGTGTTCCCTTGGATCTTCTGACTTGTCATAGATCCAGACGGTCGCCATGGACTTATGGTGGTTTTGAAGAATTATAAATTTATTCTATGAATGGAATTTGATTGACTTTCTAAGCAATAACCTTATATCTTCCAACGCCTTTGTTTTATTCTCTTTCTTCATTAGACTCCTATATAGCTCTTCTTTAAGATTGTTACTTTTACATTCGCTTTATTGTGTAGGTTCTCTGTCTTCTTCTAATATAGTTCATTCATTGTATTTAGTTCTGCATCATTTAAGTGAATATATTCCTCTCGTATGTTAGCCTGCATTTCTTCATGCCCCTCAATTACAATCATTCTCTTTCTTAACTCTTGATTCTCCTTATGTGTTTCTTCAAGTTACTTTAGCATCTTCGATAAAAATGGGCATTACTATTGCTGGAACCTTGCCAATCACTTCATGCTTTATTGAATTCGACTCTTCTCTGTTTTTCTCCTCTTAATTTACTCCGTTCTCTTGATTTTGCCTTGGACCTACCATTTCTTTTGGCTTTCAATTAACTTTTCAAATTTGATCGTGGAAGTAAGTTTCTGGCAAAAGGCGCCACTGGGGTCGTAGTATCGACTTCAAGAGAAGAATGACAGTTTTATCCTTTTTTCTTCTTTGATTTCTCCTTCATGCAATTGGAAAACCTCGCAAAACGTCTCAAGCACCTACCAAAAGTACCCTAATGCTAAAGTCGGTATTTATTTTATTATCCAAAAGGGGAAAGAACTGTTTAGAAGGAACATTTTAATCAATTGTAAATTGAAAGAATTAGAAAAATGATTAAAGGTGTTTTATGTATGTGTAAAAATTATTCTTGAATGAGAAAAGTTCCCTTCTTATGGGAAAAGTTTGGAGCAAAAATGTCTTTCCTCCAAATTTCAAGTCTAAGTCATTCGATCCTTTATCTTTGTTGTTAGCCCTTTATTCCTCCACTTTTCTATTTTAAAAGATAAGAAGCTTTGTCGAAGCATAAAAGATTTTGTCCCCTTATCTTCTTCAAGGTCAAATCTGGGTGGTTTACCATGACAAATACCTACTTTGTCACTAAATCACGCCCATCAGGGCACCTTTATTCCTCTACCTTAAATGCCCAACTAGCTATCCTTTTTTATGAACCTAATCAACACCTATATCTTTTTTAGAATTTATCCTATGTGTTTTCTTCTATAATAAACCTGTTCAAGCTTAAAGGAGTACATAAGTGACATGATTCTATTAGATCAACTTGATTTGTTTTCAACAATAATACAATAATTGACTACTACCATAAATTGAGACTTAAATGAACTTATTATGCCTTTTCATAGAGTATAAGCAAATTTAAAAAAAAAAACAATTATATAAAGAACTAAAATTAGTAATGTAATCACTTTATCTAAATTTAAGTGGCACAAAACATATGATAAAAAAAATAAAAAGCTAACAAATATGAAAACAACAATTAAATTAAATAGTTCAGCGCATACTACAATATAGTTATTGATAAAATAATAAGTTGTTTTTTTTTTCTAATTTAAACATACGTCAAAACCTTTCTATGAGTCTTGGTAATTGAAAACCTTCTATTAAGAAAAGAAAATCATCAGTCTAAACATTGTCTATCTTTTCAAATAGAAATTTTGATCGAATATTTTTTAAACCATTTAAATGGTAACATTATGCTTGGTACTCACAATTTTAACATTCCAAACGTCAGACGCATGTTAGTACATTTCTATTTATGTTTCATAATTCATAATAATATTCATATTTACTGGCCATTTTAATATTCCAAACGTAATTCAAATAGCTACTTCTTAAATTAAATTAAGTAGAAAGTAATTCTATGGCTTTATAGTTGTCTATTGTTATGGGCAAACCTTATAATCGATCCAAATATTTATGATTGATTGAAAATATTAATTTATTAAGTAATATTAATTATTTATTTATATAAATTTAAAATTCACCTAATTTTTATTTTAAAACGTTGTTTACTTGTCTATATATATTTAAGATCCATTTAATTTTTATCTAACGTGAGACATAATATTCTCTTTCACCTAATAACATAATGAACCCACCCAAATTCTATCCAATCTCTCACCCAATCACGTGATGAATATTCACTCATCCATACATATTCAAGACCAACTCAATTTCTATCCAATAATATTGTTTACTCACTCATATGTATTTAAGACCTACTCAATTTTTATTTGATGTAGGATATAATAATCTCTCTCATCTAATCACGTGATGAGCCAACTTAATTTTTATCCAATGTCTCACTAGTCAAATGATAAAGCTACTTACTTGCTCATATATATTCAAAATCCACCCAAATTTTATTTGATGTGGGAATGACATTCTCTCGAACCCAATCATGTCATGAGTCTACCCAATTTTTTTTCAACTCTCATTCAATCACATTATGAATATTCACTCGGCCATACATATTTAAGACATATCAAATTTCTATTCGATAATGCTTCTTACTCACCCATACATATTTAAGACTTATCCAATTTTTATCTGATATAGGACATGACAGTCTCTTTCACCCAATCACGTGCACCCATATACATTTAAGACTTATTTAATTTCTATCTGATATAGGACATGACAGTCTCTCTCACCAAATCACGTGACAAGTCCACCAAATTTCCCCAATTTCTATCCAATCTTTCACCACTCACATGATGAAGTTGCTTACTTGTCTATACATAATCAAAACCCACATAATTTTTATTCGATATGAGACGTGACATTCTCTCTCACTCAATCACGTGACGAGCCCACTCAATTTCTATCCGACTCTCACCTAATCACGTTATGAATATTCACTCACCCATACATATTCAAGACCACCTAATTTCTATTCAATAATACTACCCACTTGCTTATACATATTCAATACCTCCCAATTTTTATCTGATGTAGGACGTGACACTCTCTCTCACCCAATCATATGACAAGCCCACTCAATTTCTATCTGATCTCTTACTAGTTACGTGATGAAGTTGCTTACTTGCCCAAATAGATTTAAAATCCAAAAAAAAAAATATTTAATGCGGGATGTAACATTCTTCCTCACTCAATCACGTGATGACACCTAATTTCTATTCAACTCTCATTCAATTATGTGATGAATATCTATTCACCCAGAAATATTTAATACCTACCTAATTTCTATTTGATGTAAGATGTGATATTTTCTCTCACTTCATCATATGACGAGCCTACCTAAATTCCATATGATCTCTCACTCCAAATCATGTGACAAGGGACTTTATCACATAAAGCCCTCATCACATCTAACCTGGTAATCTTGTCTAATTGCCCATACATATTCAAGACACACCCTACCTAATTTTTATCTAATGTCGCATGTGACATTCTCTTCCACCTAATTATATGACGAGCCACCTGCTTTCTATCCTATCTCTCACCTAATTATATGATAAAGGACTTCATCACGTGCCACCCAATTTCTATCAAATCTCTTACCTAATCATGTGATAAGGGACTTCATCACGTGATGCCCTCATTACATCTGACCCTGTAATGTTCCATACTCGCCTATGCATATTCAAGACCCACTCAATTTTTATCTGATTTAAGACAAGACATTATCTCTCACCCAATCATATGATGAGTGGTGTGCTATCATAGGCAACCAAAAATAAATTCTATACTCCTAAGAATACATCTAGTAGTGCGAGTAAGAATTGTTCTCACGGAGGGTATCTATCTTAGTTTTATGCTATGTGAATAAGGATGGGGGGTTGAGTATAACGAAAATAATTTTAAGAAAAACACTAAAGAACAATTCAAATTGAAGTATTGAAATTAACCACAAGAACAAACCTTGGTCTAAATCAACATACACCATTGGAATTTTATAACTGATCATCGATGCAAGTATATATCAATTCACACTTTGAATATTCACCGTTGGAACTATTTTCCTACCTCTCATTAGTTGTAGTTAATTAAAAAATAGACAATCTAATTAACCTTAAGTACTAAACAACCCAAGACAAGTGCTAAAGGTTTAATCTAGTAGCAACCTTAAGAATTAGAGAGATCGATGAAGCTAAACAACACAAGTACAAGCAGTTGCATTTAATTTAAACGAGCGTTCTTCTTAAGATCTAATAATTTCTAATGCAATAAATTAGGTGCTGCATAAAATAGAGGGATCAATCAATTACGGATTTGATATCTAATCTAGCAATAGATTGCAAAGAATAATAAACTAGTAAGCCTTCTAATAAGTAAATAAGACAATCATGAAAATAGGCATAGAAGAACATTCGATACTCAAAATGTAAATTGAACTATAAATAAATAAGATCTCACAGTTTTATTGATTCTGAGGCTTTCATTTCTTTCAACCAATTATAAGAGTTTAGCCACACAAGGCTATGATGAAAACTTGAGAAGCGTAGGCCTTGCTTCCCTTTGATGATTTACCGAAAACTCATTCTCATTGTTGGATAGTGACGACGAAGATAGAAAGGGTACAGATGGGACAGAAGGCTCAGATGGTATATAAGTTAAAGAAGAGGGAACCAAGGGAAAAGATCCCCAAAGAGAGTTAGCGGGAACACATTAGACAGACCAGCATTAGACGAACCCACATTTAAAGGCCCCATGTCATTCCCACCAGGCGCTTGGTTTACGCTGGCTTTTGAACTTGATGTGTCGGAAGAGGGAATGATTCCTCCACCCGAAGCATACATAATTAGGAGAAATTAAAGAAGAGGGGAGAGAGAGGCGTGTATAAAGTCTGCCATTTTCTCTTCTCCTTTACACGTTATTTATAGTATTAGAAGCCTACAAGATATCCTAAGAATATTCTAAATTTATCTTAAAGTAATAGCATCCAAATTTGATTAATTAAGAAACATATTAAAAATAAAATAAAATCCTAATATAACTAGAATAGTGGAGTTTCCACTTGAAATTTTAGATCTGGAAACTTCCTAAAATAAACAACGTATTAGAATTGCAGGCTTAAGGACATTTTAGAGCGTCAACTGTGCAGGTGTAGAAAATTCAAACTCAATTGCGACCTTGATGCATCTAGTATATTTCAAAATACAAAACATGAAAGTTGTAGAGTGTTTTATTATCATTCCATAGCATCTTGAATCATCACAATCAGAGCTCGAATGAGAGAGTTATTTCCAGATTACGAAGTGATGTTGAAATTGTCCAAAATCGCCCTATTAGCTTCGTTTTGCACTTAACGCCTCTATTTGCATCTTAAATAAAAATATAAGAATCGTGAGTACATTTAGGCACCAAATAAGTATAAAAGACTAAACATTAAGGGAGAAAAAAATATGACATTTTGCATTCTCATCAAATTTTCCCACACTTAACTTTTGCTTGTCCTTAGGCAAAACTCAAATTTACTTTCCCAAAAACACCAAGGTTGCAATGCCATCAACTAAAAACAACCAAACTCTTCAAAACTCATAACATATCATAAACAAACATTCTTAAACAACTTATAATTATTAGTAAGCCTTTTCACTCGAAGATGGAGTAAACTAAATACGTAGACCCTCATAGAACTAAACACTTGACTCTTATGTAATTGAAGGGTACGTATTTCACTCAAATTCATTCTAATAGAAATCATATACTATGGGCTTACATATCTATTCATTCTATATCACTGTGATCACATGTATAACACTAATCATGAGGACTTTTCAAGGGTTGTAATGGGGTTTAGTATCAAGATGGAAAATATTTGGGAATGTTGCTCAAAAGCCATCGAAACTAGTAGGGTAAAAATGAATCAAATCAAGCTCAAATATATAATACGTGTAAAACCAATCACTCCATTTAGCAGCTTTTTCAATTTGGCTTTAAAGCATTTAAACTATCTAAAACTCCTACGTTGAAAAAGAGATCGTTCAAAGGAATACTTTTCGTTTGCAGTAGGGAATAATCCTTCGCAAGAGCTTCAACCTTTGTATATATCAAGTATAAACAAACCAATTTCTTGGAATGTTAAGAGGAATTATAAACATAGATAGTTTATAACATTAAAAGCAATTCCCTCCATCACTTCCTTTCTTTTTTTTTTTTCACCAAAATTGCATCAACAATGGAACTCACGAATTGAGAATGAAAACATATTTCATTTTACCAGTCATAGCCATACCACAAATCCAGACATCCTATACTTATTTCTTACACACCCGTATATATCATAATGATGAACAATGCTCATCTAGCTCTACGCCTTCAGTAAAGGCATTGTTTTTCGAGTTTATAGCTTGTAACATAGGTTCACAATTAAAAAAAACCAATAAAGCTTAAAGGGGTTCGACAAAAGGAAAAAGTAATTATAAGATAAGCTATTTGACTTATGTAGCTTATAGTAAAGAGGGCCTTAATCATGTTCATGCTTGCATGTGTCAATATGACCTTGAAAAGAATTAAGACAAGTTTTAGAGAAACAAATCCATGGAAGAATATCTTAAATGAAAGAAACTAGTGGAATTGATATGGATGTGTCAATCTAAAGGCTCAAAATCCCACCAGCTTTTGTCTACTTAATTTAGTCACTATCATTCTCAAGGAAAATAACTAGACCAATTAATTTTAAGTTGAAAGATTATTTATTCAATTATGTTATGAATATTTAAAGCTTAATTGGATCTTGCTCATGACATACACAACCAAAAATCGTTGAAAACCATAAAAATAAAGATCAAAACTTTTGTTTTTCGATTTTGTTTTTAAAACCACACAAACTTAGACCACTGTATAAATCTCCTCCTCCACACTTAAAACTTACATTTTCCTTAATGTAGGGTAAAATGCAAAGTAAAGGCAAAAATAACTAAAATATAAATGCAAAGAAAAATGCACTCCCCTTGGGTTGCTACCTAAGTAACACCTTTGTTTATTGTCATTGGCTCGACTCAATGTTTCATTCTTCAATCAGATTAGAAACCTTCATAGAAAGGCTTAAGTTATGGCCATTTATCTTGAACACTTCGAAAGTTACTAAACTTTGAATTTCAACTACACCATGAGGAAAAACATTAGTAAATATTAGGGATCTAATATACATGGGTGTATACATGTGCAATTGTGCTTATTGCCTAATATACGTATCACATACGAATTTAACACGGCTGAAGCATTAAAACAAAATAATAAACACACTATATTAATCACATTAATATATAACAATGGTTGAGAACTTACATGAACGTATAATGTTATACACATATATCCTCGGAGTCCGTATGGAGACTAACTCGCCGGCAGTTCTAGTCACCAACTCGGTGGGCTTGGTGAGCTAGAACAACAGCCCTATATCCACCACTAGATTAACTCTTAACCCCAAAGTGATGGGTAGTGTGTATTCTTCCTTTTCTTTAAAAAGATGAGAAATGAAATTCGAAGCAATTCACAATTGCTTCTATTTTTTAAATCAAAGATAAAAATAAAGCAATTTCATTTTTCTTCTTTTCCTTTTTTTTTTCTTTTTCTTCTTCTCTTTCTCGGCTTCATTTCTTTCATTCTTTTTCCATTTTTCCTGTTACACTAAAACACGCGCTCCACTTTCACACACATCTCATGTATATATATATATAACTAATAACATATAATAATAATATAGTATATAATATAATAATATAAATGGTTGCCAACTATTTGGCACCGAAAATAAAATAATATTATATATATAATATAATATAATAATGAGATATTATTGATTATTTAACAATTAAATAATCAATGTGTGAAAATATCATTTTGCCCTTATGAATAGTTACCAAGTATACCCCTTAGTGCATTCCACCAAATTTCACATTTGGGTAAACTCAAATGAAGGTCCACAATGTACTACATGTCATTATACAATTAGTAAATAATAATTATTGACTAAGTATTGTATTTAACACTTAAATACAAATATGCACGTATTCCTGTGGTAGTGCTAAATATTGCTGGATTAAACAATTTAATTCGGCACACTGCTCCAGTGCACAATGAGTACACTCCATATCGTGGGACTCCCTAGGTCCACGCCTACTTCGTCAAATAGAACTATTCTGTGAGTCCGTGGTCAATACCCTATGCACATATCATCGATATACAAATCAGCGCGTTGAACCATACAAGTTGAGGTTACAACGCATAAGTATAGTCCATCCGTCATGATATCTTATATGTGCAGGGATATAGATCATCATCGTCAAATCCCCTTGTGCTCATCCATGTCCTATCTCCAGACTTGTATCTCACTGAACAATATGTGCAAACTCATTTGCCATATTGTTCTATCCTGACGAAACTCTTTTTCGGGATTAATGCTTGTGGCCCCAAGACTTTCTGAGATACAGTCTTGAAGCATCTGGATATCTAACTCCCTATGCAAGTTGACGGATCCCATATCTGTACATATTGGACTCCAGAAGCATCGAACCATACCCAGCGACTCCCAGCGGTCATTGATAAGGGCAAATTTGTCATATATTTTCTCATATTTTTATTATTGATATTTTATTATTTTATAAGAATAGATGGCTATTTATGTGCTTTATTGTTATTTATAGGGACTTGAACAAAATTTAAAGAAAGAATGCAAAAGGAGCGAAAATAGGGACTACAATGCAAAGTTTTCAAAGTATTTGTCCATCGCCCCAACGCCACAAGTATTACCGCCCCAGCTCTGGAATAATGATCGATATTAGTAAAACGACCTGGTTAAGTCGCATTTGGCGCCCTAGCACCAAACATTCACCGCGCCAGCGACAAGACAGAGCCCTAGCGCCATCAACCCACTGCTCTAGTGGTGAAGCCTTTTTCACGCGTCACCCCAGCGACAACTACATAGCTCCCCAGTGGTAGCACGAGTCCTAGTCCGACGAGAATTGAGATTTTCAAACTCATATCAATCCCTATAAAAAGCCACTCGTTCCTAGCCTTTGAGAATCATCCAAGAGCAACCTAGAGCAATTCAAGAACACCAAAAATACAGAGCACGAGTCTTGGAGAGTAATAGGAGTTTAATTGAAGCAATTTTAAAGAGAGATTCAAGCCGTAATTCGGCATCAAGAGATCTTAGGCAACGCAATTAAGAGCAATTCGACATCTATATCGGTTTGCTATTGATTGTATCATGATTTATTATTATTTTTACTACTGTTCTCTTGTAGCCATGAGCTAATTTTATTTTCTAGGGTTAATACTCGAACTCAATATGTGTGCTTAATTGCTATATCTTTTTAATATTTAATAAACTTAGTTTTTTTATATTTAAATTACTTGATCTTAATGCTTCAATACATCTGGCAAATATATAGTGAATGAGTTGGTAATATTATTGATAAACTCGGAAAAGGAATCATAATATTTAGACCTGGGTAATTTGATGCATGATTGTAGAGTAACATTCAATGTTGCATATGCAAGTTTCAATTTAGGATAGGAATATACCTAATTGGCATGTATGATCAATAAGACTTAATCTTAATGAATCTTAATTTATTACAAGTACCATATAAATATAAGTATTTGATAAATTAAGGTATACTTACATGACCTTGGAAGAGGCTTGTGAATACATTAGTGTCTTGATCAATAATAAAGACTAAAGGAGTTAAATATTAGAAGATTAATCATTAGAAAGCATATTGAGGGATAGTATTAATCCTAGGTTTTTTCTATATTACTATCACTTAAATCTCTTTGCATTGTGTTTTTGCCTTTATATTTTCTACATTCATTCTTAGATTTTTATTTATCTGAATAATTATTATGAAGATATTATTTTAGTAATTGGTTAAAAAAAAGAGATTATCCCTGTGGGTTTGACATCCGACTTATTTAATCCCTTTATTACTTGTATACGATAGTGTATACTTGCACTTAATTTTATGATATAGAAATATCGCATCAGTCACACCGTGAAAAGTCTATGACATGCGTGGAACCAAAGTATGGTAGATCACTTATAAGCCCACTGTGGCACTCAGGTCAAAGGACCAGTTATACTACTCAACTTGAGAAGACCCTCCTCCGTTGACGGCTTACATAGAATGTTTATTGGAGGCCCTCGTGAGTCTGTCCTATATCCAGTCCTAACTGGATACCCATATGTCAATACGAGCTCGTCGGCTAAGAACGATCATTTATACCCTATACGCACGACATATGCTGATCTATATTAAAATATCCACTAATAGACCAGCATTGGCAGAAATAGATCACAGACAATTATTTGAGAATGTACTTGTACAATTAGCATTTTTTTGCACCCGATTATAACTTTTGCAGCTATGCAGTTACTAGTATATTCCTAGGTCTATATCCCATTACAAACAAGGCTCCAAATCTTGGATCTTCGTTGAGTATTATAACTAGCTAACACTTAACTGTGCTAATATTTAACATTTATATCTCTCAGCGTAACCAATTATGGGCCCTTATCTAAACTCTTTTAGATCTAATCTAAACTCTTTTAGATCGTACAATGTCTGTAATGTTACATTGTATAGTACTAAATTAATAGGTATTAGCAATTTGATGGAAATATATGATGCGATATTTCTATATCATAAATTAAGTGCAAGTATACACTATCGTATGCAAGTAATAAAGAGACTAATTAGTCGGATGTCGAACCCACAGGGATAATTGTTTCTTTTTAACCAATTACTAAAATTATATCTTCCTAATAATTATTCAGAAAAATAAAACTCTAAGACTGAATGTAAGAAATATAAAACAAAAACACAATGTAAAGAGATTTAAAGATATAGCAACGTAGAGAGAACCTAGGATTAATATTATCCCTCAATATGCTTTCTAATGATTAACCCTCTAATATTTAACTCACTTAGTCTTTATTATTGATCAAGATGCTAATATATTCACAAGCCTCTTCCAAGGTCATGCAAGTATACCCTAATTTACCAAATACCTATATTCCTATGGTACTTGTAATAAATTAAGATTCATTAAGATTAGGTCTTATTGATCATACATGCCAATTAGGTATATTCCTATCCTAAGTTGAAACTTGCATATGCAACATTGAATGTTACTCTACAATCATGCATTAAATTACCTAGGTCTAAATATATTGATTCCTCTTCCGAGTTTATCAAAATATTACCAATTCATTCACCATATATTGGCCAAATATATTGAAGCATTAAACACAAGTAATTTAAATAATAAATAACTAAGTTTATTAAATACTAAAAGATATGGCAATTAAGCACACATATTGAGTTCAAATATTAACCCTAGAAAATAAGTTAGCTCATGGCTACAAGAGAACAGCAGTAAAAATAATTATAAATCATGATACAATTATTAGCAAACCGATATAGACGTCGAATTGCTCTTAATTTCGCTGCCTAGGAACTCTTGATGCCGAAGAACGTCTTGTATCTCTCTCTAAAGTTGATTCAATTAAGCTCCTATTGCTCTCCAAGACTCGTGCTCTGTATTCTTGGTGCTCTTGGGTCGTCTTGGATTCTTTTTGAAGGCTGGGAACGGGTGGCTTTATATAGGGATTGATATGAGCTTGAAAATCTCAATTTTCGTCGGACTAGGACTCGCACTACCGCTGGCGCGCTATGAAGTTTTCGCTGGGGCGACGCGTGAAAAAGCTATTACCACTGGAGCGGTGGGATCTTGGCGCTGGGGCGCTGCATGAAAACGGCTTCACCGCTGGCGCGGTGACTCTTCGGTGCTGGAGCGCCAGACGCGACTTAAACAGGTCGTTTTTCTAATTTCGATCACTATTTCAGCGCTGGGGCTAAAATACTTGTGGCGCAGGGGCGCTGGACTCATAATTTGAAAACTTTGCATTATAGTCCCTGTTTTCGCTCCTTTTGCGTTCTTTCTTTAAATTTTGTTCAAGTCCCTATAAATAACAATAATGCACATAAATAGCCATCTATTCTCATAAAACCATAAAATATCAATAATAAAAATATGAGAAAATATATGACAAATTTGCCCTTATCAATATACACTTGTATAAATACATAAGTATATATACATTCAGAGATAGCATGTAAGCACCGACTCTAACAGTAACAACAAAAGGTTTAATCCAATGAGAACGCAACTTACCCAAAAAAAAAAAATAAAGCCGTGAATTGTATAGAAGAACTTTTTGACCAACTTTAAACTCCTTCCTAAAGATTATCTTGTCATGAAAATTCTTTTTCTTTTCCTTGTAAATCCCTGCACTCTCATAGACTTCATTGCTAATTTCCTCTAACGCTTGTAGTTCTAACTTCTTGTGTTCTCTACTCTCACAATTTTCATGTTGAAACTATTGATAGCCTAATAATCTTTGTGTTCTAACTCAACTGAAATATGGCATGGTTTTCCAAACACTAATCGATAAGGTGACATACCAATGGGCATCTTATATACAGTCCTATGCACCTACAAGGCATCATCCAAGCATAAACTATAATCTTTTCTACTTGCATTGGCCGTCTTTTCAATAATAGAGTTGATCTCTCGATTAGATACTTCTGCTTGTACACTAGTTTGTGGATGATAGGTAGTTGGCACCTTGTGGGTCACATGATACTTTAGCAACAAGCTCTCCACAGTTCAATTACAAAAGTTGTGCCTCGATTACTTATTAGAGCTCTTGGAATTCCAAACCTAAAGAATATGTTAGACTTGATAAAATTTGTAACAACTTTAGAATTTTCAATCTTGGTAGCTTTAGCTTCTGCCCATTTCGAGATATAATCAACAGCAAGTAAAATATAAACATAACTGAAAGATGCAGAGAACGGTCCCATAAAATCGATGCCTCAAACATAAAAAATTTGTAAAATAGTATAAAGGTTTGTGGCATCTCATTCCTTTGGGATATATTACCTATATTTTAATAATGATCACATGACTTATAAAAAGAATATGTATCTCGAAATAAAGACGGACAATAAAAATCATATTCTAGCACTTTTCTCACCGTCCTCTTAAATCTAAAGTAACCTCCACAAGCATAAGAATGATAAAATTTGAAATATAAATGGTTTCATTTTCAGGAATACAACTTCTTATTACTTGATCTGCACAATGCTTCCATAAGTATGGGTCATTTCACACATAGTATTTGGCATCACTCTTGATCTTATCTCTTTGAGCCTTAGACAAAACAGGAGGTAACATATTAGTAACCAAATAATTTACAACATTCCCATACCAAGGTAATGTCATACTCGTGGAGAACAATTGCTCATCAGGGAACATTTCCTGTAAACGAAGTTTATCCTTCACATGTGTAAGGCTGTATTGTGGCCCACCAACCCTTTGGTTCAACCAGCACTGGGATCCCTATCCCCTACTAGTCCCTATCAGTCAGGTGATGGTGCACCTAGCATAACTCCACTCATGCACGAACCTCCCAGTACTCGAACCCGGGATCTCCATCCACTTAGGCCTTACGAGTTTGAGACTGGTACCTATTAGGCTAGCTTTGTAAGACTGGTGGGGTCTACCATCGCCTTGGTCCATTGCTGGATAACACCTCAGAGCCACCGATGTACCCACATAATCCTCTTAGGTTACCTACGCCCCCAACTAATGTCAAACTTGGAATCTCATCCCTATTAGGACATCCTGATGGATACAACCATCGAACCTTAAAGGCCTAATAGGGATGAGATCCCAGGTTCAACATTGGTTGAGGGCGTAGGTAACATGAGAGGATTATGTGGGTGCGCCGGTGGCTCTGAGGTGTCATCCAGCCAGTGGACTAAGGTATTAACGGGCCCTACATAGTCTTACAAAAAGGTCAGCCATTTTGTATGACTATGTGAGGCCCACCAACACTTTGGTTTACCAGCTGGATGACACCTCAGAGCCATTGGTGCCCCATTCACAGAATCCTCAGGTTACTTGCGCCCCTAAGGAATTGAACCCCTACCTCAATCTCTATGGAGGCCTTTAGAGGTTCATCCTTGTACCCATCAGGCTGGCCATTCTGATGGGTACAACAATCGAACCTTAAAGGCCTATAAGGGATGAGATCCTAGGTTCAACGTTGGTTGGGGGCGTAGGTAACCTGAGAGGATTATGTGGGTGCGGTGGCTCTGAAGTGTTATCTGGCCGGTGGACCAAAGAGTTAGTAAGCCCTACATAGTCTTACAAAAAGGCTGGCCTTTTTTTAAGAGTGTGTGGGACCCACCAACACCTTGGTCCACCAACTGGATGACACTTCAGAGCCACTAGCGTCCCAACACATAATTCTAAGGTTACCTGCGCCTCCAAGGAATTAAACCCCCACCCCCATCGCATGGAGGCCTTATAGACCTTTAGAGGTTCGTCCTTATGTCCATCAGGTTGGCTAGCTTGATGGGTACCAGTCTCGAACTCGTAAGGCCTAAGTGGATGGAGATCCCGGGTTTGAGTGCTGGAGAGGCTCATGCATGAGTGAAGTTGTGCTAAGTGCGCCAACACCTGACTAGTGGGAACCAGTGGGGGATAAGGATCTCGGTGCTGGTTGGACGAAAGGATAGGGCCCCAGTACAGCCTTACAACATAAACTAAACGACTCAAATAATCTGCACCATAATTTTTTATCCCTCTTTTGTCTTTAATCTCTAAATCAAATTCACTTAAGAGAAGTATCCATCTTATTAATCTTAGTTTTGCCTCTTTCTTTGTCATCAAATAATGAAGAGTTGCATGATCAGAGTAAACAATGACTTTAGTACTAAGCAAATAAGATCGAAAAATTTTTAGAGCAAAAACAATAGCTAAAAGTTCTTTTCCAGTAGTAGAATAATTTCTTTGGGCATCATTCAAAGTTCTTAAAGCATAATAAATGGCATGACATACTTTTCCAATTCATTAACCTAAAACAGTGCCTACTACATAATCACTTGCGTCACATATTATCTTAAAAGGAACATTCCAATTAGGGGCCTAGATAACAGGGGTAGAAGTCAACAGTTTCTTCAACTTATCAAATGTACTTTTTACACTCCTCATCAAATGCAAAAGCCACATACTTTTGTAGGAACTTATATAGAGGTAATGTTATTTTAGAGAAGTCCTTGATGAATCTTCGATAAAAACCTACATGTTCAAGAAAAGAATAACTTCCCGCACACTAGTGGGATAAGGAAAAGATTGAATAATATCAACTTTAGCTTTATCTACCTCAATTACCCTAGATGAAACAACATGACCCAAAACTATACCTTGTTCAACTATAAAATGAAATTTTTTAGAATTTAAAACAATGTTACTTTCTATGAATGTTTTAAGAACAAGTGTAAGGTTATGCAAACAATTATCAATTGAGTCTCCATAAATTGTGAAATCATCCATAAAGACTTCAATTATATGCTCAATATAATTTGAAAATATGCTAACAATGCACCTTTGGAAAGTGGCTGGGGCGTTGCAAAAGCCAAAGGGCATGCGATAATATGCAAAAGTCTCGAATAGACACGTAAAAGTTGTCTTTTCTTGATCCTTTAGAGTAATTGCAATCTAAAAATAACCTGAGTAACCATCAAGGAAACATTAGTAAGAATGACCAGCTAACCTTTCAAGTATTTGATCAATAAAAGGTAAAGAGAAGTGGTCCTCGCGAGTTATAGCATTTAATTTTCTATAATCTATATAAATTGCCACCCATTCTAAACACGAGTAAGTCAGTCTTTTTAGGAATCACTTGAACATGGCAAACCCAATTGCTATATGAAATAGGATAAATCACTCACACTTCAAGAAGTTTGAGGATCGTCTTCTTCACTACATTTATACGATCCATATATATAGACAGGTTAATTCCTTTAATATCCACAATTGTCCAATTAATAGCCGTCTTATACTCATTAAAGACCTTCATAAGTTTTTCTTTTTGTGGTGTACTGAGTTTACTGAAGTGATCACTAGTAATGATTCAAGGAATATATATTTAAGGTGATAGGAGAAAGGCTTCAAATCTAGAATAGAGGCTTGCAAAACAGAGGGTAAAGGTTTCTTGTTTAAAAATGGTAACTTAATATAAGGAACGTTACTTGACTATTGCAACTTTAAAAAATCAGTCAACACTGCAATAGTTTCTTGCAAATCAGTACTCAAGGCTAACTCCTCATTCTCTTTCTCAAGATACTTACTAATGGCAACTTTCAATCCATCTTTTCCATCAAGTTCAAAAGCTTTATGTGTTTAAGAATCAGGCACATCAATAGAATAATCATGATTATCATCACCGGGATATTTTATGGCAACATAAATATTAAATTTAATAATTTCACCATCAAATTCCATGGTAAGTATGCTACTATGAACATCTATCTTAGTCTTGGATGCTTTAAGAATGGTCTTCCTAACAAAATAATAGTAGTTTGATCATTATTCTCCATATCAAGTACATAGAAATTAGTAGGAAAAATCAAATCATTAACTTACAAAAGAACATCCTCAACTACACCCTTAAGATAAACATTAGATTTATCAACCAATTGAATCACAACACCAATTTTATTCAAAGATCCAAGTTTTAAAGAAACATATATAGAATATGACATGACATTGATAGAAGCTCTTAAATTTATCATGGTATTCTCAATTCTAGTGTTACCATCGTAAAATGGATAGTAAACATACCTGGATCTTTGCACTTCGTAGGGAGTTTTCTTTGAATAACTACAAAAATAATCTTCCCTACTCTGACCTTTTTACATTATTTGAGTTTTTTTTTTCTCTTAATTGTACATAGTTTTTTTCAGGAATTTAGCATAAAGAGGTACTTGTTTAATAGAATTTAAAAGTGGAATATTTACCTCGCATCTACAAAAAGTCTCATATGGATCTTTATTTTACTAATCTTTTCTAGATTTTGCTAAAGCTTGAGAAAAATGAGGTATTGAGTAATGTTCGTATCTGTAACAACATTTTTCTCCTCTTCTTGCTTTTACGATGCATTGGTTGCCTTTATTGGAATCTCAACCTCTTTACCTCTTCTCAAAATAATTGCATTTGTATTTCTCTTAGATTTACTACTGTATGAGAAAGTAATTTCTTCGAAGTTTTTGCCTTTAGCCGACTAATTATAGTTACCATTTGGTTCATCTCTGATTGTCAAAATTTTGAATACTGGCCATTGCCTCTTGTTGAAATTATTTTGTCTCTTATTGAAATTGCAAAGTATTAGTGGTAAGAGACTTAACAATATCCTCTAAAGATATAACAGAATTAGAAGTTTGGCCCGATTATTTTCTAGGAGGTATAACTGCTTATATTACTGGTAACTTATGAGGTTTTGAGTCGTGGACTGATTTACTTGTGGATTCCCCTAGCTGAGATTGGGATGATCCCTTCATCCCGGGCTATACGCCCTCGAATAGGGATTATACTTCCTTTATAGTTGTTTAGGAAAACCACTCGCCGGATTCACTAGCTTAATGGGCTCATCTTAAAAAGTTCGGCATATGTCATTTAGATGCCCTACTACCGAACAAATGCCATAAGCCTTCGCCATTTGCATATTACTTACAACCATTTGATGAGCAAGAGAAGTTATACTCATAATTTATTATTCAAAGGAGGAAATATTTACCTTATTAACATGCTTTGATGAAGGATCAAGCCTAGTGCCAAATTGTTGAGAATTAGCCACTATATTTGCAATCAATTTTCTTGCGGCCTTGGGAGTTTTATTCACTAAAGTTCCTCCACTAGCGACATCAATCATGCTTCTATCAATGGGTAGAAGACCCTCATAAAAATACTAGATCAGTAGCTACTCACTAATTTGATGATAGGGGTAGCTTGCACATAATTTCTTGAAACCTTCCTAATATTCATGTAGAGACTCTCCATTGTACTGCTTTACACCACAAAATTCTTTTCGAATGTTGGCCGCCCTTGAAGTTGGAAAATATTTCTCCAAAAACAACCTCTTCATCTGATTCCATGTGGTAATACTCTCTCAAGATAAATAATAGAACCAATCCTTAGTTGAATCCTTCAAAGAAAACAGAAAGGCTCATAATTAGTGGGATCAAACAATTACGAATTTGATATCTAATATAGTAGTAGATTGCAACGAATAATAAACTAATAGGCTTCCTAGTAATTAAACAAAACGAACATAAAATTAAGCGCAGAATAACATCTGATACTCAAAACATAAATTGAACAATAAAAATAAATTGAACAATAAAAATAAATTAAATCTCACAATTTTATTAATTTTGAAGCTTCCGTTTCCTTCAACCAATTATAAAAGTTTAGGCATGCAAGGCCATGATGAAAATTTGAAGGAGAAATTAAAGAAGAGGGGGGAGAGAGGCGTGTATGAAGTCTGTCATTTTCTCTCATCCTTTACATGATATTTACAGTATTAGAAGCCTACAAGATATCCTTAGAATATTCTAAATATTATCCTAAAACAATAGCATCCAAATATGATTAATTAAGGAAAAATATATAAAAAAAAGTCATAATATAACTAGGATAATGGTGTTTCCAGCTAGAATTTTAGATCTAAAAACTTCCTAAAATAAACCACATATTAGAATTGCATGCTTAGGAACGTTCTAGAACGTCAATAATGTAAGTGCAGTAACTTCAAGCCTAATTTAGACCTTGATGAAGCAAGTATATCTCAATGCAGAGTTTTTTCTCAATGTTCTATAGCATCTTGAATCATTTCAATTTGAGCTTGATGAGAGAGTTATTCTCAGATTATGAAATGATGTCAAAATTATCTAAAATTGTCCAATTAGCTTCGGTTTGCACTTAATGCCTCAATTTGCATCCTAAATCAAAATATAAGAATATTGAATACATTTAGGCACCAAATAAGTATAAAAACACTAAACATTTAAGGAGAAAAAAATGATATTTTGTATTTTCATTAATGAGCCCACCCAATTTCTATCTAATCTCTCACATATTTATGCGACAAAGGACATCATCATATGACACCTTTGTCCTATTTGTTTTATTTTACTCAATTCCACTATTACATGACAATATTTATTAGAGTTTAAGATACTAGATTTTAGAGGTCCGCATGAGAATAAAAATTTAGATTTACTCTAATACTACTTGTCACTTTTCGAACATTTGCAATTAACTAAAAAAATAATATGTAATTAATATTGTTTACCTACTCATATATATCGAAAACCTATCTAATTTTATTTGATGTAGGATATGACACTATATAAGAATATAAAATTATAAATAACAAACTAATGTGATTAAATTATTTTTTTATTATGTGTGTTGTGCCACTAATTTTTAGATATGAAGTGATTACATTTTTAATTTTATCTCTTAGAATTATTTTTTGATATATTTATACTCCGTGATACATTCTTAATTTAAGTCTCATAAAATTATTTTTGTTAATAAATGCTTCTTATGCATTGTTTAATTGGTCGCAAAATCTGTGATTTTTCATCTCTATTCAAACTCTTTTTTAATACATTATTAAAAATTAAAAGCAATTTAGTAATTGAAATATTTTTTAATACAAATAATAGTAATTATTTTAATTTTAATTTATTTAGCAGATTAATATAAATCATAGTTTTGTCACAGAATTAGAAATTATATTAAATTACTTGATCATTTATTAATATTGGAGAGATGATAATTATTGTTGTAATTCTTTTTAAACACTAATATTTTTTAATCAGACATTTATGGAGAATTTACTTATATTAAGTCTGTTGTAAAAAGCACAAGAATTTTATTCTTCACATGCGAGGAAAATCGAACCTTTGGATGCTAACTATCCTTTTATTAGGCGATTGGCTAGTATTGTAATTTTCCAAGTGAAATTTAAACACGATTTTTTTCTAATTTTCAACGAGCAAGGAAAAGTTAAATAAAAAATCAAAACTTTTTTAAAAAAAAAACTGCAAGTATTATATATCTCAAATTTTAATATTATAAATTAATATAATATAAACCTTTTAAAATTAAAAGAAACAGTCAATTCTTTATAATTAAAGAAAAATAAATAATTAACTTATAATGTTATCAATTAATGTAATATTAATTCTCTATAATTAAAAAAAAATCAATTTAGAATACCGTAAATTAATACAATTAAAAATAAATAAATAATCAACCATCTGCATCTAAAAAAAATAACTTAAGAGGCTTCAGGACGACTTGAACTCGATGTCTCCGCATATGGTCGAGTGGTTGGCAGAGAAGTCAAAACAATTTAAAAGACTAAAATGTTTAAAATAAAGACAACCGTCAAATATAACTTATTTATTTATTTAAATTCTTTTTAAAAAGAAACAAAAAAGAAAGGGAGTCGGCGCAACCACAAAGGAAATGATGGCGCGAGTAACGACGATGGTTCAGAATCATTAACAAGAAAAAAGGGTGTGGCGTCTCCGGAATGTAGGGGGCTCTCTCATTTCCTCTTCTCTATTTACCGCTCCTTTTATATCTACAGTATTAACCTAACTTAACATAACATATCCTCTTAAAATTCATCATCAATCATTCTTTTATGTTATAAACCAGTTTTCTTTCGCTTGTGCTTGTTTCAAAGAAATCCTTAAACTAAACATCTGCAACGACCGTACACAACCTTTGTAAGTGTTTTTCGCCACCTAACTGCATGATTTATTTATTTTTGTTTCTATTTTTATTCTTTGGTTTACTCCACTCCATCGTTTTTTTTTATTCGTTGAATTTGATATTTTTTGCTTTTAAATTTTTTTTCTTTCCGCGTTATGGATGGTATGGTCTGTAGAATTGATAGTGACATAGCATGTAGTTTTCGTTTTCCAGCTAGAACAGTCTGTAAAACTTTTTAATTTTTTTATGGGCACTTATTTTAAAAAAATATTATTGGAGAAAATAGGAAAACAGGGGAAGATGCATGAAGCTATCTATTGTGGTATTTACCCTTTTGTTTTAATATTTGTTGATGACTTTTAGCTGGAACTTTGGTAGTTCATTTCCATGATCAAGGTTCTTTTATTTGGAAATGTCATAAAACTTGTACAACTAGAATTTTCTATTTAAAGTTTGTTTATACTTCTTGTAGTTTACTTTTTTTATATGTAATCCTTGTGGTGTAGCAGCAAGATTGGAATGGTAACTAGTATAGCTTCCGGTAGTGGCCATCTGCAGTTTGAATTGATCAGCTCCAGGGGACACAATTGCCGAGAAGCTTCTGGGATTTCCAATGTCACACTTCATAGATGCACACAGAGGGAGCTCTCCTGGTATTTGCTCAGAATCTTGGCCCCTTTATTATATGTTTACATAGAATTCATTTTGATTTTTTAAACCTAATGAACTCATTTAGATTCAGATTTATATTTGTGTATCAGAAAATTTTTCCTCCTGGTATAAAGTTCTTAGTTAGAGGAAGGACAATTGTCCGCACATGATGACCACATAATAGTACTGATTGGAAATTTACTTTTGCAGAAAAGACAAGATGTTTTATGTCTAGCCACAATTTCATTATCTCTAAGTTTAGGCACACAGAGACCGCGCCCATGCCCATAAAGCATTCAATTTTAGTTATGTTGGCTCTGGTCTGGAGAAAAACTCTATGCGATGAAATTATTGTATTTATTGTCCCCAACTTTTTACTTTTAGCACAATTATGGATATTTTGTAACTGTTTGTATTTGTCCAGGTATGCTGCTTTCTTGGAAATAGGCTGTTAAATGTGCTTCATTTTTCTCTAATTATAATAACATTATTCATTGTCCAGTGCAAGAATTCAGTTTTTATGGCAGTGGGACAAAGTTTATCATTTGACTGTAAATGTATCGAAGCAATAATTTTTTTCATTCTTTAAGCTCATTGTTATGCTTCTAACCTATCTATATTCTTCTAAAATCTTTTAGGTCATGTGGGGTATCCAAGTTTTTGCGGGTTCAAAGGTGTAATCCGTTTTCGGTGAGTGATAACTGGAAGTCCCTCAAAAAAGTTTCCATATCATCTTGCTTGAGAGATGGGTCCACAAAGTATTTTGATTTTACCGTCATTGGGAGTGGAGTTGCTGGCCTACGCTATGCTCTTGAAGTTGCAAAGCATGGATCTGTTGCTGTGATCACAAAGGCAGAGCCTCATGAGAGCAATACAAACTATGCCCAAGGTGGGGTTAGTGCTGTGCTGTGCCCTTCAGATTCTGTAGAGAGTCACATGCAGGACACTATTGTAGGAGGGGCTTATCTGTGTGATGAGGAGACTGTCAGAGTGAGTTCCAGAATTAATCATTATGCTGCATCATTTGTTTATTCTATATCACACTTTTAGCTATTAGTTGCTAAAAAGTAGATTTGAGTGGAAAGCAATATGAATTTGAATGTAACCTACAAAGTCTTATAATGCGCCTGCTATGATGGAGGACATGAGATCATGAGAAATAGATTGGAATGATGTCATGTCACTCATATTCTTAACTGGTAAATGCAGTTATTTAATTAACATGAATGCCGTTAGTAGCATAAAAGACTTTGATCAGTAAATGTATTTGGTCAAACTAAAACATTCATGGCTGTGCTATTGAGATGTTCTTAGATTCTTTCAGAATATTAATCATCTGATAGTAAATTAGGTTTGTTTTTCGATTAATAGTTGGGCCTTTCTACAAGTTTGGTTTGTTATATCCAGGTTGTCTGTACAGAAGGACCTGACAGAATATGAGATTGCTATGGGCGCATCATTTGATCATGGGGAGGATGGAAACTTGCACCTAACAAGAGAAGGGGGACACTCCCATCACAGAATTGTCCACGCTGCCGATATGACTGGAAGGGAGATTGAGCGGGCTCTATTGCAGGCTGTTGTCAATGACCATAATATCTCTGTGTTTGAACACCACTTTGCAATTGATTTGCTAACTTCTGAGGTCCACTTTTCTTCTTGTTTTCTTTGCTGAGCTTCACATTTTATCTCAGATGATCTGTTATACCAAGGATTTTGGTTAATGATATTTAAGTAGATGAGTGGAGTTTATGTAGCATGTATTTGGTACATTGACATTTGATGAATCAATGAAATTATTTCTAGTTCTTCAATTATTCTTGTTATATTTGATTCGACAATATGGCTTGAATACCTCAGTATAATTTGAGTACTGAAATGAATTGTGTGAGATTGTAGGACGGACATTACACAGTTTGCTATGGTGTTGACGCAATAAATACAGAAACACTAGAGGTGACAGGAGGGATTACCTTACTGTTTTTCTTGAATTTTATTCGGCAATAGTTTGCCAAGGAGCTCCAATGTGGTTCCTGATGTTTTCTCTTTTTACATTATCAGGTGGTACGATTTCTTTCAAAGGTGACCTTGCTTCAGGTGGGGCCGGGCATATCTATCCATTGACAACGAACCCTCCGGTACTTTATATTTTCTAGTTTCTATTGTATATTATTGCTTCTCCTAGAAGGTTCTATTATTCTTATCATTTCTTTATGCAAAGGAAATTCATCTCCTACATTCATTCTACCATCAAGACTAGGATTTAACCATTTTAACCATATATTAAACCCCTGATTTACAAGTAAATTTAAGTGAATAATAATTTTATATTGATTAAGTAATTATGCAAAGGGTTTGGACTCGGGACTACTTCTACATTTACAATAGCTGGTTTTGATAAGTGAATAGTTGAATAAGAAGTTGTATTATCTCCTATATATTTTCTTATTCATCCATTGTTTTTATTAAATCTATAGGATATCTTGTACATCTACATTGTTTCTTATGTATGAAAAAGTGACTATGTAAAGAAGAAAGTTTGATTGTCTCTCACATACTTTCATTATCCATGTTTTTTTTCTTTCCCCATTCACATACTCTTTCATTAATTTGTACTTTTTTTCAGATGTACTATAGATAATTACACGTGTTGATGATAAGTATACTCCTTGCCCAAATGATTAATGATTATATCTTATACTGCTCTTTTAGGTAGTCACCAGAGATGGGATGGCTATGGCACACCGAGCTCAAGCAGTGATTTCCAACATGGAGTAAGTCATTTCTCATCAACTACAGAAAATTGACTTCTTTTGTCATCAATATGCCATACTTATACTGGAAATTTATGTAGTGCCTTATGACTGATAATTTATAACTGCACTTGCAATGGGAGTTTGTCAGGTGCCTTTGCCCTAGATCGAGTAATGGGACGAGCGACTTCAGGACTTCCTTTGAATTCAGTCCGAGAAAGGGATTTGTTCGGGTTTTTTCTACCTCTCCCTATTTTGCCAACTTGTAATAACAACAATGAGAGCTCAGTTGAAGGAGAGAGCTCACTTATCTCACACTTTGTAACAAAATTCTTGCTTGCTTCTCATTGATTTGATCAAGTCTTTAAATACATATCAAGCAATAACCAATCCCTACTAATGAGGGGATAACATCAAAAGATAATCCTAAAATAATAATAATCCTAAGTTGAGATGATAATCATATCCTAACTTTGTTGATAACTGTTCTTTAAGTAGGATATATGACATCATCTTATTTATCTTGCAGTAAATAAAAACAACTAGAAATAACTGGAACATATCACTTTGCAAGGCGATTACTTCTTGAACTTGTCATGGGTGAACCTTTTAAACGTCTTCTGGAATGGCGCCATGTTCAGAGTCTTATATTTCTTGCTGTCGTGAGCCTTGCTGTCTTGTATCTTCATATCATCACTCCCTCCCTCCAAAGTGCGCTTGACCTCAAGCGCAAAAGTAGGGTGTTGCTCGATGACCTTGTTGGCAAGTTCCCAAGAAGCATCTGCAGGAGATAAAGCATCCCAATGAACTAAGATTTTGGCCTGACCATCAATTGTCTTGATGTCCAAAATTGCCTTTGGTGTGGGTATAATATCTCCCTTGTAAAGAGTAGGTAAGGTGGGGGGAGTAGGACTAGGGACCCCATAAAACTTTTTTAAGTAGGAAATGTGGAAAACAGGGTGGATTTTCGAAGAAGATTGAAGTGTAAGGCGATAAGCAACTGATCCAATTTTTGCTTCTATAGGAAAAGGGCCATAAAATTTGGGAGAGAGTTTCCTATTTCTTTTAGCGTGAAGAGAGATTTGTCGAAACGGATGAAGCCTGACGAGAACCAAATCGCCAATATCAAAAGATAAGTCTCGGTGGGTTTTATCATAGGTTGTCTTCATAAGCTATTGAGCATGTAAAAGTCGGTTCTGTAACAGGTGTAAAATCTGATCTCTAGTTCGCAATTCTTGATCAACGGCTTCTAAGCGAGCTGTGCCAGGGCAATAGTTTAAGAGGCGTGGTGGGGCACGACCATAGAAAACTTCAAAAGGTGTGGCTTTCAATGAAGAATGGTATCCAGTATTGTATGAATATTCTGCCCATGGAAGCCAATTGACCCAGCTCCTCGGCTTGTCACCTGTGAAGCATCGGAGGTACATTTCAATGGTGCGGTTGACAACCTCTGTTTGGCCATCACTTTGAGGGTGATAAGCGGAACTAAAAGCTAACTGGTGCCACATAATTTGAACAATTCAGTCCAAAAGGAACTTGTGAAGGTGACATCGCGGTTGCTCACCATTGTTTCAAGAAGGCCATGTAGTTTAAATATATTGTCAAAGAAGATACGGGCGACAGAGGCAGCCGAATAAGGGTGAGATAATGGAAGGAAGTGAGCATATTTGGAGAATCGATCGACGACCACAAGTAGAACAGATTTCCCATATGCAATTGGTAAAGCATCAATAAAGTCTAGAGATATGTCTGCCCATACCTGATGGGGAACGGGCAGAGGCTGCAAAAGTCTTGCTGGTTGGAGAGTCTTGAGTTTTATTTTGTTGGCAAGTTACACAGCAACGTATGTAGTTTTGTATTTGTTGTCGCATTTTTGGCCAATAAAAATCAGCAGTGATGCGGTGGAGAGTCTTTTGATAGCCTTCATGGTATTGATCATGTAAAGCTGAAAGGATGCTCGAAATGATAGGAGAGTGAGGCTCGACATAGATCTTATTTTTGTAAAGAATCAAGCCATCAACATATTTCCAGGCAGAAGGTTGGCGTCCTGACTGAATGTTGGCGTCCTGACTGAATGTTGGAGACCATCTTGGTAAGAGTTGGTGAGTTGATAATCGCATCTGCAAGAGCTTCAAAAATCCTGAGTTGTGGCATGGAAATGGCAGATAAGACAGCAACATCCTCCTCTCGGTGAGATAAGGCATCAGCTACCTTGTTTTCCCGGCCTGCTCGATATTCAACCATAAAATCAAACCCTATTAATTTGGACAGCCATTGTTGTTGAGGAGAAGTTGTAATACGCTGATTGAGGAGGAATTTGAGAGAATCATGATCCGTGCGAATTAAAAACTGTTTTCCCCAAAGATATGGCCGCCAATGTCGAACTGCTTTGGTGAGTCCCACGAGCTCTTTTTCATAAGCGGGTAAGTGGTGGTGGTGTTGTGCTAGAGGTCTGCTGAAAAAGGCAATTGGTTTACCCTCTTGTTGTAGTACTGCGCCTACGCCAAGGTCTGATGCATCACATTCGACTACAAAGGATTTGTGAAAGTCAGGTAATGCCATGACTGGTGTTGTTGTCATTGCGCTTTTGAGAGCTGCGAAAGCCACCAATGCATCTGTGGTCCACTTGAAAGAGTTCTTCCGAAGCATATTGGTGAGAGGGGCTGCTAAGATTCCATAATTCTGAACGAATTTCCTATAATAGCCTGTAAGCTCTAAAAATCCACGAAGAGCCCGTACTGCTGTAGGTTGTGGCCATGTGATCATTGCAGCGATTTTGTCTTCATCCGCCTGCATGCCATCTGCTGATATAATATGACCCAAATATGCTATTTGTAACTGAGCAAAAGAGCATTTAGCTTCTTTGAGAAATAAGGAATGCTGCTGCAATAAGTGAAACACAACTCGCAGATGATGCAAATGATCAGCCCAAGTTCTACTGTATATGAGAATGTCATCAAAAAATACAAGAACAAATTTACGCAAGTATTGTTGAAACACGGAGTTCATGAGGGCCTGAAAAGTTGATGGGGCATTGGTGAGGGCAAATGGCATGACTAAGAACTCGAAGTGGCCGTGATGGGTGCGAAATGCTATTTTTTCCACATCGATTGGGTGGACACGAACTTGATGATATCCTGACCGTGAGTCCAGCTTAGAGAAATAGTGAGCCCCATTTAATTCTTCCAAAAGCTCATCGATTACTGGAATGGGGAATTTATCCTTGATAGTTTTATTATTCAAGGCTCTGTAATCTACGCAGAATCGCCAAGAATTGTCAGCCTTTTTAACAAGAATAACTGGAGATGAAAATGGTGAGTGACTGGGTCTGATGATGCCTTGGTTTAGCATATCGTGGCATTGTCTTTCTATTTCATCTTTCTACATGTGTGGATAACGATAGGGGCGAACCACGACAGGTCCACAACCTGGTTCCAAAATGATTCGATGGTCGCAATTTCGGGAAGGTGGGAGTCCCGTTGGTTGCTGAAAAATTGATTTGAATTCAAAAAGGAGTTTCTGCAAACTCACCTCTGTGTCTGTGTTGGTGATAGTACATGCCAATGCTGTTGAGTGTTGCCCTTTAGATTCTTGGGTACCATAGAGTTGGATCAGGATGTTGTGCCACCGGAAATTCATTCTCATTGTCGCAAAGTTCCATTGATTGGGTCCAAGAGTCTGTAGCCAATTAACTCCTAACACAGCACCAAAACCTCATAAAGGAAGTAAACAGAGATCAAATTGAAATGTTTGGTTACCCAATTTGATTGGCAGTAATCGGCAAACTCCAGGGCATGTTAATTTTTCTCCATTTGCTACCACCACCTTCAAATTGGCCTTTGTCTCGACGGGTATTTGAAGATTGCCCACTATCAACTCATCCACAAAACTATGCGTGCTGCCAGAATCAATCAAGATAAGTAATGGCTTCCTTTGGATTTTGCCCTTGACTTGCATGGTTTGAGAAGAATGGGCTCCGGTGATGGCATGTAATGAAATTTCTGGTTCGATAATGTCATCTTCAAGGTCTTCGTCTTCCTCGATTCCTTCCAGCCAAAACAATTTGCGACATTTGTGCCCAGGTGCGAAGCGCTCGTCGCAGTTAAAACAGAGGCCCTTCGCACGTCTCTCCTCCATTTCCAATCTGGTGAGGCGGTGAACGAAGGGGAAACTAGAACCACCAGCATCTGTGGATCGACGATGGTAATTCGCGTCTCCCCTACGACCCAACCACGTAGATTTCCCAGCTAAGCCCCGTCGTTCATAAAGCCTGGCAAGATGCATGGCAGTCGACAAATCGGGTGGGTGATGAAGCTCTACTTCAACAGCGATATCCTCACATAACCCACTTACAAAAATTTGCATTTTCTGTTCCGAAGTTAGTGAATGGGTCTGGGCAGATACCTTCTCAAACTGGTGTTGATATTGTTCCACTGAAGTTGTTTGCTTTAATTTGGACAATGTTCCCAACATATTGCTTCCTGTGGAGGACCCAAACCGTGAGGTGCAACACTGCTTGAATTCCACCCATGTCAATTGAGGTTTGTCTCTAGTGATCTTGAGATACCATAATTGGGCATCGTCTTCTAAGTGTATGGCAGCCAAGGGCACACGTTCTTCCTCTAGCGTATTTTGATGCAGGAAAAAAGTTTCACAATGATTTATCCAAATCAAAGGTTCAGTATTTCCATTAAAATGAGGAAAGTCTATTTTAGTATATCTGGGTATGTGTTGATGGTGATTTGAAATGTTGTTGCTATTGGTGAGGTGAGTTTCACGATTGTGACTTTCGTTGTTGGATTCAGTTTCTATTTTTTAGGTATTCAACATTTGTGTAATTTGTGCTAGTTGTGCTGCCATGGTTTGGTGACGGGCATTGACGGCGGTTTGTTCTGTAAATGGTTAGGAATTCATCAAATTGCTCTTGTAAGGTACGTTTTTCCCCCATTACTTCCTGCTCTGATACCAAATTGTCAGGTGCCTTTGCCCTAGACCGAGTAATGGGACGATTGACTTCAGGACTTCCTTTGAATTCAGCCCGAGAAAGGGATTTGTTCGGGTTTTTTCTACCTCTCCATATTTTGCCAACCTATAATAACAACAATGAGAGCTCAGTTGAAGGAGAGAGCTCACTTATCTCACACTTTGTAACAAAATTCTTGCTTGCTTCTCATTGATTTGATCAAGTCTTTAAATAAATATCAAGCAATAACCAATCCCTACTAATGAGAGGATAACATCAAAAGATAATCCTAAAATAATAATAATCCTAAGTTGAGATGATAATCATATCTTAACTTTGTTGATAACTGTTCTTTAAGTAGGATATATGACATCATCTTATTTATCTTGCAGTAAATAAAAACAACTAGAAATAACTAGAACATATCACTTCGCAAGGCAATTACTTCTTGAACTTGCCGTGGGTGAATCTTTTAAACGTCCTCTGGAATGGCGCCATGTTTTGAGTCTTATATTTCTTGCTGTCGTGAGCCTTGTGTGCCTTGCTGTCTTGTATCTTCATATCAGAGTTTGGTATACATGAAACTGAAATTACAATGTCATAGTATTTGAAATGCATGAATTCTACTTCTTGGATGGCATATGTGATATATGGTGTTATTTCAAGTTGGGATTGTGACTTTCCTCAAATACATATGAAAAGATATTCGGAGAGAATAAAAGAGATATATTTCAGTTTATCTGGTGTCAAAAAAGGAACTCATTGGTGATAATTTTTCAATGGTAAAAGACATTGAGAAGTTATTTAGAATGAGTTCCATCCTTAATCTTTTGACTTTGGAGGAATTTTAATGATTAGTTTAGTTAGCAAATACTATTAGGTAAATTCTTGTCATTGGAGATCTAACTCTCAAGGACCATGTCTTTGTTTGTTTGTTTGTATGGTTCGTAAATTAATTTTCTAGCAGCACATCACACTGAAAGCTTTTCTCTTTTTCCAGGTATTTATAACTGCTTTTGTGGCGCTGTTTTTCCCAGATTTGTGCAGTTCCACCCAACGGCTTTAGCTGATGAAGGCCTTCCCATCAAACCAAATAAAAGTCGAGAGAATGCATTTCTTATCACTGAAGCTGTCAGGGATTGATGGAGGCATCCTTTACAATTTAGGCATGGAACAGTTCATGCCCCTGTATGATGAGAGAGTTGAGCTTGCTCCTAGGGATGTGGTGGCAAGAAGTATAGACGACCAGCTTAAAAGGCGTAACGAGGAGTATGTGCTTCTTGATATAAGTCACAAGTCCGGAGAAAAGATACTGTCGCACTTTCCCAACATAGCTGCTGAATGCTTCAAGTATGGCCTCGATATAACCTGCCAGCCAATTCCTGTGGTTCCTGCTGCACATTACATGTGTGGGGAAGTCCGTGCTGGGCTCCAGGGAGAGACAAATGTGTGGGGTCTGTATGTGGCAGGTGAGGTTGCATGCACAGGTTTGCATGGAGCAAATCGACTAGCTAGCAATTCATTGCTTGAGGCATTAGTTTTTGCACAAAGAGCTGTCCAGCCCTCAATTGATCACATGAAGAGTACTGTCCTTGATCCCAGTGCTTCAAATTGGTGGATTCGACCAGTTGTGCCAAAGTCACTTGGGAATGATACAATGCACAATAGTTTGCGGACAACAAGAGAAGTGAGGAAAGAACTGCAATCAATCATGTGGAAATATGTGGGCATTGTTCGGTCTAGAACAAGGCTAAAAACTGCAGAACGAAGAATTGCAGAGTTGGAGGCTGAGTGGGAGACGTACTTGTTTGAGCATGGCTGGAACAGACTTTTGTGGAGCTTGAAGCTTGTGAAATGAGGAACCTTTTCTGTTGTGCAAAGCTGGTGGTGAGCAGTGCCCTTGCTAGGCATGAAAACCGTGTGCTTTACTACACAATTGATTTTCCACACGTTGAGGAAAGTAAAAGGCTACCAACTATTATTTTCCCTTCAACTGTAAATAGCACGTGGAGTTCCAGACAACTACACAAGCTGCTTGTGTGTTAGGAAGTGCAGGCTCTGTTTCTCAAACTGCCAGAAAACTTTTGTTTGTAGGGACTCTTCATCATTTTCATATATAAACAATACATGCCTTTGGCAAGAAGCCAAGAACTGAAATATGTCTAAAAGCTTATCAGAAACCTTTGGAAAACTGCATTAAGAATTTTTTTTTTTCTCCCTCGAGTGATTATTTGTGATTCATTCTCCCGAAAGTAAAGGTACAAAGTGCCTTGAAATCAAAATTATAAAAATAATATCATCCTTCAGTCTTATTTTTAACTTGTGCTATTGTTTCTTGGAGATTTGTGTAAACAAACTCTTGTGGATCTATAGATGGAAGGTTATGTAGGACAAGATGAATGTTCACTTAGAAAGGCAACTGCAATTTTAATTGATATGGATTGACTGGTTAGCAACATTGTGGATTAGATTTGGTTCTCTTCTGCATGTGTGCACAATTTTTTCTATTGAAAATCTATTATGTTTTTTGTGCACAGGTTCAGAAGTCGACGTGGACATCTGTGTTCAAAGTATTCCTTATTGGAGAGTGTTTAAGGTGTCATTAGTATTGTTGCGTATTAGGATTTGGGCTGATCTGCAAAGACTCGAGAAGGCCAAGTTTTGTTTGAGATCACGAAAGGGCCGATCTTTCCAACTCATTAAAGTTAAAAATGGCCCAACACTTCCCACCTAAGCCTAAGAGGTTTATGTTCGAGATGAAAGCTATAATAAGTCTGATGGAAGTTTCACCCCCACCACTTCATAGTCGAGCAATTTTCAGTCTATAAAAGGAGAAACTCTCCTCATTATGAACAAGTGTTCTCCAAATTGCAAGAGTTCCCTTTTGATTGATAACAACCCACTTTTAACATGTGACCTCACGAGGCTAAGCACTATTAAACCTGCAAACTCCCGAGTAAAACACGGTACTAGTGAGCCCATAGCTAAATAAAATAGAACGGTAAAGAGTCTAAGAATAAATAGAACAATAATAATAAAAGAAGAGTCTAATCTCTAAATTTTTATATAAAGGAAGTCTTTTCTCACGTAAGAGGGATTTTTTTTTTTCATTTTGCATCAAGATGATATCCATTTTTATCAATCAATTTTCTGACTTCGACATCAAAGAATTTTCTCTGGAGGTCACCACCAGCTTAGCCCTAACAAATCTTATCTTTTGCAGTAAATTAGTTCTCAAATGTTGGGAGTCTCTAAGAGGCGTAGTAGCAATCTACTATCCGTAGGCAAAAAATTTGGAATTTAACTTCTAACTTATCAAAGAGTCCAAAATTAGTGGTCAACAGGTATCATCATTTGAAGCTACTATATCTTCTTGGAGTTAGAATGGTAAGGCTTTATTTCTTTCATTGTTCCTATTGTGTATTTACCCTCGTGCAGACTTTCACTTCGTAGGTGATGCTTAGTTTTATATCATCCTCTTGGAGAAAATGTAGATTCTATCTGTAAACACAATTCTTATGGACGCATTTCCCATTTATTCCTCTTTGAGGAACGTATTTTATATGGATTCATGATCATCATGCTCGACAGATTGACCTCTAGTTCAGGAACAGGTCAGTATCAAGTCCAAGGACCAGCTATTAACTTTATAATGAATGATAGTTTGGTTCTCATGGTACTTGTGTGAGAGCACATCTTATTAGTTATGTGAGTTTATTCTTGTTTTCCAGTGAAATGTATGCCTATCATTTGATTAGAGCAATACTGCAATGACCAATTTATCCATAGCCGCTAATTGGAAAATTTTTGAAAGAAAAAAATTTTAAAAACAAACAAGATACGGAGAAACTGATCTAGTGCATGTTTCGGAATGGAGCATAATCTGTTCAAAACAATGCCACAAAGTCACGAAATACTGAACATTCCCAACAATTATGCAGTAATTCTATTTTAAATGTGTAATATGAAACGACCCGTTTTGCAATTTTTTATAAATTTTAGGACGGATCTTGACTGCTATCCTATGGACAATTTAAAAACGCTCATTACACTAGAAATTTTATCGAAATTTTGATAGAATTTTTTCTGTTTTATGGACATTCCCAAACCTGTAATTTAAAGAATAACACTTCTATAAACATAATACTATCAACCAAACTTCCAAACTACTCATATCTCATCCACAACTCACCTCATCAACATCAATGAAAATTAATACACTTATAACTCATACATCAACATATCCTTAGTATCTAAGATAGAATTATCAAGCTCATGGCATCAAAAGCCCAAAAAAATATAAATACCATAATACAAATTCATAATCTACAAGATAAACATGCTAAATTCCTATAGGCCTAAACGAAAAAGGAGAGCCCATATATCCTATATAGCTCACAAAAAAAATATATATATATATAAAAGCTCCACCACGTGACCCACTCTAACTAGTCGCTAAGCTGAGGATGCCTACTGTCTCCTAAGATGGAAAAAAGTGAAGGAGGGTGAATTTTTACGAAACTCAGTGAGTGAAATAATTTCAAAATAAAATGAGAGAAAATAAAAATGATAATAATAACAATGATAATAATAAACCTTTAAACTATAAATATCAATCTTAACATAAATAATATAAATAACTTAAAAGTATCATAAGAATCATCAAATCTCATTTTAATCATTCTACAAATAAAAGTTTTACAAGATATGATATAATATTATAAATGACGCATGCGCAGAGCAAACTGGCTCCCAAAGAATAAAGCGTCCATACACACAGTGCAAAGCCTATGTGTGTATAGACGAGCCTCAAAGGCCTGAATCTCATATCTCTAACTAATGGGGGAGGGTACTGTCTAGTGGTTTGAAAACTATTTCTATTTTAACAATTATAAATTCATTGAATCTCATCTCAAGTTTTATACTTAAACAAATAAATTATTTAAACATATTTCTATTAATATAAACAATCTATAATATAAATACATTTTTTATAACGTAAAATAAATACTTAATTTAAATATGTCTAAGAATTTAAATTAATAAAGTAAAATAAATAATTTAACAAAAAATTAAATACTCATTATGTTTTATAGACTTTATAAAAATGATGCGTAATAAATAAAATTTTTAATATGAGAAATAAATTATATATATATATATACATATATACTATAAATTCCACTTACAAAAAGTGATGATGTTTATCGGAAATGCATTGTCGGGATACGTTACGCTTGGAAACTCTCCTAAATGAGACAAAATCTACTATTATTCATTGATAAGAAAATTAATACCCAAATTGACGATTCTAAATAAAATCTATTACACAAAGCGATAACATAACGAGTTATACACTTACCAATTCGTTGGATCGATACAAACTTTTTGGTATGGGGTCCGACTCATTCCGTAAATTTTCTACGGGTCCTAAAATGAAGAAAAATAATAATTTAAGCCATTAATTTAGTAAATTTCGAAATTACCCCCAAAATCAAGGGTTAGGGTTGTTCCTAAAACTTAAATCCCTCAATTTTATGAAATTCTACACTCTAACATAAAATTAACAATAAAATCCTTAAATTAAAGTGATAATCATGCTCCCAAAAGCTTGGATACTCTCTCTTTCACACTAGCTTTATCTCTCTAAAACCTTAATTGCCTAAATCTCTCTCTAATTAGGAAAATCCTAATGCTAAGAGGTCTAAATCCATGTTAAAATCATTACCCATAACCTAATCACTTAGAAACATTCATGAGTAAATAAAGAAAAGAAAGAAATTAAAAGCAAGAGCAAGAGGACTTACCTATGTCTTCTCTTGGCAATGACATTTAGAGAAGAAGAAGAATTGTGTTTTCTTTCCCTTTGATAGCTAAAATAAAAGAAAATTAGATTTTGGTAAGCTTTCGGGGTGAAATGGGCTTAAGGCCTCAATTTCTTTTTTTTTTCTCTTATAAACGGCATATTACAATCCTTTTTCCTTAAAAAAAATTTCGTCCTCAAAATTTAACATACCTGAGAGAAAAAATGTGGATATTATAATTGTATCAAGTCCTCGCGCTCCCAAGTAGCTTCTTCCTTTGCATGATTCTTCCACATAACCTTTACTAATGACAAGGTTTTAGAACACAAGACTTGTTGCTTTTTTCCAATATTTTCATTGGTTCCTCCTCATAAGTTAAATCTGCTCTCAATTGAACAGGCTGTTGTTCTAATACGTGGCTTGGGTCATACATGTACTTTCGGAGCATTGAGACATAAAACACATTATGGATTCTTGATAGCTCCAGTGGTAAAGCTAAGCGATGGGCAACTATGTCTACACGCTCTATGATCTCATAGGGACCAATGTACCGTAGGCTTAGCTTACCACGCTTTTCAAAGCGAAGAATACCCTTCCAATGAGAGATTCGTAGAAACACTCGGTCGCCAACATTAAATTTTAGATCTCTCATACGCTTGTCAGCATAACTCTTTTGTCTATCTTAAGCTATTTTCATCTTCTCTCGAATAATCTTCATTTTATTTCGCCCACTTCATCCCAACAAACTAGAGTTCTACATTTCTTACCATACAAAGCCTCGTATGGAGCCATCTCAATACTAGCTTGGTAACTATTATTATAGGCAAACTCAATTAAAGGTAAGTAAGCATCCCAACTACCTTTGAACTCGATCACGCAAGCTTGTAGCATGTCTTCCAAGGTTTGTATAATACGCTCTGATTGTTCATCTGTCTGGGGATGAAAAGCGGTACTAAAATTCAACCTTGTGCCTAACGCCTTTTGCAAACTGGACAAGAATTTAGATGTAAAATGGGGATCTCGATCCAAAACTATGGATACCGGTGCTCCATGAAGATGTATTATCTCAGCTATATAAATATTAGCCAACCTAACAAGTGAATAAGTAGCTTTGATAGGTAAGAAGTGAGCAGACTTCGTGAGTCGATCGACCATCACCCATATACTGTCATAACCCATCTAAGTACATGGAAGCCCTATTGTTGTGTGATTTCTATAACACAAATTAGCGCAAGTGCACGTTGTCGCAACAAGTAATATATGATAAGTAGAGTGTCGATCCCACAGAGAATGATTTATCTTTTCTAGTTTAAGTACCGAAATGATGTCTTTCTACTATTATCCAGAAAATGATTTAATGTATGTTATTAAACTACTCAAGTAAAAGATCAACTTAATTATGCTAAGTGATAAACTAAATTACCAACAAATTATATTCAATATGAGAAATCCTAGGATTACAAACTATCCCCCATTATGCAAATAAATTCAGCAGAATCTCTTTGATGTTTATTAGTTCTCAACTTGATATATTGACCAAAACACTTAACACATCACAAGCCTCTTTTGCAGGTCAAGTGAATCTATTCCATCCAATCAAATATCTATATGTCTATGATAAATAAATTGAACAAAATTCATTAAGCACAAGTTTTATGAGCCATACATGCCTTATGAGTATATGTCTATCTCATATGAAACTCAAGTGTACTACACTATGATCATGCATCAATATGCTTAAGACTAAATACCTAAATGCCTTTGTCAAGTTTATTTAAGCATTTCTAGATCAATTTAACCACTGGCCAAGTAATCAAATAGCATTAAGCACAAGCACAATGAATATATCAAAAGCTGAATTAATACCATAAAAGAGAGAACTAAAATCAATCACATAATGAGTTCAAGGATGTAATCCTAGATGAACGAAATTAGCTCATCATTAAACTACACAATCTTGAAGCTAATTCCATCAATACATGTAAACTAAACATCTTACAACAAGTAAAGAATCAAAGCAAAGAAGACATCCCTGTCAAATGCCTTTGTTGTTGAAGCTTGCTTCCCTCCTCTTTGATTTCTTCAAACTTAGAAGTTAGGTGTTTCTTTGTGTTTCCAGCTGCTGTCCCAGCTGGAGTCCTCTCTCAAAATGTAAGTTTTGAGCAATTAAATAGGTAAGAGCACGGAATTAGGGCGCATTTTGAGTTGCTTTTGGGTTTCCTGATTTTCAGGAACCTGTCAAAACTTGTTGCCCAGGTCCCGGCGCCGCGGCGCTGCGTTTTGGCGCTGCGGCGCCCAGTTTCTGCAATCGGCGCCGCGGCGCTGAAATCCAGCGCTGCGGCGCTGCACTGTTGCCACAGTGGTACTGTAGCAGTGCACTGTAGCTACAGTGGTACTGTGGCAACAGTGCCTCCATTCGTATTTTTATCTCTAATGCTCCGATTTGCGTCCGTTTTCCGGTATTTTTGCTCCGATAATGCTTCAACCTATAAAACAATATTAATACGCATAAATGGCCCAATTATTGAGATAAATTGAACAAATATCAAGTTAGGAAGATAAAATAGTTTATACAATTACGCCTTATCAAATACCCCCAAACTTAAATACTTGCTCGTCCTCGAGTAAGAGAGCACACGGACAACACAAAAAAAATGACAACAAACAATAAAAAGATATAAAACATTGGGTTGGCAAACGATTAGTAATTTATCTCAAAAATTTCTCATGACTACTATTCTCAAGGAAATTCTAAACATCTTAACCGTTCAACATGTTAATCCAACACTTATTCAAACCCACAAGTGACCTACTTGGTATGTGTGTGAATAGATAAAATCATTAGTAGCATGCGCTCGGATTAGTTTATGCACATAAGATAATGAAATGGTCTCAATGAGAATTTTGCTTTTATTTAACACTCCATATGCTTGTTTTTCGCATCACTCTCCACTAATGTAGACACACACATAATCAAGGATCAAATAGGACTTTAGTTAGCTTGTAATGCATGGCTAGGGTGAGGGTATGATAAAATGGATCGATTTTGGCTCAACTTACACCATAAACACACATTCCTCTTGAGGTTACTCAAACCCAACCATTGTTTTCCACCCAATTTCCCCCAAACTTATTTCTTTGATTCCCTAGCTATTTTGTTGCTCTTCTTTTCTTTTCATTTAAGCTAGGGGTATAGCAAACTCAATTTTTCTTTTTGTTTCTTTCTTTTTTCTTTGAAATTTTTTTTTTTTTTTTTTTTTTATTACATATAAGTCACTATACCCCCAAACTTAAGCTTTTCATATTTGAACAACCAACATTTATAACCAAACCCAAAGCTCTTCTTTAATTCACCCCTTCATTTATAAAAGTTCATACAACTCTTTAAAAGAAGTGCTATACTTATGGCGTGATGGGTACTATGAAGGATAATAAAAGTAAAGGCTAAGGTAATGATATAGTTAGCAAGGAAAAATGATAATTAGGCTCAACGGGGGTGACTACGGTCAAAATTATACATAGGTTGGCTTGAAAGGCTCAATCGGTCCAAAGATGGCCTAAAATCATATCCTTAATTATGTATGCCCTAGGATTTCGCCTTGAGTGATACTCAAACAAGTTCTAGCGTGTTCTTGAGACCATATTTATTCTTGTAGTGCATAAAAGTCTTCTAAGTAAGCATAAAACTAAATAATTCTAACTATGTGCTCGAAATATCAAGTGGTCACAAAGTGAAGCTGAACTTGTCCTAGATTACCAAGTAAACAATCACAACATTCATTGTTTCCCAAAGAACATAGCATTTGAAATCATGTTTCTATTTCATATCATTGACTACTAACCATTCAACCAACCCACAACTGAACACTAAAATGAAAGAAAACAAACAAAACAAAAAAAAAAAAAATTATGCAAAACAAACAACTAAAAAGACAATTAAAAACAAAACAAATAAATAAACACAACTAAAAGCAGAACAAAAGGGAAAGTGTTTCCCTATCCCCCAAACTTACTATCCGACATGTCCTCATGGCAAAACAAAAAGAAACATAAGACAAAAAGCATAGAAATACTTCCCTGAAATAGAGTCCGGGCTTTAGTCATCATTTGTTGCTGTTGCATCTTCATCTTCGCTGACAAAGCCGTGTTGCTCATAACACTAATTTGCCAACTAAAGCCCCTCCACCAATCTCCTTAATTGTCACAAGTCCACACTCCAATCAAATTGGCTAAAACTTTCTACACTCATGGAATAACGAATTAAGTTTTCACAATTCCAACACAATTCCAATATAAAGCCAACATAATTCCAACACAATTCAATATAATTCCAACACAAATCCAACACAATCTCAATATAATTCTGGCATAATCTCAATATAATTCCAACACAAATCTCAACATAATTCCATCATAATCTCAATGCAAGAATTCAAGGTTAAACCCAAAGCTTTCATTTTACTACTCACAAATTAATCCAACAATTGCATAATGGAAGTAGAATAAAGAAAGAATCAATGTAAAATAAGAGATTAAAGACAAGATTGTTTACCTTGTGAGTTTAATCCACCGAAATTTGAGATTGGGAGAACTTTGTTAATTTGTTGTGGAAAATGCAATTTGATGGAATTTGTGATGATGAAGTGTATGAAATGATGTTTGGAGTGTGTTTTGATGTTGTTTTTAAGCTGAAAATTTAATGGGTAAGGTAGGATTTGAGAGTGTGAATTGGGGTAGGTTGAGAGGGTTGAGAGAGTCTAGGGTTAGCAAGAGAGAGAGCATGAGAAAAGGGGGAAAAATTTGGGCAAATGCCCCTTTTGTTGCTATCCCCGCTGCAGCGCCGCGGCGCTAGGAATCAGCGCTGCGGCGCTGCATCTCTGGAAGTGGCGCTGCGGCGCTCGGTTTGAGCGCCGCGGCGCTCGTTCCTTGCCAAAAAAATTTTTTTTTTTTTTTTTTTTTTTTTTTTTTTAGAAACTGAAAATAATAAATGCCAATACTAATGCAACACATATTTACCTTGGGTTGCCTCCCAAACAGCGCCTGGTTTTTCGTCTCTGGCTAGACGTTATCCTTTTTGATTCAATGAGGATCAAACTGCATATCTGAGGCATCTCCCTTATGGAACTTAAGTCGATGTCTTCGGGTGTTAACATTCTTTTTCTTCGACTTCCACAACTCCATAAGAAAATCTTGAAGTGGCATCTCTGACCTTTTTGCTTTGAGCCTTCCCAGAAAGACTTTAATCTTAGACTGGAAGATTGAACTCCAATAGCCTATTTTCGCTGTTTTCTTTGTGAAAGTACTTTGCCTCTTCTTGGTTATCAATCTGTACCATGATGCCTTTTTATGACCTTGATGTTGAATGGCTTCTATCACTTTTAGCCTCTGAGGTAATTGTATTTCATCCGGAATTACCATGTCCATTTGGAAACAATGGGAATAATCCTTGGAAATCTGTAGATTAAGGTAACCCTTGACTGCATTTTCTAGAGAGTCTTGGCTATAATGGCTGTTGAATATCCTTTGAATTTCTCTGTCAATAATGCTGATGCAGTAACATTCATCTGCTTCCTTGGGAAATTCCATGGCTTTGAACACATTAAACGTCACCTCTTCATCTTGCACTCTCATAGTAAGTTCTCCTTTTTGGACATCAATCAAGGTTCTACCGGTAGCTAAGAAAGGTCTTCCCAAAATGATTGGAATTTCAAGATCCTCTTCCATATCCAACACAATGAAGTCAGCTGGGAATATAAATTTATCTACCTTAACTAACACATCTTCAATCACACCTTTAGGATATGTGAGTGAACGATCTGCAAGTTGTAAAGTGACATTCGTAGGCTTGGCTTCCCCCAATCCTAGCTGGTTGTAGATAGATAAAGGCATCAAATTTATGCTGGCCCCTAGATCACATAAAGATTTACCAAAATACCGGTTTCCAATTGTGCAAGGAATGGTAAAACTTCCTGGATCCTTGAGCTTTGGAGGCAATTTTTTCTGCAATATTGCACTGCATTCTTCTGTCAACGCTACAGTTTCATACTCGTCCAGCTTCTTTTTCCTTGAAAGAATGTCCTTCATGAATTTAACATAGCTAGGCATTTGCTCTAATGCATCTGCGAATGGTATGTTAATGTGCAGTTTCTTAAAAATTTCCAGAAACTTTGTAAACTGCTTCTCTTTCTTTTGCTTCTGTAGTCGCTGAGGAAATGGTGGTGGTCTATAAGGCTGCACCTTCTCTTTCTGTATAACCTTTTCTTTTGCTGCACCATCTTCTTGTTTTTCATTCCCCTTTGCAGAATTTTCTGCACTTTCTGCATCTGCAGAATTTTCTGCATTTTCTGCACTTTCTGCATCTGCAGAATTTTCTGCATTTTCTGCATCTGCAGAATTTTCTGCATCTGCAGAATTTGCTGCATCTGCAAAATTTTCTGCATCTGCAGAATTTTCTGCATATTCTGCATTTGCTGCATCTGCAGAATTTTCTGCATCTGCAGAACTTTCTGCATATTCTGCATTTGCTGCATCTGCAGAATTTTCTGTATCTGCAGAACTTTCTGCATTTGCTGATGACTTAGGTCTTCCCACAATGTTTTGCAATTCTTTACCGCTTCTCAACGTTATTGATTTGCATTGCTCTTTGTCACCTTTTGGATTAACTTCCGTGTTACTCGGTAACGACCCTTGAGGACGGTTGTTCATTGCAGAAGCTAATTGACCAACTTGGTTTTCTAAGGTGCGAAGAGATGCTGATTGGCTTTGCAAAAGTTGGTCAGTTTGCCTTATGTATTGAATTAACAATTCCTCAACACCAGGTTTCTTTTCTTGCTGAAATTGTTGCTGCTGCTGCTGCATTTGAAATCTGGGTGGACTCATGGATTTTGAGGATTGCCCTTGGTTATTATCATTCCAAGAAAAATTTGGATGATTCCTCCACCCTGGATTGTAAAAATTCAAGTTGGGATTATGCTGCTGCTGATTGTAACTCCCTACATATTGTGCTGTCTCCATGCATAGACCATTTTGGTGATTATCTCCACAAAAATCACAAGTTGGTGGTTGGCTTTTTACTGCATTGACTCCAAGTGTATCCATCTTCTTAGCCAACAAACTAACTTGTGCTGTCAAGGAAGTGAGTGCATCAATTTCATGCACACCAGCAACTTTTCTTGGATTCACTCTTTCTGATGGCCATTGGTAGCTGTTGAAGGCTATTTCTTCCAACAAGTCATATGCCACATCCGTGGACTTGCTCATTAACGCCCCTCCAGCTGCTGCATCTACAATCATTCTTAAATGTCCCACCAATCCATTATAAAATGTTTGCACCAACAACCATTTGGGAACTCCATGATGTGGACACTTTCTCAGCATATCCTTAAATCTCTCCCATGATTCATACAATGATTCTGACTCATGTTGTACAAAAGAGGTAATATCATTACGCATCTTTGCAGTTTTGGCCGGTGGGAAGAACTTGGCTAAGAACTTTTGTGCCAAATCATCCCATGTTGTTATTGAACCGGATGGTGATGATATTAACCAACTTTTTGCTTTGTCCCTCAAGGAGAATGGAAACAACCTGAGTCTTATGGCATCATCTGACACGCCATTGTATTTGAATGTGTCACAAATTTCCAAGAAATTTGTGATATGCTCGTTGGGATCATCATTTGGGAAGCCGCTGAACTGCACTGATTCTTTAAGCATTCGAATAGTTCCCGGCTTGATTTCAAAATTGTTAGCATTGATATTTGGCCTGCGAATGCTCGAGTGTATGCCATTCACCCAAGGAACTGCATAGTCTCTTAAGGCTCTTGGCTCTGCACAAACATTCTGGTTTTGCTCTTCCATGCTAGTCACTTCGTTCTGGTCTCGTCGTAATCTTCTTAGTGTCCTCTCAATTTCAGGATCAAAGTATGCTAGATCAACGTTCTTGGAACGTCTCATACACACCTGAAATTTCTACAAACAAAAACAGAAATCTGAATTAACAGGAGAAAAGATTTGTATCAGTATTAAAATAAAAAAAAAAATTTCATTCCCCGGCAACGGCGCCAAAAACTTGTTGTGTGATTTCTATAACACAAATTAGCGCAAGTGCACGTTGTCGCAACAAGTAATATATGATAAGTAGAGTGTCGATCCCACAGAGAATGATTTATCTTTTCTAGTTTAAGTACCGAAATGATGTCTTTCTACTATTATCCAGAAAATGATTTAATGTATGTTATTAAACTACTCAAGTAAAAGATCAACTTAATTATGCTAAGTGATAAACTAAATTACCAACAAATTATATTCAATATGAGAAATCCTAGGATTACAAACTATCCCCCATTATGCAAATAAATTCAGCAGAATCTCTTTGATGTTTATTAGTTCTCAACTTGATATATTGACCAAAACACTTAACACATCACAAGCCTCTTTTGCAGGTCAAGTGAATCTATTCCATCCAATCAAATATCTATATGTCTATGATAAATAAATTGAACAAAATTCATTAAGCACAAGTTTTATGAGCCATACATGCCTTATGAGTATATGTCTATCTCATATGAAACTCAAGTGTACTACACTATGATCATGCATCAATATGCTTAAGACTAAATACCTAAATGCCTTTGTCAAGTTTATTTAAGTATTTCTAGATCAATTTAACCACTGGCCAAGTAATCAAATAGCATTAAGCACAAGCACAATGAATATATCAAAAGCTGAATTAATACCATAAAAGAGAGAACTAAAATCAATCACATAATGAGTTCAAGGATGTAATCCTAGATGAACGAAATTAGCTCATCATTAAACTACACAATCTTGAAGCTAATTCCATCAATACATGTAAACTAAACATCTTACAACAAGTAAAGAATCAAAGCAAAGAAGACATCCCTGTCAAATGCCTTTGTTGTTGAAGCTTGCTTCCCTCCTCTTTGATTTCTTCAAACTTAGAAGTTAGGTGTTTCTTTGTGTTTCCAGCTGCTGTCCCAGCTGGAGTCCTCTCTCAAAATGTAAGTTTTGAGCAATTAAATAGGTAAGAGCACGGAATTAGGGCGCATTTTGAGTTGCTTTTGGGTTTCCTGATTTTCAGGAACCTGTCAAAACTTGTTGCCCAGGTCCCGGCGCCGCGGCGCTGCGTTTTGGCGCTGCGGCGCCCAGTTTCTGCAATCGGCGCCGCGGCGCTGAAATCCAGCGCTGCGGCGCTGCACTGTTGCCACAGTGGTACTGTAGCTGCAGAACCACTGTAGCAAACAGTGCCTCCATTCGTATTTTTATCTCTAATGCTCCGATTTGCGTCCGTTTTCCGGTATTTTTGCTCCGATAATGCTTCAACCTATAAAACAATATTAATACGCATAAATGGCCCAATTATTGAGATAAATTGAACAAATATCAAGTTAGGAAGATAAAATAGTTTATACAATTACGCCTTATCACCTATCACAAAGTCTATAGTAATATGCTCCAATTTCCACTCAGGAATGGAAAGAGGTTGGGAAAGTCCTGCGGGCCTCTGGTGCTCGGCCTTAATCTGTTGACAAACTAAGCACCGGGAAACAAACTCGGCAATCTCTCTCTTCATACCCAGCCACTAATAATGATCCCTCAATGTATGGTACATCTTCGTACTACCCGGATGACAGGACCCGACCCGAGACCCTCTACTATAGATCCCAGCGGCCCTGCCGGGCACCCCGACGAAAGTTCCTCCGAACCTAACTGGGTATATTGAGAAATTCTGTGAGGCGAACCCCTTTTTATTTCTTGTTACTACTAAGAAGGTCTAGTAACATACACGAAAACTACATCTTAATTTTAAAAACAAACGGACAGAATTTCTCCTGTTTTTCGAAAAATCCATATAAAACCTGCAAAGAAATTTCACTTCTATTTCTAATACATCTCAATTCTACCAATTCGGACCTCCGGTCCTTTCCAAATCAAATCCAACACAACTCAATTATTCATTTGAATCACAAATAAGCGTAATCATAGAAGTAAAAAGAACGATCATCATAAAATTGAAATCTCTTATTCTCATTTCAAAACATACATCCAAATATATATGCCTACAACTATTATGCATAAAGTAAAGGGTGCTATTTAGCACATTTACATGTACAAAAATAATCTTCGGATTCGGCCCACTACTTGGCAATAGGAGAATCAGCAGCTTGCGTACCGAGACCTGCACCTGGGAAAGGGGTTTAAAAACATAAAACATAAAACGGGTGAGCTAAAGGAGCTCAGTGAGTGTAAATGAGATTTCAATTACAAGAACATTATACAAAGATAGCAATTTCTAAAGTACATGCAGAAATTATGCTTCTAAAACGGATGTAAAACTGTAAAACGGTTTCTAATATCATATGCTAATGAAATCTTGCTGAGCGGGTTTTATCTGCATCTTTGAAAAACTATATTCAGAAACTGTATAACATAATAACTACTGTGTGCATATAAATGCATAAATGCTATCGGTAAATCGAAAACTAGTTAAATCCTCGCTTGGCCATTTTCTTTCTAACTTGTACCAATGGTAACCCTAAAGTTCTATACTCATGCAACGACTCAACTAGCATCGCATATGTGAGTAGGTCATGGGGCACCTCAACTAGCAGCACCCACAATGACATCTCAAGACATCTCACTGGCTATGCAGCGGAATCTTACATCGCATGCATATAGCGAGACAATACCCCATACACATAGAGCGACTCACATGACTCAACTTCCCGACTTCCCGGAGTTAATGACACACCCCCTAGACCTGTCCATGTGCACGGGATATACCGGCCGGGTCTAATACAATCATCACCACTACAATCTGAGGGTACCAATGGCCTTTAAAACAAATGCAGAAATTTTAAAACTGTTTCGCAAATCGATTATGTAAAAGCATATCTATTAATATATCAAGATCATAAATCATGTTTATGCATCGAAAGCTCATAAAACATACATAGTCATTGTGCAAAAACATAATAATCGAAAAGTAAAAGAAATGGCAGATTTTCACTCACAACCGCTCCGAGCTCAATTTCGCTCTCGATTTCTGCTCCCGTTAACGCTCTCAGTTATCTTCACCTACGCGCCATAAATGACATTTAGAACCAAATCGAATACTAGAATCGCATTTAACTACTAAATGCCCTAATCGGCATACAAAGCCCGGATGTAAACTACTTTCCGATTTTAGTTACGGAGCCATAATCGAAACTAACTCACCATCCGACGCTCTGAAAATTATTGAACACCTTATAACTTGGTTGGACATAATTGCCCTTCACCTTTCCAACATGGACAATTATGTCCCATTTTCTTCATTTTTGGTTTTTCCATCAACCATATACATTCAATTCACAATATGCACCATTTACACACAACAATTCAATCAAAACACCACTCAATTCCTAACTTCCTTAAAGTGGCAGAATTTCACCCTAGGTTCCAACACATTCCTTTTCTCAATTTCTTGTTCCAATTACAACAAAATCATGCCAATTTCATTCTAAAGCCCTAATTACAACCAATTGAAATCTCTACAACAAAATCACCAAAAATCCTAATTCTCACCTTGCCAATTTCTTCAAATTGATGACTCCTTCAAGCTCCAAACTAGAATTCAACTCAATCTAAGCCAAGAATACACATAAGAATATCAATTGGAGTATTCTTGAAAGTTCACTTATCAAACTCATAAAATAATACTTTTCTTACCTCTTTTTCTTGAATTTTCACTAATTGAGGCTTCAATTGAGCTTAAGGATTCATATGTAACCTTATTTTAGCTTGATTACACATGAAAAATCATGAAAAAAAACTTGAATAGTCACTGTAGCAGCACCCCCCTTTGAAGCTCGAATTTCTCTCTTTTTTGGCTAAGTGTTGGTTTTGATCTCTCTTCAAATTTCTACACACTTCTAACATATATATAGTGCTCCCTCAATTGACCATTTTGCCCTTTAACTTACTTAAAACTTCTAATTTGCCATTAGTTAAAAACTAATTATGTAATTAGTTAATTTGTAACTATCTAGTTAGAATAGTTCAAAGAGCTAACTAGAACTTCCAACTTGGCAATCCATGAGATTTCTTCTAATTAGTCCATTCTCTAATATATGGATTATGTTTCTCAACAAAGGCTTGTTCCATTCATAACCCTTAAATGGAAATTCATGTAGTAAATTAGGATTTCCTTTTCTAAGCCAATAGAGAAAAATTTTAAAAATATTATAGGGTCGTCCGGCGCACCGATCGAGTGTGAAATTACCAAATTAGGTCTAATATCTCTCACGTGCACTATAAAGGGAATATTTCTAATAGGGTTAAAATCGAGTAACCTTACAGTGTCTTATTTGTTCTATACCGAAATATAGGCGCCAATACTACTAATAGGGATTGGATATTACACCGGATGCATGACATAGACCGAACAATGAGCTTCTTCCATGATCTCTTTTTTCAAATCTTCTATATTGGAAAAAAAATTTCTACCCATGGCTAGGGTCCCATCATCTCTCACTATAAAATCAACTCGCAAACCCTTTTTCACATCATCAATCAACTTCACTAACTGAGGGTCATGAGTTTGCATATCACGAAATCTATCAATTGTTGTAGGCCTAACCCGAAAACTGCCCATCAATGCCCTAAAATTAGAAACTGTTAGCTCCACTCCTAAAGATCTTAACTCAATCAACAAGGGCATCCGTGTCACTCTCAAATGAGCAATAGAACTGTAGGATTTCTTACTAAGTGCATCAGTTACCACGTTCGCCTTGCCTGGATGATAGTCAATGGTACACTCATAGTTCTTGATCAACTCAATCCATCTCCTCTGTCTCAAGTTCAAGTCCTTCTGAGTAGGTAGGTACTTAAGACTCTTATAATTAGTAAAAAGCTAACAAGTTACTCCGTATAAGTAATGCCTCAAAGTCCTAAGTGCAAATACCACCGCTGCAAGCTCCAAATCGTGTGTTGGGTAGTTTAGCTCATGCTTCTTAAGTTGCCTGGAAGCATAGGCCACTACCTTACCATGTTGCATTAACACACATCCTAACCTTTGTCTAGAAGCATCATTATATACCACAAACCCCTCATTACCAGATGGAAGAGTAAGTACTGGTGCTGAAGTTAATCGTGCCATGAGTTCTTGAAAGCTCCTTTCATAGTCTTCATTCCACTCAAACTTAACATCATTTTGGGTTAACTGTGTCAATGGGCCAGATATCTTGGAGAACCTTTCTATAAACCTACGATAATAATCGACCAAGCCAAGAAAACTCCTAATCTCGGCTACACTAGTAGGTCGTTCCCATTTCATCATTACTTCAATCTTCTAGGGATCAATATAAATGCCTTCCGCTGATATCACATGGCACAAAAATATGACTCTGTGAAGCCAAAACTGACATTTGTTGAACTTGGCATAAAGCTGTTCATCCCTTAAGGTCTGTAAGATAAGCCTTAAATGCTCTGTATGCTCCTCCTCACTCTGAGAATATACCAGGATATCATCAATAAACACAATTACAAATCAATCAAGGTAGGGACGAAACATCTTATTCATCAACACCCGATCGACAATGGATTGGGAGTCAACATTCTGCCTTTAAGAATGTTAAGGAAATTGGGCATCAATAAGGGAAATTTAGAATCCTCCGAGGTCATCATGACCGATTTTACTGGTTGTGAGACTCCGATCGATGGATTTGTCTCCCTCAAAGTCAGAATCAGCCACATTGAGATAAATGAACTATTCTAGGTAGTCAATGTTCTAAGTGACTACAACGTTCTTCTTGGATGAGATTAGATTCATTCAAATAGGACCTTACTATCTAATATACACCAGATGATTTTCAAGTGGTAGCTTGATGGCTCTATAGAAATAATTCATGCCGACCCAAAGCCTTTTGAAGGTGATGAATAGATAGCCTCACCTGTATTATACGATCCAATCGTTACCATCATTCTCCTGAGAATAGGTGATATTGGCCAATGTATTAAGGAATCTTTAATTTTAGGTTTTCGCTGGAAACTTTATTAGGTCCTTGGTACACCAATAAGGGGTGGAGATAGACTAAAATAAATCCAAGGCGATCATAGATGCACTGGCACCAAGAACCAAGAAAGAGTTATAATAGTTGATCGACAAAATAATTTTTTTGAGACGATTTATTTCAAACTCTGCCAGTCGACTCTATGCTTCGTCACCCCTTCTCAAATTGAAGAATGGAGAAGAGTTCAATTACACCACTCATGACCAGAAGGTCTTCGAGGAAATTAAGAAGTACCTCACACGTCTATCAGTTATGGTACCACCTAAACCGGGGTTGCCTTTGATTTTATACATCCCGACTGTCGAAGAATCAATCGGTAGTATGTTAGCACAAGAATATGATTATTTTGAGAAGGCTAATTACTATTTTAGTTGAGTTTTAAATGATGGAAAAATTCATATACACGACAATAAAAAAATTATGTTTGGCACTGTATTTCTCATGCATAAAATTGAGATACTATTTGCTGCCTACAATAGTTTATGTGATATGCCAAATAAATATTATAAAATATCCCCTATCAAAGTCATTTTTGAGTAATCGGCTAGAAAAGTAGGCAATTACATTGTCTGAATTCAACCTAAAGTATGTCCCCTAGAAGGCTGTCAAGGGACAAGCTCTGCCTAATTTCCTTGCAAACCATTCTATGCCACACACAGTTATAGTCAACCAAGAAATCGAAAGTTTGAGTAAGTTGGCAGTTATAGTTTGATGGTTCGAAGACAAATTAGGCCACTGAAGTAGGAATTGTCTTGGTATCCTCATCAGGGTTGAAGACAAAGATGTCTTTCTTTTTGGATTTTCAATTAAGCCGAGTATAAAGCCCTCATCATTGGTCTAGAAATACTTGCTGAAATAGGGATTAAGGATATTAAAGTTCAGGGCAATTCCCTCTTAATTATCAAGCAAGTCATTGGGGATTACAACTATAAGCCGACTTTGCTCATCCCGTATTGCCACAAAGCTAAACATCTACTCCAAGGCTTCTACCAAGGTTGAATATTCAATCAGAATAAGTAATTCATAAGCTAATGATTTAGCCTAAGGGGCATCTGGGTTCAAAAGGGCGATCGAGGAGATTCCCTTAATTCATCGACCACATTCTTACTTGCGTAATTGATAACTTCCCATTCAGGCACTAATTTTGTTGTTCGATATAAGCAAGGATTGGAGAGATGATTTAATCGCCTTATAAAGAACCCTGACAAAAGTGCCGACTAAAAAATCATAATCATGGCACCAAATTTCGCTCTATTCGTAGGAGAATTGTTTAGGAGAGCACCACTGAGGGAATTATTGAGATACATCAGCCCTAAAGAAAGCATGTTGGTCATGGCCTAATCATATAAAGGTCTAGCTGAGGCTCATCTTAGTGAGTGATTAATGAAGAAAGCTATCCCGAAGATCGATTGGTGGACGACCATAGAGTGAGATTATGATGACTATGCCATGGGTTATAAAGAAGGTCAATGACATAGACCAATACAGGTCATCCCAGTAGAAGAAATGCATGCCATTATCAAGCTTTTGCCATTCAGGGCTTGGGCCATGGATATAATCTAGAAAATATATCCACCATCATCAAAGCAACATGGTTTCATCCTCATGGTAGCTGATTATTTTATGAAATAGGTCTAGAAAATTCTACTAAAGATGGTGAATCAACAATCGGTCATACAGTTCATCAAGAAAAATATCATATACAAGCATGGTCTTCCCAAATCTATCATAATCGACTAAAAGACAGTCTTTATAGAGGAAGAAATAAGTGATTTTACAAAGAAATTCTACCTTAAGCTCATACATAGAGCACGCCATATTATGCTCAATCAAATAGGTAAGCCAAGTCCACAAACAAATCACTCATTCAAGGTCTAAAAAAAGGCAATCGAAGACAACCTCAAATCATGACACGAAAAGCTTCAGGAAGTGCTTTGGGCGAATAGGGTTAAGCCAAAGAGGACTATATGAACATCGCCCTATTAGTTAGTTTATGACCACATGGCTATAGTTCCAATGGAGTTAACAAGAAGTTCAACCAGAAGACTATTTCAAGAAGCATTATGCCCCTTAAAATACCTAGATGCCATAGTGGATGAAGTAGATCAATTAGACGAACACCGCCTTAAAGCCTTGAATTGACTTGAAGCATAGAAGATGGGAGTGAAAAAGGCTTACAACAAAAGGTTAGACTTAAGTCGTTTAGTTAAGACGATTTAGCATAGAAAGTCATCATTCCAATTGGATCAAAAGAAAACAAGTTGGGAAAGTTTAGCTCCAACTGGGAGGGGCTATTCAAAATTGCTAAAGTCCCAGGTAAAAAGGCATATCTACTGAGCGATCTAGATGGAAAAATTCATCATAAGGTAATTAATGGTAAATATCTAAAGTCTTATCGGCTGACAATGTGGGAAGGGATTGATAAGGCATGTTTTTAGGAACCTTTTAGAGAATTCCGTGGACTTATATAAGATAATGTAAATAGGCTGATAATTTTTAATTGGTCGAATCTTGAAACATTCTTGTTGATATTCAGTCAATAAATGGCTGATCAATTTTTTTTGGTTAAAATTAAACTAAGACCGTTGTCTTTGGGTGATACTATTACAAAAATGTTTCGTTAAAATTCATAAGTTGATTAAATAAAATATAATATTGACAAATGAACAAGTCGACCATTTAGTTTGTCAAAAATAGTTTGAACAACTTGATAAAATTCAAAGACCTCAAATATCGCAAAAGTTATTCTATTTATTAATTCAACAAAATATATACAAAAGAGTCGGCCAGAGGGGAAAATACATTTATAAGTTGTCAAATGAAGAAAAGAAGTCAGCAACCAAAGCATCCACCGATTTTGCTTCCAACTCAGCCTTCGGTATTTAGGCCTCCTTAAGCTTGAGAGATTTCTTCAGGGACAACCGTTTATTATGGCTATCCAAAATATATTGACCTAAGTTCAATGATTTCGCAGTATGATTAGCCTCGATAGCCTTCAGCTTTATCAGCTCAGCCTCTAGAGCTTTAATCATTTTCTTCAAATTATAGCTTTGCTTGCTTTGTTCTTTGCCCCAAACATCATTTTTGCCACAAGGTGATCCAAATTAACCTTTGCTTTGGCCTCTTCATCGGCCTCCATAATAACCTTCACTACTGATTGCTTTTTCTTGGCCAGACTGGTAAATGCAGCAGCAAACTCATCGACCTTAGTTTTGAGGCCAACTAACATAGTGTTACCTGAAGCTTAACTCATCGCTATCATTTGAGGATTCTTGAAAGAGAACATGCGGAGGATATCAGTAGTAGAAGTCACCTTTTCTAAATTTAAAGCAATTTTAACGGCATGTTTCATTGGTGTGGTAGGCATAGATGAGGGAGCTCTAGATGACTCACTAGCCAATTCATGAATAACCTCGACGCTTTTTAGTGTCTGATGCTAGGAGGCTTATGAAGAATAGAAAATTTTGACTTATAAGGGAATGAGTGATAAGACCCACCCCGAGACCTTTTACTGTAGGTCCCAACGGCCCTGCCGGGTACCTTAATGAAAATTCCTTATACTTTAACTAGATAAGTTGAGAAATTTCGAGAGGCGATTCCCTGTTTAATTCTTACTATTACTAAGAAAATCTTGTAATATACATGAAAATGACATCTTAATTGTTTAAAGAAAAATAGGCAGAGTTTTCCCTATTTTTCAGAATATCCATATAAAACCTGCAAAGAAATTTCACTTCTATTTCAAACACTTCTTAATACTACCAATTCGGACCTCTGGTCTTTTCCAAACCAAATCCAATATAACTTAATAGTTTCATTTAAATCACAAAATGAGCATACTCATAAAAAGTAAAAACGATCATCATAATATCGAAATCTATTCTTGTTGGTTCAAAATATATATACAAATATACATGCCTACAACTACTATGTAGAAAGTAAATAGTGCTATTTAGTATATTTACATATACAAAAATGATCTTCAAATTTGGCACACTACTCAGCAATAGGAGAATCAGCAGCTTGCGTATCAAGACCTGCACCTGGGAAGAGGGTTTAGAAAACATAAAATACAAAACGAGTGAGCTAAAGGAGTTTAGTGAGTGCAATTATGATTTTAAAAAAAATAACATTATGCATAGATAATAAATTCTAAAGTACATGCATAAATCATGCTTCTAAAACTGATGTAAAGCTGTAAAACGGTTTCTAATATCATATGTAGATACAATCTTGCCGATCGGGTTTTATCTACATCTTTGAAAAATAATATCCAAAATCTGTAAAACACAATAACTACCATATGCATATAAATGCATTAATGGTATCGGTAGATCAAAAACTAGTAAAGTCATCGCACGGCCATTTTTTTTTCTAAACTGTACCAATGGTAACCCTAAAGCTCTATACTCACGCAGCGACTCAACTAGCACTGCACGCGTAAGTAGGTCACGGGACACCTCAACTAACAGCACCTATAGTGACATCTCAAGACATTTTATTGGCTATATAGCAGAATCCTACATCGCATACATATAGCGAGACAATACCCCGTACATATAGAGCAACTTACATGACTTGACATCCCGACTTCCCGTAGTTAGTGACACAGCCCCATGACCTGTCCATGTGCACGGGATATACTGGCCGGGTCTAATACAATCATTACCACTATAATATGAGGATACCAATGGCCTTTAAAATAGATGCAGTAATTTAAAACTGTTTCTTAAACAGAACATGTAAAAGCATATCTATGGATATATATTAAGATCATAAATCATGTTTCTGCTTTGAAAGCTCATAAAACATACATTTTTATTATGCGGAAACATAATAAACGAAAGATAAAAGAAATGGCATATTTTCACTCACAACCGCTCCGCGCTCAATTTCACTCTGGTTTTCCGCTCCCATTACTGCTCTCGGGTTTCTTAACCTACGCACTATAAATGACATTTAGAATCAAATTGAATGTTAGAATCTCATTTAACTACTAAATGCCTTAAGCGGCATACAAAACCCGGATGCATACTACTTTTCAATTTTCATTTACAGAGTCATTTAATCTAATCTAACTCACCATCCGGCGCCCTGAAAATTATTAAACACCTTATAACTTGGTTGGACATAATTGCCCTTCACTTTTCCAAAATGGACAATTATGTCCCATTTTCTTCATTTTTGGTTTTTCCATCAACCATATACATTCAATATACATAAGGCACCATTTACACACAACAACCCAATCAAAACACCATTCAATCCTTAACTTCCCTAAAGTGGCAGAATTTCACCTTAAGTTCCAACACATTTCTTTTCTCAATTTCTTGTTCCAATTACTTCAAAATCAAGCCAATTTCATTCTAATGCCATAATTATTATCAATTGAAGTCTCTACATTCAAATCACCCAAACCCTAATTCTTACTTTGCCAATTTCTTCAAATTGATGACTCCTTCAAGCTCCACACTAGAATTCAACGTAATCTAAACCAAGAATACACACAAGAACATCAATTGAAGCAATCTTAAAAGCTCACTCATAAATCTCACAAAACAATGCTTTCTTACCTCTTTTTCTTAGATTTCCACTAATTGAGGCTTCAATTGAGCTTAGGAATTGGTATGTAACCTTATTTTAGCTTGATAAGGCATGAAAAATCATGAAAACAAAATTGTAGTTTCACTGTAGCAGCCCCTCCAACACTTGCACGAAGTTTGCTCTCTTTTGCTCTGAATGTTTGCTTTTGATCGCTCTTGAAAAATCTACACACTTATACATACACACACACACGCACACACACACACACACACACACACACACACACACACACACACACACACATATATATATAGTGATCCATAATTGACCAATTTGCCCCTCAACTTACTCTAAATTTCTAAATTGCCATTGGTTGGAAACTAAGTATATAATTGGTTCTTTTGTAACTATCTAGTTAGAATAGTCCAAGGAACTAACTAGAATTTTCAACTTGGCAATCAATGATATTGCTTCTAATTGGTCCATTCTCTAATATATGGATTATGTTTCTCAACAAAGGCTTGTTCTATACATAACCCTTAAATGAAAATTCATGTAGTAAATTAAAATTTCCTTTTCCAAACTAATAGAGAAAAATTTCAAAAATATTCTACGGTTGTCCGATGCTCCGATCGAGTGTGAAATTACCAAATTAGGTCTAATATCTCTCACGGGCACCATAAAAGAAATATTTCTAATAGGGTTAAAATCGGGTAACCCTACGGTGTCTTCATTGCTCTATACCAAAATCGAGGCACCAATACTACTAATAAGGATTGGATATTACAATTTCACCCTTCCTTAAAAAAATTTCGTCCTCGAAATTTAAATCATACCTGTCTCGAAGAGGTAGGGATGTTGTACTCGCATATGATCTTCACATTCCCACGTGGCTTCTTCTACTCCATGATTCATCCATAACACATTCACTAGGGGAATGCTTTTATTACGAAGCACTTGTTTTTTTCAGTCTAGGATTTGCACAGGCTTCTCTTCGTAGGTCAAATTCTCATTCAATTCTACTAACTGTTCCCTTAGGATATGTGAAGGATCTGCTAAATAGTTGTGAAGCATGAAAATGTGAAACACGTCATGAATTCTAGCCAGATCTTCTAGTAGTCGCAGACGATATGACACCTTTCCAACTCTTTCAACTATCTCGTATGGCCCAATATATCGAGGACTCAACTTTTCTCGCTTCCTGAATCTTAGTACCCCCTTCCATGGTGATATCTTCAGAAAAACTTTATCACCAATCTGAAACTCCAAGTCTCTTCTCCTGTTATCTGCATAACTCTTCTGTCTATCATTAGCTATTTTCAATCTCTGCCTGATAACTTGAATCTTTTTCGAAGTAATCTAGATAATTTTTGGGCCGATCAACTTCCTTTCACCTACCTCATCCTAACAATTTGGATTTCTACACTTCCTTCCATACAATGCTTTATATGGTGCCATCCCGATGATAGTCTGATAGTTATTGTTGTAGGTGAACTCCAATAGCAGCAGATGAGTATCCCAACTTCCCTTAAACTCCATAACACATGCTCTAAGCATATCTTCGAGTGTCTGAATTGTCTGCTTAGATTGACTATTCGTCTGTGGATGAAAGGCCGTACTAAAACTCAATTTTGTGCCTAAAGCTTTTTGTAAGCTATGCCAAAATTGGGAAGTGAACCATGGATCCCTATCTGACACAATAGATACGGGAATGCCATAGAGTTGTACCACCTCATCTACGTACAACTAAGCCAATTTATCTAGAGAATAACTGCTTCTAATGGGTAGGAAATGGGTAGATTTTGTCAGCCTATCAACAATTACCCATATTGCGTCATTGCCTCTCTGGTTACGCAGAAGTCCTACCACGAAGTCCATCGTTATTTTTTCCTATTTCCACTTCGGAATCAAAAGGAGTTGCAAGAGCCCTGCAGATTTTTAATGCTCAGCCTTTACTTGCTGACAAGTTAGACATCTCGAGACAAATTCAGTTATATCTTTCTTCATGCCCTTCCTCCAGTAGTGCTCTTTTAGGGTACGATACATCTTTGTGCTCCCCGGATGCATAGCATATGCAGAAGAATGAGCATATTCCATAATCTCTCTTCTTAACTCATTTACATCTAGAACACATAATCTCTGACCCAAGGTCACTACACCATCCCTGATCACTGAAAGATCCTTTCGCTGCCCCAACTCGATTTAACCCTTCAATTTAATTACCTGTGGATCTTGCGTCTATAGTTCTCTGATCTGATCAACTAGTATCGGACGAATCGGAAATGTGGCTAATAGTGCTCCCGAATCTGACAATTCTAATTTTACACCTAAAGACCTCAATTCTATCAACATTGATAGATATGCGACCTTTAAGTGAGCTATTAAACATACAGGCTTTCTGTTGATAGCATCTGCTACAACATTTGCTTTTCCTGAATGGTACTCCAGGGTGCACTTATAATCTTTAATAAGCTCCAGCCACCTTCTCTGTCTCATATTCAATTCTTTCTGGGTGAACAAGTATTGCAGGCTCTCATGGTCTGTAAAGATCTTACAAGGGACCCCATAAAAATAATGCCTCCAATTTCATAGAGCAAAAACTACTGCAGCTAATTCTAGGTTATGTGTAGGATAATTCTATTCATGCTTTTTTAATTGTCTGGAAGTTTAGGTATTACTTTCTCCTTCTACATCAGCGCACAACCTAAACCCTGCCTGGAAGCACACAATATATGGTAAATTCGTAATTCCCCGACAGAAGTGTAGGCACTGAGGCCAAAGTCAACCTTCGCTTTAGCTCTTCAAAACTCTGCTGGTACGCTTTCGACCATACAAACTTCTCTTATTTCTGAATTAGTTTAGTCAGAGGAGTGGCTATCTTTGAGAATCCCTCTACAAACTTCCTATAATATCCGGCCAAACCCAAGAAACTACGGACCTCCGTCACGTTCGTGGGCTGTCTCCAATTGACTATTGCTTCAATCTTATCTACTGTTACCCCTTCCGCAGAGATTACATGCCCAAAAAATGCAACTCTATCTAGCCAGAACTGACATTTACTGAGTTTGGCATATAGCCAATGCTCCCTTAAGGTTTGTAAAATAATCCTCAGATGTGTCTGCATGCTCTTCCTTACTACTTGAATAAACTAGTATATCATCAATAAATACTATCACAAATCGATCTAAATAGGATCAAAAAACTCTATTCATGATATCCATAAAAGCGGCTGGGGCATTAGTCCGCCCAAAAGGCATAATCAAGAATTCATAATGCCCATATCGGGTCCTAAAGGCTGTCTTAGGAACATTTTCTTCTCGGATCTTCAGTTGATGATAACCTGACCTTAGATCTATCTTGGAAAATACTCTAGCTCCCTATAGTCGATCAAACAAATCATCAATTCTCAGAAGTGGATATTCATTACGCATCGTTACTTTATTCAGTTCTCTGTAATCAATGCATAATCTCATACTTCCGTCTTTCTTCTTTACAAACAAAACCGGTGCCCCCCAATGAGAAGTACTCGGTCTAATGAAACCCTTGTTCACTAACTCTTTAGCTGAACCTTCAGTTCTTTCAATTCTGAAGAAGCCATTCTGTAGGGTGCTTTAGAAATTGGTTACGTTCTAGGGGTTACTTTTATTTTAAACTCTATCTCTCTATCTGGAGGTAAGCCCGGTAAATCCTCTAGGAATACATCCGAAAACTCTCTAACCACTGGAATATCCTCCAATTTTGTTCCACTGTCTCTTACGTCTATGATGTAGACTAAGTACCCTTCACATGACTTCCGAAGCATCTTTCGTGCCCTCATTACCGACACCATACTAGTCGAAGGTGATTTTTGCATCCAAGGGAACATAACTTCCGTTTCGCCTGGGCTACATAATTTAACTTCTTTTCGGAAGCAATCCACTGAGGCCTGATATTTAGAAAACCAATCCATCCCTAAAATCACATCAAACTCACTGATGGCTAGCACAATCAAATCCGTCATAAACTCTTAGCTCTCAATACTGATTTTACTACCCCTATACACCTTTCTGCTATAATAGAGTCTCTTGTAGGAAGAGACACTAATACCGCGCAATCTAATAACTAGGGTGCTATATTAGTATTTGCAGCAAACTCCATAGAAATAAAAAAATGGGTCACTCCAGGATCTATCAGAACATAAGCATCTCAATAAAAAATTGACATCGTACCTGTCACAACTTCTGGGGCCGCATCTGCCTCCTGTTGGGTCATCGCAAATACCCTAGCCTGGGTATGCGGTCTGCCTTGCGATCCTCCAGATGATCCTCCTCAACCGGTTCCTCTAATAGGCTGGCTCAAGCCGCTCGACCTTCTGAATTGAGGACCACCTCGAATCTGTCCTCGGCCATCACTAGTCTGTCTCAAAGCTTGTGGTTTATCTTTTGGCTTACTGCTAGCTTCATCATTCAGAAAATCTCTCATGTAGTGGCCCTTGGCCACACTTATAACAATCGGTAGTCCCCTTCCCACAATCCCCTGGATGGGCCTTGCCATATTTATTACACAACGAAAAATTCTTCAAACTCTCCTTAGTGCTTCAGAATCCGACCGATGATTGCCGAACAGAAGCTTGGCAAGATTAAGCTCCTTGGCTTAGTTTCTGACTGCTAGACCATGTAGATCTCTCCTCTGTTTGTATGAATTTACTAGGACCTCCTCAAGAACCACATAACCAACCTCTTTTCTGGCCCTGTTGTTTTCGGTTTAGGGATGGCCGCCATGCTTTTTTTAACCCAAGTTGCAGCTTCCACCAATGCTCTATATTGCGTGTGGGCTACCGATACCACGAACGCCTGAATCTGGGGATTGATACCCACTGCAAACCAATTAACCTTCTGATAAGGCGTAATTGTATAAACTATTTTATCTTCCTAACTTGATATTTGTTCAATTTATCTCAATAATTTGGCTATTTATGCATATTAATGTTTTTTTTATAGGTTGAAGCATTATCGGAGCAAAAATACCGGAAAACGGACGCAAAGGGGAGCATTAGAGATAAAAATACGAATGGAGGCACTGTTTGCTACAGTGGTTCTGCAGCTACAGTACCACTGTAGCAACAGTGCAGCGCCGCAGCGCTGGATTTCAGCGCCGCGGCGCCGATTGCAGAAAGTGAGCGCCGCAGCGCCAAATCGCAGCGCCGCGGCGCCGGGACCTGGACAACAAATTGTGACAGGATCCTGAAAATCAGGAAACCCAAAAGCAGCCCAAAATGCGCCCTAATTCCGTGCTCTTACCTATTTATTTGCTCAAAACTTACATTTTGAGAGAGGACTCCAGCTGGGACAGCAGCTGGAAACACAAAGAAACACCTAACTTCTAAGTTTGAAGAAATCAAAGAGGAGGGAAGCAAGCTTCAACAACAAAGGCATTTGACAGGGATGTCTTCTTTGCTTTGATTCTTTACTTGTTGTAAGATGTTTAGTTTACATGTATTGATGGAATTAGCTTCAAGATTGTGTAGTTTAATGATGAGCTAATTTCGTTCATCTAGGATTACATCCTTGAACTCATTATGTGATTGATTTTAGTTCTCTCTTTTATGGTATTAATTCAGCTTTTGATATATTCATTGTGCTTGTGCTTAATGCTATTTGATTACTTGGCCAGTGGTTAAATTGATCTAGAAATGCTTAAATAAACTTGACAAAGGCATTTAGGTATTTAGTCTTAAGCATATTGATGCATGATCATAGTGTAGTACACTTGAGTTTCATATGAGATAGACATATACTCATAAGGCATGTATGGCTCATAAAACTTGTGCTTAATGAATTTTGTTCAAATTATTTATCATAGACATATAGATATTTGATTGGATAAAATATATTTGCTTGACCTGCAAAAGAGGCTTGTGATGTGTTAAGTGTTTTGGTCAATATATCAAGTTGAGAACTAATAAACATCAAAGAGATTCTGCTGAATTTATTTGCATAATGAGGGATAGTTTGTAATCCTAGGATTTCTCATATTGAATTTAACTTGTTGGTAATTTAGTTTATCACTTAGCATACTTAAGTTGTTCTTTTACTTGAGTAGTTTAATATCATACATTAAATCATTTTCTGGATAATAGTAGAAAGACACCATTTCAGTACTTAAACTAGAAAAGATAAATCATTCTCTGTGGGATCGACACTTTTCTCATCATATATTACTTGTTGCGACACGTGCACTTGCGCTAATTTGTGTTATAGAAAACACACAACAAGTTTTTGGCGCCGTTGCCGGGGAATGAAAATTTTTTCTTATTTTAATACTGATACAAATCTTTTCTCCTGTTAATTCAGATTTCTGTTTTTGTTTGTAGAAATTTCAGGTGTGTATGAGACGTTCCAAGAACGTTGATCTAGCATACTTTGATCCTGAAATTGAGAGGACACTAAGAAGATTACGACGAGACCAGAACCAAGTGACTAGCATGGAAGAGCAAAACCAGAATGTTTGTGCAGAGCCAAGAGCCTTAAGAGACTATGCAGTTCCTTGGGTGAATGGCATACACTCGAGCATTCGCAGGCCAAATATCAATGCTAACAATTTTGAAATCAAGCCGGGGACTATTCGAATGCTTAAAGAATCAGTGCAGTTCAGCGGCTTCCCGAATGATGATCCCAACGAGCATATCACAAATTTCTTGGAAATTTGTGACACATTCAAATACAATGGCGTGTCAGATGATGCCATAAGACTCAGGTTGTTTCCATTCTCCTTGAGGGACAAAGCAAAAAGTTGGTTAATATCATCACCATCCGTTTCAATAACAACATGGGATGATTTGGCACAAAAGTTCTTAGCCAAGTTCTTCCCACCGGCCAAAACTACAAAGATGCGTAATGATATTACCTCTTTTGTACAACATGAGTCAGAATCATTGTATGAATCATGGGAGAGATTTAAGGATATGCTGAGAAAGTGTCCACATCATGGAGTTCCCAAATGGTTGTTGGTGCAAACATTTTATAATGGATTGGTGGGACATTTAAGAATGATTGTAGATGCAGCAGCTGGAGGGGCGTTAATGAGCAAGTCCACAGATGTGGCATATGACTTGTTGGAAGAAATAGCCTTCAACAGCTACCAATGGCCATCAGAAAGAGTGAATCCAAGAAAAGTTACTAGTGTGCATGAAATTGATGCACTCACTTCCTTGACAGCACAAGTTAGTTTGTTGGCTAAGAAGATGGATACACTTGGAGTCAATGCAGTAAAAAGCCAACCACCAACTTGTGATTTTTGTGGAGATAATCACCAAAATGGTCTATGCATGGAGACAGCACAATATGTAGGGAGTTACAATCAGCAGCAGCATAATCCCAACTCGAATTTTTACAATCCAGGGTGGAGGAATCATCCAAATTTTTCTTGGAATGATAATAACCAAGGGCAATCCTCAAAATCCATGAGTCCACCCAGATTTCAAATGCAGCAGCAGCAGCAACAATTTCAGCAAGAAAAGAAACCTGGTGTTGAGGAATTGTTAATTCAATACATAAGGCAAACTGACCAACTTTTGCAAAGCCAATCAGCATCTCTTCGCACCTTAGAAAACCAAGTTGGTCAATTAGCTTCTGCAATGAACAACCGCCCTCAAGGGTCGTTACCGAGTAACACGGAAGTTAATCCAAAAGGTGACAAAGAGCAATGCAAATCAATAACGTTGAGAAGCGGTAAAGAATTGCAAAACATTGTGGGAAGACCTAAATCATCAGTAAATGCAGAAAGTTCTGCAGATGCAGAAAATTCTGCAGATGCAGCAAATGCAGAAAATGCAGAAAATGCAGAAAATTCTGTAGATGCAGAAAATTCTGCAAATGCAGAAAATGCAGAAAATGCAGAAAATTCTGCAGATGCAGAAAGTGCAGAAAATTCTAAAAAGGGGAATGAAAAACAAGAAGATGGTGCAGCAAAAGAAAAGGCTATACAGAAAGAGAAGGTGCAGCCTTATAGACCACCACCATTTCCTCAGCGACTACAGAAGCAAAAGAAAGAGAAGCAGTTTACAAAGTTTCTGGAAATTTTTAAGAAGCTGCACATTAACATACCATTTGCAGATGCATTAGAGCAAATGCCTAGCTATGTTAAATTCATGAAGGACATTCTTTCAAGGAAAAAGAAGCTGGACGAGTATGAAACTGTAGCGTTGACAGAAGAATGCAGTGCAATATTGCAGAAAAAATTGCCTCCAAAGCTCAAGGATCCAGGAAGTTTTACCATTCCATGCACAATTGGAAACCGGTATTTTGGTAAAGCTTTATGTGATCTAGGGGCTAGCATAAATTTGATGCCTTTGTCTATCTACAACCAGCTAGGATTGGGGGAAGCCAAGCCTACGAATGTCACTTTACAACTTGCAGATCGTTCACTCACATATCCTAAAGGTGTGATTGAAGATGTGTTAGTTAAGGTAGATAAATTTATATTCCCAGCCGACTTCATTGTGTTGGATATGGAAGTGGATCTTGAAATTCCAATCATTTTGGGAAGACCTTTCTTAGCTACCGGTAGAACCTTGATTGATGTCCAAAAAAGAGAACTTACTATGAGAGTGCAAGATGAAGAGGTGACGTTTAATGTGTTCAAAGCCATGGAATTTCCCAAAGAAGCAGATGAATGTTACTGCATCAGCATTATTGATAGAGAAATTCAAAGGATATTCAACAGCCATTATAGCCAAGACTCTCTAGAAAATGCAGTCAAGGGTTATCTTAATCTACAGATTTCCAAGGATTATTCCCATTGTTTCCAAATGGACATGGTAATTCCGGATGAAACGCAATTACCTCAGAGGCTAAAAGTGATAGAAGCCATTCAACATCAAGGTCATAAAAAGGCATCATGGTACAGATTGATAACCAAGAAGAGGCAAAGTACTTTCACAAAGAAAACAGCGAAAATAGGCTATTGGAGTTCAATCTTCCAGTCTAAGATTAAAGTCTTTCTGGGAAGGCTCAAAGCAAAAAGGTCAGAGATGTCACTTCAAGATTTTCTTATGGAGTTGTGGAAGTCGAAGAAAAAGAATATTAACACCCGAAGACATCGACTTAAGTTCCATAAGGGAGATGCCTCAGATATGCAGTTTGATCCTCATTGAGTCAAAAAGGATAACGTCTAGCCAGAGACGAAAAACCAGGCGCTGTTTGGGAGGCAACCCAAGGTAAATATGTGTTGCATTAGTATAGGCATTTATTATTTTCAGTTTCTAAAAAAAAAAAAAAAAAAAATTTTTTTGGCAAGGAACGAGCGCCGCAGCGCCAATTCCAGAGATTCAGCGCCGCAGCACTGGAATCCAGTGCTGCAGCGGGGATAGCAACAAAAAGGGCATTTGCCCAAAATTTTCCCCCTTTTCTCATGCTCTCTCTCTCTTGCTAACCCTAGACTCTCTCAACCCTCTCAACCTACCCCAATTCACACTCTCAAATCCCACCTTACCCATTAAATTTTCAGCTTAAAAACAACATCAAAACACACTCCAAACATCATTTCACACACTTCATCATCACAAATTCCATCAAAATTGCATTTTCCACAACAAATTAACAAAGTTCCCCCAATCTCAAATTTCGGTGGATTAAACTCACAAGGTAAACAATCTTGTCTCTAATCTCTTATTTTACATTGATTCTTTCTTTATTCTACTTCCATTATGCAATTGTTGGATTAATTTGTGAGTAGTAAAATGAAAGCTTTGGGTTTAACCTTGAATTCTTGCATTGAGATTATGATGGAATTATGTTGAGATTTGTGTTGGAATTATATTGAGATTGTGTTGGATTTATGTTGGCACTATGTTGGATTTGTGTTGAGTTTATGTTGAAATTGTGTTGGATTTGTGTTGGAATTATATTGAATTGTGTTGGAATTGTGTTGGCATTGAATTGGAATTATGTTGGCATTATATTGAAATTGTGTTGGATTTGTGTTGGAATTATATTGAAATGTGTTGGATTTGTGTTGGCTTTATGTTGAGATTATGTTGACACTATGTTGGAAATGTGTTGGATTTGTGTTGGCTTTATGTTGAAATTATGTTGAAACTATGTTGGAAATGTGCTGGATTTGTGTTGGATTTATGTTGAAATTATGTTGGCTTTATGTTGAAACTATGTTGAAATTATGTTGGATTTGTGTTGTCATTGTGTTGGAATTGTTTTAGAATTGTGAAGACTTAATTCGTTATTCTATGTGTAGAAATTTTAGCTAATTTGATTGGAATGTAGACTTGTGACAATTAAGGAGATTGGTGGAGGGGTTTTAGTTGGCAAATTGGTGTTCTTAGCAAAATGGCTCCTAAGAAAATGAAAACCACCAAAATGGCCTCACCTAGTTTTGACAGCAGCAAGTTTGTCTCCTTAGAAGCATCTGAGCGTTATGCTAAATCAATTGTGAAGCGATCGGCTATTCCTGAGCGAGGCTTTAACCTTTTAGAGGGAAGTTATCCCAGTGTAGCAAGAGTCATTGAATCCAGGGGATGGAAGAAATTGTGCACTCAGCCGGGAGAGGCTGTACTACCAATTGTGCGAGAATTTTATGCGAATATTAAGGAACATTCAAACTTGCTGGTATATGTGAGAGGTAAGCAGGTAGCTATTGACTGTGCCAGCATCAACAAATTCCTTAAAACACCATCAATCGGGGATGATGATTTTCACAAGATGCTACGTGATCCGGATTATGAGGAAATCATTAGACAGTTATGCTCCGCCGAGGCAGAATGGAAACTGGGTGGTCCTCTTCCAATATCTTTTTCAGCAAAATACATGGGCAAGGATGAGAAAACATGGCATTATTTTATTGGGGCACGACTAATGTCTGTCAAACATTTCAGCAGTGTAAACAAGCAATGTGCAGTTTTGTTATATGCCATCATGACAGGAAAATCTATTGATGTTGGGCGAGTGATCAAGAATAGCATTCTTCATTGCAGTGAAAGCAGCAAGCTCGGGTTATACTGCCCTTCTCTAATTACAGCATTATGTGCTCAAGCTGGAGTCAAGTGGAGTTCTTCGGAGGAGATATTACAGCCTGGCCAAGCTATAACCTCTAGCACGGTAACCAACGTGCACGCTCATTGTGGCCAAGGTGGGCATAGATCCAGGGCACCTACGCGACCATCATCGCAGGCATCTTCCTCTTCCAATCCGGAAGCAGTATAATTTCGATTGGATGAAATTGAGCGGCAGATTGAAGCACATCAGCAGCAGTTCATTGCCCATCAACAATGGTGTGCTCAGTGGGTTTCTATACAGGCAGCCCATTTTGGAATTGATATTTCCTCACTCCCACAGCATCCAGTTTACACTGCGCCACCACCAGCTGAGTTGAATGATGATGCTGATGATGGCATCGACCCTGAGGATGCAGATGCTACCAGAAATAGCGAAGATGAGGATGCGACAGCAACAGATGACGACTAAAGCCCGCACTCTATTTTTGGGGAGTATTTCTGTGCTTTTTGTCTTACGTTTCTTTTTGTTTTGCCATGAGGACATGTCGGATAGTAAGTTTGGGGGATAGGGAAACACTTTCCCATTTGTTCTGTTTTTAGTTCTGTTTTTAGTTGTGTTTATTTATTTGTTTTGTTTTTAATTCTGTTTGTAATCCTAGGATTTCTCATATTGAATTTAACTTGTTGGTAATTTAGTTTATCACTTAGCATACTTAAGTTGTTCTTTTACTTGAGTAGTTTAATATCATACATTAAATCATTTTCTGGATAATAGTAGAAAGACACCATTTCAGTACTTAAACTAGAAAAGATAAATCATTCTCTGTGGGATCGACACTTTTCTCATCATATATTACTTGTTGCGACACGTGCACTTGCGCTAATTTGTGTTATAGAAAACACACAACAAGTTTTTGGCGCCGTTGCCGGGGAATGAAAATTTTTTCTTATTTTAATACTGATACAAATCTTTTCTCCTGTTAATTCAGATTTCTGTTTTTGTTTGTAGAAATTTCAGGTGTGTATGAGACGTTCCAAGAACGTTGATCTAGCATACTTTGATCCTGAAATTGAGAGGACACTAAGAAGATTACGACGAGACCAGAACCAAGTGACTAGCATGGAAGAGCAAAACCAGAATGTTTGTGCAGAGCCAAGAGCCTTAAGAGACTATGCAGTTCCTTGGGTGAATGGCATACACTCGAGCATTCGCAGGCCAAATATCAATGCTAACAATTTTGAAATCAAGTCGGGGACTATTCGAATGCTTAAAGAATCAGTGCAGTTCAGCGGCTTCCCGAATGATGATCCCAACGAGCATATCACAAATTTCTTGGAAATTTGTGACACATTCAAATACAATGGCGTGTCAGATGATGCCATAAGACTCAGGTTGTTTCCATTCTCCTTGAGGGACAAAGCAAAAAGTTGGTTAATATCATCACCATCCGTTTCAATAACAACATGGGATGATTTGGCACAAAAGTTCTTAGCCAAGTTCTTCCCACCGGCCAAAACTACAAAGATGCGTAATGATATTACCTCTTTTGTACAACATGAGTCAGAATCATTGTATGAATCATGGGAGAGATTTAAGGATATGCTGAGAAAGTGTCCACACATGGAGTTCCCAAATGGTTGTTGGTGCAAACATTTTATAATGGATTGGTGGGACATTTAAGAATGATTGTAGATGCAGCAGCTGGAGGGGCGTTAATGAGCAAGTCCACAGATGTGGCATATGACTTGTTGGAAGAAATAGCCTTCAACAGCTACCAATGGCCATCAGAAAGAGTGAATCCAAGAAAAGTTACTGGTGTGCATGAAATTGATGCACTCACTTCCTTGACAGCACAAGTGCTGCGGCGCTGCACTGTTGCTACCACTGTAGCAAACAGTGCCTCCATTCGTATTTTTATCTCTAATGCTCCCCTTTGCGTCCGTTTTCCGGTATTTTTGCTCCGATAATGCTTCAACCTATAAAACAAAACATTAATATGCATAAATAGCCAAATTATTGAGATAAATTGAACAAATATCAAGTTAGGAAGATAAAATAGTTTATACATTTACGCCTTATCACCTTCTGCTTTTCATTATTAGCTATAAAGGGAACGACACGGAGGAGCTCTGAAAACTTCTTCTCATACTCTGCCACCGAGAGAGAACCTTGTTCTAGGTTAAAGAACTCTTCTATCTTCGCTTTTTTATAATTTTGGGGTTGAACTTATTCAGAAATTCCTCTTTGAAAAGCACCCAAGACACCCCATCGGCATTCCTCATTTGCAAGGCCTTCCACCAATCTTTCGATCATTCCTTCAATAAAAATGCGGAGTATACCACCATCTGTTCTTCAGTACATCCCATAACCTGAAAAATTTCTTCATTGTTCTCTAACCAAAATAGGGCTCTCTCGGGGTCTTCGGTACCATCATACAGCTTAGCGCCCAATTTCTTGGCACGCTTAATGGACACTCTGGTCTCTCTCAGCTGTTGGATCGCTGCTGCTAGTATATGGGCCATCTGAGTTATATTCACATTTCCACCCTCTGGCTCAGCAGGTTGAGATGATTCAGGAGGGGTCTGAGACGTAGAAACATTTACCGACTCATTCCCATGCTACTTTTCAGATGCAAGAGCCTCCGCAGTTGCTCTCCTAGTACGTGGGCTTCTCCAACGATGCATATTTTCTATAAATTTAGTGATGCAAATGATTATCAAATGTATAGAATTCAATTTACTAAACTTAAAAAAATATGCATGCAACTTCAAGAATCTCATTCTAAAAATGAACTTTTTATCTAAAAACTTCAAAAACCATGCTCTGATACCACTCTGACAAGACCCGCCCCGAGACCCTCTATTGTAGGTCCTAGCGGCCTTGCGGGTACCTCAACGAAAATTCCTCATAATTTAACTAGGTAAGTTGAGAAATTTCACGAGGCGAATCCTTATTTAGTTCTTACTATTACTGAGAAAATCTTGTAATATAAATGAAAATGACATCTTAATTTTTTAAAGAAAAACGGGTAGAGTTTCCCCTGTTTTTCGAAAAATTCATATAAAACATGCAAAAACATTTCACTTCTATTTCAAACACTTCTCAATACTTTCAATTCAGACCTTCGGTCCTTTCCAAACCAAATTCAACACAACTCAAAAGTTTCATTTAAATCACAAAATGACCATACTCGTAAAAAAGTAAAAATAATCATCATAATATCGAAATCTCTTATTGTTGGTTCAAAATATACATACAAATATATATGCCTACAACTACTATGTAGAAAGTAAATAGTGTTATTTAGTACATTTATATATACAAAAATGATCTTTAAATTTGGCACACTACTCAGCAATAGGAGAATCAGCAGCTTGCGTATCAAGACCTGCACCTGGGAAGGGGGTCTAGAAAACATAAAATACAAAACGAGTGAGCTAAAGGAGTTTAGTGAGTGCAATTATGATTTTAAAAAAAATAACATTATGCATAGATAATAAATTCTAAAGTACATGCTGATAAGGGCAAATTTGTCATATATTTTCTCATGTTTTTATTATTGATATTTTATGGTTTTATGAGAATAGATGACTATTTATGTGCATTATTGTTATTTATAGGGACTTGAACGAAATTTAAACAGGGACTAAAATGCAAAGTTTTCAAAGTATGTGTCCATCGCCCCAGCGCCGCAAGGATTTTTGCCCCAGCGCTGAAATAGTGATCGAAATAAGAAAAACGACCTGCTTAAGTCGCATATAGCGCCCCAGCGCCAGACAGTCACCGCGCCAGCGGTGAAGCCGTTTTTATGCAGCGCCCCAGCGCCAAGTTCACACCGCTCCAGCGGTAATAGCTTTTTCACGTGTCGCCCCAGCGACAACTTCATAGCGCGCCAGCGGTAGTGCGAGTCCTAGTCCAACGAGAATTGAGATTTTCAAGCTCATATCAATCCCTATATAAAGCCACTCGTTCCCAGCCTTCAAGAATTAATCCAAGACGACCCAAGAGCACCAAGAATACAGAGCACGAGTCTTGGAGAGCAATAGGAGCTTAATTGAAGCAACTTTGGAGAGAGATACAAGACGTTCTTCGGCATCAAGAGTTTCTAGGCAGCGCAATTAAGAGCAATTCGACGTCTATATCGGTTTGCTAATAATTGTATCATGATTTATAATTATTTTTACTGCTGTTCTCTTGTAGCTATGAACTAATTTATTTTCTAGGGTTAATATTTGAACTCAATATGTGCGCTTAAATTGCCATATCCTTTTAGTATTTAATAAATTTAGTCTTTTATTATTTAAATTACTTGTGTTTAATGCTTCAATATATCTGGCCAATATATGGTGAATGAGTTGGTAATATTATTGATAAACTCGGAAGAGGAATCATAATATTTAGACCTAGGTAATTTGATGCATGATTGTAGAGTAACATTCAATGTTGCATATGCAAGTTTCAATTTAGGATAGGAATATACCTAATTGGCATGTATGATCAATAAGACCTAATCTTAATGAATCTTAATTTATTACAAGTACCATAGGAATATAGGTATTTGGTAAATTATGGTATACTTGCATGACCTTGGAAGAGGCTTGTGAATACATTAGTGTCTTGATCAATAATAAAGACTAAGTGAGTTAAATATTAGAAGATTAATCATTAGAAACATATTGAGGGATAATATTAATCCTAGGTTTTCTCTACATTGCTATCTTTAAATCTCATTGCATTGTGTTTTTACTTTTATATTTTCTACATTCATTCTTGGATTTTTATTTTTCTGAATAATTATTAGAAAGACATAATTTTAGTAATTGGTTAATAAGAAGAAATTATCCCTGTGGGTTCGACATCCGACTTATTTAGTCTCTTTATTACTTGCATACGATAGTGTATACTTGCACTTAATTTATGATATAGAAATATCGCATCACATGCATAAATCATGCTTCTAAAACTGATGTAAAGCTGTAAAACGGTTTCTAATATCATATGTAGATACAATCTTGCCGATCAGGTTTTATCTACATCTTTGGAAAAAAATATCAAAAATCTGTAAAACACAATAACTACCATATGCATATAAATGCATTAATGGTATCGGTAGACCAAAAACTAGTAAAGTCCTCGCACGGCCATTTTTTTTCTAAACTGTACCAATGGTAACCCTAAAGCTCTATACTCACGCAGCGACACAACTGGCACTGCACGAGTAAGTAGGTCACGGGACACCTCAACTAGCAGCACCTATAGTGACATCTCAAGACATCTTACTGGCTATGTAGCAGAATCCTACATCACATACATATAGCGAGACAATACCCCGTACACATAAATCAACTCACATGACTTGACATCCCGACTTCCCGTAGTTAGTGACACACCCCCATGACCTGTCCATGTGCACAGGATATACTGGCCGGGTCTAATACAATCACTACCACTATAATATGAGGATACTAATGGCCTTTAAAATGGATGCAGTAATTTAAAACTATTTCTTAAACAGAACATGTAAAAGCATATCTATAGATATATATTAAGATCATAAATCATGTTTCTGCATTGAAAGCTCATAAAACATACATTTTTATTATGTGAAAACATAATAAACGAAAGATAAAAGAAATGGCATATTTTCACTCATAACCGCTCCGCGCTCAATTTCACTCCGGATTTCTGCTCCTATTACGCTCTCGGGTTTCTTAACCTACGCACTATAAATGACATTTAGAACCAAATCGAATGTTAGAATCTCATTTAACTACTAAATGCCTTAAGCGGCATACAAAACCCGGATGCATACTACTTTTCGATTTTTATTTACAGAGTCATTTAATCTAATCTAACTCACCATCCGGCGCCCTGAAAATTATTAAACACCTTATAACTTGGTTGGACATAATTGCCCTTCACCTTTCTAAAATGGACAATTATGTCCCATTTTCTTCATTTTTGGTTTTTCCATCAACCATATACATTCAATATACATAAGGCACCATTTACACATAACAACCCAATCAAAACACCATTCAATCCTTAACTTCCCTAAAGTGGCAGAATTTCACCCTAAGTTCCAACACATTTCTTTTCTCAATTTCTTGTTCCAATTACTTCAAAATCAAGCCAATTTCATTCTAATGCCATAATTATTATCAATTGAAGTCTCTACATTCAAATCACCCAAACCCTAATTCTTACTTTGTCAATTTCTTCAAATTGATGACTCCTTCAAGCTCCACACTAGAATTCAACGTAATCTAAACCAAGAATACACACAAGAACATCAATTGAAGCAATCTTAAAAGCTCACTCATAAATCTTACAAAACAATGCTTTCTTACCTCTTTTTCTTAGATTTCCACTAATTGAGGCTTCAATTGAGCTTAGGAATTGGTATGTAACCTTATTTTAGCTTGATAAGGCATGATAAATCATGAAAACAAAATTGTAGTTTCATTGTAGCAGCCCCTCCAACACTTGCACGAATTTTGCTCTCTTTTACTCTGAATGTTTGCTTTTGATCACTCTTGAAAAATCTACACACTTATACATACATATATATATATATATATATAGTGCTCCATAATTGATCAATTTGCCCCTCAACTTACTCTAAATTGCTTAATTGCCATTGGTTAGAAACTAAGTATATAATTGGCAATCAATGAGATTGCTTCTAATTGGTCCATTCTCTAATATATGGATTATGTTTCTCAATAAAGGCTTGTTCTATATATAACCCTTAAATGGAAATTCATGTAGTAAATTAAAATTTCATTTTCCAAGCTAATTGAAAAAAATTACAAAAATATTCTAGGGTCGTCCGACGCTCCGATCGAGTGTGAAATTACCAAATTAGGTCTAATATCTCTCACGAGCACTATAAAAGAAATATTTTAAATAGGGTTAAAATTGGGTAACCCTATGGTGTCTTTATTACTCTATACCGAAATCGAGGTGCCAATACTACTAATAGGGATTAGATATTACAATAAGGTGGTCGACTCCTTGTAATACATAGTTTAGAGTGGACAATTCTGATCTTAAAAGGCTTTTTAGCCGTCTTTTGGAACAAAGCAATAAAGTTTTTTAGTGGTCGGTCTTTAAATAATTAATCTCATAAAGATAGTTAATTACCTTCACCCACTTTTTGAGAGGAGCCAAGTCATCCTCAGTAAGAGGAGGAGCATTGAGAGTGGTAAGTATATCCTTTGCAAAAAGATAATCAGTTAGACTAGAAAGCTGATATGATAATGCAAGAGAATAATAATATTAATACCTTGTTGGCTTGTTGGCTTGTTGGCTTGTGTTACCAACAACTTTGACCAACTCAAGATCTAAGATCGGTTTGTTATAGTTATTTAAATAAAAGTCGATCTAGGTAGGCTGGCATTTTCATGTACTAGAAACATCTCTAGCGATGCTGAAATTAGCCGACAGAATTAGGGGACGTGGGTTCTCGAGAGGCCGTTCAAAGAACACTTCCTCTAACCATGAGCTTGATAAGGATTAATTATGTTCAATATTTCTATCTTCTAAACTTAATATTTGTTCATTTAAATTAAAATTATTTAGTTTTTTATATACTTTATTATTATTTTATAGATTTGGAGTCAATGGAGCAAATAAGGATAAAAATCTAAGAAAAATAGGGTAAAAACATCAAAGTGTTGTAGTATTTGCTATAGTAACTTGCTACAGTGCCATGCTACAATGTCTAGCTAAAATAATTTTGCTATAGTATCCGGGGCTGCAATGTCAGAAACGAGCGCGCAAGTGAACTGTATCTATTAATAGTCGTGCAATGAACAGTGCCCGGGAACTGTAATCCTATTTTGATTTGTATTTGATGTTTTACCTTAATTTGAAAACATAAACCTATAAATAGAATGCTAGAAATGTTAATTCTAAAAATCACGTAGAGAGGCAAAAACTTAGAGAAAGAATTCACAACATAAAATCAAAGATGAAAGCCAACAAATCAAGATTCAAGCTTCAAGTCAAGATTGAGAGAGAAGCAACCCAATGCATCTTCTTGATTAGTTTTTCTTCTCTTTTCTTGTTATTATGTTCTTGTTTTTGTTGTTATTCATAGAGTGGTTTGATACTCTTGGTTTTATGATAAGCTAAACTTGTTATTCTAGGGTTAAACTATATAAACCTAGTATGTAGTTGGATTTCATGATTATTAGTTTATGAACTTAATTATTATAATTGATTCATTCTATCTTGATCTTAATGCTTTGATTATACCTGTTCAATATTATGAATAATTAACGAATCATGATGAACTTGACAAAGGGATCTATGTATTTAGCCTATGATAGTTTAATGCATGATCATAGGGTAACAACTATGAGTTCCATCTAGGATAGACATATACCTAGATGGCATGCATGGTATAATTTAGACTTGATCTTAATAAATTACATTCTAATTTGATTACCATAGACATATAGGTAACTATTAGAATGCATAATATAGTCACTTGACCATTGATAGAGGCTTGTGATGAGATTAATGTTTAAGCCAATCAATTTGTATTAAGTGATTAAACTAAAACATTAATGCCTCTAATGAAATACTAGGGGATGAGTCTATACCATAGATTATTATCTTTTGGTGAATTTATCTTTTGTTTGTTGCTCTTTAGTTTGATTTAATTGATAGAATTAGATTAGTTAAATAAATTTTAAATTTTAAATTTTCTGAACAAAAGTTAAGTGAAAATAATTTTAGTATTTGATCGAAAGAAATTAGATTGTATAGTTCCTATCGGGTCGATACTTAGACTATAAATCATATAGTATTTGATACAATAGTGTGCTTTTGAACTTAACTATTACAACATTAATTAAGGTTTTGGCACCGTTGCCAAGGACTAGTTCAATCTATTCTTTAGATCAATATTAATACCAAACTACTTAATTTTAATTCAAATTTTTATTTTAATTTTTTTGTTTTTATTTGCCTATTTTTACTTTGATTTTCTTTTTATTTTGCTTTGATAGATCTTTTGGAAGGGATCTAATACACGTAGGTGTATGTATGTTCAATTATGTCTTTTGGCTAAATACATATCAAATACATATTTAAGTCTGACGGAAGAGTGAAACTTGCAATAAACACAATAAATAAATATATTAATCATATTAATATATTAGTAAGGTTGAAAACTCACTTTAACGTGTAACGTTATACACGTAATTTTTTGAAGTTCGCATGGAGACCAACTCGAGGGCAGTTCTAGTCACCAAAATGGTCGGTGTGTGTTTTTATCCTTTTCTCCAAAAAGATAAGAAATGGAGAATTTGAAGCAATTCGCAATTGCTCCAATTGGAAGCATTGAGAAAATGAAATAATTTCATTTTCCCTTTTTTTTTTCTTTTTTTTCTTCTTCTTCTTTTTCTTCCTTTTTCTCTATTTCTTCTTCTTCTTCCTTCTTCTCTATTTCTTCTTCTTCTTCCTTCTTCTCTATTTCTTCTTCTTCTTCTCTTCTTCCTTCTTCTCCATTTCTTCTTTATTTCTCTCAGCCAAATTTTGGCCAAAACACACACCAAAATCAAATCTTTTCTCATCTCTTTCTCTTTATATATATCTAATATATATATTAAAATATAAATATAATATTATTATATATATATAATATCTTATAATATAATATAATATAACAATATATTATATAATATAATAAGAGAGATATTTTAATTATTTAACAATTAAATAATCAAAGTGTGAAATGACCATTTTGCCCTTCATGAATAGTTATCAAGTTTACCCCCTAGTAGATCCCACCAAACCCGTACTTGGGTAAACTCAACCAAGGGTCCACAATGGGCCATGTGTCATTATATAATTAGTAAATAACAATTATTGACTAATTGTTATATTTAACACTTAAATACAGACATGTACGCATTCCCGTGGTAGTGCTGAATAATGCTGGATTAAAAACTTTAATCCGACACGCTGGCCCAGTGCACAACAAGTATACTCCATAGCGTAGGATTCTCTAGGTCTTACTCCCGATTCATCAAATGAAACTATTCCATGAGTCCGTGAGCAATGCCCCATTCACACGTCACGGATATTACAAATCAGCACGTTGAACCATGCAAGCTGAGGTTACAACGCATACGCATAGTTCTTCTGTAATGATATCTTGGATGTGCAGGGATATAGATTATCACTGTCAAATCTTTTTATACTCATCCATATCTTATCTTCAGACTTGTATCTCACAGAACAATATGTGCAAACACTTTTGCTATATTGTTCGACCCCAGTGGAACTTTTTTCCAGGATAATTGTTTGTGGCCACAAGACTTTTCGAGATACAGTCTCGAACCATTTGGATACTGAACTCCCTATGCGAGCTGACAGATCCTATATCTGTACACACCAAACTCCATAAAGCATCGGACCATACCCAGCGACACCCAGCAGTCACACCATAAAAGGTCTGTGACATACGTAGAACCAAAGTATAGTGGATCACTTACAAGCCCAGCGTGACATTTAGGTCAAAGGAGCACATAGACTATTTAACTCGAGAGGACCCTCAATTGACGGCTTATATAGGGTGTCTATCGGAGGCCCTCGTGAGTCTATTTCATATCCAGTCTTAATTAGATACCCATATGTCAACATGAGCTCTAAGCTCATGGTCAGCTAGAAACAACCATTTATATCCTATAGGTACAACATATGCTGATCTATATATAAAAAGGTATCCACCGACAGACCTGCATCGGTAAAGATAGATCAGGGATAATTATTCGAGAACATACTTGCGTAACTTGCATTTCTTGCCACCCGATTGCGACTCTTGCAACTATGTAGTTACTAGTATATTCCTAGGTTTATGTCCTATTACAGATAAGGTTCTAACTCTTGGATCTGCTGAGTATTATATGTTGGGATTTGTGCTTACGTACCATCCCATTATGTATGAATATTTGTTTCATATTTATACTAGTGTTATTATTTTAATAAATCGCTAATTATATTTATATATGGTAAGACGCTTGTAACGTTTCAGACATTGTACGATCTGAAAGAGTTCAGATCTGGTCTAAATGAGTTTAGATCAGTGCTAAGAATTAGCAATGGTGAGAGTTATAAATGCTAAGAGTTGGCACTGATAAGAGTTACCAGGTTATAAGAGTCAGCGATATCTAAAGAGTTAGAGCCTTGTCTGAAATGGGACAAAAACCTAAGAATGTATTAGTAATGACATAATTGCAAAGAGTTATAAATAGTGCTAGGAAATGTCATTATGCAAATATGTTCTCAAATATTATGTTCCTGATCTATCTTCACTGATGCAGGTCTGTCAATGAATACCTTAACAAATATATAGATTGGTGTATGTCTATATCAGGATGGTCCAGATGGTTAGTCTTAGCAAACCATGAGTTTAGTGGAAGCTCATATAGAGATACAGGTATTCAGTAAGAACTGAATACTGAACAAACTCACAAAGATCTCTAATAGACATCCCATAAAGCCGTCAATGGAGGATCTTTTGAGTTAAGTAGAATTCGTGGTCCTTTGACCTGAGTGCCACGGTGGGCTTGTGAGTGATCCACCATACTTTGGTTCCACACATGTCAGAAACCTTTCATGGTCTGACCGCTGGGTATCGCTGGGTATGGTCCGATGCTCATGGAGTTCGGTGTGCATAGATATGGGATCCATCAGCTCATTTGGGTGAGTATTATATCCTAATACTCTATAGATTTTATTTCAGAAAGTCTTATGGCCATAAGCAATAATTCTCGGGAAAAGAGTTTAACCCTAGGGATAAATAATATTACAAAAGTGTTTGGGAATATTATTTATTTAAATACAATTCAAGAGATAAGCTTTCAGTCAGGCATGTGGAGATTTGACGGTGTTGATCTATATCTCTGCTCTACTCGGATATAAATAATTGAGGGATTATATGAATATGTTATAACCTCAACTTGTATGGTCTAACGCGTCACTTTGTAATATCCATAACGTGTGTGTGGGGCATCGTTCACGGACGTATGGAGTAGTTCTATATGACAATTCGGGTGTGGACCTAGAGATTATCACAATATGAAGTGTACTCATTGTGCACTGGGGCAGCATAATGGATTGAACAGTTCCATCCTAGAAATTCCAGCAAACCAAAAATATGTTTCAGGGTTCCTCGGGTTGTGCACTTGTTTAAACTTAAATGTTAAGTATATTATTTAATTAGTTGACAAGAGTTGTTAACTAATTAGATATTAACAAGTGGCACAATTTTATTGTATGAATTGTTTTACCATGAATTCAACCATTTACCATGTTAGTAAAATCAAATAAGGTAAATATTAATTATTCAAATAGTTTTTGAATAATTAAATAAATGTTATTTAAATAAATAAAATATGATTTTATTTATTTATTATTTTATTCCTAAATGGAAGACATACCTAATTTGAGAAACATAAACTAAATTTAGTGGAGCACCATTTTGTAATTAATGGTTAATTTTATTAGACCATTAAAATGGCCACCAAAAATGGTTTTTGTAGTTGGTCACTTAATCTAATTTTGGTGGAGCACTTGTGAAGTTGTTATAACCACTAAAATAGTTGAGTTTCAATTGTGTTAACATGAGAGTAAATGAAAATTCGTGCAAAGGTTGAGAGGAAAAAGAAGAATTAGTTTTTGAGAGAGTTTTTCAAAGAACAAAGACTTGTAAGAAAAACCAAAGGAGAAAGAAAAATAAATCCTTTATATTTTTCTTTCTATAATCAAAACCTTGTTGCTGGAGATCATACTGCTGCTATTCTAGCTTCACAATCCCACTGGATTGTTGTGAACTAGAATTGGACAAAAGTGCACTTCAAGGTGAGCTCAAACTTGGAGTAAGGATATCCGAAATTAGAAATCTTCATCGGAGGTCTTCAAAGGTATGTTTCTGTATTCTTAAATTGTTAAGAATTAAACTACATGTGTATAGATTGATTACTTGATAAATTCCGCTGCCAAATTCATGTATATGATGCATAATTTTATTTTTTCAATATATACACAATCACATGCATACACCCTAAAATACGCCAACATTATAACCAGCCAACGCTTAACTATGCTAATATTTAGCAATTATATATCTCAGCGTGGCTAATTATGAGCCCTTATCTAAACTCCTTTAGATCTAATCCAAACTCCTTCAGATCTATAATGTTTGTAACGTTACATTACATAGTACCATATAAATGGGTATTAGCGATTTAATGGAAATGCACACTTGTATAAATACACAAGTATATATACATTCAAGGATGGCACATAAGTACCGACCCTAACAAGATCATGTTATGGAGGAAAACAATGATAAAATCAACAATCCTATCCTTGAGCCTATGATACCACAGTGGGCGTTGAGAGAGTATAATGTCCCAACTATCAATGGTGTCCAATCTAGTATTCAGCGATGAACCGTCATTGCCAACAACTTTGAGATCAAACCAAATATTATTTAGATGCTAAAATAGACTATACAGTTAAGCGGAGTGCCCAATGACGATCCAAACATGCATATTATAAATTTCTTAGAAATTTGTGATACCTTCAAGTACAATAGAATCTCTAACATGCTATCGAACTTAGATTATTCCCTTTCACCTTAAGGGACAAAGCCAAGAGTTAGTTGATGTCATTATCGTCAGGTCCATATTGACGTAGGAAGATTTAACACATAAGTTCTTAGTTGATAAGGTAAAATGGGGATCAAAATCCAAGGAAAATAAGGTAAAAATATCAAATTACTACAATAGCATGCTACAGTACCCCCGAGCTATAGTGCTTTTACAATATTTCCCAGGGTCATAGCACCGAGAACGATGCTACAAAAAGTATGAACAATGCCCTAGCGCATAGAATCTAGTGCCACGTGAACAACGACGCTGTAAACAATATCCATGAACAGAATGTGTGTATAAGAGCCGTACACAATAATTATAATATGATTTTTATTTAATTTTTTACCTTAATTTAAAGATATAAACCTACAAATAGAAGGCCAAAAGGCCTAATATAAAAAATCAAGTAGAAAAGAAATAACTAAGAGAAAGAATTCGCAACACAAAATCAAAGATCAAAGCCAAGAAATTAAGATTCAAGCTAAGAAATAGAGAGTAGCAACCCAAGACGTCTTCTTGATTAGTTTTTTTTTCTATTTTCTTATTATTATGTTCTTATTCTTGTTCTTGTTTTTATTCATGGATTGGTTTGATACTTTTAGTTTTGTGTTGAACTAAACATTGTTTATCTAGTGTTAGAATTTTGAACCTAGTATGTAGTTAGATTTTGCTAATTCTTAGTTATGAAATTAATACATTATAATTGATTTATTTTATCTGAGTTTATTGCTTTCATTATATTTGGCTAATAGTTTGAATGATTAAGGAACCATGATGAACTTGACAAAGAGATTCATGTGTTTAACCTAGGATAGTTTGATGCATGATTATAGGGTAATAACTTTGAGTTCTATGTATGATAGACATATACCTAGGTGACATGTATAGTATTATTTAGACTTGATCTTAATGAATCACATTTTAATTTAATTACCATAGACATATAGGTGATTGTTAGAATGCGTAATATAGTCATTTAACCATTAATAGAGGTTTGTGGTGAGATTAGTGTTTAAGCCAATCAATTCATATTAAGTAATTAACTAAAATATTAGTGAGTCCAATGAAATATTAGGGGATGAGTTTATAACCTGGATTATTATCGTTTGGTGAATTTATCTCTTGTTTATTACTCTTTAGGTTGATTTAATTGATAGAATTAGGTTAGTTAAATAAAATTCAGATTTTAGTTTTCTAAATAAAAGTTAATTAGTTATAATTTTAGTACTTGATTGAAAGAATTAGATCGCATAGTCCCAGTGGGATCGATACTTGAACTTAAAATCCTAAATTACTTGATATGATAGCGTACGCTTGTACTTAGTTAGTATAGCATACAATTATTAGCCAAGTTCTTCCTACTAGCAACGATAACAAAGACGAGGAATGATATCACCTCATTCAGTCAGATTGATGGAGAGTTATTGTATGAGGCATAGGAGTGCTTGAAGGACATATTGAGAAAGTGTCATCACCATGGTGTCTTTAAATGGCTATTAGTCTAAATGTTCTATAATGAACTAGTAGGCCATTTGAGGACTGTTGTAGATGTTGTTGTTGGAGGAGCTATAATGAATAAATCTACATGTAAAGCTTATGATCTATTGAAAGAAATGGCATCAAACAGTTACCAATGGCCAGTAAAGAGGCTTACACTAAAAAAAGTCCCCGATGTGCATAAGATTGACATATTCAATGCATTGACAACACAAATTAAAACGTTATCTAAGAAGGTTGATACATTGAATTTTGTCAAACCTCAGCAAGTAACTTTAGATTTTTATGGTGATAACCACATGAATAGGCAGTATATAGAGTTAACTAATTATATGGGTACTTAATAGATAATTACCTAACCCACAATCTAATTTCTATAATCTGGGGTAGAGAGATCATCTAAACTTCTTTTGATGTAACAACCAAGAGGAGCTATCTAGACCAATGAATCCCCTAGTATTTTAGCTACCGTAAAAAAAGAAGCCAGCCTTGGAAGACATACTCATGCATTACATGAAGTCTAATGATGCCATCCTACAAAACCATTTGGTCACCTTGAAGAACTTAAAGGTTTAAATTGGATAGCTTGTTGCATCTCTCAATAAGCAACCTCAAGGCACTTTACTAAGCAATACCAAGACAAATCCATGAGGGAATATAAAGCAATGCCAAGTTGTCAACTTGTGAAGTGGTAAGATTTTACATGAGAATACAACACCAACACTACCTCCAAAAATGGAAAAACAATGGAGAGGGTTGAGTAATAAGAAAATGTGCGACCATATAGACCACCTATTCCTTTCTCTTAAAGGCTACAAAAGTACAATACAAGTGATGAAACACAAAAATTACAGCAAGGCAATCTTGAAAGTACGTAAAAGAAAGATAAGCAAGATAAAAATGCATAACCCTTGTAGTTATTTGTACATTCTCCACCATTCCCACAGAGGTTGAAAAATAAAAGATTAGATAAGCAATTCTCTAAATTTCTTAAATTTTTTAAGAAATTATATATTAATCTCTTTTTTATAGATGCGCTCAAACAGATGCCTAGTTACATCAAGTTTATAAAGAGTATCATTTCAAAGAAGACGAGACTAGAGGATTATGAGACTATAGCATTGATAGAGGAGTGTAGCGCTATTCTTCAGAAAAAGTTACCTCCTAAGCTCAAAGATCCCATGAGATTTACTATACCGTGCTCAATTGGCAACTATAATCTTGGTAAAGCTCTATACGATCTAAAAGCAAGCATTAATCTTATGCCACTTTCCATTTACAATAAGCTAGGTTTGAGAGAAGTGAAACCAATCAATATCACACTTCAACTTATTGATTGCTCTCTTGCCTACCCAAAAGAAATTATAGAGGGCGTGCTAGTAAAGGTGGATAAATTTATATTCCTTATTGACTTCATTGTTCTAGATATGGAAAAAGACAAAGATATCCCTATAATCCTTGGAAGACCCTTCCTAGCTATAGGACATATGGTCATTGATGTTTTAAAATGAGAGATAACCATAAGGGTACAAGATGACAACAACATTCAAAGTCTTTAAGGAGATCAAATTTCCATTTAAGAGTAAAGACTGTGGTAACATTAATGTGGTGCCACCAAATTCCTAAAGAGCTTAAAGACATGGAGATATTAAATCCTCACATAAAAAAGAAAGCGTTAGGGCATAAAAAGACAAGAAAGAAGAAAAAAAAAAGCAACACTATGATGATAGGATAGAAGAGAAGGGCACAAAAGAACTACTTTACCGATCTAAGATTCAAGTCTCTCCAGAGAAGCACAAGCAAGAAGAACAAGATGATGCCCAAGACCTAATAAGGAAAATGTAGAAGCCAAAAGAAAGAAGCCTAGCAAGTTCACATAAAAATATGCTTCCACCATTAACTTTGATCCTCCATTAGAGTAAGAAGAACCTTGTCAAACCAACAACGCTAAATCAAGTGCTTCTTAGGAGGTAACTCAAGTAATTTTTATTTTTATTAGCTTATTTTTAGCATTAGTTATGTTAATTTCTTTTCTTTTTAGGAATAAAGTCGGCAAGAGGAACATTTATGGAAGCAACACAAGTACTTACAAGCGTTAAAAATAAAGAAACACCACAGTCTAATCAATAGGCAACAATGCTGTAATGCCTCATCTACCAAGGGAGTTTCTTTTACTTTTAATTTTATTTTTATACATTGGGGATAATGTCTAATTAATGCTTGGAGTAGGAAACACATTTCATGTGTTTATTTTTGTTGCATGATTTGATTGGTTGTCTTGTGGAGTAAATATTTTTGTTAGGTTGTTAAGTTTTGGTTAAGATGATGATCATTAGTCCATGATAAGTAATAGAATATTGGATGAATTTATTTTTACAAGTATCTAGAAAATAATAGATGCTTGAGATAATTCTTATATCATGAATCTTAAACAGATGTCAACTTTATTTTTGGTGACTTATTCTTGAGTACATTGAATAAGCATGTATTAGTTGAATTTTTTTACTTAGGAATACTTTATGCTTAAGTAGTACACCACAATCTCAAGGACCAACACTCTAGAACTTGCTTAATTATTACTTGAGGCGAAATCCTATGAATCACATGAATAAGAAAATGACATTAAGCCATCTTTGTGGCCTACTTTAATTAAATATTTATCCCTAGTTATCCTTCTTAAGCTTAATTACCAATTTTTTTTTCTGTTTAACACATTATAAGCCGTAAGAAATTTTACTTATTTATCCCAAAATCTACCAGAAGCACTATAAACATTGAGTTTACTTAGAAATATTCTTTAAAAAAAAGTTGTATATGTGAAAAGGATAATGCAATGAAAAACAATAAGTCTTGAAGATGCATATTAATCTAAGTTTGGAGGTACATAAAAAAAAAAAGAGTAAAGAAAAGAAAAGTGTTTAAATGCATACTACCTCTAGCTTCAGAAAAAGAAGAAATTCTTTACAAAAGTGATTAAAAGAAATATAGGAATATCATAATTTTGGGGGATGAGATAAATCAAGGAGAAAATATCAAGAAGTTCTAAGTAAAGTTAAGTGTTTATAGTATGAGTTGTACACTATATATATCTTTAAATCCTACCTTGACCTTTGCTTTGTATTACAAGCTAATTAAAGTCCTAAGTAGATTATTAGACATATATATTTCTAAATTAGTGGAGAGTAGTATGAATAGTAAGCATATGGTAGTGTTATTAATTAAAATATACCGAGACATCATCTTTATGTACTTTTTTAAAGTATTAAGTAAATTTAAATTTTATTTGACCAATTACTTGCTTTTTGCACATACCTACAAAGTGATCATTTATAGGGAAGAATGAAGGACTTGATGAATTGTATAATGATTTACTGAAAGTGGTCTATTGTGTTCTAAAAAAGACGTGTGCCATTTAGCAGCCTTCCAGACAATGGTATTGAGAGTCTAATTGACCGAGGCTTGTTTAGTTTATTTTTTTTATTGTCAATAACAATGAGTTTTTGGCTTTTGCTTTGCTCAAGGATGAGCAAAGTCTTAAGTTTGAGGATATTTGATAGGGTTAATTAGGTTTAATATTTCTATCTCTTAAGCTTAATATTTATTCATTTAAATTAAGATTATTTAGTTTTTTATGTGCTTTATTGTTATTTTGTAGGTTTGGAGTCAATTGAGCAAACAAGAATGAAAATCTATGAAAAATAGGGTAAAAACATCAAAGTGCTACAACACTATGCTATAGTAACTTGCTACAGTATCATGTTACAATGTCGAGCTACAATATTTTGCTATAGTACCCAGCGCTGTAGCATAACAAATGAGCATCGCAGTGCTCCAAAATAGTGTATACAATGTCGCGGTGCTCCAGAATAGTGTATACAACGTCGCAGTGCTCTAAACTAGTGTATACAATGTCTCAGCGCTTAAATTCAGCGCCACGGCACTCCGTGAACATTGCCCATGAACAGTGCATGGTGAACAATACCCATGAACGGTAATTATAATATGATTTGTCTTTGATATTTTATCCTAATTTAAAGACAAACCTATAAATAGAAGGCCAAAAGCCTTAATTTAAAAAATCAAGTAGAGTGGCAAACACTTAGAGAAAGAATTCACAACACAAAATCAAAGATCAAAGCCAAGAAATCAAGATTGAGAGAAAAGAAACCCAATGTGTCTTCTTGATTATTATTTTTCTCTTTTCTTGTTATTGTGTTCTTTTTCTTGCTATTATTCATGAATTGGTTTGATACTCTTAGTTTTGTGATGAGCTAAACTTGTTATTCTGAGGTTAAACTATGTGAACTTAATATGCAGTTGGATTTCATTGATTATTAGTTTATAAACTTAATTATTATAATTGATTCATTCTATCTTAATCTTAATGATTTCATTATACTTGATCAATATTATGAATGATTAAGGAACCATGATGAGCTTAACAAAGGGATTCATATGTTTAGCCTAGGATAGTTTGATGCATGATCATAGGGTAACAACTATGAGTTCCATTTAGGATAGAAATATACTTAAATCGCATACATGGTATAATTTAGACTTGATCTTAATAAATTGCATTCTAATTTGATTACCACTGACATATAGGTGATTGTTAGAATGTGTAATATAGTCACTTGACCATCGATAGAAGCTTATGATAAGATTGGTGTCTAACCTAATCAATTCGTATTAAGTGATTAAATTAAAATATTAATAAGTCCAATAAAATACTAAGGGATGGGTCTATACCCTAGATTATTATCTTTTGATGAATTTATCTTTTGTTTATGTGAATGATTTTAAACCTAGGATGCATGCATGTGGGTTTGTGTCCATCATTCAAATATAGTATATGTATCACATACATACATGTGCAGCGGATGAACAGAATATAAATTACTCAATGATACATATAAATAAACTTTTACATATTATCTCATAAATGTAAAATACTTCAAAATTGAGAAATAGTACCTTATTAAGCCATTGGATATAGTCAAACCGGAGTATCCATCTCAAAGTAACCCGTTCACAATTCTAGTTCCGCAACACGGTGGACTTGAGGAAGTTAGAATAGCAGCTTTTTCTAGCAAAGGATTCAACTCTTGAATCCTTGTTTCTACCTTATAGTATGGGTGACCAAAATAGAAGAGAAAAATAGAGAGAATATGTTTTTGCTCTCAATACTTGAGAGAATTTTCTAACACTTAGCCTTTCAAAATTCTCTCTACCATTCCCACTAATCCCTTGGCCTAATTTTTACTTAAGCAATTGAGCAATATATTGCTCTTTTATTTGTTTATTATTTTCTTTCATTTTCTCACCTAATGGCATCCATTATCTAGATCAATGTTTGCCATTAGTGTTTTGTTTTTTATTGTTTACAATAAACCAAATGAAAACAAAACAAAATGGAAAATCATTTAAATGAACTTGGCCTTAATCTAGGCCAAATGAGAAAACACTTTCTCATTATTAAGAAACATCTTAAGGCCTCCCATTAACAAATGCCACCCATTTATACTTATCATATCATTTAATTAATATTGAACAAAGGATTTAATCATATTAAATCATGGTAGAAACACATGCCAATTTAAATTAAAAAATAAGTTGTTTGATTTCAATTTAAATAATAATGTCATATGTTATTATTATTATTATTTTATTCAATAAATATTTTAATGAATAAAATAATGATATTATTTTTCCAACAAATAAGGTCATTTTGATAATTTTTAAATAAAAAATAATTAGCCCACAGTATGCCATGTGTCAATATCCCATTGGTTAACAACTAATTGTTAACTAATTTATGTATTTAACTCTTATGTCTTGACATGTGCATGACCGAAAGAAAACCAAAGTAAATGTCTGGTCTGCTGGAATTTTTTGGATCAAACTATTCAATCCGATATGCTACCCTAGTGTACAACGAGTACACTTTATATTGTGGGACTTTTTAGGTCCACTCCCAATTTTTCAAATAGAATTATTCTGTGAGTCCAAGATCGATGCTCCACGCAACGTCACGAATATTACAAATCAGTGCAGTAGACAATACAAGTCGAGGTCATAGCGCATACGTTTAATCCTTTCGCCAATCATATCCTAAAAGAGCAAAGATATAGATCACTACGGTTAAATCCCTATGAGAACTTATCTCCAGACACGTATCTTAATAAACAATATATACAAACACTTTTGTAATATTGTTTAACCAAACTTTTTCTTGGGTTTATTGCTTATGGCCATAAGACTTTCTAAGGTACAGTCTCTGAGCATCTGGATATATATAACTCATCCATGTGAGCTGATGGATCCTATATATGTATACACCGAACTCCATAAGCATCGGACCATACCTAGCGACACCCAACGGTCACACCATGAAAGGTCTATAATATGCGTGGAACCAAAGTATGATGGATCATTTACAAGCTCACCATGGTACTCAAGTCAAAAGACCACATATACTACTCAACTCGAGAGGACCTTCCATTGACGGCTTCATGGGATGTCTATTGGGGTCCTCGTTGAGTTTGTTCAGTATTCAATCCTTACTGAACACCTGTATGCTATACGAATTTCTAGTAAGCCCATTTCAGCTAAGAATAACCATCTAGACTATTTAGGTATAGTATACACTGATCTATGAAAAAAGATTCCACCGATAAATGTACATCGGTGAATTAAGACCAGGAACATATAATTTGAGAATAGACTTGGATAATAACATTTCTTAGCACCTATTGCAACTATGTTATTACTAATGCATTCTCAGGTGTCATCACAGACAAGATTCTAACTCTTAGACTTCACTGATCAATATAACATGCTAATTCTTTAGCGTTTATAGTTTTTCAGTGATGTTAACTCTTAGCATTGATTTAAACTTCTTTAAACCAAATCTAAACCCTTTCAAATCATATAATGTCTATAGCGTCATAAAGCATTGAACCATTTAATAATAGTAATTAGCGATTTAACAAATAATGAACTTTGTAAATATTATAAAATAAAATATTCATACAACAATGGCATAGCACGTGAGCACAAATTCTAACAGTTTATTACTGTTTAGGTTGCTTTAATTAATAAAATTAGATAAGTTAATTAAATTTTAAATTTTAAATTTTTTGAATAAAAGTTAAGTGGATATAATTTTAGTACTTAATCGAAAGAAATTAGATTGTATAGTCCCTGTAGGATCGATACTTGGACTTTAAATCCTATATTACTTGATATGATAGTGTGCGTTTGCGCTTAGCTACTATAGCACCAATCAAGGCTACTTGAATGAACTCGATGTGTTTGGTGTTCTTTAGCTGACCAACTATGTGCCAATAAGAGTTCCCTCATTCTTTAGTGACATCAGCTTCTCATTTCTTTTAATACAAATAAATTTAAAACCATAAAAGCATTCAAAATAAAGGATCTCTTGAATAATCTTACCTCTCGTCTTTTGTTGGCTAACCTGTACAGGAGTACCAAGATTAGTCTTGTTGCCATCAAGGTTGTGAAGGGGAAGAATAGTCTCTAAAGGTAGGCTAAAATAAAAGGATGACTATTTCTTCCCAATAAGAATAAAAAAAAGGCTAGTCGACCAAGGCTAATAGGAAGATCAACTATTTGAAGAGATTTTTTGGCTCTTAAGAAACTAAAGTTGTCTTTGTGACAAAAGAAAGAGATTTAAAAACAACCTTATACCTAAATTTTTTATTGCAAGAAAAATAATTGGGGTGTGAAACAGCTTGAACACAACCAAATTATCGGCTTACCCATTGAGGGTGGTAAGTTTTTATTCCATATTTATTGTTATTGGCTGACACAATATTAGACCCGTGGTAGAGATCTTGGGCAGTTAGTTAGCTAACCCAAGAATGATGCAGATCGACATCAAAGTCTACTTTAGAAGGGATAGATGACTGATCAAGATAAGATTATCTAGTCCATTATGGGCCAAAGAGTGCTGGTCTAAGCCAACAAAACAAATGGTCGTTTAGTGATGTAGCATTATAAAAGAAAGAAAAGAAGCATTCGAAGCCATCTTACTCTAATTGCCACTGGATAAGCCAGGGTGCATAAAATAAAAGCCAGTCATAAGGTATTTGAGCAGTAGTTTTAAAGAATTGAGGAAAATAAGCTAACATCTAGAAATACAAGATCCAAAGTAGACCATTTGCATTTGGAAAAGTCGATTGATCTTTCAAAGGCAAATTTTAAAAATAGATCAGTACAAGTGAGACAAGAAAAAAGAACCCAAGGCTAACTTGGAGCCATCTGCTAAGGTGATTATCACTTTAAGATATTCTCTTATACTATTTTGAGAAGGATTACAAATTCCATATTTATATAACCAACATACAAGGAAAGCGACATGTTTTACCCTAGAAGTAGTAGCCAATTGACTCCTAAATTTTGTCATGAACTTATCAAAACTAAGTTTGGATTGGTAGGTCTCAAGATTGACTACTCTAGTAGACATATCGGCATTAACGTTAGTGTCGTAAATAGGAAGGTTAAATAAGATAGCTAGTCATACAGAGTTGAAGACATATAGTCAAATATGAAGCTAAAGACATTATTAGTTCTAGAGTAGAATAAGAGCAAAGTCGATATCATTCTATTATGAAGAGAAATTTGGTATCAACTTAGTTGGATCAAGTCATACACCCTGTTGAATTCCAAATAGAATCATAATGTGGCATAAGATGGTTTAACCATCTTGTAAATTTAGAAGTTGACTTAGGCTATGACTTAATTGACCCAGAAGTCAACCAAATTGACATATCATAGGGTTGGTTAAGCCTAAGGGGATCAGATCAATGAGCAGGGAAGTAGTGATAATAGTCAAGAACTATAGAGCAATTATAAGATCTCAGAATATATTAGGAGGAGTCAACCTTGAAAGATAGTACTTGATAGATGACCTGTTCATCCTGGAGATTTCTAGATTTAGTGAAGAGAGAAAAAGGTGTTTCAACAACTTTAGACTTCTTTAATCGAGTAGAAGAAGAAGATGACTTGAAAGCCATTAACTATAAGGGAGAATAATCAGGGCAAAAATATAGACTTTTAAGGTGAAATATGAAAATAAGATCAAAAGTAAATTATGAATGAAACTTTACCTTAAATGACATTGAAGAATATTGAAGATTCTTGAAGATTGTATTGAAGCTGAAGAACACTTGACAGAGAGGTCGAAGAGTAAAAATTGTTTGAGAGAGAGAATGCAAGTAAAAAATGAAATGACCTCCCTTTTTATAGCACGTAAAGGTAGTTAAAACAAAAAGTCACTTATTTAAAAGTGATTAGGCATTTAATAAGGGATTAATGATGTGACATTTATGCTTTTAAAATTATTAAGACAATGATTAGACTGTTATTTATGACTTAGTATTTAATTACATGACAGTTACTTAAATTTGTAATTGTCAAAGGAAGGTGAAAAAGCCCCAGCTAAGCTATATTGATTCATGAACATTTTAAGAATGGAGAAATTGGCCTGGATACCCATGATGAAATGTAACTTGGATAATCTTAAAAACCATAAGTACAGCTGATTTTTGAAGAACCATGGAGACGATTTTAAAAAGAGAACATGCTTGGATTAATTAACTAGAAGAGATCACATAATCAGGGTGATTTTTTCCTTGAAGCCAGAATTCCATGATGTCTTGAGCGATTTCTGATGTAAATTTGGTTTTGAAAACATAGGTGTAGTTAACTTTTAGGAGGCAAGAGTATAGTTAGGCAACTTAGAAGAAATAGGCGAATTTGAGGAAGTCTTAATAAGCCTAGGCAATCTCGAAAGGAATGAGAGATTTCTGAGTATATTAACCTAATCTAAGGCAATGTCGAAGTCTCAAATTGGTAGCAAGTGATCCTGCTGGTTAAAATATCATAAGCATTAACATAAGGCAATTGAAATTTTAATTTGAAAATTCAGCTTGATAGTAGCAGAGATTGGCTATGAAAAGAATAACTAGGTGATTTTTGAAGTCATCATATTCAACATAGGTGATTTAAAGAAAATTTGAGTGCCGATTTGAATGAAACCAACTAAAACAAAAGGAATAACATGGCAAGTCGATCTTTATCAAGGAAGAATTAGCATGGGCGACCATTATGGGAAGATCCAAAGGTTAGGCGATCAATAGTACTAAAAGTTGTAGTGATCGACCTCAAAGAGACATCTAGGCGATTTTAAAATATGAAGACAACAATTTTAAATTATGGTTTAGGGTGACCTAGATTGTTTAGTAGGATAGCTATAAAGGCTTTACATAGGAGGGACAAATACTTAAAGACCGAGCAACCAATAGTGTAATACAGGGCGACCTCTTCAGAGCAATTTCAATATTTAAGACAAGTCCTTAAAGGTTTAGGGCAACCTAAATAGGACATAAGGCGAATTTGAAGCCTTATGATAAGGCAATTTTGAGTTCTACATTAGTAGTAGAGCGATTGAAAGATGAACGATTTTGTTAGGTTGCAAGCCTTAACGAAAATCATCTTTCGATCAACTTGTAGGGGGCAATGTTACGTACGGCCCAAAAAATGCCTAATGGGATTTTCTTGAGACCAATTATGTATTGTAGCTTATTTAGGAATTTTTACATAATAGGAAGTTGAATTATATTAGAATTCCTTTTTTCATTGTAATCATCATCAACAATTCAATACACATATTATATAAGCTTTTTAGCTTTTTTTTTAATCTTTTTTCTCTTGTTTTTATCGTCCAACCTAAGACTCTATGTCCTTACTTATTGGAAAACCTCCACAGTCATGTTGTTAGAACTTTGCTTGTCTTTCTCTGAGAAGAACCCAAGCTCTACGACACGCTTGTTGTACTACAACCTATGTTTAGCAATAAACCTTACTTATTAACAAAATCCCTAGTCTCAACTTCTCCTGAATCCAAAGCGACATCCGTTTAGCTGGACACAAAGCATATATGAACCTGACATTTATAGTACGAACAACTACTCTACATACATTGGATACTCACATTTTCTTTGTGCTATCAAGTGCTTCTTCTTGCTTACCTAACCACGAAGCCTATAACTTTACAACTATTTTATGTGTGTCTTTTTAGTTTTATTGTTAGTGGGAGGACCAACGGCTGTATGGGTGGCGCTAGTTTAAAAGGATGTGGGCTCCCCGCAATATATAACTTTAACTCAAATTCAAACACAAGAGGAATATCAGCAACAATTACAAAGGTTCCTCTACCAAATGGTGAAATATTATTTAGACATCCTGTTAGAAGAGCTTGTAACAGTCGTCTTATCATAAATTTTATAGGTAAGTATAGAAATCTTGCTTCAAAAATATATGCTACCATTTGTTTTACACTGTTTATAATTGTATACAATATAATGTTTATTTAAGCTAAGATATTGAAGTTGCTATATTTGAATGCATCCATGGATTCAAATAGGACCAATTTTAGGCAAGGTGCAAATTTTGCAACGGGAGGTTCATCTATTCAACTTGGTGGTTACAATCCATTCCATCTTGCAATTCAATTTTTACCGTTTATACAACTCAAGTCTTACACCATTTCTCTCTATAAGAAACTTACTTCAAATAGTAAGTCTATCTTCCTCTCTTTTTTTATATTTTGTGTTTGCTTCTTGTATCTTTTAGTATTCTTAGACTTTACCAAAAATATTTTCGATGATAAAATTCATTTAATTGGAGGTGATTGGAGATGCAATATTGTTGAAAATGGTGCTTATATGCCATTCCAATTTTGTATAAATATTAATTGTTTAATATTTATATAATGCACATTTTGAATAAAATCGTTAATATTAAATATATATGGTAAGATGCTTATAATATTTTAGACATTGTATGATTTGAAGGAGTTTAGATCTGATTCAAATTAGTTTGAACTAGTGTTAAGAGTTAGCTGCGTTGAGTGTAATATCTAATCCCTATTAGTAGTATAGGTATATAGATTTTGGTGGAAAGCGATAAAGACATCGTAGGGATACCCAATTCCAACCCTATTAGTAATAAATTGGTAATTTCACACTCGGTCGGAGCGTCGAACAGTCATAGAATATTTTTAGAATTTTTGTCTATTAGCTTGGAAAAGAAAATTTTAATTTAATCCATGAATTTTCATTTAAGGGTTATGCATGGAACATGTCTTTGTTAAGAAACACAATCCATATGTTAGAAAATGAACCAATTAGAGACAAGTTCATAAATTGTCAAGTTGGAGGTCTAGTTAGTTCCTTTGACTATTATAACTAAATAGTTGGAAAGGAACCAATTAAATCCTTTAATTTTGAATAAATGGCAATTTAGAAATTTAGAACTAGTTAGGAAAAAAAATTAAACTTTTAGGAGAGCACTATATAAGGGTGAAGTGTGTAGAAATTTGGCAAAGGAAAAACAAAGATATTGAGAGCTAAAAAAGGAGAGAATTTTGGCCAAAGAGGGAGATGTTGCTACAGTAAAACCCAATGCTTTTTCATGAGTTTTCATGCATGATGAAGTCAAAACAAAGCCAAATACAAGTTCCTAAGGTCTATTGAAGCTTCCACTAGTGAAAACCTAAGAAAAATAGGTAAGAAAAACCTTATTTACTAATGGTGGTTTATCGTTTTTCAAGATCACTTCAATTTATGTTTTTAGTGTGAATTATTGATGTAGGTTGAGTTGAATTCAAGTGTGGAGTTTAAAGGACTCATCAACATAAAGGAATTGGAAATGTAAGAATTAGGGTTTGGTGGAATTTCAATGTAGAAACTTCAATTGGATATTATTAGGGCATTAGAATTAAATTGGTATGATTTGGCTGCTATTGGAATAAGAAATTGAGAAAAGAAATGTGTTGGGTGAAGATGGAAATTTCTGCCAATTAGGGAGTTATAGAGTTAAGTTGTGTTTTGGTTAAATTATTGTATATGAATGATTTCTTATGTCAATGGGATGTATATGGTTGATGAAAAATAAAAAATGAAGAAAATGAGACCTAATTGTCCATTTTGGTAAGGTGAAGGGTGATTATGTCCAACCTAATTTATAGGGTGTTAAGCAATTTTCAAGGCGTCGGATGGTGAATTAGATAAGATTGAATGACTTCGTAAATAAAAATCAGAAAGTGGTATTCATCCGAGCTTTGTAAGCCGATTAAGGCGCTTATTATTTAAGGAAAATTTTAGGATTGTAATGGTTCTAAATGTCATTTATGGCATGTAGGTAAAGAAAATCAAAACCAGTAAAGGAAGTAGAAGTTCGAAGAAGAATTGAGCTCGAAGCGGTTGGTGAGTAAAAATTTATCGTGGTTTATCTTTCATTTAATATGTTTTCACATATTGAAATTGTATGTTTTATGTGCTTTAATGCATAAACATGATTTATGATTTTGATATATATATATATCCATAGTTATGCATTTACATATTTGGTTTAGGAAACATTTTTAAAATAACTAAATTACTTTCAAAGGCCCTTAATACCCTCAGATTTATAGTTGTGGTGATGGTTTAAGACCGGGTCGGTATATCCTGTACGCATGGGAAAGTATTGGGGGGTGTGTCACTAACTTTGAGAAGTTGGATTGTCAAGTCATATGAGTCGCTCTACATATACGGGGTATTGTCTCGCTATACGTAGGCGATGTAGAATTCCGCTGCATAGCCAGTGAGATGTCTTGAGATGGCACAGTGGGTGTTGCTAGTTAAGACACCCTGTGACCTACTCACATTATGAAGTGTTAGTTGAGTCGCTACGTGAGTATAGACTTTAGGGTTACCATTGGTACAGTTTAGAAAGAAAATGGCCGAGCGAGGGCTTTAATAGTTTTTGAGCTGCTGAACGCACATTACGCATTTATATATGTACATGCTAGTTATTATGTCTTATAAATTTTTGGGTATTGTTTTCCGAAGATGTAAATAAAACCCGTTTGGCAAGTTTTCATCAGCATATGACATTAGAAATCATTTTACAGTTTTATAAAAAATTTAGAAGCATGATTTATGCATGTCTTTTAAATTTTAATATCTATGCAGAATTTTATTTTATTGGAAATCTTAAAGGCACTTACTGAGCTTTTTTAGCTCACTCGTTTTGTGTTTTATGTTTTCTAACCCCTTCCAGGTGCAGGCCTTGGTGTCTAAGTTGCTGATTCTCCTACAACTGATTAGTGGCCTAGTCTAACGATCATTTTGTAAATGTAAATGTGCAAAGTAGCACCTTTTGAGTACTGCATAGTAGTTATAAACTTGTGTATTTTATAAATATGTTTTGGACAAACAAGAAAATGTTTCAATATTATGATAATCGTTTCACTTGTTTTTTATTAGTATGCCAGTTTTGTGATCAAAATAAAATTGTTGAGTTGAGTTTGGATTTGATTTTGAAAAGGACTGGAGGTTATATTTAGAAGTATTGCGAAGCTGTTTGAAATAGAAGTGTAATTTTCTTTGCATGTTTGTAATAGATTTTCAGAAAAATAGGAGAAACTCTGTGCCTTTTTTTTAAAAAAAATTAGTATGCTATTTTTACGTATATTCCAAGATTTTTTTAGTAAAGCAAGAATTAAAAAGGGTTTCGCCTCGCGAAATTTCTCAACTTACACAATTAGATTCTAAGGAACTTTCGTTAGGGTGCCTAGCAGGGCCACTGGGATCTATAGTAGAGGGTCTCGGGGTGGGTCATGTCACTGATAGTTATAATTGTTAAGAGTTAGCAAGTTATAAGAGTTAGCAAAATCTAAAGAGTTAGATCCTTTTCTAAAATGAGACAAAGACCCGATGGTATACTAGCAATGACATAGTTGCAAAAAGTTACAAATAGTGATAACAAATATCATTATGCAAGTATGTTATCAAACGTTATATTCCTGAACTATTTTCACTTAAGCGGGTCTGTAGGTGAAAACCTTATTTAATATAGATTTTTGTATGCCTATATCTAGATGATTTAGATGCTTAATTTTAGCATACCATGAGTTTAGTGAAAACTCGTATAGACATGTGGGTATTCAGTTAGGACTGAGTACTGAACATGCTCAATTAGGATCTCCAATAAACATCCTATAAAATTGTCAATGGATGATCTTTTTTAGTTGAGTAGTATTCGTGGTCTCTTGACCTGAGCATTATGGTGGACTTGTGAGTGATCCATCATACTTAGGTTTCACATATGTTAAAGACCTTTCATGGTCTGACCGCTGGGTATGTTTCGATGCTCATGGAGTTCGCTATGTATAGATATGGGATCCATTAACTCATATAGGTGAGTAGTATGTCCAGATGCTCCAAGATTATGTTCTAGAAAATCTTATAGTCATAAGTAAATCATCCGAAAATAATACTTCCCGTGTAAGAAACAATATCGCAAAAGTGTTTGTGGATATTGTTTATCAAAATACGAATCTGGAGATAAGTTCTAGAGTTGAGCATATAGAGACTTGATGGTGATGATCTATGTCTCTGCTCTTCCAGGATATAAATGATAGAGGGATTATATGAATATGTATTAACCTCAGCTTATATGGTTCAATATGTTATTTTATTATTTCCATAACGTGTGTGTAAGGCAATGTTTATAGACTTACAGAAGAGTTACGTAAGACAAAACAGGTGTGAACCTAAGGAGTCTCACTATATAAAGTGTATTTGTTATGTATTGGGGTAGTGCACCGGATTGAATAGTTTAATTTATGAAGTTCTTAACAAATCAAAATTATTTTGGGGTCTCTTGAGGAGATCATAGGGTTTAAGTGTTAAGCCCGAAATCTCGACAGGTGAAACTTGCCACTTTATCTTATTTATTGAATGCCAAATGTTATATCATTAATTGGTAATGGCATGACGCATGGCAAGGTATTGATAGGGCCATCTATTTATTAAGTGTTAATAATTGTTTTTTGTTAAAAAAATGAAATTTGTTTAATAAAATTGCATGAATTGATTTGTAGAAAGAAAGTAAAAAGTAATAATGGCATTGTTTTATATTCGGCCAAATCAAATGATAAGTAGAAGGTGGCATTGTTTAATAATGCATTTTGCCACAAATTTGCCTTTCATTTGGCCAATATTTTGGCAAATGAAATGATGCATTACCATAAGCATGATATGGCTCTCATTTGTTTGCCATGGAGAGAAAATTGGTCACTCATTTTGATTTTATTCAGCCAAAATAAAGGCATGCCACAAAGCTTAAATTGTTAAGCATGATGTGGCTAAAATTTTTGCTTAATTCATTTGTTAAGTCAAGTGAATAGTGTGCATCTATTGCAAATAAGTTTGAGAGAATTTTGAGAATCAAGTGTTGCTTATAATAAAATATTTTGCCAAGAATAGGAAGCTACCCTTCAGCTCCAAGGATCCCACCGAGTCTTAGATTAGAACTGCGCAAAGCACGCTTTAAAAGTGAGTTCACTAATATCTCATTAGTGTAATGAGATGTTTGTTTATATTCTGTTCCACTTATTTATACATGTAATGTGTAAATTAAAATGTACGTGCTCACCCCACGCACAACGCACTTTTAAATATTTGGCCTCACGGTTTACTTATTACAATTTGTATTATAAATTTTGGCACTAGAAACAATCTTTCCGCTCAAAAGTTCTCTCTTAAGGCTTAGGGACTTTTCTCCAATGCCATACATTGAATTTTACGTACCATTTTCAAGACACAAATTAACAACAAGTTCAAGCATCTATTCCAGATCCTGGACCAATTCTCTCAAGTAGTGCACAAAAGTGACAACATATGTATCTTGAGATTAATAGAGGCTAATTAAGTTTAATATTTTCATCTTTTAAATCTTAATATTTGTTTGTTTAAATAAAAATTATTTGGCTTTTTATGTACTTTATTATTATTTTGTAGTTTGAAGTTAATTGAGCAAATAAGAATGAAAATCTAAAGAAAACAAAGTAAAAATATCAAAATTGCTACAATAACGAGCTACAATAATTTTGTTATAGTACTTTTGCTACAATACCAGTGCTGTAGCAGCCAAATATCAACACTGTGATGCTTAAGTCAGTGCCTTCAATACCCTAGCACACAAAATCTAGTGGCACGACGCTTTGTGAACAGTATCATGTGAACAATATATATAAAATAGTAACTCGTGAATAGTGTTAATGTAGAAAAATAAATAAAAATTGTAAGCTAACTTATAATTGATGTTTGATAATTTGAAGACATAAACTTATAAATATAAGATTAAAAAGTCTAATTCAACAATCAAGATGAGAGAGAAGAAGAGAGAAAAAGAACAATTTTTGAAGGATAAAAAAGGTTAAAAGATTGAAGACTGCAACAAAATTAGTTTTATCTCTTTAACTCTTTATCTTTCTAGTTTTCTATGATCTTTATGATGTTATTCTTAATAAGCTCTAGAACTCTCTATTTCACTATGAACAAAGTTTCTATTCTAAGGTTACAACTTTGAACTTGATATGTGTTTAAATTCAAATTTATATCTTACTTTTATAAACTCAATAATAGAATTATTCAATTATTCTATGTTTAATGCTTTCTAATTACTTGATCATTAATTAGATTGTTGTGGGAATCCTAATGAACTTAACGAAGCGATTTTTGTGTTGGCCTTGAATAATTTGATATATGATTATAGGGGAACAACTATGAATTTCATGTGGGATAGAAATATACCTATTGGAATATATGGTAGTAATAGATCAATTCTTAATGAATCTTATACTATTATGATTACCATAGACATATAAGTAATTGTTAGGGTAAAATATAGTCACTTGGCCATTGACAAAAGCTCGTGATGATATTAGGGATCTAGCCAACAATTCAAATTAAGGGATTAACTTAAGAAAAGATTAATTGGGTCAAGTAACTTAATGAGGGATAGTTATAATTTTAGATTTTATCTATTATTGATGTCTCTATCTTGTTATCTTTAGCATTTTCTATCTTATTATTATTATTTATTTATTTTGATTAAATTGCTTATCTTTTGAAGTTTATTCGTTTAAATAAAAAAAAGAAGATACAAGTTCAGTATTTAGTATAATAATAATAACAATTTCTCGTAGAAACGATACTATACTCATCTTATATTACTTGTTTATGATAGGTGCACTTATGCTTAGCTAGGAACTGTAATCAACAATCAAGCTGCTTAATTTATAGTGATATGGATAATGCTTACCCTAGTTCATGTTTGTCCTCAACTATACAAGGAAAGGGCAAGATTCTTTTGGATACATAACACATAACCAATTGGGTGCTTGCCATATAATGTCATATATTATCAAAATTCTGAGAATTCATTACAATGAATAAATGTATACAAGAGGTGGCATTTATATAGACTTAGTACTACTACAATAAAGGAGAGAAAAATATACTTTATATAAGAAATATGTCTTATACAAGACATATATCCTATACAAGTAATGTCTTATATAAGTAATATGTTCTATATAAAAAGTACAACATAAATAAGATAATACTTTATAAATAAATAACATCACACCAACATTACCTCTCAAGTTGGTGCATAAATATCTATTATACCCAACTTCTTAATCATATTATGGAACACCTTTTTTTGAAATTGCTTTTACAAGGAGATCAACTTGTTAATCTTTAAGCTTAACAAATATAAGTTATATGATCTTATAATCAAGTTTCTGTTTGATAAAGTGATGTCTACTTCTACATATTTAGTATGATCATGTTGAACTAGGTTATATATAAATCTAATGGTTGTCTTGTTATCACAATGTAGACTTATTGGTTTCTTATATTCAATCCTCAAATATTGTAATATATTTTAAATCCACAATAACTCACATACACTATGAGCCATACTTGAAATTCAGCTTTTTTACTTTATCTAGCGACAACCTTTTGCTTCTTGTTTCTCCAAGTAACTAAATTACCTTTCACAAAAGTAAAGTAACTAGATATAAACCTCTTATCGATTTTACCTTCAGCCTATTTGAAATCTGTATACTCTTTAATTTCTTCATTCATTGTCTTGATCCATTTTAGATTTATCAAAGCATCTTGCACACTAATAGATACAATGGATAATTGATTTATAATAAGTGCATATGATTCAAATGGACACATGGTTACTGATTGGGTACTTTATTGTAGCTTTAAGGTCATGCTTATATTATTTCTTTTTTTTAAAATACTTTACTATTAGTCTTTTTATTGGATATTTATTAGCTATATTTTTTGCAAGATCAAATGTTTCATTAGGTTCATTAATTATAAGATCCAAGGTTACCCATGAAAACATATCCTTGGTTGACTCTTCAGTTAATGGTGTAAGTGCGGGCAACTCAGGCAATAGATTAGGAGGTCTTGATCAAAGGTTACTCGATCTTTATCCTTACTACTCGTTTGATACACTTAACTAAGTTTTGACCCCCTTTTTTTTCCATTAACTCTAAGTAATAAAGTTTGCCCCTCTAACATCATAACCAAGAATCTTCCTAGTTAAAATGTCTTGGAAAATACAAAAAGAATCCCAAATTATTATTGTGAAAGCAAGAGTATAGGTGATTCAACTAACAGAAAAGATACTAGATTCAAAAAAAAGAACATAAGTACAATATCTAAGGTGAGATTATCTAATAAGATGACAAAAACCTCTCGAGTAATAGAAGAGGTACTACCATTGGCTGTGAAAATAATTATCTTAGAGGAAGGGAAAAAAGATTTTAACTGACTAGGGTTCTTAGTTATATGATCGAATGCACCAGTATCAATAATCTATGTATTATTCTTAGAAGTAACAAAAAATAAATAGGCTTTACCAAGTGTACCTAGAGGCTTTATTGAATGTACAACATTAGCCATAGGTGTACTTATAGTGGATGTTGTTTGCAAAACTATACACAAGCAAATTGTAACTGCAAGTGCACAAGTCATGATCAAGTAATAAAATGATAACTGAGTATTATTTCCACGAGGATTGATATCTTAAATTAATGCTAAGTACTACGGCGTTGACAACTTAACTTTATCTAGGCTAAATTAAAGATTAAGTTGATTTATGAAAATAAAGTAAACTAAACTATTTAACAAATCAAAGAGATGAGAATTCTATGGTAAAGGGTCCTAGGGTTTTGATTTTACTCTACCTGTCACATGTTCTTCAAGATTAGTGGTTAACAACTATTCTTGTGATTTCATTAATCAAAGGTATAGATTTAAACTCATTACCTCTTTCATGCATCGAATGAGATCCTATGCATACATAACTAAGTTAATATCCCTATCTAACTTGTTATACATACATGCATTAAGCTACCTTTAAGTGATTACCTTAAATATATTAGTTTTCTAACTCAATAAACTTGAAGTTATGCTTTTTAAAACTAACATTGGTTAAACTCTCCCAAGCACATAATCCACAAGTATAAATCATCTAATTAATTTTTCAATCAAATTAAAAGTATTAAACCTATAAAACGTATATGTAATAAACAAAAGATAGTCATTAATCATATAATATATCAATTACTTTAATCCAAATGTTTACAAGAGTAATCATGTTCAAATAACAAAAATTACAAATATAAACTTGAAATAAATGTAAATGAGGTAGAGAGAAAGAGGAAACTAGTTGGAGAAGTCCTTGGAAGTCTTCAATATTTAATGATCTCCCACAATCCAAGCTCCAAGTATGATTCTCTCACTAAAAACCTTAGTTTTCACTCTCTACTTCGTGCTCTCCTCCTCCTCAAATGAGGCCTTTGATATTTTATTTATAGGACCTCCCAAAAACACCCTTAAAAAATTAAGACAAAAGGGACAAAATAGACAAAGCACAATTGTAAGTGGTGGTGTTGCGGCACCACCGATTTTTACAAATTAAGGCTGCGACCCTAACTAATAGTGCTTTTCTTCAATTCTCTGGGGCTACGGCTTGGACACTTTATGAAATGACTTCTTTGCCCTTCTCTCATCACATTTGACCTTCTTTATGTGCCAGTTGATTATAACTTACAAAATAATAATGCAAGTGTAAGTGGCCACATTTTTAATACTTAAAATGAGAAATATCGGATTAAGAGGCGTATTAAACAATGTATCGAATGCGCTTATTAGATGCTATCATAGCTTTTCTTGTAGTATTCTTTCAAGGTTTCTGTGTAAAATCCCACCATTCAGATATGCTATAATCTTATTGATACGATAATTCTATATCTTAAACTTGAGTGCAAGTATACACTATTGTATATAAGTAATAAAGGGACAAAAGAGTTGAATGTCAAACCTAAAGGGATAATATCTTCTTTTTAACAAAGTACTAAAAGTATGTATTTTTAGTAATTATTCAGAAAAATAAAATTCTAAAAATGAATGTGAAGAAATATAAAAGTAATGACACAATGTAAAGAGATTTAGAAGATAGCAATATAGAGAAAACCTAGGGTTAATACTATCCCTCAGTATACTTTCTAATAATTAATCCTCTAATATTTAATTCTCTTATTTCTTGTTATTGATCAAGATAATAATGTATTCGCAAGCCTCTTCTAAGGTTATGCAAGTATACCTTAATTTACCAAATACCTATATTCCTATAGTGCTTGTAATAAATTAAGATTCATTAAGAGTAAGTCTTATTGATCATACATGCCAATTAGATATATTCCTATCCTAATTTCAAACTTGCATATGCAATATTGAATGTTACTTTACAATTATGCATCAAATTATCTAGGTCTAAATATAATGATTCATATTCTGTGGTTCTAAAAAATATTATCAATTCATTCACTATATATTGGCTAGATATATTGAAGCATTAAGAACAAATAATTTGAATAACAAAGAACTAAGTTTATTAAATATTAAAAAGATATGGAAATTAAGCACACATATTGAGTTCAAGTATTAACCCTAGAAAGAAAATTTAGTTCATGGCTACAAGAGAACAACGACAAAAATAATAAGAAATCATGATACAATCATTAGCAAACCGATATAGACGTCAATATTCGATTTTGTTAGATTTTACTGGATTGAACTATTTAATTCAGTCCACTGCCCCGACGCACAACGAGTACACTTCATATTGTGGGACTCCCTAATTCAATGCTCAATTCATCAAATACTATTATTTCATAAGTCCATGATCGATGCCCCACGCACACATTATGGATATTATAAATCAGCGTGTAAAATCATATAAGTTAAGGTCAGAATGCATACGTATAATCCTTTCATCACTTATACCCTAGATGAGTAAGGATATAGATCTAACATAAGATGCTTAATAAATATACAGGTAAATGCGCCATAATCCCTACTCTCGACTGCCTATTGAAGTACGTTATCCTTCAAATGAATGACTAGCCAAGGCAACATATTTGTATCCTCTTTTCCCCTTAAATGATAAAATCTACATCTATGAAGATAAAATGACATGGAAACATTTAGAGGTTTCATAAATTTTTGAATGGCTGCATTGGAGTTCCCATTCACGCTGGAATTATATAGCTTAATCCTCATCTCAACAAGATTAACCTCTGTTGTAAACCAATGTTCTTGATTGACATTCATCGGAATATATACCTACAAAAGCCATTTTGTATTATTTTGAACTTATTGTATTTAATAACAATAAAAAGTTATTACTATACTTTCACTACCTTATTGACCGACGCCTACATTTAGCACTAAGTAATTCAGTCTTTGTTCCTTATGCATATGCCAACAATGGTCCAATCCATTCAACGTCAGAGCTTGAAATAGGCTTAGATCGAGGACATTCATCACATTTTTCTAATGTACTCCTAAAGACAAATATATATGACATTAAACTCATTAAAGTTAACCAATCATATTACAATGTAATGTGCATAATAGAATGGTACAAAATACTCGCGTAAGAATATGCATCTACAATTGTGCATTGCTATGAGTACAAGTTGTGAAACTTTCTTTGTTATGTAAGCAGAACTTTTAGATATTCATTTATATGCTACAAAACCTCGATATCATGTACATAAGATTTGATACTATTAAAAAAACTAGCAATAAAAAAATATAAAATAAAATGTTCTTACAGTATCATCAAGCCAATGAAACAATAGCTCATTAAACTAATTGTTGTTAACATCAACCTGAAGCACAACATATTAGACGACTCTACACAAATCAAATGGCATTAACAATTTATAAAATAAATAAAAGAGACACATTTTCACAACATCTATGTCATTGTCAAATATAACATTGTTGAGCTGTGGATTTAAATCCTAGTAGGTCAACTCATTTCTACCCTAAAGTATCTATGCCACAATGTATCATCCAATTTTGAATGCAACTCCCTTATTAAGAGCTAATCCCCTATCATCAAACTAGCAATCAAATAAAACTCTAGACTGGAGAATCTAATTCGCCTCTTTCTTATATAGAACAATAATTCTTAATGTAAATATTTAGTATGTACTCGTCTTAATAAAATCTTATGTACTAATATACTTGAGAATACAATATCCTATACCTAAAACAAATGCCCAAAACATATGGCTCTAAATAATTGGATCTGACTTGAAGTCAATTTTATCTTTATTTTATCGATAGCCCACAACTTCGAGTAAGTAGTCACGGTTGCTTGATAGAATTTATTTTCTGCATTCATATATTCCTTCGAGATGTTTTCCTTTTTAAAAAAAATAGAACAATTATTAGTATATAACTAATTACATAATTCAAATAATTACTAAAATTTAAAAACAATTATTAGTAAAAAAACCAATTACTAATTTGTTTTTAACTAATTACAAAAACAAATTCAAATAATTACTAAAATTTAAAAATAACAAAATATGAAATAAAATAAAATTTAATACACAAAATCACAATTAATAAAATAATATTTTAGTGAAAAAAAATTTAAAATATTGACTCAAATTAAATAAACTAACTAAAAAAATTTAAAAAAGATTGACAAAAATTTGCCACGCGGTAGTGCATCGCGCGCAATGTATGCCAACATGCGCGCTTTAGTGAACCAAAGCATGCGGGCGTGTGAACAATAGTACCAGCTCATGACGCACACGCCAACACATGACGCACGGGCTAAATTGCAAAAATGGCTGAAATTCGCCATTTTCAATTACTTACACCCATTTTCAACCTCTTTTTCACCTTATTAACACTAAATCTAAATATTTTTAACAACTACAATTAAAAAAATAACACAAAAACACAACAAAAAAAAATTGGAAAAAACAAATCACCAATTTGCGCTCATTTTTAATTTTTTTTCAACTCCATAATATGTTGATTTACTTCAAATATATAAAATATTATCAATTTGAAGTCAATATACAAATTTTGGGACAAAATTTTTGCAATGGCTGAGAAAGTTTGAGAGTTTATGTTTTTAAAACAATTTTTATAAGAGGGGCAAAATGAATATAGTTTATGTTTTTTAGTTAATATACTTTAAAACCATTTGATATTGTCAAAATAAATTAATCATTAAAAAATGGGTCAATTTTGGCATTTTTCATAAAATAGATAATTATTCATTCATAATCATTCATTAATTGAAGGATAGTAAGAAAGTTATTTAATGTAAAGGTTTCGAATTAGGAAACTTTAGTGGCACCATCGTGGGATTGTAAAGAATTTTCTAATATAGAGAGAGAGAGAGAGAATAAAAACAACCATTCAAAAAACTACCAAAACAATCAAGAAAAAGTAGCATGACAGAATGTATCTTCCATAACTTTAAAACAACACAAAGGGAGGGGAAACAAACAACTTGAACACAAAAAATGCAAAATCCTTTTGTGATGATAAACGTACTATGAAAATCTCTAATAACTTGAGGAAACGAGGAAGGAAAACCAAGAATTGAGAGACAACCGATGACAATAAAAGGATTTATAGAATTGAATGGTGACCTTAAAGATGATAAGCACCCAAAGAACGGTTTGAGATGTACTCTACATGACAGACAACAGATAAAGAGACAAAAAGAAGATGACATAAAAGCTTCCATCATAAAGGAAGTATAAGAGCTATACAGAAGATTGGAAAACCTGAAGTTACCGAAGATGCAATGTCTCTAATGAGAAAAAAAAAAAAGATCTATTCGTGGAATCCATTCAACATACGGAGAAACCTTATGAGTTTGATATACTGGACTTCTAAATATATGATGAAACCAAGATCCAAAAAAACATATATCACACTTTAGCATGAAAATTATCATGCGTGCACTCGATGGACCCTTAAGTGCATCACTTTCTTATTAAGTCTAAAGGGACCCGCTCAAGCATTATTTCAGGGACTAAAGAAGAATTCAATAGCTTTCTTCAGTGAACAAACAACCAAATTCATCACCTAATACATACAGAACAACAAGAAGAATATTGTATCAGACCTATTTTCTATGAAATAAGAAAAGAATGAATCGATCAAAATCTTTCTTAATTGAGAACTCATTTAGCTAGAAAGTTGTGACATCGAGATAGTCACCTAAACTTACCAAAAAGCAATGAAGACATCTACCCTTTATTACCATTATCTTGTACACAAGAACTTCACTTTATTTGAGATAATTAACTAAAAGTCAAAGTAGTGAATCAAAGAAGAAGATGATAAAGTAGTTATGATCACAAAACTTTCCATAATACAATATAAAAGGAAGGAAGCTCCTCTTAAAGGGAAGGATATGGGAAATGGTCTTCCATTAAGAAAGAAGATAGAGACAAGACATGACAGAGCCATACGATCTAGCTTTTGATTCCAATCAACATGCATATAAAGAACATTTAGCAAAGTACAAAGATTTTGGAATCTTTAGGAAACCAAAGCCAATACTAATGCTTGAAGACCAGAGGGGTTAATATAAGCACAATGATATTCACAATAAACAAGAAAAAATATCAATAACTATTGCTCCTTAAGAGGTCAGATTAATGTCTTCAAGAGGAACGGTCATCTAACTAAGTATAAGTTACAGATAGAATTAAAGAAATTTATAGAACTAGAAAAGGATCCTAAGCCAATTAGGATGGAAGTATCAATCATAGAGGAAATAGAACCTCAGATATTGAACATGACCTATGGAGCATTGTTTAACTTTTGCTATTTGGAAGGAGAAAATAAAGAAGAAACATAATGAGTCCAACCCTATCAAAGAAGCTTCCACTATCCCTAAAGATTCTAAAATGGAATAGGAACTAATGGTCCTAAAAGGACCACAAACAATAAAGGTATCAATTGAAGTTCCATGGAAGTGTTATCCACAAGGATGGTTATTAACTTATTTTACATATTAGTACTCCATTGGAGGCCATCATATAGGGAATGGACTACTGAAAGATGAATTTGCTATTCAAAAGGGCAACTAAGATCCAAAAATGAGAGTTATAAGAAATATCGACTATATCTATTATGTCAATTGAGTAAGAACTCAGAGAGATCACTTTTTCTCTTGAAGACTTAACTAGCCTAATGGTCCCATGTATGCATCCATTGGTGGTAAACTTAAATATAGCAGTAACCATAGTATGAAGAATATTGGTCGACGGTGGAAGCAATATGGATATTCTATTCTAGGGTGTATTCCAATGCATGAATTTAAATATAAAAAAGGGATATCCGAAGATGCAACACCAAACATATAGCATTTGTTTTTAAAAAGAAAAGGTATAAGTAAAAGAGATGATTATGCTTTTGATAATAGCAATTAGGTAGCATCTAAAAGTTGACTATCTAGTTGTTAATGCACCTACCGCCTAGAACACCGTAGTTGGACACTACTAAATACATTATTTGGAAGCTATTCTTTCCATACTACACTAGGTAGTCAGATGCATCTTGACCACTGAAAGAAGAATGATAGACATTAAAGGTGAGCAACTTTTAGGCTAGATAGTGCTACACCATCTCATTAAAATCTTTGAAAGAAAAGAAGAATGAGAAAAAAAAAATAGCTTTACCTATTAAGAAGGAATAGAATATGAGAGAAGAAAAAGGAATAGAGATAATTGAGAGGCCAAGCAGTACATAGATACTAACTGAAACATAGTTTCTGCCTTCACCTAAAGTGGAAGCACCCATAAAATAGTAATTATAAGATTGGTGGCTAAAGAAACCTCATAAAGTAAAGTAATATACAACACCCAAAGTTGAAAAAACTAAGAAAATACTATTGGACCCTTCCACCATTAATAAGAAGGCGCTATTAGGCATTAATATAACTAAGGAAAAAAGAAAAAAAAATATGTTTGAGCTTTAAAAGGAATCAAGATGTCTTCACTTAGTCCCATAAGGATATGGTTGTGATAGATCTAGAAGTAATATGCCATAAGTTAAGGATTAGGAATGATTACACCCCGAAAAGATAGAGATGGAAAATATTTATACTAGAACATAATAAAATCATCAATGACTAGGTAGATATATTACTAGTAGTAGGATTAATTCAAAAAGTTCATTACTCGTAATGGCTTTCTAATGTGGTAGTCATTGGAAAATAAATGAAAAGTAGCGAGTCTACGTAAACTATAAAATTTCAAGAAAGCAACTTTTAGGGATTCTTTTCTACTTCTTAAGATAACTCAGATTATGGACACCGCGACAGGATATGAAAACTATCGGTCACAGATACATATAGTAGATACAACCAGATAAAGATGAACCTAGATAACGAAAAGAATACAAGATTTGTATCTAAACGTGGAACCTATACTATAAGGTGATGCCATTCAGATTCAAAAACGTAAGAGCAGCCTTCTAAAGGTTAGTCAACAAAATTTTCATAAAAGTGATAGGCAAAACATTAGAATACTATATAGATGACATAGGGGTTAAAAGAAAAGAAGCAAGGAACTATATCACAAACCTACAAAAAGTTTTTGATATTTTAAAAAATTTTAAGATGCACTTAAATCTAACCAAGTACACCTTCAGAATTTCATTCAAAACTTTCCAATGATATTTTATAAGTACTAGAGGAATCAAAGCAAATCTATCACAATTCCAAGCTCTCAGAAACACCACGATCCCAAAAATACCAATGAAAGTACACATGCTAACCAAAAGGATAACAACACTTAATAGGCTCATTTCTATAATGTCCAATAAGTGTCAACCTTTTTTCTAAGTTATCAAGGCTAAGAATAGGAACTTATAGGGACCAAAGTAGACATAAGCACGACAACATTTGAAGAAGAATATGACAAAGCCTCCAATCATATCCATAACCTTTCCTAACAATATTTATTCTTTTATCTTGTAGTTTCTAAAGTAGCAGTCAGTGTAGTCTTGTTTAAAGAAGTAGATAGCCAATAGAAGTTGATGTCCTACCATAGCAAAGTACTTTTGGACACGAAAACCAAATACTTAGTGGCTAAAAAACTCACCCTTGCCTTTGTACAGGTTATAGACAAGCTCAGTTACTATTTTCAATGCATCCCATCATAGTATACACTTTTTGCCACCTAAAATGAATCCATCTCAGACTGGGTGTCATGGGAAGGATCACTAAAATAGAGATGAGATTGATACATTTGGACATTGAGTATAGACTGAAGACATTAATTAAATGACAAGCAAAGTTAGATTTCTTGTTAGAGTGTAAACGGTTTAAAATGATATACTACTACAAGAACCTGCGAACCCATGAGAAGATTAGAAAATGAATATAGATAAATCCTCTAACCAAAGAGGATCTAATTTATGAGTAAGAATCAAAAGCCTACATGGACTTATATTGGAAGACTCAATGAGGCTATTGTCCCCAACATCCAACAATGAGGTTAAGTATAAAGTATTAATCGAAAGACTTAAAATATCTCGACAACTGATTATAAACTTACTAAGGAAGCATATAAACTTACTAAGGAAGCATATAAACTTACTAAGGAAGCATCAAAAACTAAAATCCACTCATCTGAGTATTTCTCTTTTTCACTAGAGAGAAAATCATAATAGAAGAAGAGGTCTCTATGTAACAAGAAGTAGAGATAAGGGATTTAATGGAGATCTTCTAGTAATTAAATAACCTTATATATCGACTTTTGTAGAATTGAAAACTTTTCTTGGACACAAAAAAAAAAGTAAGGAAGCTTAGAAGCAGAGTTGGATGGTTTACACTTTGGAAGAAGAATGATTTAGAATAGCATTCTTTGAGATATACATGTGGTACATGCTTAATGATGAATGGAAGAAGATAATTGAAGAAGTATATAAACAAGTATGCAAAACCACTTCAGCGAAAGAGCCTATGCTCACAAAATTATGAGGCAAGGATATTATTGGCCTACTATTCAAAAAGACGCCTTAGACTGTGTAACGAAATGCCAACATACTACCTTTATCCATATTCCAGCTAGGAACTTGAACTCAATCACTAGTCTATGGTATTTCAACCATTAGGGGATAGACATCATAAAACCATTACCTTTAGTAGTCTTTTTTTCTGGAAAAATATCATTTTAGAGAATAAATGGAAGCTGAGATCAACAACAATGTAACGACAGCAGAGGCAAAGAAATTCTTGTGGACTAACATTGTCATTAGATATGAAATGTAAAAAATATTGGTATCAGACAACATGAAGCAATTTGTTAATGCAATCGTCACTTCTTTCTATGCCAAGTATAAGATACAACAGAAATTCTCCTCCCAAAGTTATTCCTCATCCAAGAAATCTTTTTTAGAGACCTACCATGTTAAAATCTGCTTTCGAAGCTTCTTCCCCCACTAACTCATATTTAATCTGGTGCTGCTAATCTTTAAAGTGTATTGCAGACTAACCTCTATACCAACCGCAAACAACATCAAAGTCTTTGGGTAGTTCCTCGTATGTGAAAGGGTTGCATCTAGATTTGAAACTTCATTTCAATGTTACCAATACCTAATGCTCATATAGACCCCTTACCGCATTAAGCTTGCTCTTTCATTGAGTGTTGAAAGCTTCAAGTAGTCATAACTTTTTGGGAATTCTCTAGTGTTGTCTTTAGTTCCCAAGCCACCACCTCTAGTTCAGACATATGAGCAACATGGTTACTAACCTTTTATAGCTCATCATGCTTTCTTTGAAGCTGTACATTAGCCATTGAGACTAACTCTTAAAGCTAACTTATGGTCCCCATTAAGGTATCTTTCCCAAACTTCAAGTTCTCCATATTCGCTTACAATAATAATATCTTGTTCTCATTTGCCGCCAATGAAGCGTGCATATCCCTCATTTCTCTCAACAGGTCCTCATTAGCTCTCTTAAGCTCCCCAACCTCTTTATTTAACATCTCGATAGTCTATCACAATTACGCTCAACCATCATCAACACATCAGTAACATTAGCCTTCAGTTTTCCTTTATATATTCCATTAAGGGCTATTAAATTTCATTGTTTGCATTAGCTGGGTAAACATGATAGGTTGACATCAACAGATATTTTTTCCTTTGCTTCACGACTAGCTTAAAGAAAACAGAAAGGCCATTTTTTATATAGCATAATGATAGGATGATAGTTGTCTGTCTTAAACAAAACCCTATTTTTTTCCTTCATCATTCACAGATCATTTTACAGAACAATGTTTAATCCCTTCATCAAAAGTGCATCCTCAGCCATCCAGTTGACTTGCTTCTTTAAAACTTCCACTTATTGCTATGAAGTAAGGAGCTCTTTCTTATTTACATTGGCCGTATATAACTTATCCTACAAAGCTTGTAAATGGAACAATATTAGGAACTAATACTTAGAGATAAAATATATACACCTTACCTTTGATTAGTATACACATAACTCACCATGATATATAAGGAGGCACTCTTTAACTCTGAAGCTTTTCCACTCATCAATTGAAGTAGTTCCCTGTCTGCACGAGTGAGCACTTAACAAGGATCACCATAAAGCTCTCATTATCTTTAAGGACTGTCAAGTTATTTACCATGTTTATAAAAGTCCATTTTTTAGAATCATGGTGTAAACTCATCATTTTTCTAGTTTCTTGAAGCGGAAGCACACAAATAAACAATATCACCTGAGCAAATAATGCAAAATAAGTAATTAAAGGAATAAAGAGAGAAAGGATAGAAGAAGAACACAGAAAATTTATGTGGTTTGGCAACTTACCTACGTCTATGGCAGATTAAGATCACTCACTCTTATTATTGAATCACAAGGCACTTACAAAGCAAGCCTTTTACAAGAAAGATCACAAAGAAAACTCTCTCATGTACTCTAGAAATTTTCTCTCACAAATAACTACAAAGAAGGTTTAATCACTAAGATTTCTTAACCTCTCACTTAAATATCCTGGGTTATCATAAAGATGTATTTAAGAGCCAATTGAGAGCCTTTATATAGGCTTTAAGATATCCTAGGTTTACCCTAAACGTGTGGGAGTCGTATTATGGAGTCCTTAAGCAAGTGAGAGACAAAATAAGGAAGTCTTCAATTCGAGAAACAGTTCCAGTGCCGTGGCTCTCAGCGCCCATTGCCGTGGCACTGGTGCACCCTTCTAAGCTCCGTGACACTGACCACCTGGCGCTGCGACGCTCACGTTCTGGTTTGAGCATCGTGGCACCCACTCCTGGTCACCGCGGCATTGGCGTCTGTCAGGTCCTTCTTTGTTTTTTGCCTTCTTTCGTGTCCGTCTTCGATCTTCACGTACCCTACGTACTTGGCTTGATCTTCAAATCATATTCTGATGATTTTCAATCAATATTCTTACAAATCCCATCCTTGATTCAAAATTATCCACAAACCAACTCGATCTCTTATCTCCGCATCTTTGGTCACCCTCACAAAGTAATGACTTTGGTTAAGTCCTTGCATAAGATGAACTTAACTAAAGGAAGTAGCTTAGTTAACATGTCAGTAAGGTTTTCAAATGACGCTATCTTCTTTAGACTAACTTCACCACTTTAGATAATCGTTCGAATGTAATGGAACCACACATTAATGTGTTTCGACCTCTCGTGGAACATTTGATGCTTGCTTAGGTGGATGACACTCTGGCTGTCATAATATACACCGGTGTTCACATCTTCACTAGCCAATACCTCCGCGCATATGCCTTTCAACCATATGACCTCTTTAATAGCTTCGCCAATAGCTATGCACTCCACCTCTGTAGTAGATAGTACAACCACATATTGTAGAACTGATCTCCAACATACACTACACCCAAACACTGTGAATATGTAGCCCTCTTACCATTTCACTATTGTCCTCATCCCTCTTATATATCAACCCATGATTTGATGTCCTCTTTAGATATCTCAGAATCCACTTCACTGCAAGCCAGTGATCTTTACCAAGATTTATAATATATCTACTCACCACACTCACAGCCTATACTATATCTGGTCTTATACGAACCATTACATACATAATGCTCCCTATAGCACTTGCATACAGTACTTTACTCATCTGCAGTTTCTCCTCTTTGGATGTCGGCGACTGTACTGCTAAAAGTCTGAAATGCATAGCCAAAGGAGTAGAGACAACCTTTGCATTGAATATACCAAACTTCTCTAGAATTTTGAGTATATATCACTGTTGGGACAATAAGATAACATTTCTTCTTTTCCTTACAAGATCCATACCTAATACTCTCTTTACTGCTCCCAAATCCTTCATCTCAAACTCACTACTCAACTGCTTTTTAAGCTTTTGTATTTCTTCTATATTCTTATATGTGATCAACATATCATCGACATATAGAAGCAAATACATCATCCCACAACTTATATTCTTATAGTACACGTATCCATCATACTTGCTCCTACTAAAGCTATAAGTCATCATAAACTCATTAAATCTTATATACCGCTGTCTAGATGATTGCTTTAACCCATATAATGACCTCTTTAGCAAACAGGTATGATTTTCTTTCCCGGGCTCCTCGAACCCTTATTGTTATGCCATGTATATCGTCTCTTCAAGCTCTCCATATAGAAAAGCTATCTTTACATCCATTTGCTCTAGATGTAAATCAAGGTTTGCATACATGGCTAACAAAATGCTTATAGATATGTGCTTGACGACTCGAGAGAATATCTCATGAAAGTTAACTCCCTCTCTTTGAGTAAAATCTTATGCAACTAACCTAACCTTGAATCTTGTAGGCTCTATCCTCGGTATCCCCTCCTTCACCTTATACACCCACTTGCACCAAACTAGTTTATTTTGAGGTCTCTCTACCAACTTCCAAGTATTGTTCTTCTTAAGAGAACTAATCTCTTCTTCTATAGCTTACTGTAATTCTTTCTTGTTTTTACTCTTCATAGCCTCACCATATGTCCTAGGCTCATCATACTCAAGAATGTAAGCAGAATTAAAAGTATGAGCAATTAAATCTACTTGTGCATACCTAATTAGTGGGTTAATCATTCTCTTTAGCCTGTTTCTAGCTAGCTGGTACTCTTCAAGTTTTATCCCAAGAATCCTAGTCTTCCTTTGGGTGGACTTAGAGGTACTCATCAGTGTTCTTAGTTTATCTTCAAGGATCTCTTCGTTGAAATGCTGATCTGAGGGCATATCAAATCTACTATCAGGTTCCACTTCAACTTCTATTGACTCGGGTGCTGAGTCCTCCTTAGGCACAGGTTCTTCTTTCTCATCTTCTTATAAGCCTTTCAATATCGTCGTCTCATCGAACGTCACATCACAGCTTATGACACTCCTTGGAGGTGTCAAGTCTTTACACCACACCTTGTATCCTTTCACTCATTCGGGATATCCTATGAATACCCCTTTGATAGCTCTAGGTTCTAATTTCCCCTTCTTAACATGTATAAAGGCAGGGCAACAAAATTTCTGAGGTGTTCATACTTATGAGGATTGCCAGACCATTTCTCTTATAGTGTCTTGAAGTCAATTACCAATAAGGGACTTTTATTAATTAAATAAGTTGTAGTCACTACAACTTTTCCTCACAATGCCTTGGATATCTTTGCATTGGTAAGCATGCATCTAACCCTTTCAAGTGGGGTCTTATTCATCCTCTCAGCTACCCCATTTTATTGTGGTGTTGATCTTACCATTCTATGCCTTGTAATCCCATGCTTAGCACAAAATCCATCAAACTCTTTATTGCAAAACTCGAGGCCATTGTTAGTTCTCAGCCTCTTTACTCTTTTGGCAGTCTAATTCTTAACAATAGCCTTCCAAGTCTTAAACACATTACAAGTCTTGAACACATTACATGCTTGATCCTTGCTCTTCAACATATAGACCCATAGCTTCCTTGAATATTTATCAATTAAACTGAGAAAATACCTGGCACCACTATGAGTAGCTGTCTCAACTGGTCCCTAGAGATTTGAATGTATATAGTCAAGAGTCCCCTTAGTCTTGTGCTCACTAGTACTAAACCTTACACTATATGCTTTCTTAAGCACGCAATGCTCACAAAACTCCAAAGGCTGGAACTTATCCTCAGCAAATGCCTTTTAACTAAATAACTCCTTCAGGTTTCTCTTGCCTAAGTGTGCTAATCTAAGATGCCACAACTTGGTTAGCATATTCTCATCATCTACAAAACATAATGCAAAACCATTCACAACTTCACCCTTAAGCACATAAATGCCTTTACGGTTCTCTCATTTCATCACCACCATATAACCCTTCAACACTTTCAAAGCCCCTCTGTCGATCCTGATGAAACACTCATTCTAGTTTAAAATCCTTAGTGAGATCAAGTTCCTCTTCAGGTCAGGAACATACCTAACATCTGTCAACATTAAACGCTCTCTACTGTAGAATAGCGTATCAATAAAGCTTTCATAGCTCTTGGGGAGTGAACTTAGCAGGATAATTACTCTATCTTCATCTTCTATCTTGATGTTGATAGACTCAAGATCAAGAATGATCTTATTGAAGGCGTCTATATAATCTTTCATCGTCATCCCCTCTAACATGGACAGCTGATACAGCTTCTTCTTTATATACAATCTGTTGGCTAACGATTTTTGCATATAAAGATAGTCAAGCTTCTTCTAAAGACCTATCGCTGTCGTCTCACCTGCTAGTTCCCTTAATACTTAATCGCTCAATAATAAAACGATTATGCTATGAGCTCTTTCTTAAATGTCCATTCTTTTTGTTTTAGCTTTAAATGACTCTAGCGTCTTCTCTTTATCACTAGATGGAGCTGCAGTCTCTTCTAATGTCGAGCCTAGCCTTTAGTTCACCAACAACTCCTTTACCTTTATCTTTCACAGATTGAAGTCATTTATACCGTTGAATTTCTCTACCTCATACTTTGGGTGTAGCCATGTCTGCTTAGAACCAAGCTCTGATATCAGTTTGTTGAAGTAAAAGCACATAAATAAGCAATATCACCCAAGTAAATAATGCAGAACAAGTAATTAAAGGTATAAAGAGAGAAACGGTAGAAGAAGAACATACAAAATTTACGTGGTTCAGTAACTTGCCTACGTCCACAGCTGATCAAGATCACTCACTCTTATTATTGAATTACAAGGTACTTAAAAAGCACACCTTTTACAAGAAATATCACAAAGAAAACTCTCTCTTGCACTCTAGGAATTTTCTCTCACAAAAAACCACAAATAAAGTTTAATCACTAAGATTTCTTAACCTCTCGCTTAGATCTCTTAGGTTATCAAAAAGATGTGTTTACAAGCCAATTGAGAGCCTTTATATAGGCTTTAGGACATCCTCGGTTTACCCTAAATGTGTAGGAGTCGTATTAGGGAGTCCTAAAGCAAGTGGGAGACGAAATAAAGAAGTGCTTAATTTGGGAAATAGTTCCTGCGTCCAGCGCCGTGGTGTTGGTGCACCGCCTGACTCACGTTCTGGTTTGGGCGTTGAGGCGCCTACTCCTAGTCGGCGCCACGGTGCTAGTACCTGTCATGTCTTTCTTCTCTTTTTACCTCCTTTTGCATCCGTTTTCAATTCTCGCGTAGCCTACACACTTGGCTTGAGTTTTAAATTATATTTTAATGATTTTCAATCAATATTCTTACAAATAAGGTGCAGCATAAAAAGGTGATTATGGAGGCAAATATCTAAGAGTATAACCTTCCCCATTCTTATTTCTACCAAAAGAGAAAAGAAACAAAAGAATAAGAAGGAGAAAAACTTACCAGACAGAACAAAGTTATCTGCTACAGGATTAGAGGCATTAAATATGGGATGCTTAGGTCTAATCTGAGGAACCTCTGTGGACTCAATTTATGGAACCTTTTCTATTTCAAGAATTGGGACTTCACCACCTATTAGCCCTTATGTAGCTTTAGGAACTGCCTCCCAATAGATTCGATCATGACTTCGAATAGCGAAACCTCTTTAGAAGGTATGATTCTCTATTTTTTAGATTCAAGAAAAGACTTCGCTCCCTTAGGTATATCCTTAAAACACAATTTCTTTTTCTTCAAGGTTCTAGGTTTCTTTGTCCCTTGTCGCCAAAGGATGGGAAGAACTTCTAGAAGATCCTCTATAAAAACCTGAAGATTTGAGGAACATAAAAGCAAAACATTAGAACCTATACAACATCAACAAGAACAGCAATTAAAATTCATGTGCAAAACTTACCTTCCTCCTCACGAATAGTGCCATTTGGAAAGTAGTCACTTGTACTATAGGATTTGCGAACCTAATTCATAAGGTAGGAGTTTATTGAGTTTTAATATGACAAGAGGAAACTAAGAATGAAGGAGTCAGAGCAGATAAGGAAGGAATGGCAGTGGAATGGCCACCAATAGAACCAATAGCGATAGAACTGTTAGATGAGGGAATGAGACCAAGAAGACTAAAAGAAATGGAAAGGGAAGTAGGAGGAACTGACTTTGAGGATCTAACATCATCTTCGGAGTCCTTGCATGCATTAAAGAAGCAGTCAAAACTCAAGGAAGCATTTATTTAAAAACATTTAGAACCTCACTCTTTGAAGAGACTCGAATAACTTGAACACTTACAACTACACAGAAGATGAAGATATCATGAACCCTAATACGATAAAAGTCAATTAAGAGAAGGAAAAAAATAATAAATTGATAAACTCACTTATATAAAGGAAGAACCCTCTTATAAGTATAATATCTGATGGAATAATACAAGAGTAATTAATTGTAGAGATTTTAAATTAAGAAATTTCAATAAAATAAATAAATAAAAATGAAATCATCCCATATATGAAAAATGGTTAATTTAGTATTTTAAATATATTAATATTAAAATTATTAAATGAGATCTATTATTTGCATAGAATGTGAAGAAAGAATTGACTTAATCATAAAATATTAGATGAGTATTAAACTTTTTTCATGATAAATAATACAATAATTAACTACCTTTATATAGCAATTGATAATCTCTAATAAAATTATGTTATTTGATTACCCGAGTCGATAATATCTCTTATTTTAAGGAAGCTTTCTTTTTCTTTGTTGTATTAGTAGTCTCTTTTTTTTTGTGAGATTTGTTTTTGACATTTTTAGTAAAAACATAATTTTGGCGAGTCTCAATAATCTTTTGAGTAATTATGTCAAAATGTATCTATATATATTTAAAACAAATTATATACATATAATAATATTATCAATTTAACGGTTTAAAAATAGTGCAAAATATGAAAGATTAAAGATTTTTAATTTATTCTTTAAATATTTATAATAATTTAATAACTTCTATAAAATTAGTAACTTCCAAGATGGCCTATTTTTTAGTGTAAATCTAGCAAGCAAAATATGTTCTTTCACGGACAATAATTAGTAATTAGACTTTTGAGTCCAACTACAATTCTGAATAAGTACATCAATCATTTTGTCATCGCAGATGCCATTAATGTTTTATTTTTTATTTTTTATTTTAACACGAAAAAAATTTGAATTTAAAATTTTCACAATAAAAAAGATAAATGTATTATTAATTTTTTACTACTAAATTATTAACACAAATATACTTGACATTTATGATATTATTTCAAATAATAACATAAAATTTTCAGATATCATTGTATCAAAACATTTGTATGTCTCATTTCATGGGTATTTGTTGTACAATTCGTCAAGTTTATTAGATGCCTAATTAAGGATATTCTAAGAATTTGCATGGACTTAGAACTATGCCTATCCCATGTTTATTCATGGAACATTCTATTTAAACCAAACCAAGCAAATTAACTCTCGTGGATGAAAATGACCAAAGACAAAAAACAATTGGGCGAAAATATTTGATCGGTGCAGTCCCTTTCAATAAAAAACAAACTGGGTTACTCGATCACTCCTTAGGCTCATATTTTGTCAAAATTCCTTTATAGGTTTGGGAATATTATTTGGGCCCGATGAATGGACCAAAATTCTTGTTGAAATAATAATAAGTATTGCTACGATCATGAATATGCATGTCTTTTGGTTAAGTTGTGGACTAAATGATGCGAGTCTCCCTTTCTTTTTCTTGCTTTTTTCTTAAAAAAACTGACACCACTAATTTTCAATTATCGTAATAATAATTAAGAAAAATATCAAGCTCTGTTTTCTGTTCATAGTGTAGAATGTGCAGCTTTATTATATCGACTATAAATAAATTTGCAGAGTAATGTTATTCATGAGGATTGTACTTTAGCTGTAAGATGTGATAAACAGAAAACAATTATTTTTCAAGCAAACAAATGTTATAAAAGGTTTTAAAAAAAATTAAAAAGAGAATAATGAACATATTGTTGTACAGGCGGCGGGGGCTGTGTATAGTGGTGAATTTTATACCTCTTTTTCTCTTATAAATACATGAATAATATTTTTATAATTCATTCACTTTTAATATTTTTATAATTTTTATAATATTTTTTTAAATTTTTTTATTATGAGTTATTTTTAACTCTACCTTTATTATTTATTTACAATACGTTATCAGCACGATTTTCAAATAATTTTAATTCTTAACTTTTATATTAAATTTTTTATTTACTTTATTTTACATATTTCATTCATATTCAATTATTATTTGTAATATGTTTATACCATTACATGTTATAATCCTTATGAGTATGTTCTGTGGTTTCCATTAATTTAAACTTTTCACATCAAAAAATAAGGATAAATATTCTTTATTATAATTTTAAACTAAAATTTAGAAATTTAAAAATTATTTCTTTTAATCACTTATTTATATGAAAAGTTAAGTCTCCTTATTATTATCATTTTATAAAATGCCGCACCTCCTCATTATTATTTTTAATTTATGGAAGGTTATACTTCCTTATTATTATAAATTTATGAAAAGTCATGCCTTCTCATTAATATTGATACATGAAAAGTTATACTGCCTCGTTACTACTGGCATATGGAAGGCTTTGCCTCATAATTATGATTATTTTATGTATATGAAAGACCATACCTCCTAAAATATTTTTGATATTTATGTTTTTATACTATATATTTACTGAATAATATTCATATTTCATCATATTAATTTTAATTCCCTTCTTTGTATTTAAAGGCCCTAAAAATGTCTCTTATAAATTTATAAATCTCTGCATTTGATATCTTTAAAACAAAATATCTATTATGTGTGTTGTATGCCAAGATGCATCTCCAAGCCAATGATTTTGAAAAACGATTGAAAAAAGAAATGATGTGTCACCGCATAACAAGTCAAAAGTTGTGATTTTCCCTTGTCATCACGTATATGAGAGCTTAAAGGTTTAATATTTGACAGTAGAAAACCTTCAGATCATCTGAAAAAATTTTAAAAAATTATACGTTTATAAGAAAGATATGTTCCTTCCAAGAGTAAGGCATGAATAGATAAATCTAAGATTATGTGAGATTAGAATTATTGCTGAACATAATTTTGCTTTTTTAACAACCACCTTACAGTTAAAATTGTTCAGAGAGAAAGTTAAAGAAGAAGATATGTTAAAGAAGACATTCTCTACTTTTTTTATTCTAATGTTCTGTAGTAGTAGTATCAAAGAAGAAGATATGTTAAAGAAGACATTCTCTACTTTTTTTTATTCTAATGTTCTATAGTAGTAGTATCGCAAACATTGATATTAAGAATTAATCTCATGTCTGCTACTCGCAAAATAAAATAATAAACTCTTATTGAGAAATTACGAATCACGTTTAATTGGTTCTCAGTCATTCTTACAAGTGAATCCAAATACCTATAATAAACGTTGGACGTAGTCATAAAAAGAGAGAAGATACGATTATCACCCTCATAGTTGTTATAAATACCATAAAGAAAAAAGACACTAAAATAGACCATAAACACCAAGACAAATACAATGGTAAGAGAATAATTACCTTGAGTATCATGAATTTTTTTTGTTATTAATGTCGTGCATTATGAGGCATATATCAAGACAAAGGAATAGAATAAGGCAAAGGATATTTTTGTCTCTTGAATTTGAACTAATTCTTAATTTTTTCCCACGAGTTTTAAAATTTTCAATTTTTTCCTAGCTCGTTAGTGAGATTTCGTTAAATTTGACAGTAAATCTCCTTTAACAGTACATTAACAAAATTTTCATCCGTTATATGTTAGTTGAAAATGATGCTGTAAGTATACTATACAATGTATATGTGTCAAATATTAATAAGCCTTTAAAAAATAAAAAAATTAAAAAGATACATGACACGCTGTAATAGGTTATATAAAATAATTTCATTAAATAAACAAATAAAAAGGGAGTAGCTGGTTAATGGCCACCATCGTCAGTGGGCGATCGACCGCTGGTGATCAATTATAATTTGACTCAAAATTAACATCATTGTACATAAAATTTTGTGATCTACGCGATGGTGAGATTTGTTTTATCAATAGAGCACTGTAGATGTACCAAAAGTGGGGACGAACCTGGTGGTTGGTGGCGACCGCCGCCATTCGCCGTCGAACGACAAGGTAGTAGTGTGCACCACTCCCACCATTTGATAGATCAGCCACCGATCTGTCCAATGGTGAGGGGCGGTGGCCGCCAACCTGTGGTGGTTGGCTACGGCCGTCGCTGTTCTCCTTTGAACAACGGTGCACACCACCGCCCCCCCATTCACCAGCGACCGCCAGCCCATGGTGGTTTGCGGCGACCGCCGCCAATCACCTTCGAACGACGGGTCGGTGCCTACCATTGGATAGATTGACAGTCGATTTGTCCAATGATGGGGTGGTACATGCCACTACTTCGCCATTCGACAGTGCATGCCATCGCCCCACCATTCGACGGTGAACAGCGGCGGCGGCGGCTGCTAACCACAATGTTCTTCCCCACTTTTGGTACATATACAGTGCTCCGTTGATAAAATAAATCTCACCATCACGTAGATCACAAAATTTTGAGTTTAATGATGTTAATTTTGATTCAAATCGCAATTGGTCATTGGCGGTCGGTCGGCCACTAACGACGGCAGCCACTAATAGCTGCCCCTTTTTTTATTTATTTGATTTAATTATTTTAGTGACTAATCAATGGTTGACATGTGAATATTTTGTGTCAGTCCATTTCAAAGTTCTGTATGAAGTGACTATTTTTCCCCCCTTATGTTAAAACTAACAGAATCTCACTATCGAATTATGATAAAATTGAGTTTTTTTTAAACTCGTGGAACAAAATTGAGAATTAGGTTAAATTCAAATGGCAAAAATGTCCTTTTCTCAATAAAATATATAGATAAATATTATTGACGACTGAAGATCTTACTTATATAAAGATCTTTGATCTTTTTAAGGATAAATAAGGGAACGCTAATTATTAAGTTTTAATTAATATTTTTATATTATGTCTTTTTGCATGAAATATAACTTTTTGTAATGTATTATCTTGGTGTCTAATATGAACTTTTATTTAATAAAAGGAATGAATTTTAAAAATGAATTGTCCACTTTGGGGAGAAAAAATTGGAATGCCTGTTTGGCTCATAGTGCAGTAATGCACACGATTCTTTGAGATTATAAATATTTTTCGAAACTAACGATGATTGAAGAAACAGTTAATACAATAACAGGTCTTACAGATCTGATTGAAGGCTCTAGAAGAGAAATAATAATGTTATCAAGTGGAACAAAGTTATATATAAGTAAAGCTTTATATGTAGGTAGATCCAGAAAAAATCTGCACAATTTTAAAGATATCCGCCGAAATAGATATCATATTGAAGCTTTAAATGAAAATTATGTAGGATATCTCTGCATTACTTCTAATGTCTCAAAAAAGAAATACGTACTTGAAAAGCTTCATGCCATATCATTTGGTTTGTTTTATATAGTTATAAATTCAATTGAGAACTACATAATAATGAACTAGAAATATAGTGATCCAAAAATGTTTATACTACGGCATGATCGACTTGGTCATCTAGGATCAATAATGATTTTTGTAGAATTATTGAAAATTCTCATAGGTACCCATTAAAGAACCTAAAGATTCTGTTACCTAATGAAAATATTTATACTGCTTGCTCATAAGAAAAACTTGTAATTAGACCATCCCCTTTCAATATTAGTCTAGAATCTCCATCATTTTTACAAAGGATCCAAAGAAATATATACGAACTAATTCATCCACTAAGTGGACCTTTTTACTATATAGTTTTGATTGATGCGTCTATATAGTAGTCACATATTTGTTTATTATTTACATGAAATATTACATTCGCTAGATTACTAGCACAAATCATTACATTGAAAGCATAATTTTAAGAATAATCTATAAAGACCATATGTTTAGATCTAAAACATTTGATGACCATTGTACATTAGTTAAAATAGATATAGAACATTCTGTGCCACATATTCACACACAAAATAAATTAGTAGAATTCTTAATTAAACGACTCTAGGTAATTGCCCAAACTTTATTGATGCACACACAATTATCAATTTCTACATGGGTCATGCCATTTTACATGTTGCAACATTAATTGATTTTAGGCCTACTGCATATCATCCATATTCTCTATTACAACTTATACTTAGTCATCAACCTAATGTATCCTATTTGTATATCTTTAGTTGTGTGCTGTGTATGTCCTATAGTGCTCCACAACACACTAAGGTGGGACTTCAATGTTGCTTAAGAATATTGGTTTTAACTCTCCATCAATTATAAGGTATCTTGAACCCTTGACAAGTGATCTATTTACTACACGATTTGTGGATTGCTATTTCGATGAGACAATATTCCCATCATTAGAGGAAGGAAAATTACCTTCTGAAGTAATGCATGAACTTTCTTAGAAAATGACCACTATGTCTTATTTGAATCCTCGCACCAATCAATGTACAAATGAGGTGCAAATGATTATTTATCTTCAAAGAATTGCAAATGAATTACTTAACGTATTTACAAATGCATCAAAAGTAACCAAATCATACATACCAACTACCAATACACCAGCCCAAGTTTCCTATAGAACAATCTAATCAAAAAGCAGCAAATGAATCTTCTGTTGCTCGCCAGAGGTGTGAAAAACCACTTAGTTCAAAAGATATTATTTTGTAGAAGAAGAAAATGAAAAATCAAGGTCTTGTAAAAAATTACACTTGAGCTAATAAGTTCACATTCTCTAATCACTAGCGTCAAAAGAGTTAATAGTCTCTAAAGAGACATAAGTACCTGAAGAGATTTAAGTCTCCAAAAAGACATAAGTTCATGAAGAGATACAAGTTTGTGAAAAGATAAAAGTTCCTAAAGAGATACATGTCCCTAAAAAGACACATCGCTTTGAAGAGACACATATCCGTGAAGAGACAAAAGTTTTAAAAGATACATTAGCTCGAGAAGAGGCACAAGAATTCTAAAATAATAAAAATGATACAAATTATGCTTACACATGAGAATTGTGAAAACATGATGATATAATTATCAACAATGTAATCTCAATTACAGTAACTATTGAAATTATGAATGATGATTTTCAGTCACAAATTATTGATGAATATAAAGAAAGACATGATTGGCTATAATGGAAAGAAGCAATTCAAGCAGAATTGACTTCTCTAAATAAGCGTGAAGTATTTGGACCTGTAATCTGGGCATTTGAAGATGTCAAACCATAGAATATAAATGGATTTTTGTATGAAAATATAATGAAAACAACGAGTGTAATATCCAATCCCTATTAGTAGTATTGGCGCCTAGATTTCGGTATAGAACAAATAAGACACCGTAGGGTTACTCGATTTTAACCCTATTAGAAATATTTTTTTTATAGTGCACGTGAGAGATATTAGACCTAATTTGGTAATTTCACACTCGATCGGTGCGCCGGATGACCCTAAAATTTTTTTCTATTGGCTTCGAAAAGAAAATTCTAATTTACTACATGAATTTCCATTTAAGGGTTATGAATGGAACAAGCCTTTGTTGAGAAACATAATCCATATATTAGAGAATGGACCAATTAGAAGAAATCTCATGGATTGCCAAGTTAGAAGTTCTAGTTAGTTCTTTGAACTATTCTAACTAGATAGTTACAAATGAACTAATTACATAATTAGTTTTTAACTAATGGCAAATTAAAAGTTCTAAGTAAGTTGAAGGGCAAAATGGTAAATTGAGGGAGCACTATATATATGTTAGAAGTGTGTAGAAATTTGAAGAGAGATCAAAACCAATACTTAGCCAAAAAAAGAGAGAAATTCGAGCTTCAAAGGGGGGTGCTGCTACAGTGACTATTCAAGTTTTTTTTCATGATTTTTCATATGTAATCAAGCCAAATTAAGGTTACAAACCCATCCCTAAATTCAATTGAAGTCTCTATTAGTGGAAATTCAAGAAAAAGAGGTAAGAAAAGCATCTTTTATGAGTTTGATAAGTGAGATTTCAAGAATGTTTTAATTGATGTTCTTATGTGTATTCTTGGCTTAGATTGAGTTGAATTCTAGTTTGGAGCTTGAAGGAGTCATCAATTTGAAGAAATTGGCAAGGTGAGAATTAGGGTTTTTGGTGATTTTGTTGTAGAGACTTCAATTGATTGTAATTAGGGCTTTAGAATGAAATTGGCATGACTTTGTTGTAATTGGAACAAGAAATTGAGAAAAGGAATGTGTTGGAACCTAGGGTGAAATTCTGCCACTTTAGGGAAGTTAGGAATTGAGTGGTGTTTTGATTGAATTGTTGTGTGTAAATGATGCATTTTGTGAATTGAATGTATATGGTTGATGAAAAAACCCAAAAATGAAGAAAATGGGACATAATTGTCCATGTTGGAAAGGTGAAGGGCAAGTATGTCCAATCAAATGATTAGGTGTTCAATAATTTTCAGGGCGCCGGATGGTGAGTTAGTTTCGATTATGGCTCCGTAACTAAAATCGGGAAGTAGTTTACATCCGGGTTTTGTATGCCGATTAGGGCATTTAGTAGTTAAATGAGATTGTAGTGTTCGATTTGATTCTAAATGTCATTTATGGCGCGTAGGTAAGGATAACCGAGAGCGTTAACGAGAGTAGGAATCGGGAGCGAAATTGAGCGCGGAGCGGTTGTGAGTGGAAATCTGCCATTTCTTTTACTTTTCGGTTATTATGTTTTCGCACAATGACTATGTATGTTTTATGAGCTTTCGATGCATAAACATGATTTATGATCTTGATATATTCATAGACATGCTTTTACATGATCGATTTGTGAAGCAGTTTTAAAATTTCTGCATTTGTTTTAAGGCCATTGGTACTCTCAGATTATAGTGGTGATGATTGTATTAGACCCGGCCGGTATATCCCGTGCACATGGGCAGGTCTTGGGGGTGTGTCACTAACTCTAGAAAGTCGGGATGTCGAGTCATGTGAGTCGCTCTATGTGTACGGGATATTGTCTCGCTATATGCATGCGATGTAGGATTCCGCTGCATAGCCAGTGAGATGTCTTGAGATGTCACTGTGGGTGCTGCTAGTTGAGGTACCCCGTGACCTACTCATGTATGCGGTGCCAGTTGAGTCGCTGCGTGGGTATAGAGCTTTAGGGTTACCATTGGTACAGTTTAGAAAGAAAATAGCCGAGCGAGGATTTTACTAGTTTTCGATTTATCGATAGCATTTATGCATTTATATGCACACAGCAGTTATTATGTTATGCAGATTCTGAATATAGTTTTTCAAAGATAGAGATAAAACCGCTCGGCAAGATTTCATTAGCATATGATATTAGAAACCGTTTTACAATTTTACATCCATTTTAGAAGCATAATTTCTGCATGGACTTTAGAAATTGCTATCTTTGTATAATATTCTTGTAATTGAATTCTCATTTACACTCACTAAGCTCCTTTAGCTCACTCGTTTTATGTTTTATGTTTTAAACCCCTTTCCCAGGTGCAGGTCTCGGAACTCAAGCTACTGATTCTCCTATCGCCGAGTGGTGGGCCGAATCCAAAGATAATTTTTGTATATGTAAATGTGCTAATAGCACTCTTTACTTTATGCATAATAGTTGTAGGCACATATATTTGTAAGTATGTGTTGAATCAAGAAGAAGAGATTTCCAGTTTATGATGATTGTTTTTACTTTTTATGATTATGCTTATTTTGTGATTTACACAAAATAATTGAGTTGTGTTGGATTTGATTTGAAAAGGACCGGAGGTCCGAATTGGTAGAATTGAGATGTGTTGGAATTAGAAGTGAAATTTCTTTGCAGGTTTATATGGATTTTCCGAAAAACAGGGGAAACTCTGTCAGTTTGTTTTTAAAACTAAGATGTCGTTTTCATGTATATTACTAGATCTTCTTAGTAGTAACAAGAATTAAAAAGGGGTTCGCCTCGAGGAATTTCTTAACTTTCCAAGTTAGGTTCGGAGGAACTTCCGTCGGGGTGCCCGGCAAGGCCACTGGGATCTATAGTAGAAGGTCTCGGGACGGGTCCTGTCAGGAAATCTGCCATTTCTTTTACTTTGTGTTTATTATATTTTCGCATACTGAATATGCATGTTTTATGAGCTTTCGATGCATAACCATGATTTATGATCTTGATATATATTCATAGACATGCCGTTACATGTTCGAATTGAGAAACAGTTTTAAAATTTCTGCATTCATTTTTAAGGCCATTGGTACCCTCAGATTATAGTAGTGATGATTGTATTAGACCCGGCCGGTATATCCCGTGCACATGGGCAGGTCTTGGGGGTGTGTCACTAACTCAGGGAAGTCGGGATGTCGAGTCATGTGAGTCGCTCTATGTGTACGGGGTATTGTCTTGCTATATGCATGCAATGTAGGATTCTGCTGCATAGCCAGTGAGATGTCTTGAGATGCCACTGTGGGTGCTGCTAGTTGAGGTACCCCGTGACCTACTCACGTGTGCGGTGCTAGTTGATTCGCTGCGTGGGTATAGAGCTTTAGGGTTACCATTGGTACAGGTTAGAAAGAAAATGGCCGAGCGAGAATTTTACTAGTTTTCGATTTACCGATAGCATTTATGCATTTATATGCACACAACAGTTATTATGTTATACAGATTCTGAATATAGTTTTCCAAAGATGTAGATAAAACTCGCTCGGCAAGATTTCAATAGCATATGATGTTAGAAACTGTTTTACATCAGTTTTAGAAGCATGATTTCTGCATGTACTTTAGAATTTGCTATCTATACATGATGTTATTTTATTGAAATTTTATTTGCACTCACTGAGCTCCTTTAGCTCACGCGTTTTATGTTTTATGTTTTAAACCCCTTTCCCAGGTGCAGGTCTCGGAACGCAAGCTGCTGATTCTCCTATCGCCGAGTGGTGGGCCAAATCCAAAGATAATTTTTGTACATGTAAATGTGCTAATAGCACTCTTTACTTTATGCATAATAGTTGTAGGCATGTATATTTGTAAGTATGTGTTGAATCAAGAAGAAGAGATTTCCAGTTTATGATGATTGTTTTTACTTTTTATGATTATGCTTATTTTGTGATTTACACAAAATAATTGAGTTGTGTTGGATTTGATTTGAAAAGGACCGGAGGTCCGAATTGGTATAATTGAGATGTATTGGAAATAGAAGTGAAATTTCTTTGCAGGTTTTATATAGGTTTTCTGAAAAACAGGGGAAACTCTGTCCGTTTGTTTTTAAAATTAGGATGTCGTTTTCATGTATATTACTAGACCTTCTTAGTAGTAACAAAAATTAAAAAGGGGTTCGCCTCGCAGAATTTCTCAACTTACCCAGTTAGGTTCGGAGGAACTTCCGTCGAGGTGCCCAGCAGAGCCGCTGGGATTTATAGTAGAGGGTCTTGGGTCGGGTCTTGTCAGAGTGGTATCAGAGCACGGTTTTTAAAGTTTTAGTTAAAAAGTTCTTTTTTAGAATGAGATTCTTGAAATTGCATGCATATTTTTCTAAGTTTAGTAAATTGAATTCTTTACATTTGATAATCATTTGCATCACTAAAGTTTTAGAAAATATGCATCGTCGTGGGGGCCCACATACTAAGAGAGCAGCTGCGGAGGCTCTTGCACCTGAAAAGGAGAAGGGAAATGAGTCAGTAAATGTTCCTACGCCTCAGACCCCTCTTGAATCATCTCAACCCGCTGAGCCAGAGGGTGGAAATGTGAATATAGCTCAAATGGTCCAGATACTAGCAGCGGCGATCCAACAGCCGCGAGAGACCGGAGTGTCTATTGAACGCGCCAAGAAATTAGGCGCTAAGGCTTATGATGGTACCGGAGATCCCAAGAGAGCTCTATCTTGGTTAGAGAACAATGAAGAAATTTTTCAGGTTATGGGATGTATGGAAGAGCAGATGGTGGTATACTCCGCATTTCTATTGAAAGAAGGAGCGAAAGATTGGTGGAAGGCCTTACAAAGAAAGAACGCCGATGGGGTGTCTTGGGCGCTTTTCAAAGAGGAATTTCTGAATAAGTTCTACCCCAAAAGTTATAAAGATGTGAAGATAGAAGAATTCTTCAAGCTCGAACAGGGTTCCCTCTCGGTGGCTGAGTACGAGAAGAAGTTTTTGGAGCTCCTTCGTGCCATTCCATTTATCGCCGATAATGAGGAGCAGAAGGCTAACCGTTTTGCAGTAGGTCTCAATCCACGAATCAGGGTGTACGTAGTATCGACAGCCCACACTCAGTATGGATCATTGGTGGAAGCTGCAACACGGGTTGAAAGAAGCATGGCGGCCATCCCTAAACCAAAACAGCAGGGTCAGAAAAGAGGCTGGTCAAGTAGTTCTCGAGGAGGACTGAGTAAATTCACCCGAACAGAGGAGAGATTTTCATGGTCCAGCAGTCGAAATCCAAGCCAAGGAGCTCAATCAAGCCAAGCTTTCGTTCGGCAACCATCTGCCGAATTCCGAAGCACTAAGGAGAGTTGGAAGAATTTCCCAATGTGTAATAAATGTGGCAAGGCCCATCCGGGGGATTGTAGGAAGGGGATTACCAGGTGTTATAAGTGCGGTCAAGAGGGCCACTACATGAGAGATTGCCCGAATGATGGAGCTAGCAGCAAGCCAGAAGAGAGACAACCAGCACCGGGACAGACTAGTGGCGGTCGAGGGCAGATTCGAGGAGGTCCCCAATTCAAAAGATCGAGCGGCGCGAGCCAGCCTAGTAGGGGAGCCGGTCGAGGAGGATCATCCTGTGGATCACAAGTGACACCGCATACCCAAGCTAGGTATTTGCGATGACCCAACAGGAGGCGGATGCGGCCCCAGAAGTTGTGACAGGTACAATGCCAGTTTTTAATCGAGATGCTTATGTACTGATAGATCCTGGAGCGACCCATTCTTTTATTTTTGTGGAGTTTGCTGCAAATGCTAGTATAGCACCCCAGTTATTAGATGGTGCGATAGTAGTGTCTCTTCCTACCGGAGACTCCATTATAGCAGAAACGGTGTATAGGAGTAGGAAAATCAGTATTGAAAGCCAAGAGTTTATGGCGGATTTGATTGTGTTGGCCATCAGTGAGTTTGGTGTGATTTTAGGGATGGATTGGTTGTTTAAGTATCGGGCCTCAATGGATTGCTTCCGGAAAGAAGTTAGATTATTTAGCCCAAGCGGAACGGAAGTTATTTTCTGTGGGGTGCAAAAATCACTTTTCGCCAGCATAGTGTTGGTAATAAGGGCAAGAAAGATGCTTCGGAAGTCATGTTAGGGTTACTTAGTCTATGTCATAGACGTAAGAGATGGTGAAACAAAATTGGAGGATATTTCGATGGTGAGAGAGTTTCCGGATGTATTCCCCGAGGATCTTCCGGGATTGCCTCCGGATAGAGAGATAGAGTTTAAAATAGAAGTAGCCCCTGGAACACAACCAATTTCTAAAGCACCCTACAGAATGGCTCCTTCAGAATTGAAAGAACTGAAGGTTCAGTTAAAAGAGTTGGTGAATAAGGGTTTCATTAGACCGAGTACTTCTCCTTGGGGTGCACCGATTTTATTTGTGAAGAAGAAAGATGGAAGCATGGGATTGTGCATTGATTACCGGGAGCTGAATAAAGTAACGGTGCGTAATCAATATCTACTTTCGAGAATTGATGATTTGTTTGATCAGCTGCAAGGAGCCAGAGTATTTTCCAAGATAGATCTGAGGTCAGGCTATCATCAACTGAAGATCCGGGAGGAAGATGTTCCTAAGACGGCCTTTAGGACCCGATATGGGCATTATGAATTTTTGATTATGCCTTTTAGGCTGACTAATGCCCCAGTTGCTTTTATGGATCTTATGAATAGAGTTTTTAGATCTTATTTAGATCGGTTTGTGATAGTATTTATTGATGATATACTGGTTTATTCAAGTAGTGAGAAAGAGCATACAGAACATTTGAGGATAGTTTTACAGACCTTAAGGGAGCATCGGCTGTATGCCAAACTTAATAAGTGTCAATTTTGGCTAGATAAAGTTGCATTTTTTGGGCATGTAATCTCTGCAGAAGGGGTAGCAGTAGATCCCCAGAAGATCGAAGCAATAGTGAATTGGAGACAACCATGAACGTGACGGAGATCCGTAGTTTCTTGGGTTTGGCCGGATATTATAGGAAGTTTGTAGAGGGATTTTCAAGGATAGTCGCTCCTCTGACTAAGTTAACCCGAAAAGAAGAGAAGTTTGTATGGTCGGAAGTGTGCCAGCAGAGCTTCGAAGAGCTAAAGCGAAGGTTGACTTCGGCCCCTGTGCTTACACTTTCGTCAGGGAATGACGGTTTTACCATATATTGTGATGCTTCTAGGCAAGGTCTAGGTTGTATGCTAATACAGAAAGAGAAAGTAATAGCCTATGCGTCCAGACAATTAAAGAAGCATGAACAGAATTATCCTACACATAACCTAGAACTAGCTGCAGTAGTTTTTGCTTTAAGAATTTGGAGGCATTATTTGTATGGGGTTCCTTGCAAGATCTTTACGGATCATAAGAGCCTGCAGTACTTGTTCACTCAGTGAATATCAGGCAGAGAAGGTGGCTGGAGCTTATTAAAGATTATGAGTGCACCTTGGAGTACCATCCAGAAAAAGCTAACGTGGTAGCAGATGCTCTCAGCAGGAAGCCTGTCAGTTCAATAGCTCACTTGAAGGTCGCATATCTATCGATGTTGATAGAATTGAGGTCTTTAGGTATAAAATTAGAATTATCAGATTCGGGAGCATTATTAGCCACATTTCAGGTCCGTCCAATATTGGTTGATCGGATCAAAGAACTACAGACTCAAGATCCACAAGTAGTTAAATTAAAGGGTAAAATCGAGTCCGGGCAGCGGAAGGATCTTTCAGTGACCGAGGATGGTGTAGTAACCTTGGGTCGGAGGTTATGTGTTCCGGATGTAAATGAGTTAAGAAGAGAGATTATGGAAGAAGCTCATTCTTCTGCGTCTCCTATGCATCCCGGGAGCACAAAGATGTACCGTACCCTAAAAGAGCACTACTGGTGGAAGGGCATGAAGAAAGATATAGCTGAATTTGTCTCGAGATGCCTAACTTGCCAACAAGTAAAAGCGGAGCATCAGAAACCTGTAGGGCACTTGTAACCCCTTCCGATTCCGGAGTGGAAATGGGAAAGAATAACGATGGACTTCGTGGTAGGACTTCCGCGTAGCCAGGAAGCTCTAGGTACAAAATTGAGTTTCAATACAGCCTTTCATCCTCAGACGGATGGTCAATCAGAACGGACAATTCAGACACTTGAAGATATGCTTAGAGCGTGTATTATAGAGTTTAAGGGAAGTTGGGATACTCATCTGCCGCTAATGGAGTTTGCCTACAATAATAGCTATCAGACTAGCATCGGGATGGCACCATATGAAGCATTGTACGGAAGAAAATGCAGAACTCCAATTTGTTGGGATGAGGTAGGTGAAAGGAAGCTGATCGGCCCAGAAATTGTCCAGATTACTTCGAAAAAGATTCAACTTATCAGGTAGAGATTGAAAACAGCTAATGATAGACAGAAACGTTATGCAGATAACAGAAGAAGAGACTTGGAGTTTGAGATTGGTGATAAGGTCTTTCTGAAGATATCGCCATGGAAAGGAGTATTAAGATTCAGGAAGCGAGGAAAGCTGAGTCCCCGATATATTAGACCGTACGAGATAGTTGAAAGAGTTGGGAAGGTAGTGTTGGAGCTGGTACTCACGTGCCATTCCAATATTGTATGAATATTAATTGTTAATATTTATACAATAAACATTTCGAAAAAAGATTGTTAATATTATATTAACATGGTATAATGCTTGTAACATTAGAGACATTGTTTGATCTGTAAGAGTTCAGATCTGATCTAAAGGAGTTTAGACCAGAACTAATAGTTAGCAAAGCTGAGAGTTATAAATGCTAAGAGTTAGCACTGTTAAGAGTTAGCATGTTATAAAAGTCAGCGAGGTCTAAGAGTTAGAACCTTGTCTATAATGGGACAAAGACCTGAGAGTATACTTGTAATGATATATTTGCAAAGAGTTGCAATAGGTGCTAAGAAATATCATTATGTAAGTATGTCTCAAATATAATGTTCCTGATCTATGATCACCAGTGCTGGTCTATCGGTGATTCAATTTATATAGATAAGTGTATGTCTATATCTGACTGGTTCAGATGGTTGTTCTTAGCTGACCATGAGCTTAGAGCTTGTATAGGCATGTTGGTATCCAGTCAGGACTGGATACTGAACAGACTTAAGAGGACCTTCCTTTGACGGTGTCATAGGATATCTATTGGGGTCCTCTTAAGTCTGTTCAGTATCCAGTCCTGACTGGATACCCGCATGCTTATACAAGCTCTAAGCTCATGGTCAGCTAAGAACAACCATCTGAACCAGTCAGATATAAACATACACTAATCTATATAAAGTGAATCACCGATAGACCAGCACTGGTGATCATAGATCAGGAGCATTATATTTGAGACATACTTACATAATGATATTTCTTAGCACCTATTGCAACTCTTTGCAACTATATCATTACAAGTATACTCTCAGGTCTTTGTCCCATTATAGACAAGGTTCTAACTCTTAGACCTCGCTGACTTTTATAACATGCTAACTCTTAACAGTGCTAACTCTAAGCATTTATAACTCTCAGCTTTACTAACTATTAGTTCTGGTCTAATGGCAAATTAGTAATTTTGAGTAAGTTGAAGGGCAAAATGGTCAATTGAGGGAGCACTATATATATGTTAGAAGTGTGTAGAATTTTCAAGTGATCAAAAATTTTATAAGGTGTTCAATAATTTTCAGGGCGCCTGATGGTGAGTTAGTTTCGATTATGGCTCCGTAACTAAAATCGAGAAGTAGTATGCATCCGGGCTTTGTATGTCGATTAGGGCATTTAGTAGTTAAATGAGATTCTAGCATTCAATTTAGTTCTAAATGTCATTTGTGGCACGTAGGTGAAGATAACCGAGAGTTTTAACAGGAGTAGAAATCGGGAGCGAAATTTAGCGTGGAACGGTTGTGAGTGGAAATCTGCCATTTCTTTTACTTTGTGTTTAGTATATTTTTGCATAATGAATATGCATGTTTTATGAGCTTTCGATGCATAACCATGATTTATGATCTTGATATATATTCATAGACATGCCTTTACATGTTCGAATTGAGAAACAGTTTTAAAATTTTTGCATTCGTTTTTAAGGCCATTGGTACCCTCAGATTATAGTAGTGGTGATGATTGTATTAGACCCGGCCAATATATCCCGTGCACATGGCCAGGTCTTGGGGGTGTGTCACTAACTCCGAGAAGTCGGGATGTCGAGTCATGTGAGTTGCTCCATGTGTACGGGGTATTGTCTCGCTATATGCATGCGATGTAGGATTCCGTCACTGTGGGTGCTGCTAGTTGAGGTGTCCCGTGACCTACTCACGTGTGCGGTGCTAGTTGAGTCGCTTCGTGGGTATAGAGCTTTAGGGTTACCATTGGTACAGTTTAGAAAGAAAATGGTCGGGCGAGGATTTTACTAGTTTTCGATTTATCGATAGCATTTATGCATTTATATGCACACAACAGTTATTATGTTATACAGATTCTGAATATAGTTTTCCAAAGATGTAGATAAAACCCGCTCGGCAAGATTTCAATAGCATATGATATTAGAAACCGTTTTACAGTTTTACATCAGTTTTACAAGCATGATTTCTGCATGAACTTTAGAATTTTCTATCTATACATGTTATTTTATTGAAATTTTATTTACACTCACTGAGCTCCTTTAGCTCACCCGTTTTGTGTTTTATATTTTCTAAACCCCATTCCTAGGTGCAGGTCTCAGTACACAAGCTGCTGATTCTCCTATTGCCAAGTAGTGGGCCGAATCCCAAGATCAGTTTTTGTACATGTAAATGTGCTAAATAGCACCCTTTACTTTATGCATAATAGTTGTAGGCATGTATATTTGGATGTATGTTTTGAACCGAGAAGAAGAGATTTCAATTTTATGATGATCGTTCTTTTTACTTTTATGATTACGCTTATTTGTGATTCAAATGAATAATTGAGTTGTGTTGGATTTGATTTGGATAGGACCGGAGGTCCGAATTGGTAGAATTGAGATGTATTGAAAATAGAAGTGAAATTTCTTTGCAGGTTTTATATAGATTTTCTGAAAAACAGGGGAAACTCTGTCCGTTTGTTTTTGAAATTAAGATGTCATTTTCATGTATATTACTAGACCTTCTTAGTAGTAACAAAAATTAAAAAGGGGTTCGCCTCGCAGAATTTCTCAACTTACCCAGTTAGGTTCGAAGGAACTTCCGTCGGGGTGGCCGGCAGAGCCGCTGGGATTTATAGTAGAGGGTCTCGGGTCGGGTCTTGTCAGAGTGGTATCAGAGCACGGTTTTTAAAGTTTTAGTTAAAAAGTTCTTTTTTAGAATGAGATTCTTGAAATTGCATGCATATTTTTCTAAGTTTAGTAAATTGAATTCTTTGCATTTGATAATCATTTGCATCACTAAAGTTTCAGAAAATATGCATGTAATACTTATTTATCAAATGAAAAACGAGATTGAGAAATATAACCCATGAAGCCTTTGGATTAATTTGCTTGCAGTCCACTATGAAATGAAATTTTGATCAACCCTAGCAATCAACAAGGGTAGGTTTGATTGTCTAGAATAGCAGTATACTAATCCAGTATTTAGTTTAACTCTTAAACTTAATTCAAAGTTAAACTCTTTAACTTAATTAAATTTATTTTTCTCTTTATTCAACTCTTGAACAAATTAAAACAAATCTATTTTAGTTCTTACAATTAGTAACCATTTATATATTTATTTTATTGTTCTAACACTTAAAACACAAAACAAAGAATTCTAATTTCTCAAATTGAAATGGCTCTCGTAAAATCTAAAAAACTAAAACATTTGATTTTGAATTTCATTTCTCTTTATATACTAATGCATTAATTTCAAACTAATTTGAATTTTATTTGCATTTAATTTAACTTAATCTAACCTTAGTTAGATTAGTTTAACTTAACCCTTAAGTTAATAAATATTTAAATATTCTAACCATAGTTAACTAACTTAACCATAGTTAAGTTAACCTTCACTTAATCATTAAATAAGGTTAACTTAACTTAATTATATGGTTAACCTTTAACCATAGTTAAGTTAAATTATTTATTTAACAATTAAATAAATAAATATTTATTTTAATTATTTAATAATTAAATAATCATAAAGTGAAATTACTTTTATATCCTTACTAGGTTACTAAGTTAACCTAAAATAGGTCCCACTATTTAACCATATACTTTAGTTAATTAACCTTAGTAATTCGCTGAATTATACTATATTGAACCATTCAATACGGTAAACTCCCCAAGTGCTCAAAGAGTACATTTCATATTGGGACTCTCTAGATCTACACCCGATTTGTCAAATGGAACTTGACAGGACTCGACCCAAGACCCTCTACTATAGATCCCAGCGGCCCTGCCGGGCACCCCGATGGAAGTTCCTCCGAACCTAACTGGGTATGTTGAGAAATTCCGTGAGGCGAACCCCTTTTCAATTCTTGTTACTACTAAGAAGGTCTAGTAATAGACATGAAAATGACATCTTAATTTTAAAAACAAACAGACAGAGTTTCTCCTGTTTTTCAGAAAATCCATATAAACCTGCAAAGAAATTTCACTTCTAATTTCAACACATCTCAATACTACCAATTCGGACCTCCGGTCCTTTCCAAATCAACTCCAACACAACTTAAAAGTTTCATTTAAATCACAAAATGAGCATACTTATGAAAAGTAAAGATGATCATCAAAACCTCAAAATATTTTCTTGTTGGTTCGAAACATACATACAAATATACATGCCTACTACTACTATGCATAAAGTAAAGAGTGATATTTAGCACATTTACATGTACAAAAATGATCTTTGAATTCGGCCCACTACTCGGCAACAGGAGAATCAGCAGCTTACGTACCGAGACCTGTACCTGGGAAAGGAGTTTAAAAACATAAGACATAAAACGGGTGAGCTAAAGGAGCTTAATAAGTGTAAATGAGATTTCAATTACAAGAACATTATACAAAGATAGCAATTTCTAAAGTACATGCAGAAATTATGCTTCTAAAACGGATGTAAAACTGTAAAACGGTTTCTAATATCATATGCAAATGAAATCTTGCCGAGCGGGTTTTATCTACATCTTTGGAAAATTATATTCAGAATCTGTATAACATAATAACTGCTATGTGCATATAAATGCATAAATGCTATCGGTAAATCAAAAACTAGTAAACTCCTCGCTCGGCTATTTTCTTTCTAACCTGTACCAATGGTAACCCTAAAGCTCTATACTCACGCAGCGACTCAACTAGCACCGCACACGTGAGTAGGTCACGGGGCACCTCAACTAGCAGCACCCACAGTGACATCTCAAGACATCTCACTGGCTATAGAGCGGAATCCTACATCGCATGCATATAGCGAGACAATACCCCGTACACATAGAGCGACTCACATGACTCAATTTACCGACTTCCCGGAGTTAGTGACACACCCCCAAGACCTGCCCATGTGCATGGGATATACCGGCTGGGTCTAATATAATCATCACCACTACAATCTGAGGGTACTAATGGCCTTTAAAACAAATGCAGAATTTTAAAACTGTTTCGCAAATCGATCATGTAAAAGCATGTCTATGAATATATCAAGATCATAAATCATGTTTATGCATCGAAAGCTCATAAAACATACATAGTCATTGTGTGAAAACATAATAACCGAAAAGTAAAAGAAATGGCAGATTTTTATTCACTACCGCTCCGTGCTCAATTTTGCTCCCGATTTCTGCTCCCGTTATCGCTCTCGGGTATCTTCACCTACGCGCCATAAATGACATTTGGAACCAAATCGAATACCAGAATCTCATTTAACTACTAAATGCCCTAATCGGCATACAAAGCCCGAATGTAAACTACTTCCCGATTTTAGTTACGGAGCCATAATCGAAACTAACTCACCATCTGGCGCCCTGAAAATTATTGAACACCTTATGACTTGGTTGAACATAATTGCCCTTCACCTTTCCAACATGGACAATTATGTCCCATTTTCTTCATTTTTGGTTTTTCCATCAACCATATACATTCAATTCACAATATGCACCATTTACACACAACAATTCAATCAAAACACCACTCAATTCCTAACTTCCCTAAAGTGGCAGAATTTCACCCTAGGTTCCAACACATTCCTTTTCTCAATTTCTTGTTCCAATTACAACAAAATCATGCCAATTTCATTCTAAAGTCCTAATTACAACCAATTGAAATCTCTACAACAAAATCACCAAAAACCCTAATTTTCACCTTGCCAATTTCTTCAATTTGATGACTCCTTCAAGCTCCACACTAGAATTCAACTCAATCTAAGCTAAGAATACACATAAGAACATCAATTAAAGCATTCTTGAAATCTCACTTATCAAACTCATAAAAGATGCTTTTCTTACCTCGTTTTCTTGAATTTCCACTAATAGAGACTTCAATTGAGCTTAGGGATTGGGTTGTAACCTTATTTTGGCTTGATTACATATGAAAAATTATGAAAACAAAACTTGAAAGGTCACTGTAGTAGCCCCCCTTTCTAAGCTCGAATTTCTCTCTTTTGCTCTAAGTGTTTGCTTTTGATCTTCTTCAAAATTCTACACATTTCCAACATATTTATAGTCCTCCCTCAATTTACCATTTTGCCCTTCAACTTTCTCAAAATTTGCCATTAGTTAAAAACTAATTATGTAATTAGTTCATTTGTAACTATCTAGTTAGAATAGTTCAAGGAACTAACTAGAACTTCCAACTTGGCAATCCATGAGATTTCTTCTAATTGGTCCATTCTCTAATATATGGATTATGTTTCTCAACAAAGGCTTGTTCCATTCATAACCCTTAAATGAAAATTCATGTAGTAAATTAGGATTTCCTTTTCTAAGCCAATAGAGAAAAATTTCAAAAATATTCTAGGGTCATCCAGCGCACCGATCGAGTGTAAAATTACCAAAATAGGTCTAATATCTCTCACGTGCACTATAAAGGAAATATTTCTAATAGGGTTAAAATCGAGTAACCCTACGGTGTCTTATTTGCTTTACACCGAAATCTAGGCGCCAATACTACTAATAGGGATTGGATATTACAGAACTATTCTAGTAATCCGTACTTGATGCCCCACGCACACGTTACAAATATTACAAATCAGCGTATTAGACCATACAAGTTGAGGTCATAACATATACGTATAATCCTTCCAACATTTATACCCTGGATGTGCGGGGATATAGATCAGCACCGTCAAATTCCCATTTACTCATCCATTAAACTTATCTCCAGATTCGTATCTCGATAAACAATATATGCAAACACTTTTGCTATATTGTTTAACCCTGTGGAAAACTCTTTTTCCGGGTTTATGCTTGTGGCCACAAGACTTTATAAAATACATTCTTGGAGCATCGAATATACAACTTACCTACGTAAGCTGACAGATCCCGTATCTACGCACACCGGACTCCATGAGCATCGGACCATACCTAGCGACACATAGCGGTCAGACTATGAAAGGTCTCTGACATATGTGGAACCAAAGCATAATGGATCACTCACAAGACCACCATAGCGCTCAGGTCAAAGGACCACGAATACTACTCAACTCGAGAGGACCTTCTTTTAACAGCTTCATAGGATATCTATTGGGGTCCCCGTAAGTTTGTTTAGTATCCAGTCCTGACTGGATACTCGTATGCCTATACAAGCTCTAAGCTCATGGTCAGCTAAAAAAAATCATCTGAACCGTCGAATATAAACATACACTAATCTATATAATGTGAATTCACCGATAAACCCACATTGGTGATCATAGATCAGGAACATTGTATTTGAGACATACTTACATAATGACATTTCTTAGCTCTTATTGCAATTCTTTGCAACTATGTCATTACAAGTATACTCTCAGGTCTTTGTCCTATTATAGACAATGTTCTAACTCTTTAGAGCTTGCTGATTATTATAACCTGCTAACTCTTAACAGTGCTAACTCTTAGCATTTATAACTCTCAACTTTGCTAACTATTAGTTCTGGTCTAAACTCCTTTAGACCAGATATGAACTCTTTCAGATCAAACAATGTCTGTAATGTTACAAGCATTATACCATATAAATATGATATTAATAATTTTTATTCGAAATGTTTATTGTATAAATATTAACAATTAATATTCATACAAATATTGGAATGGCACGTTAGCAGCGGCTCCAACAAACTCCCACTTGCTTTAGTGCCATACGTACTGGTATCTTATACTAATATACTCCACGTGTTTCTTAAGCACTATAGGAGTTTAGGCCTGAGTGAGTTCGTTGCGTCTAAGGATTATTCCTTAGATTTTATTACAACTCTTGTAGTCAAGAACTTTCTAATTATTTGATTTTCAGAGTTCACATGATCATAATACTAGTATGTCTTATGGCTTATTGGCTTAAGCAATTACTGTTATTTTGCAATATAGTATAATAGGATCCACTGAGCTTAGAACTATTTAAAGCTCTGCAATTAACTTGAATATCCATTATACTTTCTTTGCAGGCTTCTCAAGCAGCAATAATTCTACCTCCAAGACAGAATTAGCCATGGACATTTAATAACACACTTTTAACTAGCTCCAGTACCGATAAAAAGAAACTCATAACTAGATATAGACTTTCTACCATCCAGATCAGACGAAAGTCTGAATATGTGCGTCCTTTCATTTGTAAGAGATGTTTCTTCATATTATATAAACTTATCCTCTATACCTCTCAAGTATTTCAGATATGTTTCACAACCATTTAATGGTCGTGATCTGCATTAAACAGATACCAGTGATAAGGGCAAATTTGTCATAAATTTTCTCATGTTTTTATTATTGATATTTTATGATTTTATGAGAATAGATAGCTATTTATGTGCATTATTGTTATTTATAGGGACTTGAACGAAATTTAAAGAAAGAACGCAAAAGGAGCGAAAACAGGGACTAAAATGCAAAGTTTTCAAAGTATGTGTTCTTCGCCCCAGCGCCACAAGGATTTTCGCCCCAGCTCTGAAATAGTAATCGAAATAAGGAAAAACAACCTGCTTAAGTCGCGTATAGCGCCCCAGCGCCATACAGTCACCGCCCCAGCGACGAGACAGAGCCCCAGCGCCAAGATCCCACCGCTCCAGCGGTAATAGCTTTTTCACGCGTCGCCCCTAGTCCGACGAGAATTGAGATTTTCAAGCTCATATCAATCCCTATATAAAGCCACTCGTTCCCAACCTTCAAGAATCACTCCAAGACGACCCAAGAGCACCAAGAATACAGAGCACGAGTCTTGGAGAGCAATAGGAGCTTAATTGAAGCAACTTTAGAGAGAGATACAAGACGTTCTTCGGCATCAAGAGTTCATAGACAGCGCAATTAAGAGCAATTCAACGTCTATATTGGTTTGCTAATAATTGTATCATGATTTATAATTATTTTTACTGCTGTTCTCTTGTAGCCATGAGCTAACTTATTATCTAGGGTTAATATTTGAACTCAATATGTGTGCTTAATTGCCATATCTTTCGAATATTTAATAAACTTAGTCTTTTATTATTTAAATTACTTGTGTTTAATGCTTCAATATATCCGGCCAATATATGGTGAATGAATTGGTAATATTATTGATAAACTCGGAAAAGGAATCAATATATTTAGACCTAGGTAATTTGATGCATGATTGTAGAGTAACATTCAATGTTGCATATGCAAGTTTCAATTTAGGATAGGAATATACCTAATTGGCATGTATGATCAATAAGACCTAATCTTAATGAATCTTAATTTATTACAAGTACCATAGGAATATAGGTATTTGGTAAATTAAGGTATACTTGCATGACCTTGGAAGAGGCTTGTGAATAAATTAGTGTCTTGATCAATAATAAAGACTAAGTGAGTTAAATATTAGAGGATTAATCATTAAAAAGCATATTGAGGGATAATATTAATCCTAGGTTTTCTCTACATTGCTATCTTCTTATTCTCTTTGCATTGTGTTTTTACTTTTATATTGTCTACATTCATTCTTAGGTTTTTATTTATCTGAATAATTATTAGGAAGATATAATTTTAGTAATTGGTTAAAAAGAAAACATTATCCCTGTGGGTTCGACATCCGACTAATTAGTCTCTTTATTACTTGCATACGATAATGTATACTTGCACTTAATTTATGATATAGAATTATCGCATCAACCAGCTTGTAACATTTACAACCATCTAAATCCAGATTTCGTACATCAAATGGTATATGCATTAAGCTATTTCTAGCTTATGTATCTGAGACGTTAGACACTCTAACTCTCTCATATTCTTCTCGAGGACACTTCCTCTAAGAAAGATGAATGTCATGTCTAAAAGGGACTTTAACTGTCTCACAATCAATCAAGTTGTACCTTTTTATGGACTTAGTCTATGTATGAAGATTGAGAGAGTCATGTAAGCTTCCTAACTAAATCTCCATAAATCTTTATACCTAGTATACAGGAAGTCTCTCTCAAATATTTTACGAAGAAGTTCTTTACACAGATAACACTTATCTGATTTACTTGCTATATAGCAACATTGTTTCTAATATTGAGTATATGTTCCACTTTAGAGAACTAAAAAGATAATCATACTCCCACTGCCCTTTCTGAACACACACGATTCCTCTTCATTTTTTATAAAACCAGACTTTCTGATTTCATCATATAAACAAAGATTCTAGCTTTGGAAAAACTGCTTAAGTCCATAGATGGACTTCCTCAGTTTGTACACTATATTAGAAGTTAGGCTTGGATGCAAAAACATCAAGTTGTTCTATGCATATCTCTTATTCGAGATATGCATCCCAGAACACCTTATTTACATCCATTAGCCAGTCTTCAAATTACAATATGCGGCAATAGCCAATAAAATCCAAATTGCTTTGGCATGGATACTGATGAAAAAGGCTTCCTCATTACCGATCCTAGATCTCTGAGTGTAACCTTTCAACATCAATCAAGCCATGAAGGACTATTCCTTCAGATGGGGCCCATATTTTTACTGCGTAAGCTGATTTACAGCTAATAGAAATAGTTTGTACAGAAAGCACAACTAAGTTCTAGACTTAATTGTCATGCGTGGAGTCAATTTTGGATTTAATGGTATCTTGTCATTTTTCCTAAATGATGTCAAACATCGTCTCTCCATAAGTTAAAGGATCCTTTTTTTCGACTAAGAAAACACCAAGTACACCTTTAGGTATCATACATACCTAAATGATGACCTTGATATCATTTTTGACTTATGAACATAATGTGTTAAAGGTATTTCACTTAATTGAAATTAAAACTCTACTGTTGGTTCATCTATTTAGATTGACTTCATTAAGTTCAATCTTTCTATAATCTCTACAATCCATGAGAAACTCTTTCTCTAGGAATGTGACATAATGAGAAATAAACATATTTTGTTCATCTGAATTATAGAATTGGTATCCCATTATACACTTGGGATACACAATGAACCCATACTTATACTGTTGGATACAAGTTTATTCTGTTGCATAACTCTTATGAAAGCAGAATAACACCAAGTCTTAACATACTTAAGACTCGTTTCCCATTTAGTCTATATCTCATATAGAATAGTAGGAACAATTTTTGATGGAATTATAATCAGTAAGTGAAGCAGATTATAAAGCATAATCCCATAGACATTGCAGAAGATCAGCGGTACTCAATATCAATCAGATTATATCTAATAAAGTCTGATTCCTCATTTTCTAAACATATTTATGTTAAGGAGTATTTGGAGGACTATGTTGAGTGAGAATCATATTCTCATTAAATAATTTGTGAATTTACTGATTATGTATAAACTGCTTCGATCTAATCGAAAGCATTCAATATATATAAGGGTTTGTTTCTTTACATTCATTGTCAGAACATTTTGAACACTTCGAAATCATTCTGACCCGCGTTTCCTAGAAACACATGTCCATATGGTGAAAAATCACTATAAAGACATTGAAGTATCGAAATCACTTATAACAGTAAGATGTATTGGACTAAATACATCTATATGCACCAGATTCAATAAACCAGTGGCTTGTGTCACGACCCGATTTCTCGAAACCATGCGGCCTTAGACACTTGCTAGTGCTAAGCAGCCTACAAGACCCCAATTAACTAAAGAAAGAGATGAAGAAGAAGCACACCAAGTGTTTGAGAGAATGCTCTCGTATTTTATTACTAAAGAGAGATTACAAAGCTATACACTTACAAGCTAAGAGTATTTCTACAATTTGAAGGATTGATTCTCAAATGAGAACTTCACCTATTTATAGCTAAAGCTATATACAATGGACGGCTAGGATTAACTCTAATCCAATGGTCCACATCTAAAGAGGGGAATATGCTAAGGGATATTCCAAAGATGCCAACTACCCAAAAGTATATCCAAGGAATATGCCTTTTCTAGAAAACTCCCCCACCTACCACACCCATGTGGCATTAACCCAAATCCATTGGGCCTTCTAGAAGCTCTAGCCCATATAACCCAAAATGGACTAGGTCCTCCCTTGGTGGTCCTGTCGCGCGCCAAATACTCGAGTAATTGCTTGAGAATATTTGGGGCGTGACATTCTCCCCCATCAAATTCACGCGACGCCCTCGTCGCGTCTTCGCTGGAACTTGCACACCCCGTTCTGCAAACTCTGGCTGTGCGCTCTCGTGTCCTAAGCGTGTTCTCCCATCCGGCAACCCTTTCCACTCGACAAAGTACTCAAGACTCGTCCTAAGTTGCTCCCCTTTGTCATGGCGTGTGGAAATCCCCAAAGGTTCCCGGTTGTGTGGCTCAAATTCTGCATCTCCCGTACCTCCACGGTACTGCTTCCAACAGCTTGCGGAATGCACCTGATGTCGCCACTGCCGCTGTCTCGAAGGTAACTCCACCTTATGCGAGACGTTGCCAACTCTCTTGGCAATCAACCTTGGCCCCTCGTCCCCACGATCAAGGCCCTTGTGAAGTGGGCGTGCTGACTTGCATTGTGGTTGAAGTATCGTCTCCATCACCAAGTCCCCCGCACTATGCTTGACACGCCGCTGCTTGTCTTCGACCCACTCCTTGTGCTGAAACTGCACATCATGTAACACCTTGGACTTTTGGATGACACCCGCATCCAACAACTCCTCGAGCTGCCCCCGCAACTCTCCCATCTCCGATGGAGGCGTCGACCCCATAGTTGGAAGCGTAATCTCAAGCTCCAACTTGCCCTCAATTACATCTCTTGAAGGCGGTTCTTCCGGTATGGCAGTAGGCTTGACCCCATTGTGCTCCCCGAGCACTTCTGCAACAACCTTCGGTATTTCATCCTTGCCCCCATTTGCCGCATCATCCACCCCCATTGTTGAGGTTGAATGTAACCCTCCTTTGCGCCCAGCATCTACCCATAGTTGCATTGCGGAAAGGACCTTGGCGTTTGGCTTGGATCGCCCACCCTTGGGCATGTCTACCATCGGTATCATTCGGGGCCCTCCCTCCAAAATACACATATAGTTGTGTTGAGGAAGCAACACCACATTGTACTGCCGTAAGAACTCCATACCTAGCACCACATCAAAATCATCGAGAGGTGCTACCGAGAAGTTTACCTCACCGTGCCATTTGCCAATGTGAATTTCAGCTCCACGAACCGCCCCATCTAGCGGCTTGGCTCTTGCATTCACGGACTTGAGGTATCCCTCTCCTTTCTCCACATAAAGGCCCAAGCGTTCCGCTTCCGCACGCTTAATGAAGTTGTGCGTAGCCCCCGTATCAACTAACACTTGAGTCTTGATGCAATTGACATAGGCTTCAATGTACATGAGCGCCGTCCCCGTTGGCGCGTCTGCACGCCGCTTGGCTTTGAGGGAATTGAACAGCTGCATGCAACCCATACGGCTCTGTTCGCCCTCGTATTTTGCCTCGTACATTGCATTGAAAGCCTTTTTCTTCGGACAGTCCTTCACCCAATGATCCCCATCGCAGAGAAAACAGTTAGACTTCGGACCATTACCTCTATGGCCGTTGCGTTTCTGCTCCTTCCACTTGGGCGGTTTTCCTTTCTCCTCCTTGCTCTCCGGAGGCTGAAACTCCTTGGCTCCCCCACCCTTACTGTGATTGGGTTTAAAATTCTTGGACTTTCCCGAATCCCCCTTGCGGTAATCCATGAGCGTCTCCGCCATTGTAAGGGCGTCGGATATATTCTGCACTCCACGCCGCTTCAACTCATTGGCTGCCCAGGATTGTAACCCGTCCAGGAAATTGAACAACAAGTCCTCCTCGGCCATGTTGCGGATTTGCAGCATCAGCAAAGAGTACTCCTCTACGTACTCCCCAATGGACTTCGTTTGTTTCAACTCCTTCAACCGCTTGCGAGCGTCATGCGCCACATTCTCCGGATAGAATTGGCGTTTTAACTCCCGTTGCAATTCTTCCCATGTGTCTATGGTGCAGGTACCCTTGCGAATCTCCTCGCTTTTCCTACGCCACCACAGAATTGCATGATCGGAAAGGTATAAAGTTGCGGTACTTACCTTGTGTTCGTCCCGCACGCCCATAGCGCCGAAATACCTCTCCATTTGCCAAAAGAAGTTGTCAAGCTCCTTGGCATCCCGTCTGCCGCTAAACTCTTTCGGTTTAGGGGCATCAACCCTTGGTGCAGCCACCGCAGTTTGAGTAGCTACGCCGTTAGCGACCGCTCGCTTGCACAACACCACATCCTCCTTGACACCTTCAAACCCCTTTCGTAGCTCTTCTACTTGGGCTTGAACTTTGTCCATGGTGTTGTAAACCTTCTCCTGAAAAGCCTTGATCCAGTCCCGTTGCTTGTCAGCATGCTCGTCAATGGAGCTTTCGATGAGGGAGCGCAGCGCATCCCCTTGAGTATCGAGGCCTACCTCAACATTCTGGACTTGCTCCTCCAACTCCCCAAGGCGATCTGTTGCCTTGCTCACAGCACCACCGAGCCTCATTACCATGTCCCCTAGATCATGGTTCGGATCAACGAACTTTTCTGGCGAAATACTCCCATGTCTTCTAGCTTTGGGGTCTCTACCCTTCCCTTCAGTAATCCCCGATGTTCCAGCAACTCCCTTCACCATCTTCTTTGAACCCGCTCTGATACCACTTGTCACGACCCGATTTCTCGAAACCGTGCGGCCTTAGACACTTACTAGTGCTAAGCAGCCTACAAGACCCCAATTAACCAAAGAAAGAGATGAAGAAGAAGCACACCAAGTGTTTGAGAGAATGCTCTCGTATTTTATTACTAAAGAGAATTACAAAGCTATACACTTACAAGCTAAGAGTATTTCTACAATTTGGAGGATGAATTCTCAAATGAGAACTCCACCTATTTATAGCTAAAGCTATATACAATGGACGGCTAGGATTAACTCTAATCCAAGGGTCCAAATCTAAAGAGGAGAATATGCTAAGGAATATTCCAAAAGATGCCAACTACCAAAAGAATATCTCATGGAATATGCCTTTTCTAGAAAACTCCCCCACCTACCACACACATGTGGCATTAACCCAAATCCATTGGGCCTTCTAGAATCTTCAACCCATGTAACACATCATGGGCCAAAACCCCTCTTGGTGGCCTTGTCGCGCGCCAAATACTCGAGTAATCACTTATAACAGTAAGATGTATTGGACTAAATACATCTATATGCACCAGATTCAATAAACCAGTGGCTTGGCATCTTACACCTACATAAAGATTCGGTCATATTCTTTTGAATTCATAATTCATAAACTAGTCAATGTTAAATAGTCAAATCAAATATCTAACCATCCTTAACCAGACGGGATAGTCATCTCGCGACTACTTGTCCTAATCTTATATACCAATATTCATTATTATTTAAAGTTGCTGAAATACTATTTATTCTGTTCACCTATACACTTATAACATTTCTTGTTGAATATAAGATATAATAGCCATTCATTAACTGACATTCAGTTAGTAAAACATCATCATTATCATAAGAAACTATTTCTGATATTTTTATGATAACCCTCTCTGTCAACTACAAGGAGTGATATGATTTACTAAATAATGTTTAACACGAAATATCAATTATACAACATTAATACTTTTGCCTAAAAAGAGAAGTGACTAAGAAGTCTTAATAGTTGCCACATCTAAGAAATCTTCATTTCCTATATGAAGCTGAACTTCTCATTTCCTAGCTATCAAGCATTTCTCAAATCATGCAACATCTTGCAAATATGATAATGACAAGCGGTATCTCATACCCTTGCATAGTTAACATCAAATGCTAATGAAATGTTAATGTTTGGTCAAATAGATATCTAATGAGTCAATCTTTCTTAAGTCAAGGTGCTATAAATAGTAACATTTACTATTTCAAACCTTATTGCGGTGGAAACACTTTCTATTATGACTTTTCTCTATCTGTGGTTTAGTAATATCAAATATTACTGAATCTAGAACTATTCTTAAGTTCAGAAGCAAGTCTTAAATATTTTATTCAATACCCTATAGTTATTGGGTATTAATCAAGATTACTAATGGATTGCTCGTACTCATCTTATCTCTATAAGACAAGTATCTTATCTCTATAAGACAAATTAGGAGATGTGTAGCGGAACATTTCTAATCGTTAATTAAAAAATGCTTTAGATCATGGGTATAACTATTATACATTTTTTAATTTAAAAACGCCCTCCCACTGCTTTACTTAATCCCTTTAATCTCTTAAACGAGATAACAATAGTTTAAAATTTTAAACTATACAGTGGGAAGTGGACCCTATTGGGATTTTACTCCAGCCTCACGCTAAAGCAATATTGGCCTTTGTAAATCTAACAGGTAGGCAACTCTTGTCAATTGTATTTCATACAACTCTTACTGCTAATCCTAAATACACCTTATCCTTACGCTAAAGCAATGTTGAGTAAGTGTATTTCAGATTAACTCGTCAATAGTCAAATATATGTTACTGACATTATCCTTACGCTAAAGCAATATTGGATAATATGTTCGCATATATTTGACTAATCTCATGTTTTACCGGCATTAGACCAAGTCACACCATCAAATCCCTCATGCTAAAGCAATATTAGGAAAGACTATATTGACCTGTCTTACACTGTATTGACAAGACGGACCATTTATAATATTATCATATAATATAATAAATTTCAATCTAATTAAAAGAGATTTTAAATACAGGCTTTCATTATATGCTCTCATCACATGAGAGGTTATTCTCAATCAATTATTCATTTCTATACAAGCACAACTAACCCCCACTAGTAGGGCTCCCATTGTGGTTACAAAAAATAAATAAAATAAAATTATTATTTTCTTTGTTTATCATGTAAACTAATAACTATTATTATTACATCTCATAAACCCCCCCACATGCAAAAATTAAAAAAATTATACTCTTTATTTTTTTAGTGTCACTGCCGTGGCGCTGTCTTACTCGCTCTAATGCGCTGGAAGCAGTAGGGGCGCCAGACAACCAGCGCCCCCGCGCTAACCCAGCATGGGGGCATCATACACCCAGTGCCCCAGCGTTCATATAAACGCTGTAGCGCTGGACATGAGTGTTGCGGCGTTTCAGGTGCAGGTTTTATCGGTTTACATTTTCAACACTTGAAATGCACCCCAACAGCCCCGGAACTTGTCCTACAACATAGCAACACTTAGCTAACACTAAAAAATCACCCATAACAACACAAAATTGCTATGATACCAATTGTTGGGTGTTGATCATTCTAGAGTGCTTGCATGTGGGATGTGTTCATCATAAAAAAATATACATATCTGATACATATATGTGCATAGTAAAAGATTAATACAATACAATGAACACATGTAATACTTATTTATCAAATGAAAAACCAGATTGAGAAATATAACCCATGAAGCTTTGGATTAATTTGCTTGAAGTCCACCATGAAATGAAACTTTGATCAATCCTAGCAATCAACAAGGGTGTGTTTGATTGTCTGAGATAGCAGATGTCAATCCATCATTTAGTTTAACTTTTAAACTTGATTCAAAGTTAAACTCTTTAACTTAAATAAATTTAATTTTCTTTTTATTCAACTCTTGAACAAATTAAAACAATTCTATTTTAGTTATTACAATTAGTAACCATTTATATATTTGTTTTGTTATTCTAACACTTAAAGCACAAAACAAAGAATTCCAATTTTTCAAATTGAAATGGCTCCCAAAATTGCAAAATCTAAAAAACTAAAGCATTTGATTTTGAATTTCATTTCTCTTTATATACTAATGCATTAATTTCAAACTAATTTGAATTTCATTTGCTTTTAATTTAACTTAACCTAACCTTAGTTAACATTTAACCTTGTTAGGTTAGTTTAACTTAACCCTTAAGTTAATAAATATTTAAATATTCTAATCATAGTTAACTAACTTAACCATGGTCAGGTTAACCTTTACTTAATCATAAAGTAAGGTTAACTTAACTTAACCATATAGTTAACCTTTAACCATAGTTAAGTTAAATCATTTATTTAACAATTAAATAAATATGTATTTATTTTAATTATTTAACAATTAAAGAATCATAAAGTGAAATTACTTTTATATCCTTACTAGGTTACTAAGTTAACCTAAAATGGGTCCCACCATTTAATCATATACTTTAGTTAATTAACCTTAGTAATTTGCAGAATTATACTATATTGAACCATTCAATACGGTAAACTGCCCAAGTGCTCAAAGAGTACATTTCATATTGGGATTCTCTAGATCCACTCCCGATTTGTCAAATGAAACTATTTTATTAATCCGTAATTGATGCCCCATGCACACGTTACGAATATTACAAATCAGCATGTTAGACCATACAAGTTTAGGTCATAACATCTATGTATAATCCTTCCATCATTTATACCCTGGATGTACGGGGATATAGATTAGTACCGTCAAATCCCTATTTGCTCATCTATTAAACTTATCTCTAGATTCGTATCTTGATAAACAATATAAGCAAATACTTTTGCTATATTGTTTAACCCTATGGAAAACTCTTTTCTGGGGTTTATACTTGTGGCCATAAGACTTTATGAAATACAATCTCGGAGCATCGGATATACAACTTACTTATGTAAGCTGACGGATACTGTATCTACGTACACTGGACTCCATGAGCATCGGACCATACCCAGCGACACATAGCGGTCAGACCATGAAAGGTCTCTGACATATGTGAAATCAAAGCATGATGGATCACTCACAAGACCACCATGGCGCTCAAGTCAAAGGACCACAAATACTACTCAACTCAAGAGGACCTTACTTTGACGGCTTCATATGATATCTATTGGGGTCCCCGTGAGTCTGTTCAGTATCCAGTTCTGACTGGATACCTGCATGCCTATACAAGCTCTAAGCTCATGGTCAGCTAGAACAACCATCTGAACCAGTCAGATATAAACATACACTAATCTATATAATGTGAATTCATTGATAGACCCGCATTAGTGATCATAGATCAGGAACATCATGTTTGAGACATACTTACATAATGACATTTCTTAGTTTCTATTGCAACTCTTTGCAACTATGTCATTATAAGCATACTCTCAGGTCTTTGTCCCATTATAGACAAGTTTCTAACTCTTTAGAGCTCGCTGACTGTTATAACCTGCTAACTCTTAACAGTGCTAACTCTTAGCATTTATAACTTTCAGCTTTGCTAACTATTAGTTCTGGTCTAAACTCATTTATACCAGATCTGAACTCTTTCAGATCAAATAATGTCTGTAATGTTACAAGCATTATACCATATAAATATAATATTAACAATTTTTATTCGAAATGTTTATTGTATAAATATTAACAATTAATATTCATACAATATTGAAATGGCACGTTAGCACTAGCTCCAACAAATATTTACATGAAAGTCTCTGAAGGATTTAATTTTTACTTTTATAATTCAAGTGTTGAATGATACAAAGCTAAGTTTATAGCTTAAAAATATTTTAAGTGTTAAACTATTGATTAAGAGTTAGTCTAAATTAGTTTAAGAGTTAAACTAGTGCTGAAAAAATAAAGCTGCTATTCTAGCGACTCAAGCCTATCCCATTAAGTCTTAGAATTGCCAACGGGTTTATTTCAGTCGATACTCCAACTTTAAATATACCAAATGCTTATGAGGTAAATTCTCAATCTTGGTATTAATGTTATTAATATCTATTTAATTTATTCATTACTGTAATAGAACAAAAATTTATTGTGTTCATTATTTAAGAAATTAGATTTCCATTTTCTGCTGCATATGTAATGTATTAGATGCATGTATATATATTTGTGAACAATGAATATGTGCACATGCATACATGCACTCAATATGGTTCAGAACCAAAATATCGCACCCAACAACAACTACCTTATAAAAAAGATAGAATTTGGGTTTGCCATTGTGGCTGTATATGTGAATGACATGAATCTGATCGGGCTTTTCGTTTGCCATTGTGGCTGTATATGTGAATGACATGAATCTGATCGGGACTTCTGAAAAGCTGTTGAATACCGCAGAATACTTAAAAAGAGATTTTAAAATGAAATACTTAGGGAAGACTAAATATTATTTTGGCCTACAGGTTGAGCACAAATCAAACGGAATATTTATACATCAATCTACCTATACTGAAAAGATTAAGAAGATTCAATATGGATAAAGTTCATCCGTTAACTACCTCTATAGTTGTTCAATTTTTTGATCCCAAAAGGGTTCCATTTCGTCCGAAGGAAGATGTTGAGAAACTATTTGGTCTAGAAGTACCATATCTTAATGCAATTAATGCATTATTATTTCTAACTCAATGCACAAGTCCAAGCATAACTATTACAGTAAATATGGGCCCCCACCCCTCTATTGGCAGGGTGGGGTCCACCCCTACTTGGTGGGCCCACTCAAAGGATATCGGAGTCCCCCCTCTTTTCTTTCGCCTTTTCGAGGCTCAAACCCAGGACCATATGGGGTTCTAAGACCATTGGGGAGCACCTCTGGTACCACTTGAGCTAGAGGGGTGAAATTGTAATATCCAATCTCTATTAGTAGTATTGGCGCCTAAATTTCGGTATAAGAACAAATACGACGCCGTAGAGTTACTCGATTTTAACCCTATTAGAAATATTTTCTTTATAGTGCACGTGAGAGATATTAGACCTAATTTAGTAATTTCACACTCGATCGGTGCGCCGGACGACCCTAGAATATTTTTGGAATTTTTCTCCATTAGCTTGAAAAAGGAAATCCTAATTTACTACATGAATTTTCATTTAAGGGTGATGTATGGAATAAGCCTTTGTTGAGAAACATAATCCATATATTAGAGAATGGATCAATTAGAAGAAATCTCATGGATTGCCAAGTTAGAATTTCTAGTTAGTTCTTTGGACTATTCTAACTAGAAAGTTACAAATGAACTAATTACATAATTAGTTTTCAACTAATGGCAAATTAGTAATTTTAAGTAAGTTGAAGGGCAAAATGGTTAATTGAGGGAGCACTATATATATGTTAGAAGTGTGTAGAATTTTGAAGAGAACAAAACCAACACTTAGAGCAAAAAGAGACCAAATTCGTGCAAGGTGAAGGGGGGGAAGCTACAGTGAAATTTTAATTTTTTTTTCATGATTTTTCATATGTAATCAAGCCAAAATAAGGTTACATATGAATCTCTAAGCTCAATTGAAGCCTCAATTAGTGGAAATTGAAGAAAAAGAGGTAAGAAAAGTATTGTTTTATGAGTTTGATAAGTGAGCTTTCAAGAATGCTTAAATTGATGTTCTTGTGTGTATTCTTGACTTAGATTGAATTGAATTCTAGTGTGGAGCTTGAAGGAGTCATCAATTTGCAGAAATTGGCAAGGTAAGAATTAGGGTTTTTGGTGATTTTATTGTAGAGATTTCAATTGGTTTTAATTAGGGCTTTAGAATGAAATTGGCTTGATTTTGTTGTAATTGGAACAAGAAATTGAGAAAAGGAATGTGTTGGAACCTAGGGTAAAATTCTGCCACTTTAGGGAAGTTAAGGATTGAGTGATGTTTTGATTGAGTTGTTGTGCGTAAATGGTGCATATTGTAAATTGAATGTATATGGTTGATGGAAAAATCAAAAATGAAGAAAATGGGACATAATTGTCCATTTTGGAAATGTGAATGGCATGTATGTCCAACCAAGTTATAGGGCGTGCAATAATATTCAGGGCGCCGGATGGTGAGTTAGATTAGATTAAATGACTCCGTAAATAAAAATCGGGAAGTAGTATGCATCAGGGTTTTGTATGCCGATTAGGGCATTTAGTAGTTAAATGAGATTCTAGCATTCGATTTGATTCTAAATGTCATTTATGGCGCGTAGGTGAAGATAATCGAGAGCGATAACGGGAGCAGAAATCGAGAGCGAAATTGAGCATGGAGCGGTTATGAGTGAAAATCTGCCATTTCTTTTACTTTTCGTTATTATGTATTCGCATAATGAATATGTATGTTTTATGAGCTTTCGATGTATAAACACGATTTATGATCATGATATATATTCATAGACATGCTTTTACATGTTCGATTTGAGAAACAGTTTTAAATTTCTGCATTTGTTTTAAAGGCCATTAGTACCCTCAGATTATAGTGGTGATGATTGTATTAGACCCAGCTGGTATACCCGTGCACATGGGCAGGTCTTAGGGGTATGTCGCTAACTCTGGGAAGTCGGGATGTCTAGTCATGTGAGTCGCCCTATGTGTATGGGGTATTGTCTCGCTATATGTATGCGATGTAGGATTCCGCTGCATAGCCAGTGAGAGGTCTTGAGATGTCACTGTGGGTGCTGCTAGTTGAGGTGTCCCGTGACTTACTCATGTGTACGGTGCTAGTTGAGTCGCTGCGTGAGTATAGAGCATTAGGGTTACCATTTGTACAGTTTAGAAAGAAAATGGCCGAGCGAGGATTTTACTAGTTTTTGATTTACCGGTAATATTTATGCATTTATGTGCACACAGCAATTATTATGTTATACAGATTTTGGATGTGGTTTTTCAAAGATGTAGATAAAACCCGCTCGGCAAGATTTTAATAGCATATGATGTTAGAAACCGTTTTACAGTTTTACATCAGTTTTAGAAGCATGATTTCTGCATGAACTTTAGAATTTGCTATCTATACATGATGTTATTTTATTGAAATTTTATTTGCACTCACTGAGCTCCTTTAGCTCACCCGTTTTGTGTTTTATGTTTTCTAAACCCCTTTTCCAGATGTAGGTCTCGGTACGTAAGCTGCTGATTCTCTTATTGCCGAGTAGTGGGCCGAATCCGAGGATCATTTTTGTACATGTAAATGTGCTAAATAGCACTCTTTACTTTATGCATAGTAGTTGTAGGCATGTATATTTGTATGTATGTTTTGAACCAACAAGAAAAGAATTCGAGATTATGATGATCATTTTTGCTTTTCATGAGTATGCTCATTGTGTGGTTTAAATGAATAGTTGAGTTGTGTTGGATTTGATTTGAAAAGGACCGGAGGTCCGAATTGGTAGTATTGAGATGTATTGGAAATAGAAGTGAAATTTCTTGCAGGTTATATATGGATTTTCCGAAAAACAGGGAAACTCTATCCGTTTTTTTTTAAAAATTAAGATATCATTTTCATGTATATTACAAGACCTTTTCAGTAGTAGCAAGAATTAAAAAGGAGTTCGCCTTACAGAATTTCTCAAATTACCCAGTTAGGTCGGAGGAACTTCCGTCGGGGTGCCCGGTAGGGCCGCTGGGATCTATAGTAGAGGGTCTCGGGTCGGGTCCTGTCAGTAAACTTATTGACAAGATTTAATTATGCGCTAACGCGATGTCATTTGAATGATATCAAACATATATTTCCTTACCTTTGTGGAATGATAGATTTGGGATTATTTTATTTCAATGAACTTACAGAAAATTCAGGTCAAGTTGGTTATGCAGATGTTGGGTACTTATTTAATTCTTATAAAGCTCGCTCGCAAATGAGATATATTTTTACTTACAAAAATACAGTAATATCATGGCAATCCACAAAGCAAATCTTTGTTGCCATCTCTTCAAATCAGTCAAAGATTCTTATACTACATGAAGCTAACAGGGAATGCATATGACTATGATATATCATTCATCACATTCAAAGTCCATGCAGCTTACCCTCTGCAATAAATATTCCAACTATAATATATGAAGATAATGTTACTTGTATTGCTCAAGTTAAAGGCAAATACATCAAATGAGATAATTCATTTACACTTATAAGTTGCAGCAAAGTAAGACGATTGATGTTAAACAGATACGTCTCATTGACAATTTTGCAAATCTATTCACTAAATCTCTACCAACGTCAACTTTTGAGAAATTAGTTCACAAAATTGGTATGTGTCGGCTTAAAAAATTGTCAAATTAATGGATCTTACTTTAAGAGAAAGCATTTAATCAGATGGGGCATATTCTTCTAAAAGAACAATCATATCAGTTACCAACGTGTACTGTACTATTTTTTTCTTCAACCAGGTTTTATCCCATTAGGTTTTACTGGCAAGGTTTAGAATGAGGCAATCTTGAAGCACGTTTATTACCACTGTACATTATAGAGTTGGATTTATTTTTGCTTTCATTGGGGTTTTCTTAGCAATATAATACACAAATAAAGTGATGGAATTCAAGGGAGAGTGTTGTAAAGGCGATGATAAAAGCGGTGGGGAAGAGGTATATTGGTGAATTCCAACCCTCTTCTCGCCTATAAATATGTGCATAACACCCCTTTATAATTCATTCACTTTCAATACTTCTATAATTTCTATAATACTTTCTAGAGGTTTCTTATTATATGAGTTATCCTTAACTTTTGCTATTATTATTCATTTATAACACATGTTTAATTATGATATAAATGTTCTGGCATGGTAGTATATGAAACAGTATACATTATTGTAATGATAGAGCATAAAATACTTGCTTCACTATGAGGATACTGTTAGGGTTATGTATACGGGTCATCCCAGTTTTGTATAAATATTTGATCTCTATATAGTGTATATTTTGTTATATAACTAATTACTTCTTAATAATATCGTTTAATGCTTGTTACGCTACAGACTTTGTATTATTTGAAGAAGTTTAGATATGGTTCAAAGAGGTTTAGACCAGTGCTAAGAGTTAGTAAATATTCTAAGAGTTGAAACATTGTTTGTAACGGGACAAAGACCTCAAAATATGCTTATAATTATATAGTTACAAAAGTTGCAATGGGTGTGTCATTATGCAAACATGTTCTTAAATATATTATTCCTAGTCTATTTCTACTAACGCATGTCTGTTGATAAATCCCATTAATTCACATAGATCAGTATATCTCTATATCTGTAGGGTACAGTTGGTCGTTCTTAGCTGACCATGATCTTGTAGATTGTATAGGCATACGGGTATTCAGTTAAGACTGAATACTGAACAGACTTATGAGGACCCAAATAGACATCCTATGTTGCCGTCAATGGAAAGTGCTCTTGAGTTGAGTAGTATGCATGGTCCTCTGACTTGAGTACCACAATGAGCTTGTGAGTGATCTACCATATTTTGGTTCTACGCATGTTAGAGACCTTTCATGGTCTGACTGTTAGGTGTCGCTGGGTATGGTCCAATGCTTATGGAGTTTGGTGTGTGCAGATATGGGATCCATCAGCTTTTATAAGGAGCTATATATCCAGATGCTCCAAGATAGTATCTCAAGAAAGTTTTATGGCCATAAGCAGTGAACATAGAAAAGGAGTTTTAACAGAGTTAAACAATATGGCAAAGAGTTTGCTTATATTGTTTAATAAGATACCATCCTAGAGATAGGTTTATGGATAAGCACATGGGAATTTGGCTGTGTTGATATATGTCCTTACACATTTAAGATATATATGATGGAAGGACTATATGTATGCATTGTGATTTGTAATATTCATGATGTGTGCATGGAGCATTGTTCACAGACTTATGGAATAGTTCCATTTGACAAATCGAGTGTGGATTTAGGGAGTCCCACGATATGGAGTATACTCGTTGTGCACTGAAACAGAGTACTAGATTGAATTATTTTATCCAGTAATATTTAGCACTACCACGGAAATGTGTGCATGTCTGTGTTTAAGCATTAAATACAATAATTACTGGATATTCTAAGAGTTAGTAAATATTCTAAGAGTTGAAACATTGTTTGTAACGGGACAAAGACCTCAAAATATGCTTATAATTATATAGTTACAAAAGTTGCAATGGGTGTGTCATTATGCAAACATGTTCTTAAATATATTATTCCTAGTCTATTTCTACTAACGCATGTCTGTTGATAAATCCCATTAATTCACATAGATCAGTATATCTCTATATCTGTAGGGTACAGTTGGTCGTTCTTAGCTGACCATGATCTTGTAGATTGTATAGGCATACGGGTATTCAGTTAAGACTGAATACTGAACAGACTTATGAGGACCCAAATAGACATCCTATGTTGCCGTCAATGGAAAGTGCTCTTGAGTTGAGTAGTATGCATGGTCCTCTGACTTGAGTACCACAATGAGCTTGTGAGTGATCTACCATATTTTGGTTCTACGCATGTTAGAGACCTTTCATGGTCTGACTGTTAGGTGTCGCTGGGTATGGTCCAATGCTTATGGAGTTTGGTGTGTGCAGATATGGGATCCATCAGCTTTTATAAGGAGCTATATATCCAGATGCTCCAAGATAGTATCTCAAGAAAGTTTTATGGCCATAAGCAGTGAACATAGAAAAGGAGTTTTAACAGAGTTAAACAATATGGCAAAGAGTTTGCTTATATTGTTTAATAAGATACCATCCTAGAGATAGGTTTATGGATAAGCACATGGGAATTTGGCTGTGTTGATATATGTCCTTACACATTTAAGATATATATGATGGAAGGACTATATGTATGCATTGTGATTTGTAATATTCATGATGTGTGCATGGAGCATTGTTCACAGACTTATGGAATAGTTCCATTTGACAAATCGAGTGTGGATTTAGAGAGTCCCACGATATGGAGTATACTCGTTGTGCACTGAAACAGAGTACTAGATTGAATTATTTTATCCAGTAATATTTAGCACTACCACGGAAATGTGTGCATGTCTGTGTTTAAGCATTAAATACAATAATTACTGGATATTCTAAGAGTTAGTAAATATTCTAAGAGTTGAAACATTGTTTGTAACGGGACAAAGACCTCAAAATATGCTTATAATTATATAGTTACAAAAGTTGCAATGGGTGTGTCATTATGCAAACATGTTCTTAAATATATTATTCCTAGTCTATTTCTACTAACGCATGTCTGTTGATAAATCCCATTAATTCACATAGATCAGTATATCTCTATATCTGTAGGGTACAGTTGGTCGTTCTTAGCTGACCATGATCTTGTAGATTGTATAGGCATACGGGTATTCAGTTAAGACTGAATACTGAACAGACTTATGAGGACCCAAATAGACATCCTATGTTGCCGTCAATGGAAAGTGCTCTTGAGTTGAGTAGTATGCATGGTCCTCTGACTTGAGTACCACAATGAGCTTGTGAGTGATCTACCATATTTTGGTTCTACGCATGTTAGAGACCTTTCATGGTCTGACTGTTAGGTGTCGCTGGGTATGGTCCAATGCTTATAGAGTTTGGTGTGTGCAGATATGGGATCCATCAGCTTTTATAAGGAGCTATATATCCAGATGCTCCAAGATAGTATCTCAAGAAAGTTTTATGGCCATAAGCAGTGAACATAGAAAAGGAGTTTTAACAGAGTTAAACAATATGGCAAAGAGTTTGCTTATATTGTTTAATAAGATACCATCCTAGAGATAGGTTTATGGATAAGCACATGGGAATTTGGCTGTGTTGATATATGTCCTTACACATTTAAGATATATATGATGGAAGGACTATATGTATGCATTGTGATTTGTAATATTCATGATGTGTGCATGGAGCATTGTTCACAGACTTATGGAATAGTTCCATTTGACAAATCGAGTGTGGATTTAGGGAGTCCCACGATATGGAGTATACTCGTTGTGCACTGAAACAGAGTACTAGATTGAATTATTTTATCCAGTAATATTTAGCACTACCACGGAAATGTGTGCATGTCTGTGTTTAAGCATTAAATACAATAATTAGTCAATAATTGTTATGCATTAATTGTATAATAACACGTGGCGCGTTGTGAACCCTCAGTTGAGTTTACCCAAGTGTAGGATTTGGTGGGACTCGTTAAGAGGTATACTTGGTAACTATTTATGATGGACAAAATGGTCATTTCACACTATGATTATTTAATTATTAAATAATCATAATATCTCTATTAAAATATATTATTTTATAATATTATATATTTTAATAATATAATATATATTTATGCATGATAGTTGTCATGCATTTATATATATAAAATATTATTTATTATTATTTCTGCCTTAAGTGACTAAATATTATTATTTTAATAAATAATATTATTATAATAATTAAATTAGAGATATATATGTTTGAAAAACGTGAAAGGGAAGTGGGGAAAAAGATAATTGTTATTTTTTTTTCCTTTTCCGTTTTGCTCTTGAAAATAGGTGAGAAGCAATTATTACTTCCTTTTCTTCTTCCGTTAAAAAGAAAGAGCAAAATAAAAGAGCCAACCATTTTAGGAGGTTAAAGGTTAATCCCGTGCTGGATTAAGGAGCTGTTGTTTTAGCTCACCAGGCTCACAAAGTTAGTAACTAGAACTACCTACGAGTAAGACTTCGAGCAAAATCATTATATACACGTGTAAAACATTACACATTCTAGTGATTTCTTAACTTTACTTTTAATATGTTAAATTGATTAATATATGTTTATGTGTTGATTGTATATTTTAAATATTCCGCTGCGCCAAATATGTATGAGATATATATTTTTTGTAATAAATATTATTGTACATACATACACCCATATATATTCGATCCCCAAGATATACTTCATTAAGAAGTGTTTCATGGTTATGCTTACATGACAAGCTGGATGAATCTATTCGACTGTTAGTAAAAATGTTTCTAAGGACTCAAATAATGTATAACTAGATTGGAACTATGATAAACTAACTTGATAGGCATGAGTCCTCAATGTTTCCTACTTAATACGTTTAGTACAAAGCAATTTCAGATTTATAGGCTATATGCTTGTTATATAAATTGAAAGAAGTTATAGAATCCTTATAAAAAAAAAGGGTGAATCATGAGGTATACATCTGTCATCCTTGGAATTGTATATATTGAATTGAATTGATTTCTATTGTTGGTGCTTTTGTTAGATGGGGCCAAAGAAGATGCAAAATATAAAATCATAATGAATTGGAGTTGTGCAGTTGGTTGTGGAGTGAGATCAAGCAGCTCATTTAGCCTAAAACCCAGGTTTGTTCTTCCTAAGGCTCTAATTATTGGATGGTGATGGAAGCTACTCAAAGGGAGGTTTATAGGCTATCATGGGCTTTCATCTACTAGTAGGATTCCTTTAGATGCTAAAGTGGGAGCTCTACCGCAAAGAATGAGAGAGGTTCTAGGTTTTACAATTAAGCCTTCTCTATTCAAGTTTGATTCTACGATGGAGTTATTCATCCCCTTTAGTAAATTAAAAAAAAATATTCTTTCACTTTTTGAGTCCTTCCTTTTGTTTTGACTTTATTCTAATTTTGTAGAGGATTTGCTGGAAGTGAATAGTGATTATAGCTATAATTCCAACTCTATAAACTATACACCTTCCCTTGAGAAGGGGAAAGGAAAGTGGTGGCCTATCTCGAACTAACGAGGGTGTTGCTGGAAGAAAGAATGGTTATGCATCCTATTACTCTCCATATCATTCGTCCTCGCATGCCTCTCAGAAGGAGTAAGATAAGTTTGCCCCTCATATTTTCTTAAGAGGGCTCCAAAATATGGAGGAACTCCTTCATTGTGCGAATAGATGGGAAAAGTTCTATTACTATCGTAGTAAGGTTGTTTACAAGGGTTGACAAGTCAATGCTGAGAAGGCTTCCTAATATAAGCACTCAAGCCTATAAATAAAATAACTTTGCTTCTTTAATAATGGTGAGTAGTTTAGTTTGTGTTATTTATTTTTTTATTTTAGCTAAACACGGGTCTGATCTTCCTAAGGCTCTAGTTATTGGATGGTGGTGGAAGCTACTCAAAAGGAGGTTTTAGAGGTTTTTAGTTTTATTTCCTTTGTTTTGTGTCATTGTAATGGTATCAACATTTTGTTTGATTAATCTCAGCTTGATCTATATTCTAGGTTGTTTGTGGCAAACTTTTGAATGGTTCCTTTGCATTTACAAGGGGTGCCTCCAGAACTAATATCTTGCCCTACAAAATTTTACATATATTAAAATAACTTCACAATAAATATTAATATTCACTTTTAGGTCTCTCTTTACTGCCTTAGTTTCCCTTTTGCTATCAATCATCACTCTTTTTACTCTTTTTTACAAGTATTAACTTCAGAGATAGTGAAATTATTATAACTATTTTTTATTTAGACTTCATTAATATTGGAGTTTTGGTGATTCAACAATCTTGTCTAGACAATAATTGAAATGAATATTAAAGAGGAGAGTTAAAAGAAGTCTAAAATATGTGGGACATATATAAAAAAACTCTAGGATGTGTAGGACATAAAGGGAGAAGTAAAACGGGACTCGAAGACACGAATGAAGCAAGAACAAATGCGAAACTAAAAACAGGGACCAGCGCCATAGCGCCTAAGGCTGAGTGTCACGCCCCAGACCCAAAAGATCTGACACACGACATCACTTACATTCATTCAATAATACTTAAGCATTTATTTTAATTTCTTTCAGAATTATAGCAATTGAATTATGACTGGGACAATTAGTAAACCGGAGATACGTAGAGTTTTCTCAGAGATTAACACTCTACTATGTCACCAGTAGCAACTTTGTTACCGGAAGCCCAGAATATATTCATTGCAAATTCTTACTTAAAATCAATCCATTACTACACTTGGTGAAACTTAAACTAAATCCAACCACACAACAAAATAATACATAGGTATTTATTCACTAGGGACAAATCAAATATCTTATCCCACGTGTCCCCAAATAAAACACTTAGCAACCTAACAACTTAGGGAACCCAAGGAACAACAGAAGCCTTGCCAAATCCGCTATGCACACATGTACCTTATTTACCTGAAATCACCATAAACTATAATGAGTATAAAACTCAGTAAGCATACTAGTTTTTCATATATCAAATACAAATACATATATGTACACGATGCATATGTATGATATGCTGTGATCAATCAAAATCATAATCTTATCAAATCACATATCATGTAAGCGCTTACACATTCTTTCAAAACACATAATAGGAATACCATTACTCAACTACTACTTAGTAGGACTTACATATCACATATCACATAATGAGCCAAATGTCACTCGTAGGTGACATACCGTATGAGAGGAATAGTACAAGTGAGGTCTTTAAATCACACATATATAACGCTTATGCCCGAAGGTAAAAGCCAAACCCTCACCCTGATCATCGGTGAGTCCTCTCACATGTACAAATACGCCACCACACGAATGTGATGACTCACACTTCCTTTAGGTACCAATAGGATCCTCCCTACATACGGAACACATAACATATACCAATCCCGAAGGAAAGGCCACACATAAAGGCTCCACAAATCACATAAAATGCCTACTAAGTTAACAGTGAGTTCAAGTACCCTCAAATCACAAAATATTTCTCATGGACATATTACACTTCAAAAGCTTTCTTTATTAAACACATCTTATTTTGAAAGCTCACTTACAAAAACACATGTATGTCCATGCTCAATGTCAATGCTCACATTCAGAAACATAGATTCACATTTCATATCAAAATATACTTTGACATAACATAAACATATTCTTAACCCCATTTGCAAAATCATACAAAACAATTACTATGTTTATTGTGATTCCAGTAGTAAGTCTAGTATACTTACCTCTTAACACTTTCAGCTACAAGGCTTAAATCTCCTTAACCTATCAATGGAGATTAATCCTTTCATAAGCCTCACAATTCACACAAAATACTTTAAATAGCTTACAAAATTATACACAATGCATTTATCACATCAAATTGGTCTAAATATTTGGTTTCTCAAAACCTGTCATTCTGACCACTTACACTTAACAAAAATTTCTAATACATCAAATGATGTTCAATTACTCCAAAATCAGAATATACCATTCTTGACTCATATATCCTTCTTATATATGAATATTATATCAAATTTCCTACACAATCCATTCCATACACACCATCGAATCCAAACTACAAACCTGACAGGATCAAGATACTTACTGAACAGTATTCAATCTCCCAATTTTATAAAATCATATGCTAACTCAAAAATTATAAAACTACCACATAATTACTCTTAACACATATCTCAGTCCATGATAAATATTTCACTTCCAAATCACTGCCAAAAGTATTTTAAAACTATTTTATTCTATAACTTTAAAAATCTGTTAATCAAATATTGCAATGAGCTGATACACTTTAGAAATTCATAACACTTCAACCACATTGATCTAAATTCTCAATTACGAGTATATCATATTAGACATATAAACTTATCATATTCCACAAATTCATAATTCTTTAAGATCATTCAGTAGGACAAAAATTATTTTTCACTGTATTATACTGTTTACACAGGAAATTTCCAGAATTTCAGGGTCATTTTGGTAAATTCACTATAAATTCAATTTCCAGAATTTTCAATCGATTCAAAGTCTCAGATGATCCTTAACATGTCTAATTTCATATACTCAAAATTCAAAACCAGAATCGAATCACAACAATTTATAAAATTCCTAGATCAAGAGGTTATCCAGCAGAAATTCCATAATTCATCATGATTTATCAAACTATCTTATAGATCATCATCAATTCTCATATGATCTTACGAAATACACAACAAATCCTCAATTATACATATTTTCAGAAATCAAAACTTAAAGGAATTAACTTAATTAATACCAATAAATTGAGAAATACGTATGATATACCTCTTGAAATTCAAAATTCCAATTTCTTCTTCTTTTTCTTCTTCTTCTCCTCTTTCTCTCTTCTCTCTCTTAAAATGGGTAGCTCGACCTAAAAATGGTAAATTAGGGTTTAAAAGTGTATTTTTATACTAAGAGGCTAATTTTTGGTATTTACGAATTCACCCCCAAAACTTTCAAAGTATAACAATTTGGTCCCTAAAATAATTCCAAAGTCTTGCAAATAAACCCAATACTAATAGTATATCCTTAACCTATAAAAACACTACTAATAACAATATATAAATCAAGGACCACCCACATACAAATAAAATACATATATTTATATATATAAATATACATATTCTTACCGGTTATGGATACTGGTTACTACAATTCTCCCCTCCTTATAAGAATTTCGTCCTCGAAATTCATAACTTAAGCACATAGATGAGGATACTTAAATCTCATTTCTTCTTCTCATTCTCAATTTTCCTTTTCAACTGTATGGTTTATTCATAAAACATTTACAAAGCAATCTTCCTTGTATATAGGATTTGCTCATTGTGGTCCAAAATCCTAATAAATACTCATTCATATATTAGATTATCTCTAAGTTGGCTCATAGCTGAGTATACGAGAGGAGTACGAAACATATATCCATAAAATAAACATATGACACACATTATGGACTTATAAAATTATACACACATATTTTTATTCTTTTTTTTTTTTTCCATTCGTTCAATATTTAATGGGCATCTATACACTTCACATTTTATTCATTAAAGAATAACATAGATGTAGAATATCCATACTAATCTCTTAAATAAAATTTTTAACTCCTCTGAAAATTTTAATCCATTCAACATATACTCATACGTCATAATATCATTCACTACCTTGATATCATTCTAAAAAAAATGTAGCATTTCTACGCAACTAAGTTGTCATTCAAATCAGAATATTGAAGGTATTATCTTAAATGATCAATGATTCTTAAACTATAGATCTCAACATTATATCTCTTACTCTAACTCTTTAAAAAAAAATAGTCCACCTTATTGGACATCATTTTCTCATTGAAACTGACATGTCTGCTTTTTTTTCTAATATGCTCAGTTTCAAACAGAAAAGATTGCAATAGCACAATTACTGCGATGGCAAATATGGTTTTTCAACTATTCCTTTAACGTCATCCGCGGAAAAGGAAAGAACAAAACGATTATTGATTTTCTTTCACAAAACTCTATAAATAGCCTAAACCTCATAATCACTTTTCTAGCAATAAAGAAAACCAACCCTCATACCATCTTCATAATGAATCCTATTATCATAACTCCTCATGTTCCTTTTACTCCACCACAACTTCCAGACCTAATCAGAACCAGAACACTCCATTCCCGTGCCAAAGAATTCATCAGACACTATGCCATCTTGGCAGTCCAAGAACACGGCCTCACAGTTCTTGGTGGCCCTTCGTTCAACTTGGAATACCCTTTCTTTCACTTGCACTATTTTTTCCCATTTTCCCAATGGTCCAAATCTGTCCTTTACTTGTTATGGTACCTATTGGATCTGTATACAATCGCCATGGAATTCCCATTACTTAGAACTGTCCAAAAAAATAGAAAAATGTGATGAAGATCATCCAGCCCTGATTTTTCTCCAATGGTTTTACCCAAAGACATGGTGGATAACTAAATTTCAACACATGATTGCAAACAATACAAATGCTGCAGTCCCTAGACAACATCTTTGGTCTGTTTTACTTCTCCAACGAAAGGGTATGATTGTTTCAGATCATGAAATCCATTATTACCCCACTGTCAAGGATTACCTCACTTTTACCCTTTCAATAAAGGGATCAATTAAGCTCTGGCCTGAAGAAGTAATCCAGCAAAAGAGAGAACTTGAAAGAATTCTTGCTCAAGAAAATCAGATAATTCCTCCATCCGTTTGGATCTCCCCAGAAGATGCTGCACCTTGGGAACAGGTTGAAGATGACTTTGCAGAAGAACTGAATTTTGCCAATATACTCAAATTCCAACAAAGACAAAAACATCATCTTTCACATCATAGAAATACAAATTACTCTACCCACCATCACCATATCCCAAACATGACTTATTATACCAGATACAGACAAGAAATCGATAACCTTCACCAATGACCTCAGCCACCTGTCCCGACAGAACCTACTCAATCTCAGCCAGTTGTCTCGACAGAACCTGACCAACACCAACCTAATCTTGACTTATCCCTCTTTCAAGACTCCCAACCTTATCCAACCGACACCCAAATCCAAGAGGAAGCCAGCACATCCCTCATCCAGACCAGCTCACCTGGAGAAGATCAAGATATGGTAGACCCACATTCCACTCAGCCAGAGCCCTCATTCAATGCATGGGAACAACAACTTCATAAGTTTCTCTCTCACGGATACGACACAGATGAAAGCAACCAAGGAGACTCATTTTGACCTACATTGCTGTTTCTATTTTCACAGAAACTAAATCCGTGTTGCTCTATCACATCAAAGAGAGACTGACTACTGCTTTATCTTTATGTCAAGTGTGCTTTATCTTTCTTGATATCTGCTTTTAATCTATCCAAAAATCAATGTTAAGATCACAAAAATCTTTGTAATTAATAAAGTTAATTTGGCCTCATGTCCAAAGTCCAATTGTTAGCTCAAAAAGTCTTCAAGTCATTAATGCATTGTCGGCCATTAGTGCCAAAATGGCTAAGTCCCTAAATCCATGAAATAGGCCTTTATTGACTTTTCTTAATTATCTTACCTAACTTATCACGCTTCTGACACAATTCTTATCACACTTACATATCAACATATATTTATTCAAGATTTTGCGACCTATTGTCCCTTATAAAATGATAAAATAAAACTCATTTTTTTTTACCTCACAAGAATCGAGAAAAATATATACTTGAACATACTTACACATATGCTCCACAGCTATTATCAATTTGTTTCTCTATAAATACATTATTATTGCATCCTTATACAAACTCGAAAACATTCAAAGATTAGGGTGAGCATAACAATGGAGGAAACCTCAGCTCGTCGATTCACAAAAATTTGTGTCTTTTGTGGATCTAACCCTGGGAATACTGAAGAGTTTACAAAAGTTGCAGAAAATCTTGGTAAGGTATTAGCTGAGCGAAATATACATTTAGTATATGGAGGAGGTAACCGAGGGTTAATGGGGTCTGTGGCAAAAGCTGCATACAATAAAGGTAGTCGAGTTTTGGGTATTATTCCAAAACCTCTAGCTATTGAAAATATTGTAGGAAAAACAATTGGGGATGAGTTACAAGTCTCATCTATGCACGAGCGAATGGCTCAAATGCTTAGGCATGCGGATGCTTTCATAGCTCTACCAGGAGGTTTCGGGACCTTGGAGGAAATTTTTCAAATTGTCTCATGGGCACAATTACAAATCCACCAAAAATCCATTGGTTTGTTAAATGTTAATGGTTTTTACGACGGGTTGATATCTTTCCTTGACTATGCAGCGGGAACACAATTCATCCCACTTCTAGCACGACGGATTCTTATTTCAACTCCAACTGTTGATCAATTAATTGATCAATTACAGTCTTTTATTCCTCTGTCTAATCCAACATTGCATCAGTTAGATTGGTCTACTCATGACAGTCAAAAGAAGCGCAAAATAGACTTAAATCTCACTCCGTAGCCTCTACTGTATTTTTGTTGCTGCTATTGTTGTTGTTTTCCTTTTCAATAAAAGTTGTTTCAATTGATGTCTTCAATACTCTACTTCTCTATATTTTGTCATTGAGAAAATTATCTCAATTTACTCTATGACATGCAAATTATCATTATAAGATATTCAACATCACTCTTACTAAGCATATTAGTCATAACTTAAAAAAAAATCTAAATAGTAACATTAAGATCCACAAGGTACCATTATCCACAACAACAACAATCTTAGCAGCTCTTGGATAATGTGTCATCTTCACAAAATCATACAAAATTTAAGGAATATGTCAAACTTTTACACAACAAAGCTACAAATACAATCCCAAAGATTTGGCATCTGCTCGGTTCCCTTGACTCGACACTTAAAAGTCTACAGAATCATATCTTAGCTCTGATACCAATAAAAGCTGTCACGCCCCAGACCCAAAAGATCTGACACACGACATCACTTACATTCATTCAATAATACTTAAGCATTTATTTTAATTTCTTTCAGAATTATAGCAATTGAATTATGACTGGGACAATTAGTAAACCGGAGATACGTAGAGTTTTCTCAGAGATTAACACTCTACTATGTCACCAGTAGAGCTTAGCAGCTCTTGGATAATGTGTCATCTTCACAAAATCATACAAAATTTAAGGAATATGTCAAACTTTTACACAACAAAGCTACAAATACAATCCCAAAGATTTGGCATCTGCTCGGTTCCCTTGACTCGACACTTAAAAGTCTACAGAATCATATCTTAGCTCTGATACCAATAAAAGCTGTCACGCCCCAGACCCAAAAGATCTGACACACGACATCACTTACATTCATTCAATAATACTTAAGCATTTATTTTAATTTCTTTCAGAATTATAGCAATTGAATTATGACTGGGACAATTAGTAAACCGGAGATACGTAGAGTTTTCTCAGAGATTAACACTCTACTATGTCACCAGTAGCAACTTTGTTACCGGAAGCCCAGAATATATTCATTGCAAATTCTTACTTAAAATCAATCCATTACTACACTTGGTGAAACTTAAACTAAATCCAACCACACAACAAAATAATACATAGGTATTTATTCACTAGGGACAAATCAAATATCTTATCCCACGTGTCCCCAAATAAAACACTTAGCAACCTAACAACTTAGGGAACCCAAGGAACAACAGAAGCCTTGCCAAATCCGCTATGCACACATGTACCTTATTTACCTGAAATCACCATAAACTATAATGAGTATAAAACTCAGTAAGCATACTAGTTTTTCATATATCAAATACAAATACATATATGTACACGATGCATATGTATGATATGCTGTGATCAATCAAAATCATAATCTTATCAAATCACATATCATGTAAGCGCTTACACATTCTTTCAAAACACATAATAGGAATACCATTACTCAACTACTACTTAGTAGGACTTACATATCACATATCACATAATGAGCCAAATGTCACTCGTAGGTGACATACCGTATGAGAGGAATAGTACAAGTGAGGTCTTTAAATCACACATATATAACGCTTATGCCCGAAGGTAAAAGCCAAACCCTCACCCTGATCATCGGTGAGTCCTCTCACATGTACAAATACGCCACCACACGAATGTGATGACTCACACTTCCTTTAGGTACCAATAGGATCCTCCCTACATACGGAACACATAACATATACCAATCCCGAAGGAAAGGCCACACATAAAGGCTCCACAAATCACATAAAATGCCTACTAAGTTAACAGTGAGTTCAAGTACCCTCAAATCACAAAATATTTCTCATGGACATATTACACTTCAAAAGCTTTCTTTATTAAACACATCTTATTTTGAAAGCTCACTTACAAAAACACATGTATGTCCATGCTCAATGTCAATGCTCACATTCAGAAACATAGATTCACATTTCATATCAAAATATACTTTGACATAACATAAACATATTCTTAACCCCATTTGCAAAATCATACAAAACAATTACTATGTTTATTGTGATTCCAGTAGTAAGTCTAGTATACTTACCTCTTAACACTTTCAGCTACAAGGCTTAAATCTCCTTAACCTATCAATGGAGATTAATCCTTTCATAAGCCTCACAATTCACACAAAATACTTTAAATAGCTTACAAAATTATACACAATGCATTTATCACATCAAATTGGTCTAAATATTTGGTTTCTCAAAACCTGTCATTCTGACCACTTACACTTAACAAAAATTTCTAATACATCAAATGATGTTCAATTACTCCAAAATCAGAATATACCATTCTTGACTCATATATCCTTCTTATATATGAATATTATATCAAATTTCCTACACAATCCATTCCATACACACCATCGAATCCAAACTACAAACCTGACAGGATCAAGATACTTACTAAACAGTATTCAATCTCCCAATTTTATAAAATCATATGCTAACTCAAAAATTATAAAACTACCACATAATTACTCTTAACACATATCTCAGTCCATGATAAATATTTCACTTCCAAATCACTGCCAAAAGTATTTTAAAACTATTTTATTCTATAACTTTAAAAATCTGTTAATCAAATATTGCAATGAGCTGATACACTTTAGAAATTCATAACACTTCAACCACATTGATCTAAATTCTCAATTACGAGTATATCATATTAGACATATAAACTTATCATATTACACAAATTCATAATTCTTTAAGATCATTCAGTATGTCCCGGCTTGTCAGACTAAACGGTGCGTATGATCGTTTGTGTGAATGGAGGCCACTGTGAGGTCTGGACCAGTGATGGCCCACTGGGACCGGTATGTCCCGGCTTGTCAGACTAAACGGTGCGTATCCTCACACTGAGTGCCGCTGTACCCAGATCAATACTCCAGCACCTTGATGCCAGGTTCTTAGCGCCGCAGCGCTGGACAGGTCAAGGCTTAGCGTCGCGGTGCCAAAGTGGGGGAAAGTTTATTTTTTATTCGAATTTTGAGTTTTGGAAAGCTTAGGACTTTCAAAACGAGTAAACTCTTACTTTAATAAGGAATAGGTTTAGTAGGCTCGAAATAACACCTATATAAATACTTGTAAACCGTTTAGTTGAGATCAAGCATTAAGAGAGACTCTAAGAGAAGGAAAGAACTGGGTAGACACTAAGTACTTATGTACACTATAGTGAAATCGTCTTTTTGGTGTGCATTGTTCGTGGTAGAGAAAGGGTACACTAAACATTAGGTTCTTTTTAGGGTTCTTCATTGGATTTTCCTTGTAAAATCTCTAGGGAGTTAATAAGAAAGGCTAGGATCCTTAGATTCACCATAGACGTAGGCAATTGGCTAAACCGCGTAAGTGATTATGTTGTGCTCTTTATTTTATGCTTTGAATTCTTTCTATTTTGTTTGGTATATAGGTTATTTCGCTGTGTAAAGAGGTTAATAAACTTGACTAAGGTTCTTTGTTTTAACCTAAACTCACGAGAAGAAGGGTGATTCCTTTAACAAACTGGTATCAAAGCTAAGGTTCGATAATGCACAACTGGGGTATTTAAACCATGGTTGCAATCAAGCAAAAAATAGAGAAGTTTAATGGGATGAATAACTTCAATCTTTGGAGGAAGAAGGTTAGAGCTCTACTAGTGAAGGAAGGGCTAGGCTTAGTTTTGGAGGAAACCAGTTCTTCAACTAGCAAAGAGACGACAACCTTAAAGTCCAAGCAGAAAGATTGTGACACAATTCAAAAAAATGCTCACAGCACCATAATCCTAGCGTTGAGTGACGAAGTATTAAGGAAAGTTGGTGATGAAGAAATTACTTTAGGGTTATGGAAGAGACTCAAGGCATTATACATGAAGAAGTCTCTTGCAAATAGACATCTTATGAAGAAGAAACCGCATAAGTTAACAATGCACGAGGGATCTTCATTGAGAGCCCATATTGATGAGTTCAATAAGATTATCATAAGTCTTGAGCAATTTGGTATCAAGACTGAGAATGAAGACAAGACCATAATCTTGTTAAGTTCATTGCCAAAAAGCTATGAGAGCTTTGTGAATACACTGCTGTATGGTAAGAAGTCTTTAACGATGAATGACGTCAATACATCATTAAACTCAAAGGAATTGACAAAGAGATATGAGTATGAGAGTGGAGTAGCATTGCTTACACAAGGGAAGAAAAGTAACCAATCAAGAAAGAGATTCAAGAAGTATTTCCTTTGTAATAAGGAATAACACTTTGTGAAGGATTGTTCGAAATCAAAAGGCTAAGGAATGTGGGTTGCAATTGGTACTAGGGAAGATACCGAAATTGTAGACACGTTTGTAACCTCAAGAGAAAAGTACGCAGGCAAATGGATACTAGATTTGGGGTGCAATATCTATATGTGTCCCGACAGATCGATGTTTACCAACTACAAAGTCAAGAGAAGTAAAGCTCTAATAGGGAATGAGATGACTTATGAGATCATGAAAGTTGGTGACATAAGGCTAAGGATGCAAGGTGGAGAAACTAGGGACTTATATGGTGTAAGGTATGTTCCTAAGCTGAGGAGGAACTTGATATCCCTAGGCAAGATCGATGAGGAAGGGTATTTGGTTTGAGCAGAAAAAGGAAAACTGAGGGTAGAGAAAGGATTTATAAGGTTTGAGGGTGAGAAATACAATGGGGGGCTCTATGTGCTTACTGGGATGACCATAAGTGGCCCAACGCGGAGTGTTGAGGTAATGCAGACCACTAGGCAACATCCAAACCGTGCTCACCGAAGTAATGAGGGTCAGAAAGGAGTGCAACACATCCATACTCTATGTAAGGTGCGCGAATGTCTTTGGAGACCAAATTCACAAGCCCAGGGAAAGGTAAGTCTTGGTGGAGACTTAACTGGACTCAACTCTAAGTGATAGAGTATTGGTATGGATCGGATCCAGAAGCCTTCTTATTTGGAAGATTTTGAATCAAAAAAGGGTTTATTGGAGATTTGGTGAATCAACAATCTTGTTTGGACAAGAATTGAGATAAATAGCAAAGAAGAGACTCACAAGAAGTCTAGAACGTGTAAGACATGTATGGAAAAGTCTAGGATGTGTGGGACACGAAAGGAAAGTGAAACAGGACTCAAAGAAGTGAAGGAAGTAAGGAAAAGTGCAGAGTTGAAAATAAAGACCAGCGCCGTAGTGCCCAGGGCTGAGCGCGGCGGTGCCAGGTTCCTAGTGCTGCAGTGCTGGATGTGTCAAGGCTCAGCGCCGTGGCGCCAGAGCAGGAGAAAGTCCATTTTTGATCTAGATTTTGTATTTTGGAAAGTTTAGGGCTTCTAAAACAAGTGGATTCTTATTCCAATAAACAATAGAGTGAGTAGGCACGAAATAACTCCTATATAAACACTTGTAAACACTTGTAAACCATTTAGTTTGAGATCAAACATTAAGAGAGACTCTAAGAGAAGGGAAGAACTAGGTAAACACTAAGTGCTTGTATGCACTAGGGTGGAACCGTCGTTTGGGTGTTCATTGTTCGTGGTAGAGCAAGGGTACACTTAACATTAGGTCATTTTGAGGAGTTTTCATTAGGTTTTTCTTATAAAATCTCTAGGGAGTTAATAAAAGAGGTTAGGATCCTTGGATCCACCGTGGACGTAGGCAATTGACCGAACTACGTAAGTGATTGTGTTGTGCTCTTTATTTTCTACTTTGAATTCTTGTTATTTCGCTTGATATACAAATTATTCCGCTACATAAAAAGATTAAAGTTCAAAGTTGAACTTGATTAAAATTTTTCGCTTTAACCTAATCTTAAGGGAAGAAGAATAATTCCTCCTACAATTAAATTTTGAAAGATTTTTTCTTTTGACTAACCAGGAAAACATTGTTATATTTAGCAGTGAAAGATTAGTGGCCTAAGAGGGCATGGCTGGTAAGCAGGATAGGAAGACTCAATGTTGGATTGCAGTATGAGCCACAATGTAAGTTTCACACTGTTTACGTTCTTTTGAAAGAATTTCACACTCAGTTCATTACGTTTTGCTAAGGTCTAATTCATTGCTTGAACATGCAGAATGGTCCCTTTGGTTTTGAGATTTCTTCTCTATCTATTTTTTTATTCTAAAAAGTATATTCAAAATTTGTTTACCCTTGTTTCTTTGCACCTCTTTTTCTGAAATCTACAAACTTGAAATTTCTCATTGAGATAAATGCTACAAATGCAATCATTAGGGAGTTGAAATGAGTTTCTTTGTTGGGTGAGTCGTATTTTGCATGTATTCTGTTATGTTTGAAGTGGGTTTCTAGTAGAACAGCATGTTCCATTGACTTACATCTTTGTTGGATGTTTGCTTTGTGAATTGGACAAGCAAAAGAGGAATAAGAGGTGTCCAATTAGGTGCTAGGTTTAAAGAACAAAAACATGTGGTTTTGATCAATGAGATGATTGCCTTATTTGCCATGGTAGGTGTTCTGGATATCTCAATGGTATGACACGTCTCTTGAAACTTGATGAAAACCCCAGTTCAGACAACTTGCATAGAAAACTTACTCACGGTTTAAGTGTGATTAAATCTCAGGGTTAACAGCTCTGTGAAGAACTACATGTTACAAAAGCACGAACAACAGTTATACATGTAAATATAGATGATTACTGGTGGAATTGAAATTTTATATTGTTGGGATGTCCTACTGGACTGTAAAGTATCTGGCTCTGTGTTGAAGATCATGGAATAGATTGTAGAGCTATTAAATTCAGAATCTTATAATTCCGGTTCAAGCAAAATTGTGTAAAACTAGGAACTAAGCAAACAGATGTCAGGTATAGATATAAATGATATTAGAGAAAATGTAAAATGATTTTCAGTGGGCTAGAAATAGGGCAATGGCTGTTTGATATGCACATTACCATTTTGCGATAACCTTTCTTTTTGCGTTGAGCTTGCTTGGCATGACACTGTGGACAGTCATATTCATCTTTAACCTAAAAATTCCAATGAAATAGAAAACAATCCTTGTTTATGAGAACGCTTTACTTAAAAATCTGTTTTATGATTAAACTGGTTTGAGACATTGGAGCAGTTATATTTAATCTTTCATAAAGTCTGTAAAGGACCAGATTTGGTTATGGCAAATGGATTGGTTGTTGGTAAGGGTCCCTTCAAACACATGCTCGGTGAATGATCTAGTTCAGTACTGTTGTACAGAAGTTTGTTGTGGTTGAAGTGTGTGATGGAATCTCAATGATGAAGCTGGTGCTGAGCATGGCAAAAGTTGTAAAGTGGTGATTACAATGGTAAATTAGATGATTATGATTGTTATTGAATTCCTTAAATTATTGGAATGCTCTGGTGCTCTGTTTCTGTTCTTAGTGTAGAGTGTGTAGCTCTATTATATTAACCATAAATAAATTTGCAGAGTAATGTAATTCATGAGGATTATACTTTAGCTATAAGATGTGATAATAAAAAAAATTATTTTTCAAACAAACAAATGTTATAAAAGTCTTTAAAATATTGAAAAGAGAATAATGAAAAAGGACTACTGAAAATGTAAATCGGTTGGGAGTTTGGAATAGTGCGATGGCTATTTTTCAATTTGTGCTTTTGAACATATTTAGTTATCGATATAATTATTCTGGCATGGTAGCAGGGTGTAACAGTATATATAATTGTATGATAGGGCATAAAATACTTGCTTCACTATGAGGATACTTCAGTAAAAAGTGTTTCATGGTTATGGTTGCATGACAAGCTGGATGAATCTGTTCAGCTGTTAGTGAAGAAGTTTCTAAGGACGCAAATAATGCATAACTAGAAGGAAACTATAGTAAACTATCTTGACAGGAATGGGTCCTCAATTTTTCCAACTTAGTACGTTTAGGACAAAGAAATTCCAGGTTTATAGGCTATAAGCTTATTATATAAATTGAAAGTGAGTGACAGAGTCCTTGTGTGCTTTTGTTAGATGGAGCCAAAGAAGATGCAAAATATAAAAACATAATGAATTGGACTTGTGCAATTGGCTATGGAGAAGGATCAAGCAGCCCGTTGAGCCCATCTTTCAATTTCTGCTTTGAACTTGCTAAAAGTTCACAGGTTAGTCAATCTTAGTGGTTTAAGTTACTTCTATATCTGGATTTCCTCCTGCCTGGTTGTTTGTCATTGCATTCTGTGGGACATATGAATGATTTTTTATTTTCAACCCTATATTTTCTCGTACATCAGATGGACTTCTACCGTGGATAGTTCAGTTATTCCAGTTCCTATTTCTTATTGCTCATGTGGATGTTCTCCCGCAAGTTATATAAATTAGGGCACAATTAAAAATCAGCTTGGATTTGTAATATGTGAGACTACTGTAGCTATGGCTGAATAAGTGATATGGCAATGGATTCCTTGGCAAGACTTTGGCTGAAGCTTTGCTTTATGTGTTTTTATAAATCTCTTTTCGCAACATTGGCTTTGAATATAAAGTACATGACTTATTGGTGGAAATTCTAGTGACACTTCGATCCCTAAGGTGGTGTAACTTTAATATTCACTATCACCATAATCATAAACAATTTATTTATTTGTTTATTTTGTGCGATTAGTTTTATAATAAAATATGTGACTACGAGGCAAAACTGCAATTATGCAGCTGAGGCGATGGATTTCAACCTTGATTTCACTCATGTACCATACTAGTCAGTTACAGTTACACATGAAAGGAAGTTTTCCTTTCACTAAACCATGATAGGATTAGGACCTTAAAGAAGTTCTCATTAATACTGTTATTAGAGATAATGTAATATCATGTGAACAGATAGAGAGAGGAAGAACAATTTAGGTCAAAAGAAACTAAGGGTCCATTTGGTATAGAGGTGTTGTAGCTTTCAAGTCAACACTACTGGGGAGTGGAAGCCCTAACTATAGAATGAAAGAATGGGATGGTTGATAAATACCTAATTGTTAAGTGGAAGTTGTGTTCACCAAACATGTTAGTTGTGTGCTTCCAAAGCACAACAGAAGCACCTTTATACCAAATGGACCCTAAAAGGACTACATTATTATTAACTTGTATGAAACCTTACAGTCCTTCCTATTAGCTAAAACATAAGCAAAGAAGGAAAAAACTATCACCGCTAGGAAATACTAATACTATTAGGAAACACCAATATGACTGAAAACACAAATACGACCTTATTAAGCACCAACTAATAACAAACCCATACATTTCTATTGTAGCTTTAACAAATATAATTTAGTTTTTCTTGGTCAACATGCCAATAATGTAGAGTTATTCCGCATTGAAATCTGTGTTTGATTTGGATTCACCTAATGCATGGTTTGCATTTAACAGATTTTCCTGTTTGCCTCCAGAAATTCATTTAAGTTAACTGCATCTGTGCATTTTGTTTTTTGACATATAGCTTCCAAAGTTTGAAAATATTTATTACTTACATTTAAGTTAAAATTTATTCTAATTTTCAACTGTAGTTGCTCGCTTCATTCTTTCAACACGTGGTTGTCCATAGAGGAGTATGCTTTCTTGTTTCATCCCTTATCTTTTGAATGGAGTTTTTTTAATGTATGTATCTTTATGTATACGTTGATGTATATTGTTTCCTTGAAACACTGACATGACACAAATTGTTGAATTCTTTTGGGTTTCTGTTATACCGATTGTTCTATCATACTATTTATCAATTTCTTGAGTTCCAAGGAAACTTTGCATGGGCTTCAACCAAATACCTCTTCAGTTAGCCCATTTTTCTTTCTGTAATGGGTGAAGGATGGGTGTCAATGAAGACATGTTTCCTACTTAGGGTTACAATATCTTGTCCAATGAGTCAAAAGTATTTGCATCATATCCACCTGTGCATCTCAGGATACAGAAAAAAAATACATTTAGTTTGACATCTGGGATAATAAATTCAGAATATCCCATAATAACATAAAACTGCAAATATGTCTACTACACCTGTAAAAACTATATGGTGCAGGCAGAAAAGAATTTAGGTTGTAGCAAAGTGTATTACACATTTAGTTTGACAACTGGGATTTTGACTCATTTATTAATAAATTCAGAATAATAACATAAAATTGCAAATATTCTACTACATCTGTAAAGACTATATGGTACAGGCTGAAAAGAATGTAGGTTGTAGCAAAGTGTATTTTTGACTCATGCCATCATCGTATTGTTTTCTGCATATTCTAAGAGTAGATAACAGCTTAAATTTATTTATAATTCTCGTTTTAATTGATTCACTGTTATAATTTTGGAATGCTTACTGTGATATGTTCGATAATATCATATGTTGAGCGTCTTATCGAAGTGAAATTGCTAAATTACCATTATACTATTTGACAAGAGCATGTGTACCTATTGTAAAATACTGAAATTTTGAAGGAATGATTTTTGGACTTAGGACTTATTGCTTCATTATATAATTTGAATCAAAATACCTTGATCTCAAGGAATTGCTTAAATTCGATGAACTTTTGGAAATCTGGTCTATTTGATGCCATGCCAGTAGAAGTTTATTTTTGTTCTATTGGAGTATAACTATGGTTCTAGCGATCTTTTTCCACTTCTATCCTTGATATTATTTTTCTCTGACTTAATCTGCAATCCGGGTCTCACAAAATTTGAACTGCTTCAACTAAACAGGGGAAGAATCCTCTTGAAGAAAATGAAATTGTTGGAATTACAAATTATATTGACTTTGGCTTTGAGTTGCAGACAAGGTATTTCAAGTAATATAATTGATCCCTAGACGCTATGTTAATGTCTGATTTTAATACAATCATGTTTTAATGGTTTGATGATGCCAAAACACCAACCAATATCCCAGAATCCTCCTTTCAGGTGGCTGCATCATGGCAAGTGAATAAAAATTTCCTGTTGAAGGCAGTATATCCAATTTTGTGCTTGTAAATGCGATCACATCAAATTCTGTAAATATCTATATTTATCTATGCAGGGAAAAGAGGGTCCTCTCAGCTCATCAGCAGCCCTGGCATTTAAGTTGTGGAAACCTTCTTTCATTTTTAGAATTTCAGGTATCTCTAGTCGGTGGATTCTTTCATTTTTAAATTTAATATTACCTTTTTATGGTCGGGGTTAGAGAGTATAATATTAACCTAATTATAAACTTAATCAATCATGAGACTAAAATTTTACCATATCCATTGTTCCATGCACGATTTTTTTTTCCTTGAAAGGCATTCCATCTACAATTTCAACAGTTTCTTTCTTATAAATCATTCAGGCTTTTACTTGATACTGCCCTCACTCCTCTGACACTGTTGTTGGCATTCTCACGGTTTTCCAACAGCCGGTATTTATAGAATGTATGCAATAGTTGGATGGGTGTGATTATGTCACTTGAGCACTAAGATTTGGAGGAAAATGATATTTAAACTGAATTGGTGGCTCATATGATAATCAAGGGGCAATTCAATAACACAGTTTCCTTTTGTTCTTGGTGGCCCCAGCTGACTCAGTGAAAATCCCTGGGGTGATCATAATGTATGATGATACAGATAATGCAGTATCCTTTTTAGATCTAGTCTCCCATAAATGCTAACCTCTATGAAGGCAAGAGGCAGGAAGGCTTTAATACTACTAAGCAAGAGTGGAATAATTGATTTTGATTTTGTGACATGTTTCATTTAGAATAATGTTTTGATGAATCAAATTATGGGTAATAGGAAATTCTTGTTTTGACACAGTAATTTTCATGTGTACAACGATTGAGGAACTTGTTTGTGGAAGACAAATTGACAAATACTGCCACAAAGTTATCATTGCGCATTTAGGACATTAGAAATGCATTGAAAACTCTGCTCCTCGGTTTGGTTAGAATAGATTGGTTTTTACTGTCCTGATTCTCGCGACTCTTTAGATTGAATGCATATGATATACATCATTTAGTAAATTAATATCTCAGATTTAATTGTAAGTACCCATTGCCTTGCAGCAACAAGACATTGTGTTGGAAAGACAGCATATGGTTTTGGCATCCGTGTTGAAAATCTTAGAGAAGCCAGGTACATATTTTTGTTTTCAAACCTCTTTCAATGACATGCAATATTTGCATGTGTTTCTGATAAATAATATGTAGGCTCTAGAGAGATGGTTAGAGAATATGTATTGTTTTAATTTAGAGAAACAATACATTCTTTACATTTTTTCGGGAATGTTATTCTGACACATGGACGGAAGTCATATGTTGCAGATATGAAAGAGTTGATCCAAATTTTGTAATGCTGACCTTTGTAAAGAGCACCTGGCAGAGGTCATCCTTTGGAAGATTGGCAGAGACCCATGCTACAATCTGATGTAAATGCTGGAAATTTTGAGGGTTGCCCAAGGAGTTAAGGCCCTTGGGAAAAATTTTGTAACCTTTTTTTTATATCTATTTTTTTCGTTTTCTAAGAAAATCTTGAAACTATTAATTAAGTGTTCACGACCCACGAGCTTCCTCTTTTCCTCTTGCAGTATAGGCGCTTGGATCCCAAATGTTATGGAAATTACTGACTACTGGATAAGAGACCACGGTTCTTGATTGAAGAAATGTTTTACTTTTCAATTATAGAGAATACAGGAAAATTTTTGGGTTTTCAGCTCGCTTTTGGGTTAATTACGGATTTGCATTATTAATTAATTTTTCCTATAATTATCATGCTTGCAATTGCATGGGTAGTATTTTCAAGCCATAATGTTTATTGTAACCAAACTAATCATACCGATGAAATATATAGCACGTAGAGATAAACAGAATTCCGAAATTGGCCTGCAGGCTTTTTACATTTTTATATTGGGTTATTAATAGTCTTTTTTTTGTTTTTTTTGAGCATGGGGTTTGGTTGAGCCCCTCAAAGATTCACATTCTTATCTGGGTTCGACTCTCTCTCTCTCTTAGTGCAGAAATAATAATAAAATATTGTAATCCCCCTCAAAAAAAAAAAAAGAAATCTTTTTTTTTTCCTTTTTCTTTGTCTGTTTTTCTCATTATATGACATTATTATTATTTTCTGCGGGGGAAATTGTTAATTGTGGATATCCAAAGAAGGAGATAATCGCACGATAAAAAAAGCTAATAGCAAGTGGGTCCCAGAAAGCCGCCGCTATAAAGTTTTTATCGGCATTCCCGTCCAATTAGCCCCAAAGCCAAAAAATGGCTTATTCACTCATTTCTACTCTCTTGTTTCCCTCCCCATTTTCTCGCTCTCCAAATAGAAAGCTACTAGCGCCACTCAACAGCCATTTTTCTCTCCTCCGATCACGCATCACCACCACCACAACCACTTCCATTCACTGCAATTCTCGAATAGCCTTCACTTCATCTCACTCTCAGCCATCGCTGTCTTCGGCTTTAGAGTCACTATTCGTCTTCTGCACTTCAGTTGTTTTTTCCTTCTCTGTGCTGCTCGCCAACGTTGACTCCGCCTCGGCTTTCGTCGCCACTCCGCCACGTAAGCTTCAGTTCGATGAGCTCGCTACTGTTCGCCTCTTCCAAGAAAACACTCCTTCCGTTGTTTACATCACCAATCTTGCTGCCAGGTTTTCTTTAGTGAATTCTTGTTTTTTTTTTCTTTTACTAATTTTAATTTATGGTGGAATTTTGTTAATTTATAGTTTTGATCAAATTGTAATTATTGTAGGCAGGACGCATTTACGCTAGATGTTTTGGAGGTCCCGCAAGGATCCGGGTCGGGTTTTGTTTGGGATAAAGAGGGCCACATTGTCACCAATTTTCATGTGATTCGTGGCGCTTCTGATCTCAAGTTGGTTTTCATTCTTCCTTGTTTTCCATTTTTTCAATTCCAATTTTGTTGTTCTTGACGGGTTGCTTTACTTACCACTAATTAGTGTGCTACTGTAATCTTTTTAAGTGTGATCGTACTTGTGTTGTGCCAACTTCAAATTCTTTTTCATTTTCTCTTAGTTTGTGCTAATGTCAATTGGTTTTGCTCAGCGATGGAGAGTAGGGGAACACGGTTTAGGTGGACGTAATTTTCCCAAATTATCATATATCCTTGTTCCTTATTAAAAGATAATAATAATGAAAAACAAATTCAGTGTACTAAATGTAGATGCTGTTATGGATTTTTTTAAATAGTACCTTCATGCTTCATTTGACTAGGCATGAGTCTTGAAGAGGCTTGAGGGTGCAAGATGCATTTTAAAAATGAAGTAAACTGGATTTTATAAATCTGGGTTTTATTTAAATTGTCAGTCACGTTGATCACAATCTAAAGTAGCAGTTATATCGTATAGCTTCTGCTGGCCTACCAAATCAGCACTGTGATATGTCACTATATTTTTCAAGCTAGTTATTATTACAGCTTGATTATATTGGTTAAATGCTGTGGTATGAATTAAGGAACCTGGTGTAATGGTGGAAGTCTTGAGCTTAAAATACATGAACGGGTTCAAGTCTTGAGAGTGGATATTTTTTTATTAGGTGTGGACTAGACCACCCTGATTGGACCTTGTCAGCAACAATACTGAGTAATAACCTTTTTGTGTATGTTTACAATTTAGTAGACTAAGTACTTTGCATGCTTTAACTTTGAAATAGTTTGTCCTAGAGCTGAATGACTCCGTCTGCCAAGATGTATGGCTCTCTTTGTGGTCATATATGTTGAGCAAAAGTTATGATTTAACTGTAGATTATGGTATGTCCTTGCTTTTGGCATTTAACTTGTGCTGGTGATGTACAGGGTCACTCTTGCTGACCAATCAACTTATGATGCAAAAGTTGTTGGATATGACCAAGACAAGGATGTTGCTGTATTGCGGGTAGATGCACCCAAAGACAAACTCAGACCTATACCTGTTGGCATCTCTGCAGACTTGCTTGTTGGTCAGAAAGTATATGCCATCGGCAACCCTGTGAGTTTGGTTTTTGCATTCTACTTTCAAAACACTGTATCCTATTGTGGAGTTACATAGCATCTTTCTTTTGCAATAAGTATTGGAGATGATGAAGATATGAACTTGGTGACATACAGAGTTGTAAGAAATATCATAAAGTCCTCAGAAAATGAAACCCTGTGAGTTTGGATTTTGCATTCTACTTTCAAAACACTGTATCCTATTGTGGAGTTGCATAGTATCTTTCTTTTGCCATAAGTATTGGAGATGATGAACATATGAACTTGGTGACATACAGAGTTGTAAGAAATATCATAAAGTCCTCAGAAAATGAAAACCTTTGATTTAAGATGTTTCATGTGGTCTGTTGAATATAAAGCTGTAGCTGAATGCTTTCTCATCCTATATTCTGACCCAAAAATGTTTACAAAAAGATTCCTGAAAATCTTGTGCCTTTAAAGTGAGTTTTGGCATGTTATGATTAGTTTGTAATACATGATATTTTTCTAAGGCATTGACTATCAGTACTCTTTCTATAGTTTGAAGATTTTATTTCCACTTAAGTTGCTACCCTCTTGTATTGTGTTACAAGTTTCTAATCAAGACTTCGCTATAATATAATTTGCTGAATGTGGCATAAAAGTTTTACAACTTTTCATTTTTTGAGAATCCCATTCTTGAGTTCATATTTCTTTTTGCAGTTTGGACTTGACCACACACTTACAACTGGCGTGATAAGGTACAAAGTACTTGAACACTTACCTTCTCACCTCAAGTATATTTGATATCCTTATATTTTGGCTATGTTTGGAATTTTATTGTAATATCTCTGATTGAAGCACATTTTGATGCTATTGGAATATGTTGAAATAACATATGTAATTTCTTCCAATTCTGCTCTCGGTAGAGTCATATTGAAGCAGGCTTTCATAAACAGCATATGATTACTAGTAAGGTTAGAAGTTAAAATATGTTTTCTTTCAGTGGACAGAGGAGATACAAAGAAATAAGAAATTAGGCACTTTTCTTCTTCATCGATGTACCAGAAATTTATTCGAAGGCGTAGAAGTCAAATAAGTAACCCATATATCTATCCTCTATCTATATTGTATGCAGTAATTCTGGAGATAATTGTATATTGGCATAAAACTATGCAATCTACTAATGCATTCTTTTATGTTTACTGTAGCGGGCTTCGCAGAGAAATTAGTTCTGCAGCTACTGGCCGTCCAATTCAGGATGTTATACAGACAGATGCTGCCATTAATCCTGGTAATAGTGGAGGGCCACTTCTGGATAGTTCTGGTAGCCTGATTGGAATAAATACAGCAATTTATTCTCCATCAGGTGCATCCTCTGGCGTTGGATTTTCTATTCCAGTTGACACTGTGAGTTATTATTTAGACCTTGGTTTTAGCTGAGAAAAACTTTGCATGTGTACTATTTAATAAATTTGGGATGCAAATTTCCTTTCTTTTCATTCCTGAGAAAAATTTACTGATCCATATTCATATATGTCCAGGTAAGTGGCATTGTCGATCAGCTGGTCAAGTTCGGTAAGATCACTAGACCTATTCTGGGGATCAAGTTTGCACCTGATCAATCAGTGGAGCAGTTAGGTGTAAGTGGGGTGCTCGTCTTAGATGCTCCTGCAAATGGTCCTGCTGGAAAAGCCGTATGCCGTTTGTTTTTTTCATTTTTTTTTCTTGTGTGGACTCTTTCTACTTTAACTTTCATGTATAATTAAATTATTTTCCTTTACATAAAATAATGTGCTCGATATTTGATTTCTTTTTATTTTGAGTTTTACAAGTTAAAGATTTTTGCTTTCATTTAGGTTGAGCTTATCAGTCTTTATGCTGCAGGGTCTGCAACCAACCAAACGTGATGCCTATGGTAGACTCATTTTAGGTGACATCATAACATCTGTGAACGGGAAGAAGGTTGCGAATGGCAGCGATTTGTACAGAATTCTTGACCAATGTAAAGTTGGAGATCAGGTATCTTTTGATCACGTTACTTTGATAGTCTCATGTAACTTTTCTTTTATGTTAATATTTGAATTATTTTGAAATCAGGTGATTGTGGAGGTGTTGCGTGGTGATCATAAGGAGAAGATTCCAGTAATACTTGAACCAAAACTTGATGAGTCATAGTATTTCAAATAGTCCAACTTGTATATTTTATTACAGTACATATGTGATAAAAAGCCATTATTGTTGTGGGTCATTTGTTGAACGGGAAAGGTTCTTTCCCTACATATTCTAGCAATTTTACTTGTGATTGAAGTTTGTTAAATTTACAATAGCAATTTTACTTGTGATTGAAGTTTGTTAAATTTACAACACTAAGTCCAAGATTAAGTATAAATTAGGTAAGATATTTTAAAATTAATAATTAAAAAGATAAGTATTATAAATTTATGTTATTAATAAAATTTTATAATATTTTATTTGTGTAATTTTAATTTATTAAAATTAAGTATAAATATCCACCTCTCTTATTTAGTTTTGCAAGTAAGCAAGTTAAAACTAAAGAGTTGATTAAGTATTTAATCAATTGTTGAGAGTTTAGAGTGTTAGAGAGTTGAGCAAATAATAAACTCAATATGGAGTATGTGAGTGTTGGGTTGTGAGTGTTGTGTTGTAAGTGAGTTGAGTTGTGAGTGTTATGTTGTAAGTGAGAAAGAGTAAGAGTTTTTAAAATTTGTATTGTAAGTTTTGAGTTTGTTGTATTAATAAAAAGTGTTTTATTTGTACTCTATTATACTCAACAATTGATATCAAAGTTATTCGGGGCGTAAAACAGTAGTCGGTACTGTTTATACGATTATTGTTTAAATATACGGTACCGATATCAGAGTTTGGTGTAGTTGTATGAATGATGCATGTTTAGGAATGTAGCCTTGTGTAACTCTGTCAAAATGGCTAATATTGTCTAAGAAGTCTGAATTTTAAATGAGATCGTTGTGACTCCTCCAATCTTTCCTGAGAATTTTTCTAGTGTACAATTTATATAAACAAATATATAGGCATTATTATTATGGTGCTGGTAGAAGGGCTGTTAGGAGTAACAGTGGGACGGTTAGAGATTGACCTTAGTAGAGTTTTATTTGAGTTATGAAGAGTTTGAAACTCTACAAGCTTGCAGTTTGAGATCAAGCTTGTCTAGAATTATTGAAGTCTTGCAGGCACAATGGGAGACCTTCAAGTAGTTTGAGGAATTAAGAAGTCCAACAACCAAAATTATAATACATGGGCGACGTTGATGGAGTTTCACCTTCAAGGCCAAGATCTTTGGGAGGTTGTTAGCATGAATGAAGTGAAGCAGCCAACAGATGAAGCCACTCTAAAAAAATGGAAGGTAAAAACTAGTAAAGCTATGTTTGCCATTAAAATCACATTTGAAGAAGAAATGTTAGAGCATATAAAAAACGCCAAGACGCCAAATGAAGCATGAGATAGTTTTACATCACTCTTTTAAAAAAAACCAACACACGACTACAGCTTTTAGAAAATGAACTATTGTTGATTGTACAACGCAACATGACGATTAACCAATACTTCACAAAGGTAAAGTCCTTGTGCTATAAAATATCTAAGTTAGATCATGCCACTTTTATTGCTGAAACAAGGATGAAAAGATTTATCATCCATGGTTTGAGGCTTGAGTATAGAAGTTTTGTTACTGTTGTACAAGGTTGGCCAACCCAACGATCTCTCATTGAATTTGAAATTTTGCTTACTGATCAAGAAGTGATTGCCAAGCAAATGGGTGGGGTTTCATTAAAAGGCGATGAAAAAATACTCTACATCGACAAAAGGAAAGGTTGATTTAAACGATGTGCTGGTGGAAGATTTAAAAGAGATGTTGACAAGATAAAAAGTCATCACCAAGAAGGCAGTTCACAGGCAAGGGAAGCATGGAGGACTCGCGCCAATGGTAATCAGTCCAAGCAAAAGAAAAAGTTTGAAAGAAAATGCTATAATTGTGAAAAAATAGGACACATGGGGCAAAAGATTGTTGGTCCAAGAAAATGTCTGCTAAGGGTAATGCTACCACATCAAACTCAAAAAGAAAAAGTGAAGATGAGTGGGATGCTAAAGCGTCTGTCACTATAGAGGAAGAAGACTTATCACTCTCAGTGATAAAGCCTAGACGAATTGGCAATGAAAATTATTGGATCGTCAACTCAAGATATTCAATCATATGACTGGTGATGAAGAAAAGCTGCAAGATATGACTAAGTACAAAGGAAGTCGCATAGTGGTGACAACCAACAACTTAAGATTGCCTATAGCTCACATTAGTAACACAGTCCTTGCACCTCGTTATAGTCTTAACAAGGTAACACTTCAAAATGTCTATCATGTCCCTAGCATGAAAAATAATCTATTGTCAGTATCACAGTTAACATATTTAGGACACTATGGCTTTTCAGTCCACAAGATGTTAAGGTGTACAAAGATTTAAAAATCACGGGAACACCAACAATGGAAGGACGACGACTATATTCGGTCTATATACTATTAACAGAGTCGGCTTATATAGACAAAACTTGAAATAATGAGATAATAGATTTGTGGCATGCACGATTAAGACATGTAAGTTATCATAAGTTAAAAGTGATGATGAACAAGGCAATGCTTAAGGGTTTACCTCAACTTGATCTGAGAATGGATACTGTATGTGCGGGATGTTAGTACGACAAGGCATATCAACTACCATATGAGGAGTCAAAGTTTAGAGCTAAGGAACCATTGGAGTTAGTTTATTTTGATGTGTTTGGACCTGTCAAGTAGCCATCAATTAGTGGCATGCAGTACATAGTGACATTTATTGATGACTTCTCGAGGTATGTATGGGTTTTCTTTATAAAGAAAAAATCAGATACTTTTTTGAAGTTCAAGAAATTTAGAGAAACAACTGAAGGAGAAATTGGAAGGAAGATTTATTGTCTCCGCACAGATAATAAAGGAGAATACACCTCTGATAAGTTCTCACAATATCTTTGAGAAAATAAAATACGACATCAGTTCACATGTGCCAACACGCTACAATAAAATGGTGTTGTAGAAAGAAAGAATCGACATCTTGCAGAGATTTGTAGAAGTATGTTGCACGTAAAAAATGTACCAGTAAGATTTTGGGCCGAAGGAATGAAGACTGCAACCCATGTGATTAATAGGCTTCCTCAACCAAGGATAAGGTTCATATCACCCTTTAAGAAGTTGTGGGATATAAAACCTATAGTGAGTTATTTTCGAGTATTTGGTTGTATAAGCTATGTGTTTGTGCCAAGTCACCTGAGAAACAAATTCGATAAAAAGGCAATCAGGTGTATCGTTGTTGGATATGATAACTAGCGCATAGGATGAAAATGTTGTGACCCTACTAATGGGCAGTGCTACACATCAAGGAATATGGTATTTGATAAAGCATCTTTATGGTGGTTGCCACAAAAAGAGGAGCTTCCAGATTCAAAAGAAATAGAAGAATGACTATAACAAAAGATAGATGAGAAAATTGTTGAAATTCGACCGAGCCAAGAAAAACTTGATGATGGAAGCAGTGATGACAACACCGAGCAAGAGACAACTCAAAGTCTTTGGCAAACTAGCATCTATTAACAACCAACAATGGAGGCCAAATATAAAGGAGCAGAACCTACAACCCCTCAATCTCATCCTCGAATGTCAATAAGAATATGAAAATCTAATCCTAAATATGCTAATGCAGCTGTGGCGAAAAAGGAAAATGTTAAGGATTCTGAGACTTTTGAAGAAGCATTACAAAGCACTAAATGGATTAAAGTTATGGAAGAAGAAATTATAGCGTTGGAGTAAAATCAAAATTGGGATTTAGTGTCAAAGCCAAAGGATGTGAAACCTACATCTTGTAAGTGGGTGTATAAGATCAAAAGACGTTCTGATGGATCAGTAGAGAGGTATAGAGCTAGGTTGGTAGCTCGAGGGTTTTCTCAACAATATGGACTAGACTGTGATAAAATGTTTAGTCCATTAGCTAAGATTACCATAGTACGATTTCTACTTGCACTGGTAGCTAGCAAAGGTTGGATATTATGGCAAATGGATGTAAATAATATTTTTCTACATAGAGAGTTGGATCGAGAGATCTACATGATTCAACCAATAGGGTTTGAAAGTAAATTTTATTTTGATTATATGTGTAAATTGAGAAAGGCATTATATGGATTAAAGCAAGCTCCAAGGGTATGGTATGATAAAATTGAAGAATTTCTAACACATGGTAATTACTCTGTAGTACCAGTTGATTCTAGCCTATTCGTCAAAGCTAATGGAAAGAAACTTGCAAGTGTATTGGTTTATGTGGATGACTTAATTATCACTAGAGATAATAAAGAAGAGATTCGTTGAACAAGAAAGAATTTGGCGATTCGCTTCCAGATGAAAGAGTTTGGACAACTTAAGCATTTTCTTGGGCTCGAAGCCATTCGGACAGTAGAAGAGATTTTCCCAGGACAACAAAATTATGCCAAAGATTTGTTGCAGAAGTTTGAGATGCTAAAATGCAAGCCTATCTCAACATTGCTAGAAACCAATGCCAAGTTATATGGTCATAAAGGAAATGATTTAAAAGATGGAACTATGTATCGACAATTAGTAAGAAGTCTCATTTATTTGACATTGACTCGACCAAACATTTTTTTATGCAGTTAGAGTAATAAGTCGATACATGCAAAATTCTAAGAAACCTCACTTAGAAGCAGTTCGACCGATATTGAGATATGTGAAAGGCACACTTAACTATAATCTCTTCTATAAGAAAGACAAAGATTGTAAAATAGTTGGCTATTGTAATGCTGACTTTGCTGGAGATTAGGACACACGACGTTCGACCACCGGGTATTTTTTCAAGATTGGTTCAGGAACAGTCTCTTGGTGCAATAAAAGGCAACCGACTGTATCATTGTTAACTATTAAAACAGAGTACAAAGCAACAGTAATGGCAGCTCAAGAAAGTACATGGTTGATGTAATTGATGGATGATTTACATCAGCTAAGAGATTATAAAGTGTCAATATATTGTGATAATCGATTAGCACTTTGTTTAGCAGAAAATTCAATTTTTCATGTAAGAACAAAGCATGTGGAGGTGCATTATCACTTTATCCGGGAGAAAGTTCAGTCAGAAGAAATTGAGTTGTTGTATGTTAAGACTGAAAATCAAGTGACTGATTTATTCACAAAAAGCTTGGGTATTGATAAGTTCGAAAAATTTCAAAGACAACTCAACGTGGTTAGAAGAACGGAAGTTGGTGTTGAAGGGGAGTGTTAAAATTACAACACTAAGCCCAAGATTAAGTCCAAATTTTACAAGCCCAATTCTTAAAATTTGTAAGTTAAATAAGATATTTTAGAGTTAATAATTAAGGAGATAAGTATTATAAATTTATGTGGTTAATAAATTTTTATAATATTTTATTTGTATGATTTTAGTTTATTGAAACTAAGTCTAAATATCCTCGCTCCCTCATTTGATTTTGCAAGCAAACAAGTTAAAAATAAAGAGTTGATCAAGTATTTAATCAATTATTGAGAGTTTAGAGTATTAAAGAGTTGATAAAATAATAAGCTCAATATAGAATGTGTGAGCATTGAGTTGTGAGCATTGTGTTATAAATGAAAAAGAGTAAGAGTTTTTAAAATTTGTATTGTAAGTTTTGAATTTATTGTATTAATAAAAAGTATTTCATTTGTGCTCTATTAAACTTAACAAAATTTCCACTGCATGGAGTAGCAAAATTGTTTAGTCTCTCAGCTTTTCAAGAAATGCTGCAAAAAGGTCTTGCCTAGTGAAGTTTTCCAACTGCAATTCTAATTATAAGGAATTAATCTAATCTCAAGTTTTTCATAAGCTTAAATCTCACTAAAGATGTATATATACACCCATAATGTATGTCTTCCATTATTTTAATTCCAACTTCAAATTTAGCCGCATTATGTTTTTGTACAAGAGGTACGGGATTCGAATCTTCGCTAACATTAGGATTAAGGAGGAGTTTAGTTTTATTTTTGCATATAATATTTTTTTTTTTATAAAAAGAATCGAAGAGAACTTAAAATTTGATAACTTTGAAGGCTTTTTACTTTGGCATAGGTCTTACAACGTTATAGAAAGTAATAATAGAAATCCATGACATGTAATTGTATTATTTCTATGCTACGGGTCTACAATAAGTTTTATAAATTTGTATGTCATTGTATGTTGGAATTCTTCAATGTTATAGCTATGACATTTTTTTTCATGTCTTAAAAATTGGTTCGTGCGCTTCGTGCATTATCATGGGGTTATTTACTTGAAATGGACTTTAAAAGTGAGGCAATACTGTGCTTTAGATTAATGGACGGGTGTCTTCTGTATTTGGCAATTCATGGTGACGGTGACGTTTACTGATCATTATGGAGTATTTTGATTAGAAGTGGACGGTGTTCAATCGAATAGGACTATAGATGTCTGGCTGCACCGCCACAGCGGCAATGCCACTGTCTTATTTTCTGCTGGCTCCACTCGCCACTTCTTGTTTACCGTCCTCTTAGCTCCTAGCCGTGTCCAAGCTTGACAGTGTTATGTGCCAAGTTATTTATCTACTTATTTTTTAGTTCATTTAAAATGAAAGGATTCTGCTTGTTGATATGCTTAAGCTTTGAAGATGATTCAATGTTAGATAGGGAAACATGGTACCCCATTTCAGAACAGGTCTCTGCTACATCATTAAAATTGCTGCAGAAATATAATTCGACAGAGCCATGGTCCTCTTGATCTAGTTGCCAATGTACATGAGATGGGCAACTCTGGATTAACTTCAGTAACTAAATCGACTGTCTTCTTCGTTGCTGTTGGAGCAAATTAAGGTGATAGATGGGCTGCTCCCAATAATTCATTTAGGCACTCATGCCAAATCTTTTGGGAATCTACTCAACGCATATTAGGACATTGCCATCAAATTTAGTATGGATGCGAGCTTATTCGCTTTTATCATCTGACCTGCAGGGCTATCACATAGGACTTATTTGGGAGTCCTAACCATTACTCAGTCCTGCAATTAGAGGATATGTTAACATAATTAAGTTGTCTTCTATGTCACCAATACATTTTACAATCGATATATGACAGTAAGACTGATTCACTCTCCACATCATCACCAGATCCCACTACAAGTTACTTAGAGGGTCCTATTACTAAACAATTAAATGAAAGAATAATGTCTTAAGAAATATAATCCTAAAGGAAAACAATTGCATCACTATGTCAGCACACATCACAATACTTTGTCTCTTACTAACAAAGAGATGAGATTTGTCGGAGTTAGATAAGGTGGTTCAGCAATGCACCTGTTGAAACTGAAATGTTAGAACATTTTGCATACCTGTCCCTAAGGCCGATCCTCTTGTAAAAAAAATGACAAATCCTAAGAGCCTTTGTACTCGAAGTTTCTGTAGTACACTTGTAAAATCGGGAGGGAGTAAGTTTATAGGGGTAAATTTAATTAATAACATAATCAAAGTTTGGTGGTAGATTTGCTGATGAGGGGAAATGTCCCAAAAAAGTCCCTCTAATTAATTAAAAATTTATTTTAACTTTTTTTTTTAATTTCTGATATGTTTAATAGCCAAATGTAAATTTTTTGGATATTATTACCCTTGAAACATTTCTCTTTACCTTCAACCTATTTTCAACAAAAATTTTAACAATCAACCTAAAATCAAGTAGATCGGTAATTTTTTTAGTAATATTGAGGAGATCGAAAGCTAAATCGTTGAATTTAGCAATGAAAAATCAAAACATGGCTCAAAATTGAAACGTTTTTCAATTTTTTTGATTTATATAATATTTTTTTATAAAAAAAAGTGAAAATAAGTAGATTTTGAGTGAAATAGGTTGAAAATGTTTATATGTAGCATAAATCGGCCGGAAATTTGAAAAACAAAGTGAAAATTCTGGTGAAAATGATCAGGGAAGACAACAGAGAACAGTGTCTCTGCCGCGCGTGACATAGGTAAACTCTTGCTTGGGACGTACACGCGTCAATGACTTGCGACTCGCAGCACGTGCGAGCCGTGCGGGAGTTGCAAGTCTAAATATTATGTGCGACTTGCACACACGCCGCACATACACGAGTCGCACGATATAAATGTGCGACTCACGACACGCGCAACACGTGGCATTAGTCACAATAATTTATATGTATATATATTTTTAATTTAATTATTAATTTAAAACTAATGATAATATTTTATAAATATCAAAATAAATAATTAAATTCTGAAAATAATAATTTATAATAATAATAATAATTAATTATTTTTAAATTCAATACAAATTAATATAATAATTATTAATTTGTGGAAAAATAGTCGGTAATATGTAAAATTTTAAAAAAACTTGATAATAATCATTTAAATTCCATAACAAAATGTTTATTATTTATTTATAATGCACAAATATTATAATTATTAACAATTCCAAAAAATAATTATCATTATTATTTGACAATGGAAAAAAAGATGATTATAATTATTTAAATTTCAGGAAAATGAAAATTATTATTTAACAATTCTAGAAAAATAATAATAAATATTTAAAATCCCATAATAATTATTTTAAATTCCAATAATAACAATAAATATTATATAAAAATGCAACAAATAATAATTAATTTTTAAAATCCAAAATAATTTATTTTTTAAAAATTTAAATTGTGGAATAATAATAATAGTAATAATTAAATATATTAATATTATTTAAAAATTTGAAAAATAATTTCAAATTCTGAAATACAATAATTCTATTTACATTTCAAAATAATTATAATAATTATTTATAATTCACAAAAAATTATAATAATTATTTTTGGGATATAATAATAATATAAAATTCTGGAAAACAAATAATCATTTGAAAAATAATTTTTAGTATTTAAAATTTAAAGACAAGTAATAATAAATATTTAAATTCCCAAAAAAGACAAGCATAATAATTTTATTTTATTATTTTTAATTATTTGTTCTAAATTATTTTTTCATTGATTGTGCATGAAGAAATATGTCTTTAAAAAACACAGAATTGCAAAGGAAGAATTTTTCTCTACAACTCTGTCATAACTTTGAATTTGAAGACGATTACTATTATAAAAAATAAGTTAAATGAAAATTAATTGATGATGTTCAAGGAAACTTGTATAAGGCACTTTTTGAAATTATGACCTTTTATTTTTTCGTCATGTTGGTGCATCAAGTTTTGTTATGATAAGTACATATTTTTAAGTTGTACGAGAAATTGTGGTTCATGATTGGTGGTGGGAGGATTCGGTTCTCCCGTAGGGAGTTTGTACTGATTACAAAGTTACGGTCAAGAGATTACCCATTTACTCGAGATTTGGAGAGAAAATTGCTACACCGATTGTGGGAACAATACTAGTTAGATAAAAAACATTTGATGTATGGAGAATTTAGTCAATGGTACAATGTGATGAACTTTGAGAACATCAGCAATGAAGACGCGGTTAAGTTTAATTTGGTGTATTTGATTCATAAATTATTATTACCGCGTGATGCCAGATGAGAGGTTAAATACTTTATGCTACGCATTGTGGATGATTTAGATGAGTTCAACAATTATCCATGGGGAACATAGTATAGTCCATACTCTATCACTCACTTAGCACAGTCTCCCTTGAAAAGTTGAATAAAGTAAGAATTGACCTTGCAAATAACAAAAAGAAATACACTGTGTTAGGTTTTTTATTGGCTTTCCTGGTATGTAAGTTCGGCCTTGTTATTGCTTATGAATATACTTATATACTATTATCAAGTTTCATTTCTTGTTCTTAATTAATTATTAGGTTTAGATATATGAGGCTATATCAATTTGTGGGAAAGTATTTGCATGTCGATTTGCTGATCGCTTCCCTCGTATGTTAAACTGGATGAGTCAAAAAACTCTATAATTGACTGATATTGAAGAAATATTTTTGAACCATGAGATTTATGTTTTGTTTCACTTAATTTCATTATCTATATAACTTTTTTAACTATTAACTACATAGATTTCAATTGTGATACATAGATTTTTAACTCTTAGTTTTGAAGGCTATTGTGGTACATCGTAAGCTAGTACCAACAGAATATGAATCACAACAAGATGCTGTCCAGAGGCTATCCAATTCAGGGATCCCATCGGGGATTTATACCGGGGACCTGTCGTATGGGGTCATGTACAACCTTTAATCTACTCCGTTTCATCTAGTCACCCTCGCAAAGGTGGTGGAACTCAAACTTCCGACAACTATATGACTTATGGACTGACAGGACCCGACCCGAGACCCTCTACTATAGATCCCAGCGGCTCTACTGGGCACCCCGACGGAAGTTCCTCCGAACCTAACTGGGTAAGTTGAGAAATTCCGCGAGGCGAACCCCTTTTTAATTCTTGTTACTACTAAGAAGGTCTAGTAATATACATGAAAATGACATCTTAATTTTAAAAACAAACGGACAGAGTTTCCCATATTTTTTGAAAAATCCATATATAACCTGCAAAGAAATTTCACTTCTAATTCCAACACATCTCAATACTACTAATTCGGACCTCCAGTCCTTTCCAAATCAAATTCAACACAACTCAAAAGTTTCATTTAAATTATAAAATGAGTATACTCATGAAAAGTAAAGATGATCATCATAATCTTAAAATATTTTCTTGTTGGTTCAAAATATACATACAAATATACATGCCTACTACTACTATGTATAAAGTAAAGAGTGATATTTAGCACATTTACATGTACAAAAATGATCTTCGGATTCGGCCTACTACTCGGCAACATGAGAATCAGCAGCTTACGTACCGAAACCTACACCTGGGAAAGGGGTTTAAAAATGTAAAACATAAAACGGGTGAGCTAAAGAAGCTCAGTGAGTGTAAATGAGATTTCAATTACAAGAACATTATACAAAGATAGCAATTTCTAAAGTACATGCAGAAATTATGCTTCTAAAACGGATGTGAAACTGTAAAACGGTTTCTAATATCATATGCTAATGAAATCTTGCCGAGCGGGTTTTATCTACATCTTTGAAAAATAATATCCAGAATCTGTGTAACATAATAACTGCTGTGTGCATATGAATGCATAAATGCTATCGGTAAATCAAAAACTAGTAAAATCTTCGCTCGGCCATTTTCTTTCTAAACTGTACCAATGGTAACCCTAAAGCTCTATACTCACGCAACGACTCAACTAGCACCACACACGTGAGTAGGTCACGGGGCACCTCAACTAGTAGCACCCGCAGTGACATCTCAAGACATCTCACTAGCTATACAGCGAAATCCTACATCGCATACATATAGCGAGACAATACCCCGTACACATAGGGCGACTCACATGACTCGACATTCTGACTTTTCGGAGTTAGTGACACACCCCCAAGACCTGCCCATGTGAACGGGATATACCGGCCGGGTCTAATACACTCATCACCACTATAATCTGAGGGTACCAATGGCCTTAAAAATGAATGCAGAAATTTTAAAACTGTTTCTCAATTCGAACATGTAACAGCATATCTATGAATATATCAAGATCATAAATCATGTTTATTCATCGAAAGCTCATAAAACATACAAAGTCATTGTGCGAAAACATAATAACCGAAAAGTAAAAGAAATGGCAGATTTTCACTCACAACCGCTCCGCGCTCAATTTCACTCTCGATTTCTGCTCCCGTTAACGCTTTCGGTTATCTTCACCTACTAAACGCTCTCGGCCACAAATGACATTTATAACTAAATCGAATGCTAGAATCTCATTTAACTACTAAACGCCCTAACCGTCATACAAAGCCCGGATGCATACTACTTTTCGATTTTAGTTACGGAGCCATAATTGAAACTAACTCACCATCCGGCGCCCTGAAAATTATTGAACACCTTATAATTTGGTTGGACATAATTGCCCTTCACCTTTCCAACATGGACAATTATGTCTTATTTTCTTCATTTTTGGTTTTTCCATCAACCATATACATTCAATTTACAATATGCACAATTTACATACAACAATTCAATCAAAACACCACTCAATTTCTAACTTCCCTAAAGTGGCAGAATTTCACCCTAGGTTCCAAAACATTCCTTTTCTCAATTTCTTGTTCCAATTACCACAAAATCATGCCAATTTCATTCTAAAGCCCTAATTACAACCAATTGAAATATCTACAACAAAATCACCAAAAATCCTAATTCTCACCTTGCCAATTTCTTCAAATTGATGACTCCTTCAAGCTCCAAACTAGAATTCAACTCAATCTAAGCCAAGAATACACATAAGAATGTCAATTGGAGCATTCTTGAAAGTTCACTTATCAAACTCATAAAATAATGCTTTTCTTACCTCTTTTTCTTGAATTTTCACTAATTGAGGCTTCAATTGAGCTTAAGGATTCATATTTAACCTTATTTTAGTTTGATTACACATGAAAAATTATGAAAAAAAACCTGAATAGTCACTGTAGCAGCACCCCCCTTTGAAGATCGAATTTCTCTCTTTTTTTGGCTAAGTGTTAGTTTTGATCTCTCTTCAAATTTCTACACACTTCTAACATATATATAGTACTCCCTTAATTGACCATTTTGCCCTTCAACTTACTTAAAACTTCTAATTTGCCATTAGTTAAAAACTAATTATGTAATTAGTTCATTTGTAACTATCTAGTTAGAATAGTTCAAAGAACTAACTAGAACTTCCAACTTGGCAATCCATGAGATTTCTTCTAATTGGTCCATTCTCTAATATATGGATTATGTTTCTTAACAAAGGCTTGTTCCATTCATAACCCTTAAATGGAAATTCATGTAGTAAATTAGGATTTCCTTTTCTAAGCCAATAGAGAAAATTTTCAAAAATATTCTAGGGTCGTCCGGCGCACCGATTGAGTGTGAAATTACTAAATTAGGTCTAATATCTCTCACGTGCACTATAAAGGGAATATTTCTAATAGGGTTAAAATTGAGTAGCCCTACGGTGTCTTATTTGCTTTATACCGAAATCTAGGCGCCAATACTACTAATAGGGATTGGATATTACATGGACAATGTCCATTCCATTTCGAAGTCCATCCTCGACAATAAACCGTGCATTATCCATAGGATGAACTATCATGAGATTAGACTTATCATTATGTTTCAACACTTTATTGTGCGCCCAACTCGTCAGGCCGAATGTCATATCTTTTGCTGCATTCTTTTATTGACGAAACCAGTTCTACATTAACTCCCGAATCCACTTAACTAAGGCGGTCACAGAAAGTTTATGTGCATTTTTTGTAACTGCATTTATGCTCTCTGCAATGTTGATAGTTATGATGTCATATCTTCTCAAAGCTCTCATTGATCTCACCCATTTCAAAAAATTGACGTCCTCTAAGTACTTTGCAGCCTCATGTTTCATCTCTCATATCTTATTCATTTGATCTCAAAAGTTCACAAGTGATATTCCTTTGTAGTAATAAAATAAAAAGCTATTAATCCCCATTTCTTACTTTTTTTAAAAGTATTTTATATCTGTTAATCAAATTTCATTTCAAGTGGTAAATAGAGATCCCATGATAAGCATTGGAAAACACTTTTGGAATAGTCTTCTCAATACTTGCGTGTCGATCGAAGATAAAAACAAGATCATCAACATCACCACTAACACCACGGAGTGTGGCCAAAAACCATGTCCAGGAAGAATCATTCTCTAAATCAACAATCCCCCATGCTAAAAGAGATATTTGATTGCTTCCATCTTTGCATAAAGCCACAAACATTGTTCCTAGATACAAACCTTTCAAAAATATTCCATCGACTGCAATAGTTGGCTTAATAGATGACTGAAATCCCCTGATGCATAGACCCAATACTAGAAAAAAAATATTCAAAGTGATTGTAGTCATCAACTACTATATGAGTAACAATACCTGAATTGTTTTGTTCTAACACATAGCAGTATGCTGGGAGTAATTTGAACGATCCTCTAGAGAGCTAGATATCAACATGTATGCGTGCTCCTTAGATCGTTAAGCAGTGGGATACGTTATCTGAACTTCAAACTCTTCCCATATGTTGGCTTGGATCTCTTTGGGTCAATAAACTCTACTGACTGATGCAAACCTATTTTTGATATAATTGCCAATAATATGACTCTTCGCTTACTTATGACCATCATGCAACTAATCTAGCTAACATGTGTGAACCTCATCAATCTTACAGATAATGAAATGTTGCCTCGCTTTCGTTGACACTGCACGTACTCGCCATTTACATCTCTCAGCATCGCATTTTACCTCAAATCAATCTTTAGTAGACCTTGAAACTTTGAAAATTATCCTTTAATGCCAGTATGCTAATAACCACATAAAGTTCACGTTTACTATCAGACAACCTTCCAATAAAAAAATCCTCAATTCTAGAACTAAATATCTTATTTGATACCACCAAATCCGATGGTGGTATTGGAGGAAGAAACTGAAAAGGGTTTTCTTCTTCAACTTCATTTCCTCTTCCAGTTAAAGCATATGCATGTGCATCCTCATTAAGGGAGGTATTATAAACAAAACAATACTTGCCATCCTGAACTTTATCCAGTCCTTCATCTTCTTCCACATCACCGGTAATTCTAATACCATCGACGTCATTCTTTGTTTTCACTATTGAAGTGAGTATATGTTGGGTCTTCATTAAACATAGGCGGGGAATAATCATGATAGTCACTGATGGTATTTGTGAGATGCACAAAAGTTGCCATTATTAGAGTGGTACAATCTGTTGCAGGCATTGTTGAAGCTGTGTACGATGGTTGATTCTGAATAGGCATCTGTGGATGTTCTTCACATACAGAATCTCTAGGTTCCAATATTACACATATAGGACACAAAAATCTTCTATTGATCCCCATAAAAAATAAAACATCGTTGTCGTCTCTAATCTCAATTGGTCTTAACTTATACATCTATGTATCCATAAAAAATTTCATTGACACCTTATAATCCGTATTACTAATTCCTAGTGCAAAACATACCTTATTTAATAACTCTTCATAATTGACATTTTTCAAAACCACAATACCCAAGTTACCAAATCTAGTATATCTCTCTTCTCCGTCACTAGAGCTCTCCCATCTTCCTCTGAAGAGTACATAGATTGAATCATACTCCATATCACCTGTAATAAAAGAAAAATTATTAAAACAACATTTAATTAATTAAGTAAACTAATTATATAAATTCGCGAGGCGCACGCGAGGTGAGAATGTTATTTATCTCCTCACGCGCAAGGAAATGACGCATTGTCAAGCTTTACATACTTGGCGTGAGGATTTCTGTTTTTTTTGCTGAATTCAACATTTTTGGTCGTTTTTCATCTTTTAACTGTCGTTTTCAACCAAATCTACTTATTCTCAACTCATACTACCTAATCTACTATTTATTTCTTATTTCTTACAAAAAAAAACCAACATAAAACAATAAATATGTTAAAAACATATCTTTCTCTAAATTTCACCTCTCCAATACAGTTTATAGGCTTCAAATCTTCTAAAATCACAACACAATTTAGTCTATTGCTATTGAAGATAACATTTGAGTAGTTTTAAAAAAAAAGTGATTTGGGAGAGTGTTGAGAGAGTTTAAGGGTAATGTAGTCCAAAAATATTTTTTGTGATTAATAAAGTTTAGGTTTTATGTTAATGGCTATAAAAGTTTTTTTATTTTCAAAATAAGCTATTTTGGGACATTTTCCCGCTGATGAAGGGACATTAACACGTGGAGCCATTGAAACTTCTAATTGGCTCCACGTGTTAATGTTATAACTCTAAATCTAAATATAACTACGTTAACTGTTCAAATTCTGAATCCATTTTTACTTTCAATTATGTTAATGTTATAACTCTAATTTCAATTTCAATTATATTAAATATTATAATTCAAATTTTAATTATGTTCAATGTTATAATTTCGATTTCAATTACGTTAAATGTTATAATTTCAAATCTAATTTCAATTTCAATTACGTTAAATGTTATAATTTTAAATATAATTTCAATTACATTAAATATTATATTTAAAAGTAAAATATGAACAAAAAATATAATTAAAATAATAATTATATATGACTACATGTAATAATTAAAATTAGAAAAGCTAACAAATTTATTACTAGTTTTAATTTATTTAAAACAAAACTTAAATTTTAAATTATAAAATTTAAAATATAACTCAAAGTTATTTAATTACTTGTAATGATTAAAATTATAAAAGTTAACAATTTTATTTTTATTTTAATTTATTTAAAACAACACTAAAATTAAATTATAAAATCTAAAATATAACTCAATATTATTTAATTTAAATAATTAAATTTATTTACTTAAAATAATACATATTACATTCTCAAATTCCATTCGACCATTCCCAAAATTAAAAACTTAAAAACCTAATTGGCTAATTCCCAAATCCCTTTCGCCATTCCCAAAATCCCAATTTCCCACCCAACTTAAGCCAAAATAATTTAATTATTTTAATTACACTATAGTACCAAAACGTTGCTGTTTTGATGAAAAATAAATAAATTAAAATAATACCATCTCTGACCATCCCAAAATCATCTCATCTCTAAATCCCTAAAACTCTTAACTCTCGGTTTATATATTCAATCTATAGCTATTGTATCCTAAATCATCCTTCCAATGTCTCGCAGTCGCATCTCTCTTCGTACTTGCTTTATCAGGAAAGGCAACTATCCTCGAAGGTATTTGTGGCTGGGAGCTCAGGCCGACCTTTCATGGCCTTCGATTTCCCTGTCGAATGGAAAAATAAGTTTGTAATTCTTGCAAAGAATTTCCACTTCTTTTTTATTTTTTTAAATTGTGAAAATCTTTGATTTTCCAATGCGAAATAGAGCTCTAAAATTGATATGCTCCGTTATTGAGAGAAAAAAATATATGAACTTTTGCAAGTCTTCCTATAAATAAATATATAGTATTGGATTGGTTGAATAGTGATACGTTATGAGAGTGACTATCTTCTTGTAACTTCCTAGGTTGATCTGTATAGTTTTGACTAAATCCTTTTTTCTCTTTTTTTTTCCGTTTTCAATAAGTTCAATTTTCTATTCATTGTGGAAATTTTTTAAAGATGTTACCGAGATGCTTTTGACTTGTTTTGTAGACCTTGGAAGAAATCTATGACATGATTATGGAAATGAGAAGATATTTATTTGTCTCTATAGCTGTCAAATTTGTTTTTTATCATATCATCATCGTATTTTATGCAACATACTTGCTTAAACACCTATGAATAAATATATAGTATTGGATTGGTTGAATAGTGATACGTTGTGAGAGTGACTATCTTCTCATAACTTCCTAGGTTGATTTGTATAGTTTTGACTAAATCCTTTTTTCTCTTTTCTGTTTTTATTTTCAATAAGTTCAATTTTTTATTCATTGTGAAAATTTGTTGAAGATGTTAAAGAGATGCTTTTGACTTGTTTTGTAGACCTTGGAAGAAATCTATGACATGATTATGGAAATGAGAAGATATTTATTTGTCTTTATAGCTGTAAAAGAAAATTTTATCATATCATCGTCATATTTTATGCAACATGCTTGCTTAAACACCCATCCCTTATGGTAATTTGTTTTTGATTTTGTAAACAATAGAATTGTTTAATTGTTTTTAAAAAAATTTATAAATCATCTATTTTATACTTTTTTAATAAATTCTTATGGGCTTGTTTCTGGGAAGAAATTCTCTGTTAGAGGTAACTCATTATTATTATTATTATTATTATTATTATTATTATTATTATTATCACATTTTGTAAATTTTAAATTTATTTTTTATTTTTTTATAGTTATCTATTAGTTATTTGTTTTTTAGTGTCTATTTATGTTCATGAACTTATAATTTAGCTTGCCAAAAATTGGTTTTTTAGTTGCATTAGTTGTAATTTCGCATATTTTAGTTTCTTGTATATTGATTGTATACAACATATTTATTACTTTTCATTTTCAAGTCTTTTGAATATTTATAAATTCAATTTTGCTGGTAATTATATGTAGGGTGGCTTATATTTTCTTGCTTATCGAAAGCTTTCAACTACGATTTTAACTCCTAACTCAAGCAATATTTCTTTTCCTTCTAATTTATTGTCCAAACAGATTGTGCTAACGCTAGACCATACAATAGGCATGGAGAAGAATAAAAACTTCTTTGCATGATTGTGGGGACTAATTGCAATTTTTTAATCATTTATTTATTGTTAATGGTCCTTTAATTTTTAAATGTTTAAACTACAATAGATGATAAATTCTATATTTTGAATAAGTGTTTAATTCAATAAATATATCACAATTTAAGGCTTTCTAAGGATCTTGTTATTTTGGTGACAAATTTTCATAGATGATAAATTCTATATTCTGAATAAGTGTTTTAATTCAACAAATGTATCACAATTCAAGACTTTCTGAGGATCTTGTTTTTCCAGTGACTAAATTTCAAAATGAGGACAAGGGTCTCATGGTTTTGGTTGGTGATGTTTTCTATGTTCTTATCTGGAAGGGAATTATCCATCGTTTTGTAAGATGGCAGCTTGCAAAATGACTAAAGGTAATGCTTAGTCTTTTTGTTTGAGATGTTTGAAGCATTTAATTAATGGGTGGGAATGTTTAAAAGGACAAATGTATGCATTAGAAAAAGTAACTATAATGTTCTGATGATGTTAGGTGAGCCATATGTCAGATGCTTTTTATTATAGAATTGTTGAAAGAAATGTCACTATTTTATTTTGTCTCCTTGAATTTTCTACAACCGTTTAGCATAATATCTCATTCTTCTTCTCCCTTCTCTGTATCTTTATGTATATAATAATAAAATGTGTGGAATACATAATGCTTACATCATTCTTATTAATATGTAAACTTAAGATTCTTATTAATATGTAAACTTAAGCTAGCTAATAGATCAGCTATGATTAGTTTTATTTTCTCAAATTTTATTTTTTATGTGTTCTAGAAGTTCTTGGACCTTGTATAGTTTGTGTTTATATGAAATGTAAGTTATGGAGTCCATGAGAAAAATAGATGTCGATATATGCTGATTGACTGATTAACAGGGAACGCATGCATAACTTATTAGATTAGTGAAAATCCATATACAAATAATTTTTGTTATTTACGCAATTAAATTCTTATATTCAGTTATTTTTCGGTGATTCTATGATTAAATATAACTAAATATATAGAAATTGGGATTTTTTTTATTTCAAAAAATGAGGGATATTATCATATATGTATTTTTCATTATTTGACACATTATATTTGCATTGCTAAGTTTATGAATTTGTTTGTTATAGATGTATTGTGATCTCATAATAACTTCTTATTCCATTTGACATATGAATCAGAAACATTTTTATATGTTGGTTTGTAGGAAGTATGTCACTTTGAACTCTCATGTACTTGTGATATTGGATTTATGTCTCCCAAACTCTGGTTTTCTCTTATTATTCTGTAATGCTGGTCAAATTATGTTTGTCATCATTAGTTGGATAGGACAACCAAGCTAATCTCATGGACTTTATTTAGCTGTTCAGCAACTATGTTTTATTCAATATTGGCACAACTTGAGTTTCTATTTTTGTGTCCTGCATAGATTATTATTGAACTTTTTTAAATTATCTTTTCTTTTTCTTGACATACTCTTTTTTTTGGATTATCTTTTACATTATTGAATTATTATTTTGATCCGTAATAAATTATGATATCATGTTAGTTGCTTGGTCATTGTACTTCAAACATGGCCCCACTTGGTCTATAGTAATTAGAATAGAAAGAAGCTAAAAGCATTAGGATTTTGGTGGATGACTCCACAGAATTTATGATATTATTTTCATTTTGTTAAGTCCTTTTTTTTTGTTGCCTTTCATTTTGTTCCCTATTAATTTTTGTAGAGATGCACTCATGTTGATTTAAAAGGATTTTATTTTTTGTTAACTGTTTCAAATTCTATGAATTTCTTATTTTGGTTATAATTACCTATTTTGTTTGAGGTTCTACTTATTGTCTTCGTTTTCTTGTTTTTATATTCATGCTAGAAGTTAGTCATGACACATTTGATTTGAATGTGCTTGTTGAATCTCGAGCATGGAAAAGCACAAAGGGTGTTTAAGATAACATTATTTGAGTCTAAAATCTTTAGGTGCAAGTGTAAGAACTCTAACAAATTTAATAGTAACATCAAAGTAATTGAATCCTTTCTAATCTCAAGTAAAAACATCAAAGTAATTTAATAGGAAATGGCAGTTTGTTGAGGTTTGCATCTATTAACTTATCATTCTTATGTTGGTTTGCAGTGTTCATCATCCATATAACTCTAATTGAAGCTTAAGTTGGATGCAATTTTTTTTTCTGCTCTTAAGTTTCATTCCATTATGCAAGCTAGATTTTGTCTTTTAATGAATGATGCGCATCTATGAAATTTATTTAGGGTGATTTTTATGCTTCATTTAGACTAACCAAACTTGTAATTCTTACTTGTTCAGTCCTAATTTATTCTTTTTTAGTGTTTATTCTATGTTGACAATTTGCTGATGACTATATTTACCAGACCTACAACCTCAACTTTAGTCACTAGAGTAAATAATAGTGCTCTGAAGCTCAAGGTTAGAGATTAAATTAATAGTTACTATTATTTTAACAAGTTACATTGAGGTTGCTTGTTGACGTTGTCTCTTATTTGAAAGATGCAAATTGGAGTTTGACATTTATCATCTTTAGGTATATATCACTTTTCCATTTTCTTGAGACTGTTTTATACCATTAACCTGATAAATATATTCTATAAATGCTTTACCTTTCTTATTATATATAAGCACTTTTAGCACTTGCTACCTAGTGCAACAACTAACCATAACTTACTTTTTTTCTTCTCTAACCTAGTTTGGATGTGATTTTTATTCTTGTACTATCATTACAATATCTTAGAAGTTAAGTACTTTGTTCTACCTTTTTAATTTACTCATGTATTTCTATTTATTTTGATAGAGGTGACCGTGGATTATTATATTCAATTACAACTAAGTTGTGGGTGGATTGCTTCAACTCTTTTGATGGAGTGTTGGATTGTGCAAATCTAATGTGGCGGCTATGTGTTTAACTAATCTTCAGACATTGGGATGTTTTGGATTATTTTATGTTTCTAAATTAGTTTGGGATATTTTGCAATATTTATGAAACTAAGTTTAAGGTACTTTCATACTATTTAACAATTGTAGTGCTATGTCACTTTGGTGATATTTTGATTATCGTGGTTATAAGATGTAGTTTCATACCATTTAATAATTTGGTGTATATTTAAATGTTATGGAATTCAAGTTTAAATATATATTTTAAATTTTGGTCCAATAATTCTAATTCTAAATCATTAAAAATTTAATTTATATTTCCATAAATGAACACTAAATATTATTGATACTATGGTATCAACGATTTTCTGATACTATAGTGTCAGTGATTTTTTGATACCATAATGTCAGTAATTCACTGATACCATAGTATCAGTAATTCTCTGATACCGTGGTATTAGAGATTTACTGATACTATGGTGTCAAAGATTCATTGATACCATGGTAACAAGAATTCTCTAATACTATGGTATCAACAATTCATTGATACCATGGTATCAGAGATTCACTGACACTATAAAACAGTGTCAGTGAAACCCTTCACTGACGCTAACTTAGCGTTAGTGAAAGCCATTTTTATAGTAGTCTAGCTGCATGAGTTATTATATTTTGTATATTTGTGTACATGTATACATTTTTATTGAGGCACGTAGCCTCATTGTATTAAATGTAATGAGCAAAAAGTTTGATAGTTCATAGTTTTTCACATGATCTGCTTCAATTTTTAAGGAGGGCTCGGGTAGGGTTCTGTTAGCTTCAAGGAGAACAATTATCAAGGAGCCCCTAGTCTTGTTATTTCTCTAAAATAATTTTACTAAAGATGAGACTCTTCATTCATATATTGCCACATGTTACTCCAAAATGAAATTTTTTAAAGCAATTTTCTTCCACACTTAAGACATATCATATAACTTTGAATTCAAAGTTAGACAAGTTTATTCACAATTTTGGTAAAGTAAGAAATAATTTTCTCTTTCTTCTCCAAATCCTCTTTAGGATGAAAACCCTAGGGAATGCTTTCACCATTGTGCTGCCATCTTATTTTAGTGTAGGGTCGTCATCGACCACCTTGTTGATGCATGCCTTTGATATAATATTTTCTATATATTGCAGGACCAAGTAGCTTAGTTTCTTGCACAGTTTGTCCTTAGCAATTCATAACTCATTACCAAAATTTTCACACCTAACAATTGGTCTGAGCCCATCTCTTGACATAAACAAATTCAACAATTTAACTTTCTCTTTTTTTAAAAAATTCTTTAAGTGTTGGGAAGACCTTAGCATGCCTAACTAGATTTGGCCCCAAATAATTGTATAAGTGTGGACCTTATTATTTTTAAACTACATTTGCAGAATGGCTTTTGCATTTCCTATCAAAAAACATTTGGCAGGCTCCTTTTCTACTATGAATTAAAATCAAACTCGGTTTTAGTTTGAGCAGGATTTCCCGTTAAAATTCGGTTTTACTACTATAAAAGTCTTAGGTTTCTTTATTTTATTTTTTATATTTTAAAAAAGAACACAATGGTGCATTAACAAGGGAGACAGTCAATTATCCTCCAATTCACTCATCAATGCTAAAGGGATTTTTATCTAGTCGGATCACCATGTAAATTCAAGAAGATCAAAGAGAAAACAAAATAGATACCCTATAGAACAAGCTTGGGTTGGCGGGAGCAAAGAGTAGCGAAAAAGAGCAAGAAAATAATAAATAAAAACTTTGCTGATACCAATATTGTATAAGGTTAATGGGAATCTAAGATATCAATTTATCAAGAAGCATGCCCAACTCTGCCGAGTAAGGAGTAACAGTAACTCATCCAAAATTGGCCATCATTTCTTTTTATTTTAGTTCATGAAAATCTTAAAATATATATATATATATATATAATATGTGTGTGTTACTAATCCATCGTGCACCATCAGCTATCCTACCAACAACTTCCCCATCACCATTCGTTATTGAATATAAAAGGAATCATTTGACAACGGTGTGGCTAGTGGCTACTCAAGAATCTGCTCATAATCTCTATCAATCTCTCTTTCTCCTCTTTCAAAATAAACGAAGCACTAGAGCGATGACAAAGACAACGGAAGGAGAGAATCAATATAAGAAAGGTTTGTTGACGGTGGAAGAAGACAAGATACTGATTGATTACGTGAAGGTGCACGGAAAAGGACAAGGAATCGCATTGCCAAGAGAGCAGGCAACTAGAGCTTCTACCTGCCTACCTAGCTTAAAATATTCTCCTTTTTCCTTTTCATAAACATTTAGAATTTATGGGAAGATATATTAATTATAAACTCAATGGCTCTCTTTGTTGATTTGTGATGTAGGATTGAAGAGATATGGGAAGAATTGCAGGTTAAGATGGATGAACTATCTGAGCCCAAGTGTGAATCAAGGCAAATTTACTGAGGAAGAAGAAGATTTCATCATTAGACTCCATAAGCTCCTTGGTAACAGGTGCTTTCACTTGTTCTTCTGTTTACCTTCACTTAAGATCTCATCCATCATTATTACACTCCACGTGAGAAAAGATAAAAATAAAATAAAAAGACAACAAAAATATTTAAGAGAAATTAAAAAATTTTAAAGACTACATTATTACTGTAATTTTGTGTATTACAAATACTATATAGATAGTCTTTATATAAGATTTAAGTTAATATAAATAAAAAACATAAATATATATAAAGAAACTAAATATAACCTATTAATTATAAAATATATATATGATAAGAATCAATTATCTTAATTTCTTTATATATTTAACACTCCATATGCATGTTTTTTAAACTTTATGTGTATAAAATTTCTACTTTAGCTTTTATGGATTAATATTGAGTTTTATAATCATAAAATATATTATAATGATCATCAATATTCTAGAATTTTTTATACATGGAGAAACCAGTTTAATGAGCCACTTTTCTTCAGTAACCTTGATCCATTGTTGGATAAATGAACCGAAGATAAACAAACATGATTCGTCTGTTTCATTAACCAAAAAGAAAACAAGCATGCGGGGATATTATTTAGTTCAAGTGTTAAGATCTTCTTCGGATGGAAATCCTGGTCACATAAAGATTGGAATAGGATTTGACTTACACCTAAGAGAAAAAGCCAAAGAAAAAAGAAATTGCATATTGGCTTATTCCTTGCAGATCTACAGCTACGGATAAAATAATATTTGGGGACCAATGTTAATATATGCTGAATCCTGGCTACCTTTCGCTTTTTTTGGGTCCTGCTTCCTCGTAACTTGACTTTTAGTTATATGATTTCTTCATCATTGTGAATTGCTATGAAAAATAAACATGGTAGTTGCATTCATTTATATGTTGGGGGTACTCTCTTTTCGCTACCCATAATTTGGCGGGAAATCAGATGATAGGGGCTGTCATCTCACTGATTTGGCTAATTGGCTCTGGTGATTTTATTCATCAGCGTTGTCCCCAGGATCAAGATGTCAGCCCAGAGCTTCATATGAGTAACCAGAGTCAAATTGAGTGAGGTGATAGCCCTGTCGCCCGTCGGCCGGTACCCCCGCCAAAGTGGTGGTGGGGAACAATAGCACCCTCGTGCCCAAGGCAAAGAACATGGGAAACTCATGATTCTCCCCTTTGCGCAGCCTAGGTAAGTTGCATTTATTTATGCATATGCACTAATGTACCAGAAACTGTATCTCGCAATGTCTTCAAGTACTGCTCAATGCCATTAACATTCTTCTCAAAAGTTTTTTTTAGGTGGTCCTTGATTGCAAAACGAGTGCCAGGACGAACTGACAATCAAGTGAAGAATTACTGGAATACCCATTTGCGCAAAATGCTCGGAATTAGAAACCAAAATCTCAGAGTTGGTGATTCTAGCTTAACTCAAACTAACAAAGTTGATGCGTCTAAATGTGCCATAGAAACAAGTCCTGATGATTACAAGTGCAACAACCACTGAGAATTTGGTAGACAAAGGAACCCAAAAAGCTTATAACATATCAGGCACACAGGAATCGATTATGATCGATGAAGGTTTTATGAACTCTTTATGGAATTCTGATAATGACTTGGATCTTGGCACCTTTACCATGAAGGGGTTTATGGATTGTTATTCTTTAATTTGATCCGGCTTATGATACTGTTTATAAATTATTTATTTGTTGTCAGGCTTCTAAATCCTATCTGATTGATGATTCAGAAGGAAACAGCTATAATGACTATTTTGTTCCTCGTTTTACCAAATTGCTTCCTTGACTAAAATTATAAGTTTGAACCAAGTTATCTAGACACTAGACCCTTGAGATTATACAGGTCAAAATGAACGAAACCAAGTGAAATATATAACAATATTACTCACAACACCTACAAGTCCTTTTGTTTCAAAAACCAAAAACAAAGTCAAACATACTTGGACCAAGAACAAACAATAGTATATTTGTGCTTGTGCGAGAGAGAAACATTGCATATGCAAGTCTTCAAAGAGGTCTCAATGGATCTAACCAAGCCACTGCATTGGCCCTCACCTTCTTTGTAAAATGAACCCGCTTGTATGTGGCATACAATTTCTACTGCCCTATCTTTCTGTTGTAGGGCACACACATACCTGCATGCAAGCTCAATATATTTAAAATTTACTTCACTTGTAGTATTTCTCAAAACGCAGCACAGTCGATGCTCTCCCCAAACGGTGATGGTAGTGTCCGGCCGAATCAATTAAAGGCACTGCCCCCTCACCTAATCACCCCATTTTTTATGAATCTCATTTTGGTAAATTTTTCTATTCTTTTTATTTCTCATTATCCATCAAGGCTAAATATAAGTATTTGATTGCGGGTCATACAATTTATTTTATTATTTATTATATTAATATTTCTTTTGGTCAATCGTGATCACAGTTTATATTGATTGATTATATCAATGTGTATAATTTATGAATGTTGATCTAAATTTTAATCATTTCAAAATTAACGAGTTGAATTTATTTATTGTTAGGGAATATTAATTGAGACTAACAAAATAAAGAAAAATACAACAAGAACGTAAAATACACTATAATATTTCCTAACAATAAATAAATTCAACTCGTTAATTTTGAAATGATTAAAATTTAGGATCAACATTCATAAATTGTACACATTGATATAATCAGTCAACAAACAAAATAAAGAAAAATACAACAAGAACGCTTACGTTCACTTTCCCCGAGTCTTATTAGCCCACTTGAATGCACTATGATATTATTGTTGCAACAAAGATATATAAAGGGTAATTACCTTTATAGAATTAAAATAATCATAAAAAAATGCATGTACAGGCCCTCTCTTTATAGAGTAAAAATTGATTCCTATTTATTAGATTGAGAGAAAATGTATAGAGAAGAGACTGTGGAGAGAAAGAGATTAATGCTCCTTTCTATGATTTTACCTCTTAGTTATAGGGTAGTTGGTATGTGGAGATTGTAGAATCTATGTTAAATTGGGATATTAGAGTACTTTCCCAATTAGTATTCTTTTTTTAGAGTCATTCTAAAATAAGGATAGTAATTCCCTTTTTTGTTTAAGATTTTCCTAAAAGAGTCTTACTAAATTAAGACATCTCTCTTTTTCTTCGTTTAGGATCCTTTCTAGGTCTTGTAATAAATTGAGCCAATCAAAATTCAAGAAAAAATAGAAGTCTTTCAGTTTTCAGTATTAACTTATTGACACTAAAATTTTTATAGTAGTCCTTACATTGAGGGGGTTTCTTAGGGTGCCTTCAAAGTGTTAAGTCGATTAGATTTTTGTTTTGATGACTTTATGAGATATTCTGGAAGCTGTAGTTCTCAATCCAATGGTTCATATTCAGGTTTGATTTCTCTTGAAGTGCTCTTTGAAGATATTCAGATGGAGTGAGTATTCGGTGTTCCTCGTATCATGGATGACCATTGTAAGGTCTATGATTGAGGTAGGGATTGTCCCTTGTGGGATTTTTAAGAATTTTGTCTTGTTTGGTTGAAGGAGAGGGAGGGTCTTTTAGTAATTTTACCCTTCGTGAAGGGAGCCCTCTTGTAATTTTACCCCTTGTGGAGGAATCTTTAAGCAATTTTTTGGTCCTTGGATATAAAGGCAATTTGATTCCTTAGATAATGACTTTAGTTGTCGGCTTACTTAGGTTACGTTTATAGAATAATATTGATGTTATAGACCATTTTGGGGTCAAGGATTGTAAGCCAGCTTAGGGATATTTCTATGCTTAATGTTGGATTGTAGCGATAGGGTTAGATCGAGGCTAATAGTATTGGTGCTATTGGCTAAATGGGCCTTGATGCTTCCATATTTAGTAATTAATCCAAAGATTTTCAAGATAATATTAGTCATTGTAAAACCCTTTCATTTTGTAATGTCATAAAGTAGTTAGATTCAAGTTGCTTCATAAGCATAAGCTAAGTACCAGAAGTTGATCACTTGATGCTGAAAAAAGAATAAAAAACTCACGTACCATGAGTGTTAGCATAAGCATAGGGTGCCTTATAATAATAATCTAAACACTATCGACTAAAAGAGACTGATAATTATAGCACCATGTCCTGAAATCTGAGCATCATAGGTTAAGAGAGAGTACTAAACAGAGCAGCATAGGCTAAAATCTGAGCACTATGGGATGAAATAGAATAAGCCCTTCATTGTTTAGTAAGATTCCCATGTTTTGGCTTTATAGGGGAATAGGATCACTATTTGTGAAGTTCCGATTTATTATTATCTTTAACTAAAGATTTTTCATTGCCTTAGATGAAGACTTACATTACCTTAAATAAGAACTTACAATGTCTTTGATGAGGTCTTACATCACCTTTGATGAGGTCTTATATTACTTTTAATGAAGACTTACATTGTTTTTTGATTTGTAAGTGTTTTTATCTAGAGTAGGACATTGTTCAAGCCTTCTGATCCTATGACGTCTTAGAGTATTTACTCAAGCATTACAGATCTATACCTTACGCGCCTTATAGGCTTTTAGTGTTTTAGAATAGAACCCTGTGCAAGCAAGTCTCCAGTCGAGATGGATATTTCTCATTATAAAGGGTCTCTATTAGTTTTACATGTTGTGAGAGATTTTCAAGTAATCCTGCCATTCGCAAAGGGATTTTTAGTAAGTTTTTCCCTTCATAGAGGGATTTTTCATAATCTTTGCCTTTTGTAGAAGGATTTTCAATGATTTAAAAAAACTTTTCTTGATAAGGTTGATCTTATCTACAAGTCCCTTTGAGAACAGTCTTTGATTTTTATGGTGGTCGATTTTGATTGTCTTACTCAATGAGAGTGAATATTGTTCCCTTACTTTGAGTTTGATCGAATAAGGTAGATGAGTTATAATTAATGTTCTAACCAACTTAGAAAATTTTAAGTTTGATCGAACAGGGTAACCGAGTTATGATTAATGTTCTCACTAGCTTAGAGAGAGATATATATTATTTTTTTATTTGGAGTCTAATTAAATAGGATAGTTGATTTTTGACCAATGTTCTAACCACCTCTAAGAGGGTGTATATTATTTTCTCATTTAGAGTGTGACTGAACAAAGTTCTGATTTTCTACCAATGTTCTAACTAGCTCTGAAAGGGTGCCTATGATTTAAGGACATAATTTGAGCTAAGGTTGTCTTTGGGTCTCATGGGACAAAATATTTTGGGCATTGTGGGCTGAAAAATCCTTTTAGCCTTGCAAGCTGAAATTTATTAATTTTAGCTCTCGTGGAGATTTTTTTTTTTTACCTTAGAGATGAGTTCTTTAGGCGACAGTCTTGATGAGGGTTTAGGTAGTAGCCTGGATGAGGGTTTAGGTGGCAGCCTCGATGAGGACTTAAGTGGCCTCGGGAAGGACTTGGGTGGCCTCAAAAAGGATTTAGATAGCCTTTGAGAGAATTCAGACGGCCTCGATAAAAGGTTAAGCAGTCTTCATGAGGACTTAGGCATCTTCTTAAAGGACTTAGATAACCTTTCAGGGGACTTAAAATACCTCAAAAAGGGCTTAAGCTACCTTTGGGAAGACTTAAAAAACCTCAGGTAAGACTTAGATAGCCTTAGTGAGAACTTAAATGGCCTCTGAAAGGACTTAGATAGCGTCAGATAAGACTTAGGCAGTCTCAATAAAATAGTTCTCAGTCTTGTTGAGGAGGTTCTCAACCTTGGTGAAGAAGTGCTCAGATTTGATGAGCAGATCCTTAATCTTGATGAAGAGGCTATCGACCTTGATGAAGAGGTCCTCATCTTTAATATGGAACTCCTTAACCTTGATAAAGAGGTCCTTAAATTTGATAATAAAGTTCTCAAATTTGAAGAAGAGGTCATTGGATCTTATAGAAGGCAGTGTCTTATCTAGGGCTTATTTGTAAAATTTTAAAAATATATTGGTCGAAATTAGAATTTCAAAAATTTAGAAGAGACTGAATGACAAACAAATCTACATCAAGTGCTTATTTGTAATATATTGAAGATGTCTGGGCCAAATTAAAATTGTTTTAACCTTAAGAAGGGACTGAATGGTATAATTCAAGTGTTGCCCTAATCTCTTTCTCTTTCACACCAAGTGTTTCTTTTTTCCTTTGTCTAATTTTTCAGCCACTGTAGGCTACCATAAGGAGATTGCCAGTCAATGACAGGTATAATAGTAGGGTTATAGGTAGCGCACAATGGACTGTTGAGTGGGTATAACTTGAACGGTAATACTTATTGCAAGCCAATAGTGGTTTAGTGACGATTTAGTCGGTTTCCTATATCGCTGAAGGTTGGAGACAAAGCTTGCTCGGTCGGCATGTTCTAAGATGTTTAGAGAGTTGATCGATGTCATATAGTGATTGGAGTAGTGATGGTGAAAGGTAGCAATGGCGACTGGCACTACAGATTTAGTTCTTTATGATTTATTTCTTGCACATTTTGGTCAACACAAGTGAGTTGCATTGCCGATACCATGACCATACTTTGCTTGCATTGCTTTCCAAGATCATGGGTTCAATTCTTGAGAGCCTATTTTTTTCCTCATTTTTTTTTTATTTTATGAAAACACGAGTTCTACAAATTAATATTTATTTATTCAAATTATAATGCTAGTGTTGGTTGGTTGCACTAGTGGTGACATAACTTAACTTTATCTCCGCAATTTAGGTTCGATTCAATTCTTAAATGACTTCTTCTTTTTTTATCTTTTTTCTCCACTTTTCCTTCTTCTTCTTTTCAATGTGCATGCAGACTGTGCAATTTTTCTCTCCCTATTTTTTTGCGATTACTCATTTTCTTTTCTTTTTTGTCAATTTTTTCTCCTTTTTTTCTTTGCATAGTTGCTAGACTTTAGAATTTTAATCTCTATAATTACTCTCCATTATTTTTGTTTATGTTTTACAGATGGCGCCAAACTGTTGACAAAAAAATTTGGCCATCTCAAAGTCAACAGGTTGAATTTGTTTGTTGTTGTGAACTATTGATTAAGATTAACAAAAATAAAGGAAAACGCAGCAAGAATACTGAATTTATAGTGATTCAACTCAATATGAGCCTACGCCTCCTTTCACCGAGCCTCATCAGCCTACTTAAATACACTATAATATTGTTGTTACAATATAGCTCATGCAATCTTCTTTTTTTGTGCGATTGCTTTCTTTTCTTCTTTTTTTTGTCATTTTTTTTCTTGTTCTTTTTTTTTTTTTTGTGTTTGCATGGTTGCTATTATTTAGATTGTCAATCTTTATGGTTAGTTACATAACTTTTTATTTGCTTCTCATAAACGAAACCAAACTATTGACTCAAAAATTTGGTCATCTCGAAGTCAACGAGTTGAACTTATTTGTTATTAGGAACAATTAATTAAGATTAACAAAAATAAAAGAAAACACATCAAGAACACTGAATTTATAGTGAATCAGTTCAATATGAGCCTACATCCACTTTCACCAAGCCTTATCATCTTACTTGAATGCACTATAATATTATTGTTACAACAGACATATATGAACGCAATATCTTTATATAATAAAAATAACTAAAAAAAATAATAGATGTGTTGCTCCTCTCTTTCTAGAGTGAGAATTGATCTATGTCCATTGGATGGAGAGAATTTATGGAAAAGAGACTACTTGAGAGAAAGCGATTGATGACCCCTTCTATAATATTACCTCATATTTATATTGTAGTTGGCATGTGAGGGTCCTAGAATCTGAGTTAAATTAGAATATTAAAGTACTTTCCCAATTAATCTTCTATTACTAAAGTCATAAAATAAAGATGATAGTTTTTCTTTTATTTCAAAATTTCTTAAAAGAGTCCTATTAAAATAAAAATAGCTCTGGCGTACACTCAAAAACCTAGCCGCCTTAACTTTTCTCTCTCTAAAAACAGAAGAGAAAGCAAAAGAAACCCAGCCGCCTCCCCTCTCCTATCTCCACTAGAGAGGGGCCTCTGCTTCCTCTCCGGTGAAAACATTCCCTTTCTCTCCCCTGTTTACTCTTTTGTATTTTATTCCTTTCACTTATTCTAACTTTTGATGATTGTTCGGGTGGCTGGATCTGGGCGGTTCTTGCTAGCTTCAAAACCTCATGTGAGACGCTTCATTTGCACTTTGGCATGTTTATCCAATGATCTGCATCTTGTTGCCAAGGCCTCGACGTCTTCAGCTCGCGCTTGACCCTGTTCAGATCTGCACCTTGCTGCCATCTTCCCTTGGATTTATCTTGGTCAATTTTTGTCGGATCTTTGCCGAACTTCCACCGAATGTTGTCCCTTTTGTTTACCTTTTGCACTCTCAAGCCCCTTATCACCATCGGCAAGGTTGGCTTTTTGGATTCCTCCGTTCTCACTGTTGCCTCAATTTGCAACCTGATTCATATCAGTTTTGATGTGTTATTGGGTTGCTAGAATCTATTGTTGGGTTTCCACTACCAATTTTGTGTAATAATTGGGTGTTTGTTTGTGTCGATCTCAATTTATACTAATTTTAGTATAAATTGATGTAATAATTTTCTCCCTTTTAAGGGATTTGTATTTCCCTCTTTAACGGAGGTCTATAATTTCTTTCTTTCGAAAAGATCTTTATTCTCTTTTTCGAAAGGGTTCAGTTATTTCAAGAGTCTTTATTTCATATGATCTAGTATGTACTTATCTTGCTCTATCCTAATATTCTTTGATCGATGTATCAAAGGTCTTTGTTGTAATATCTTGATAATATTAAATGATATGAAATCAAAAAAATAAAAAAATAAAATAAAAATAACTCTCTTTCAAGCCATTTAGAATTCTTTTTTAGCCTTTGTAATATATAGCGCTTACCAAAATTCAGGGAATAATGACTAAGATTTGAAATATCGCTTCTCATAAACAGTTGATACCTACTGTATATATTTTAATGAAAATAGACCATAAATATAGATTTTTATGCAGCTTGGCAAAATTGCCATTTTCACACGGCAGAGCATGTGTGCTAATTTACAAACATTCAATCTTAATATCATCTCAATTGTTGCCGCTCTCTTTCTTCTTTTACAAAAGATCACTTGCATCCTTTCTTCATATCTCAATTCTCTACAAGCCAATTATTTGCGTATCTTGTATCCATATCAACTTGGAATATTTCGAATTTCAATAATTTGTTTTGAGGTTAGAAATGCTTATCTCGCATTTTTGTATTTGGATTAATTCTCCAGTGGAGAGTTTGTAGTGTTGGCTGTTGAGGACTAGTTAAAAGAACCATACTTTGATGTTTATAGATATTTCCAGTTTTACCATTTACTCAAGTTGGAAAACTCTAATTGAATGAGCTGACTAACGTAGAAGCTAGAAGGAACTTAGGCTGAACAAGAATATCTCAGTTCCAGGACTCCCAGTTATTAAAAAATAAGACTACAACCAAGTTCATTTGATCATATAATGAAGTGATCAAGAGAATCTCATCTTTGCAGTGATGACCTCTATGCATGCAAGTCCCTAGAGCTTCCAATGTAGTATCGTAGCCACATCTTTAACCTAACAGAGAAAAAAGAGAAGAAAATTGCAGCAGTGAATAAAGTCAATTATAGTACGTATGTATGCAAGTCTACAATTTGTCCAAAAAAGAATTTCAATATCCATTTATTGTTTATAAAAGTTGATCATTGATGTTCTCGCTCCATCATATAATTATTATAAACTATAACTCATTAGAACAACAAAAGTACACATGGTAGAGAGAAATAATTTAGGGAACAAAGATGTCGTCACTGATATTGGTTGATGTTCATACGGATTGTGATGGAGAAAGGCCAAACTCAAGCCCCCAGAGCTCGAAAGATCCTTTAACAAAATCATAGTAACCACCCTGCAGTGCTAGAGTTTTGTTCACCAATCCATCTCTCACAAACGGATAAGATAGCAGATTTCCAAGAGACACATTCACTGCCTCCTGCGTATTACAATTTACAAATAAAATTGTATGAGAAATAATTAATGTCAAGTGTACTTTTCCAAAATATTTACTGTTAAGGTCTTTTACTATCTGCTTTGGCCCGAGGCATAATAAGAAAAAAGATACGGAAAAAAAAATCAATTTAAAAGGGGAAATGAAAACAGAAGAATCAATATGGAGAAAATAAGGAAGCAGGTGTTTACCTTCTCACAGAAAGTACATTGCTCTGGGAATGGTTTATCACCATGCTCTGCTATCACCTTTTTCTTGGCGGGGAAACCAATATTGACCCAATCTTCAATGAAATCACTGCACATCTCAATCAATTCGGTAAACGTATTATTAGTAAATCAAGATTTTTTATTTATTCGAAGATATATTATCAACTTAAGTCGTAATGACTTGTATCAGAAGGCATCTCTTCAGTATGAGATACAGAAAATTAAAATCTCTATGGCACCATTTTTTTTTTTCCTTTCCCTCTCTAACTATGTTTGTTTTGGGATAAGTTGTGAAAGCAATTATGTTGCTGATGATTTGTGGATATAACTTTGAAATGCTTTGAAGAAAAGATCTATTATAAGATAAAATTGGAAGTGATTTTCTGAATGCAACCAATCAAATATCTAAACTCTGATGGAAAATAATTATGCCCCTTGATTTTAAGATGCCTAAAATAATTGTTAAGATAGCAATTAAGTTCTTAAAAAATAGGCCAGGGCTTACGTGGATGTGGTTCCATCATATGGGAAAGACATGAGTCCTTTGATTCCACCACAGCAGCTATGGCCAATGACAACAATGTTTTCCACCTGTTGGAAAATTAATTAACACTTAGATTACAAATGCGAAAAATCTATGCCATTGTAAATTAAATTGCATGAAGAATACAAACAAATAGACTCCAATAAGCCCAACAACTAAATGACGTTATGTAACAACAGACCTCAGACCCGTAAATAATTTCTCATATTTTTGTTCATAAAACTCGTGTAACGGATGCTTTTATGTCATCCTCCAATTACCTAGGTCTTCCTATAATTCATTTAATAGCTAATATCCTATTTGATTCAATTATTCTTATTTTATAATTGTTCATGCATGAGAAAGAGTTGAATTTTGAATAAAGCCATTGTCAAAATTACCTTGAGATGCAAAACTGCATACTCTACAGCGGCTCCAACTCCAGAGTATTTAGTCTGATAAGAGCAGAAACAATCAAACGCTCATTTCAAAATTAAATATTTGACCCACTTTAATTCAACAAATGAAGAACTTTAAATTTAGTCATGTAATGGTATATAACCTGATCATATTCTGGAACCATGTTAGCAACATTACGAACCACAAAAGCTTCCCCTGGTTGGAAATCCAACACGTGAGATGGGCAAACTCTGGAGTCCGAGCAGGCAAAAACCATGAACTGCAACATTAATTTTTATGAAAAACAAAAAGAATTAATATTAGTAATAATAAGTTAAGAAATATATATGTGCAATTATATGTTAAGCGGGAAATTTGGACACACCTTGGGGCTTTGGCCTTTGGCAAGTTCAGAGTACAAAGCTGGATTTTTCCTGGTGATAAAGTGAATTTAGATATTAGAACAAATATTGTAAAATTAGTATTAGAATAAAATTATATATAAACTAAGTTATAAATTTAAATTAATAAAGTGAATGTTACTCGAATTTCTCTCGCTTGAAATGAATGAAGCCCTCCTTAATCCTCTCCAGGGGATTGAAGGGTTTGCTGTCAGTGGGAGTTTGTAACTGAGCAGTTACCTGCTGCACTTTTGCTGCAGCTACGGCTTTCAGGTCTTCCTTCTCACTGCAATTAACCCACCAACATGTTTACAATCTTACTATTTAATATGCTTCAGGTCTAAAAAACAACTATCAAAGTCATGCAGCAAATGGGTTTTGTTTTGAGCTTCTCATTGTGCATTTGGCTCATTAATTTGATATTTTGTCTACGCTACAACAGACCTAATCCGTTAAAGAATCCGGAAAACTCCATATTATAAATGTACAGAGCAAACAATTCTGGCTCTCTCTCTCTCTCTATATATATAAATAAATATATGTTAGGTTAAATTTAGGAAAAATTTCATTTTGGTCTTTGATTTTATAAATATTTACTAATTTAGTTTTTATTTTTTTAATATATATCATGTTAATTCTTGTAAGGACCAAAAATAATAATTGACCAAAACTGAAAATAATAATAAAAAATTATCAAAAACTATCCTGAAGAGACTAACATGATATATATTAGAATAATTAGAACTAAGTTGATATATATTTATAAAACTAATAACTAATTAAAATGCCATTTTCCCATAAATTTAAGTTTGGATTTTGAAGTTCAGTGAACACAAATGACAAAATCCTCGTAGTAGAAGAATTTGTTTTCTAAGCAAAAATGTATGAGTTGAAAATGAACTGTGAAAATGGGTCCCATTATCTGACTTGGTGCTCCATGTGTGCAAAATGTGAACTAGACTTTCAATTCATTAACAGACGATAGAATATATAGAAGCATATATCGTACGTGTAGTACACACGAAATTAACGACGAAAATGCGCATACAGCATACTAATAAGACAATCAAAAACTAAAACAAAAGAGTCAGTTTGATTTATAAATTTAATTTGTTTACTTGAGAAGTTTCTTGAGAGCTTCAATGGCCTCCTCGTATGATTGATTTGCCATATCTTCTCTCTGCAAAAATTTATAATCACCCCACAAAACACACAATCAGAAATAAATAAACATAATTCATCAATTGATCTATTTCTAAGGATGTAACGTAAGTGAATAACATATAAACTCCATTGCCGAATTCAAACTATAATTTGACTAAATAAAAAATTTTAGGATGAAAGATGACAGACAAAGACAATATCTGTTGCATGTACATTAGAGACGATTTTTGGAAATTAATATGCTTACCCTCCTTACGCTTTCAAAATACTGAAAGTCTGAAAAATGACAAGTATTTTGAAGAAAAAGAATAGTAAAAGGAACAACGCAAGGTCCGGATCAAGAGAGATTTGACGTGCATGCAGTTGAGAAATAGCAGCAAGAACACAAAGAGGTTCAAGTCTTCATGATTTACAGATACTTCATTTGGAGCGTCAAATTAATTTGCATTAACATTAGAATATGCCTCCATCTCCTTCAAGGCCAGAGCTAAGAATCTTTATTTCTATATTAATATAAACAGCTTAGAATATGCCAACTGATATGGTTCTGTTTCGTTTCATGTCCACATCTATTGTTGACGTTATCTTTCCCCAAAATAATAAAGTTGGAGATGTGGAGTTATATGAAGAAAAGTATGCTGCATGTCAGTTATAGTTTCGTCTTATTTATGGAACCATTTACTAAAAACATGTTATTTATATTTACTTTAATCAATCATTTTATTAATTCAGACCAAATGGAAAAAGAGAATTTGGATGAGTTTTTTTATTTATTTTTTGAATAAACGATGAGTACCACACACTTGTCATTACAAGTTACCAAAAATTAAACGGGTCAATTAACAGCAGGTTGTGATTTGTGAGCGTTACATCAGCAAGAGACGTGCATGATTGTTGGGCAGTGACTTATTGGTACATCTGTCACCATTTTAATAACGGGACCGAAAGTAGTTGTGAGAGACTATCAAAAGGGCAAGTGAGAAATGGTCATGCAATGGCAATTGGCAAATGCAACTTGTTTAAAGTATACGCAATTGTTGCAACTTCCTTGGCCATGCATTTCTGTTCTCCAACAATAATGGACAAATAATCCAACTCTCTTTTAAGATGTCAAATGAAATAACCTAAAATGCACCTAAGTGATATAAACACAGAGAAATAGAGAGATCTAGAGAGGATACCCAAGTAGGGTTGATGATAGGAGCTGGAGCGGCAAAAACAGGCTCGTTTCTGATGAGGCTAGGAGGGGAAGGAGAAGAGTTAAGCCTTGCGAATACTGATGGGCGTAATGTGGCTCTTCTGAGAGAAGATTGAGCGGGAGAGGAAACAGAGTTGAGGCACCAGCTATTGATCGAAGCGGTCGACATTCTGCAAGGGGCTTTAGAATTGGATGTCTTTATAGCTTATACCCTACCCATATGCATATATTGAGTCTGACTACACACACCGCATTATAAAAGTGATAGCTCGGTGAATGAGAGCTTCTATCCTTGTAGATGAGGTTTGAACGTTGGAGATCCAACGAGAATTTGGCCTCATCACTTGTTTTTGTTACCTACATTTCCATTTAGATTATTAAATTTGTGTTATCTCTCACTTGTATTCTATGTGCTATGCAGTAGATGATGCCACATGTACATGCAAATAATTATGCAATGACCATTCGCCACGTCTTTAATGATACTCTCCCCCTCGTGCATGTTTAACTATTATAAGTTTGTAATAGTATATGTATTGATTCTCGCTAAAACAAACATGTATTATGTATACATGCAAAAAAGATAAAATTATTATTTATGGAATGGCGCATTACGTTCACAAATCTAATAACTCTCTCCAACAGCTAAAAATATGAATAATCTTCGTTTAAAAAAAAAAAAAAGCTGCTCCATCTTTTTTTCTTCGAGGGTTCCTTTTTTGTATAAATTTGAAATTATGTATTAGTAACCTTTTAGCAATTAAGCAATTCCAACTTCGTTCGGTTTGAGTGGAAAGACAACTAAATAACACCATCTTTGGAACAATTTTTCTCCAAACACTTAACCAAATGTGCTTCATTTTTAATTTCGACTTCATAAGGCTCCCGTGCTCTCTCTAATAATACAAAGGAAGTAGTCCCACAATTTTTTGCAACAAATAATGTAAATGAAGTTCAAACATGTAAGATTATGAGGAGCATGACAATGATGATGCATGGCATAAGTTAAAAAGAAAAGGGATAACAAATTTAATTGTAAGGAAACTATTCCGTGGCTCCTATATCTGTCGATAAAGGGGCCTGGACCAACAGACGAACACGTGTAAGAAAAGAAGAAGATGATGTTGAAAGAATGGAGATGGGGTTATCCTGGGATGGAATCAATGGTGCAAATGATGGGTGTGATGAACCATTGAGATAAGGTCCTATCTTAAAAACAAGGTTACGGTGCTACTGCGCATCAAAGTTTTGGATCCCTCTATCTGATTTTCTGCCAACTTAGATTTTGACAGGATTGGTCAGAATTTTATTCATCAACTTTCGTGCGAGGCCTCACCGATTTCACCATCAATTATCTTTGCGAAGAGAAACTAAAACAACGCCCTCAAAGTGTACGTGGCTTCTCATTCAGCCTTGGACATTTAAAAGAGATGTTATGCATACACAATAAAATACTACTAATTGATGCTATTGGTAAGATCTTTTACGATTTTGAATTTGAAAAGAAAAACTAAACAACAACCCCCTCAAAAGTGTACGTGGCTTCATATTTAGCCTTGTGCATTTGAAACTTGAAAGAGATGCTATGCATATAAACGATAGAATAATGATTTTATTGGTAAGATCTTTCGGATTTAGAATTTGAAACGAGTAACTAACTAAACGCAGCCTGAAAGTGTATCTGGCCTGTTATTTAGCCTTGTTTCTTTGAAAGAGATGATATGCATGCAAATATTGATTAATTGATGGAAATATCGTATTCAATTTGTGTATTAAGCAGCGACCTACAGCACATAGGAGAAATTGTATCTTTCCTTGGTTTAATTTGTTCACCTGAAAAACTTTTTCTTTAGAATTAATAACGGAAAAGAGTTTGAATGAGAGTAAAATAATAACGAAAAATTGAGGAGGAAGTGGAGTTAACGAAGAAACAAACCGGCAATTTGTGAACAAAAGCAGAACTGAAATCACATAACCATCTTCCATTGTAGGGATGCTTCTTGGTCATCCCTTTTTATTAATCTAAACGAAAAATAAGGTACTTGGCCGAAAGAGGATGGAGGAATCCTCAATCGATCGACAACTCAGGTGATATTATATGTATATGTATGCATATGTTTTTAACGCTGCATGGTCAAATGACTGAATAAGTTGATAACATTATGTCAACATTTTCTTGCCATGTTTTCGACATGTACCGGCTGAGAAGATAGACCAAGTGGCAATATTCGTAAACGTTGAATTACGAATAATTCACCGTAGGAAATGCCTTCTGTTACGTGTTCAGTTGTTGACAATAGAATAGTGTTGCAATTCTAGGGTGGGTACGTTCGGTTTGATAATTTTGAGAATTTGAATTGTATTGAAAACATTTAATATTTTATTTTTTAGAATCATCATCTGTGAGAATCGAATGGGACATAATTGGTTCAGTCTACTTCAATCTTCTAAATATTTTTTAAAATATTAAAATCTTATAATATAAAAATAAAATTCATATAAAAATAAATAACTTAAAATCTTATAATCTAAAAATAAAATTCATATAAAAAATAAATAACTTAAAACAAAATATTCAAATCTACATAGAGTAATACAAGTTAACTAAACAAGTAAAAAAAAAAAATTAGTAAAATAAAAATTCATTCATACAAATAAAGTACCCGTCAACATAAAATAAGATACATTAAACAAAATAAGGTCTAGGTCCACTAAAAAAATTTAAACTAAAAAAGGTATTCATAAAAATAAAATAAGATCTACTAAACAAATAAGTTCCATGTTCGCTAAACTAAATCAATCTAGATGGTGATCAAATATCTAAAAAGTATTAAACACAAGATAGAATAAACAATTCAATTAATAAATAATATAAATAAAAAGTATAAAAATAATTCAAACTACATGTAGAGATCTAATTGAAACCCTAAAAAAGAAAATTAGTTCATGATAAAAGTAAGAGATTCAAAGCAATCCAAGTTTAACATCATGAAGAAAATAAAGAATTAAGAATAGATTAAGAGAAAGAAATAGTTATGTCGCTTCCGCGCCTAAAATCTTCTCTTGATTCTCTTTTATGATCTCCAAACATTTGCATAACTCTTCAAAAATTGTTCTCTCTGTTGCTCTCTCTAATTTCCCTGTTATTGACTTAATAGTCATCTATTTATAGGCTTTAGTTTTTAAGTTTAGATAAACTTTATGTCCAAGGAAAATTAGGGTTTCTAGATTCAGCACTTAGCGTTGCGGCCTTAACTCCTCAATGTTGAGGTGCTGGGCTAATAATAGCATTACCATCACAACATTAACCTTGAGCACTGCGATGCTCACATGCTGACTTTTGGCATTTTCCTTGTTATTCCAGCACCACGACTCTAGCTTATCGATGTCATAGCGCTCAAGTACTGACTCTTGGGAAGACTTTTTGACTTTCTAGCATTGTGGGTATCATTACCTAAGATCGTGTAATCCCATAAACCTTTCTCGGGATAAAGCCCTTTCGCACCAAGTCATACGACCATATGATGGGTCAGTGTGAACAAGCCATGAAGAGTAGTGACCGTCAAGCTGACCTTTGTCAAGCTAAAAATCGAAGGAAAATCTATTTCTCTCGCAATCTGGTAAGAGGGGCTGCTTGATTGAAAGTCCTATCTGTCAGAATCGAAGACCTTCAGCAGCTGCAGCTGGCTATTTGTTCTTCTTGTCATAGCAGTGTTGGCTTTTAGCATTGTGGCATTAAGCTTCTAGTCCCAATTTTGACCATTTTTCCTCTTTTTATTTATATTTTCATGCTAATATGCTCCTTCAATTTAAAACCTACAAAATAAATAATAAAGCAAATAAAAAGCTACATATTCATATAAAATAATAAATATACTTATGGCTGTCACATTTCTCCAAACTTAGCAATGTGCGTGTCCTCAAGCAAAGAGAAAACAAAAACTAAGAAAAATAAATAAAAACAACAAGATGGGTTAGTCGATGATTAATAATCTGTCTCAAAGATTGCATCATGAATACGATTCTAGAAAAATTCTAAATACCATAAAGGTTCATCGTGTCAATCCAAGTACTAATCTTACCCCTATATGTGGCTTACTTGATGTGTGTAGTTATTCTCATTAGTCAAATGCACCCAGATTAATTTATGCATACAAGTCAAAGAATTTTAGTCTCATCAAAATTGTATTTGCATTTCATACCACTCTCCACAAATATTGGTGCATACATAATCAAGGATCAATTAGGTCTTCATTTAACTTGTAACATGAGGCATAGGGTGAAGGTAGGATAAAAGGATACTTTTTGACTCAATTCATGCTATAAAATAGGACTTATCTAAGCCTTAAAATTTCTCAAAGATCTTCTTAAACCTTATTCTTGATTTTTTTTGCTGATTTTGTTGCTTAACTTTTCTTTTTCTAAGCTAGGATACTATTTTGGCTCAATTCCCACTATACAATTTTAGGGATTTTTTTAAATTCACTATTCCCTAAACATACAATTTCAAATCTCTTTTTATAATCAAGATCCATCAACTCTCTTCATTCATTTTCCTTCTTTCTATAAACCCAATAATCCTTATATTGTCATGATAAGACTACTATGCTTATGGTATGAAGGGTGTTATGAAAGAAACTTTATTCCATGGCTAAGGTGTAGTTATGGTTATCAAAGAAAAATAGTTATTAGGCTTAAAGGGGCAATTAGGGGTAAAAGCATATATAGTTAGGCTTGCAAATGCTCAAACGGTCCAAACATGACCTAACTTAACATCACTTTCCTAATCATGTGTGCTCTAGAATTTCATCTCAAGTGATAATCGAACAAGTTCTAGAATGTTTTGAGACTCTAGGTGTACTTGTTATCCATAAACATTCCATAAGTAAAAAAATAACCAAAATGATCCTAACTATATGCTTAATAAATTCTATGACTCACAAATATGAGGCAAAATTTGACATAAGATTTAAACATGTAAAAAGTAATAGTATTTATCTTTCTTCTAGACCTATAACCATTACAATCAGGTTTCTATTTCTTATTATTGACTCATAATCATTATACTAACCCAAGACTAACAACAAACTGAAAAGGAAATAAACAACCAAAATATAATAAATAGAAATAGTAAAAACAATAGTTTAAAAATATAAATAAAATAAAAAAGTCAAAAAAAATAAGTATAAGGAAGTGTTTCCCACCCCATACTTACAATTTGGCTTTATTCCAAATAGCAAGTGAGAAAAAAGATAAAACCACTTCCTTGTCAGTATGTGCCTATGCTCACTTATCCTTCATATTGTCTAGAGCATCGTCTTCATCATCATCATCCTCTGTAGGCTATGATGTAGTGTAAGCTAGTTGGTATCGATGCTAAGATGTGTGGCACACATCTACTGTTAGAGCTGGTACTTACGTGCCATCCTAATATTATATAAATATTAATTGTTTAATATTTATATAATAAAAATTTCAAATAAAATCATTAATATTAAGCATATATGGTAAGATGCTTGTAACGTTTCAGACATTATATGATCTGATAGAGTTAAGATCAGTGCTAAGATTTAGTATCGCTAAGAATTATAAATGTTAAAGAGTTAGCAGGTTATAATAATCAGCGAAATTTAAAAAGTTAGAACCTAGTCTATAATAGGACAAAGACCTGAGAGTATACTAGCAATGACATAGTTATAAAGAGTTATAATAGGTGCTAGAAAATTTTATTATGCAAGTATGTTCTTAAACATTATGTTCCTAATCCTTTTTTATCGATACAGGTAACGTCGGTGAATCTCTTTTATATTGATTAGTGTATGTCTATATCCGCATGGTACAGATCGTTGTTCTTAGTTGACCATGAGCTTAGTAGAAGCTAGCATAGGCATACGGGTATTCAATCAAGATTAGATACTGAATAGACTCACGAGAATCTCTAATAGATATCCCATGAAGTTGTCAATAGAGGGTCTTTTGGAGTTGAGTAGTATTCGTGGTCCTTTGACTTGAGCACCATGGTGGGTTTGTGAGTGATCCATTATATTTTGATTCCAAACATATCAAAGACCTTTTATGGTATAACCGTTGTGTGTCACTAGATATGGTCTGATGTTTATAGAGTCCGATGTATGTAGATATGGGATTCATCAGCTCACCCAGGTAAGTTATATATCCTGATGCTTCGAGATTGTATTTCAAGAAATCTTGTGGTCATATGTATAAACAATATCAAAAAAGTGTTTATGTATATTGTTTATTAAAATACAAATCCAGAGATAAGTTCATGGATGAGCATATAGAGATTTGACGGTGTAGATCTATATCTCTACTTTTCTAGGATATAAGTGACGGAAGAATTATATATATACATTATGACCTCAACTTGTATAGTTTAAAACACCGATTTATAATATTCATAATGTGCACGTGGGGCATCATTCATGAACGTTTAAAAGTGTTCTATTTTATAAATCTAATGTGGACTTAGGGAGTCCCACAATATGAAGTGTACTTGTTGTGCACTAGGATAGCGTATGGAATTGAATAGTTTAATCTAATAAATTCAGTAAAATGGATATTTGTTTCAGGATCCCTTGAGGTGTGCACTTATTAAGACTTAAGAGTTAAGTACATCAATTAGTTAACAAAAGTTGTTGACCAATTGGATGATGACATGTGGAGCATTGTGAACCCTTTATAATTTGACTATAGAAATTATCAAAATGTTGTTGCTTATTGGACAAGTAATTAAATGGTAAAATAATCAAAATTGTTTTCATTATTTAAATATTAAAGTCAAATACTAATTTTACTTAATGGTTAAATTAACTTCATTATTAAGTTAACTGATGGCTTATAAGAGAAGTCTCTTTAACTTTTACTTAATAGTTAAGTAAATTAAATTAAAGAAAAAGTATATAAAAATGAGTTAAAAAATTCATTTGGCCTTACGACATTAAACTATTGCTTGAAGGTCTTCTTTTAGGCATGAGTGAGTGCTATAACCTCCCATCTTGGGCATTGCAATGTTGACTTTATTTTTTTCAAATAACAAAAGTACTTAAAAATACTTGGGTTGCCTCCTAAGAAGCACTTTATTTGACATTGTCAGCTTAATGTCCTCTTTTCTTTATGCTCGATCATTTAGAATGGCAAAGAACTTCACCTTACTGATCTCTCATTCATAATATTGCTTGAAATGTTTGTCCATTAACTTTGAAGGTCTTTTTCTAACCCTCATCCTTGACTTTCATAACTCTATAAATATTCTCCAAAGAAGTGGCCACAACCATCTTGTTTTAAGTTTTCCCGAGAAGAGTTTCAACCTTGAACAAAAAAGAAAACCTCGCTGGCCTGGTTCAAATTTTTGCTCTACAATCTTTTTATCAATGCTCCCCTTAGTTTTTTCTTGATACAAATTCTTATTCTCATAAGCTTTAGAATGCAATTAATCTATCTCATGCGACTAGAAAATGTGTCTTTCTCCAATTGCGTACACCACATTAATTTTAGAATAATTTTTAGATTTTCCTAAAACTTTATTGCCTTGAACACTTTAAATGTCACTTTTTGGTCTTAGACTCTCCATGTAAACTCTCTTTTTTACAAATCTATAAGTGTCCTTTAGGTGGCTAGAAATGGTTTCCCAAGAATTATGGGAATTCCATGATCCTCTTCCATATCAAGAACAATAAATTTCATTGGAAAGATAAATTTGTCAACCTTTACAAGTACATCTTCAATCATGCCCCTTAGATAGGTAAGGGATTAATTAGCAAGTTGTAATGTTAAGTTAGTTGGCCTTGCTCTGATAAGGCGTAATTGTATAAACTATTTTATCTTCCTAACTTGATATTTGTTCAATTTATCTCAATAATTGGGCTATTTATGCATATTAATGTTGTTTTATAGGTTGAAGCATTATCGGAGCAAAAATACCGGAAAACGGACGCAAATCGGAGTATTAGAGATAAAAATACGAATGGAGGCACTGTTGCTACAGTAACACTGTAGCTACAGTATACTGCTACAGTGGTACTGTAGCAACAGTGCAGCGCCGCAGCGCTGGATTTCAGCGCCGCGGCGCCAATTGCAGAAAGTGAGCGCCGCGGCATTGAATCGCAGCGCCGCGGCGCTGATTTCTGGGCACTTCTTAAGGGCTTTTTTGTCCTCTTTTTGCAACCCTACCTATATAAACACCCATTGTTTAGCCAAAGAGGGGAGAGGAGCAAAAGGGGCAGTTGAGAGCACGAAAATAAACACTTCATTTGGGTCTTGGAAGCAAGAATCAACAACAAGAGGCAAAAATCAAGGGGAAGAAGAAGAATTTCTGCATTTTGGAGGAAGAACATCACCATTGCATCAAGGGAAATTTCTTCTTCTCTTCAAATTCGTATTTGTTGTTGATTCCAACATGTATAATGATGTTGTTAGATGCTCTAAACTTATATTTTCAATTATGAACTAAGTTTTATTGCTAGGATTACAATGTGAACTCAATATGTAGCTTGGATTGATTATTTTCCCTTATTTATCATATTGGTATGGAATTGTTCAATTTGTTCTATGCTAAATGCTTCTAATTACATGAAAATGTATTAGATTGATTAGGGAACCTTAATGAACTTGACAAAGGAAATTTTGTGTTGGCCATGGATAAATTGATGTATGATCATGGTGTAAAAGCATGAGTTTCATATGAGATAGACATATACTCATAGGCATATATGACCATTTAGAGAATTTGAACTTAATGAATCTTATTTCAATTTGATTATCATAGACATATAGATAGTTAATTGAATGAGATATACTCACTTGACCTGCAAAAGAGGCTTGTGAGGATATTAGAGTTCTTGGTTGACATTCATATTGATAGTTCTAAGGGGAGTAGTTGGATTCAAGTGAAGTATTGAGGGATTATTGTAATCCTAGGCATCTGAGTATTTGTGCTATCACAATTGTTCTCCTTGCTCAATTCTTGTAATTATTATTATTTCTTGTTTAGTTAGTTTAGATATTAAAACCATTAAATTGCCAATAGCTTTAATAAGAATAGGAGAACATAATTTTAGTACTTAGCAAGTAATAACAATTCCCCGTGGGATCGACACTCTACTTATCACTTTATTACTTGTTGCGATACGTGCACTTGCGTAAGTTTGTGTTATAGAAATCACACAACATGCTCCTCTCAAACTCAACTTATTATAGATGGACAGTGGCATTACATTAATATTGGCTCCCTAAGTTATATAGAGTTTTACCAAAGAATTGGTTCCCAATGGTACAGAGAATAGTGAAGCTTCTTAGATCTTTAAGCTTTAGTGGCAATTTCTTCTGTATTATGGCACTGCATTCTTCTTTCAAGGCAATTGTTTAAAAATCTCATAGTCTTCTTTTCTTTGATGGAATATCCTTCATAAACTTGATATAACTAGACATCTACTCCAAGGCATCAGTGATAAGTATATTGATATGTAACTTTTTTAATACCTTTAAAAAGTTGAAAAGCTATTTGTCAAGTTTTTACTTATGAAGACGTTAGGCAAATGGTAGTAGTGGATTATATGAACTCAAGTCACTCTTCTTCATTACATCTTTTTTCTCTTCTTGAGTTTTTTCCTTCTTTTTCCTTCTTCAGTTTATCTTTAAAAGGTTTTTCCTTTGACTGAGGTTGCCTAATGACATCTGGTAACTCTTTCCCGCTCCTCAAAGTGATTGATTTGCAATGTTCTTAACCTCATTTTGAATTGACTTCTGTGTTGATTGCTAGCAATTCTTGTGAATGATTATTCATAGACGTGGCCAACTGTAATGAAGCTACTTGGTTTTATAGAAACTTTACTTGACTTGGTAGAAGAGCATTTGTCTACTTTATGTGTTGCTTAAACATTTATTCTAAAGCCAATTTCTTCTCATGTTGTGGTGTAGGTTGTGATGAAAATCCAAGAGGATTCATAGGCTTAAAAGATTATTCTTGATCATTGCTTCATAAGAAGTTTAGATGATTCCTCCACCTTAACTTGTAGATGTTAGAATAAGGTTTGTTCTATTGCTCATTAAAATTAGTGACATATTGTGTTGAGACTTGACGTTAAGAGAGCATTGGTTACTCATGGACGATCACTGTAATTTTCGTCAGTTGTAAATGAGCTATGCTTAGCATGAACACTTAGCATACCAAGCTTTTGGGACAAAGCATTGACTTGAGTGACTAGAGCTACAATGGCTTATAAGACATTAATATTTTCCTCCCTCTTTGAATTCATTATCTCTAAAGCCACTGATAATTATTTGTTGCTAATTCTTTCAATAACTTGTGTTAGGGTTAATGCGTACGTACCATCCTTGAATGTAGATATACTTATGTATTTATACATGTGTATATTCTCATTAAATCGCTAATACTTATTTAAATAGTACAATGCAAAGTAACATTATAGATATTGTATAATCTGAAGAAGTTTAGGTCAGATCTAATCTAAAGAAGTTTAGATAAGGGTCCACTATTGGCCACGCTGAGAGATATAAATGCTAAATATTAGTATAGCTAATAGTTAGCTGGTTATAATACTCAGCGAAGATCTAAGAGTTAGAGCCTTGCCTACAATGGGACATAGACCTGGGAATATACTAATAACTACATAGTTGCAAGAGTTGCAAGAGTTGCAATCAGGTGCCAAAAAATGTCAGTTGCGCAAGTATGTTCTCGAATATTGTCCTTGATCTATTTCTATCGATATGGGTCTATCGGTGGATATCTTTATATAGATCAGCATATATCATACCTATAAGGTATATATGGTTGTTTCTAGCCGACTGTGAGCTTGAAGCTCGTATTGACATATGGGTATCCAGTTAAAACTGGATATGGGACGAACTCACGAGAACCTACGATAAACACCCTATGTAAGCTGTTAACGGAGGGTCCTCTTGCGTTAAATAGTATACGTGGTTCTTTGACTTGAGTGCTACGGTGGGCTTATAAGTGATGCACCATACTTTAGTTCCACGTATGTCACAGACCTTTCATAGTGATATCGTTTGGTGTAACTGGGTATGGTCCGATGCTTATAGAGTCTGGTATGTATAGATATGGGATCCATCAGCTCGCATAAGGAGTTAGATAACTAGACGCTTTGAGACTGTATCTCAGAACGTCTTGTAGCCATAAGCATTAATCCTGAAAAAGAGTTTCCACCAGGGTGGAATAATATAGCAAAAGATTTTGTAGATATTGTTCAGTGAGATACAAGTTTGGAGATAGGACATAGATGAGCACATGGGAATTTGACGGTGATAATCTATATCTTCAGCACATCCAAGATATCATGATGAAAGGATTATGCGTATACGTTGTAACCTCAACTTGTATGGTTCAATGCGCTGATTTATATATCCGTGACGTGTGCGTAGGGCATTGTTCACGGATTTATAGAATAGTTCTATTTGACGAATCGGGCGTGCACCCAAGGAGTCCCGCGATATGGAGTGTACTCGTTATGCACTGGGACAGTATACTAGATTAAATTGTTTAATCCAATAACATCCAGCACTACCATGGGAATGCTTGCGTGTCTGTATTTAAGCGTTAAATATAATAATTAGTCAATAATTTTTATTTACTAATTGTATAATGACACATGGCGCATTGTGGACCCTCGATTGAGTTAACCCAAGTATGGGATATGGTGGAACCTGCTAAAAGGTAGACTTGGTAACTATTTATGAGAAGCAAAAATGTTATTTTACACATTAATTATTAAATAATTAAAATATCTCATTATTATATATTATTATAATATATATTATTTTATTATAGTTGTCACCCATTATTTTATTTTATATAATAATATTATTTTATCTACATGGTGGCCATTTATAATATTATATTATATATATTATTATTTTAATAAATGTGAGATATATATGTAGATGTGTGTAAATTCGGTGAAGAATGAAATATTTTTTTCATTTTTCCATTTGTTTTGTTTTGCTTTGAGAAGCAAAAATGTTTTTTTCGTAAGTAACTTGGTGGTTAGCCAAATGGTAGGAAGAATTAAATGGATATAGAACCATTTAAGAATTAATCTCAAGTGTAGAAATTAATTCTATTGCCTGCATTTATTGGCTACCAGTTACAACAAAATAGAAATTTATTTTATTGATCAAAGTGTTGATCAAGGGAAAAATAAATTCAAAAGGGTTTAAAAGTTAAACCCAATACTGGATATAGAGTTGTTGTTCTAGCTTACCAACCCCATCGAGTTGGTGACTAGAACTGCCAACGAGTTAGTCTCTAGGCGAACTTCTAGGATACACATGTATAACGTTACACATTTTGGTGATTTCTCAACCCTTTAAATATATTAATATAATTAATATATTATTTATTGTGTTTATTGTATGATTTAATTATTCCGCAGCACTAAATATATATGAGATACATATTGTATGCAATAAATACTATTGCACATGCATACACCCATGTATATTAGATCCTTGACAACTTGAATACTTCATTAGTAGATTTTTCCATCAAAACACCACCAGTTGCTACATCTACTATGGTTCTTAAGTGCCCCATCATTCCATTGTAAAAAGTCTATACCAGCAACCACTTCGGAATCTTATGGTGTAGACATCTCTTCATCAACTCTTTATAATGTTCCTAGGCCTCATAAAGGGATTCATTATCAAATTGCACAAGAAAAGTAATGTTTTTAGTTTAGCTGTCTTTGTTGGAGGGAAGAATTTTGCTAGGAACATTTGAACTAAATCATCCCATGTAGTGATTGATCCAATTGGCAAGCAATTTAACCAAAATTTTGCCTTGTCCCAAAGTGAGAATGGAAAAAGCCAAAGGCAAATTACATCATTTGAAGCCCCATTATGTTGGATCTTCATTCAACAAACACCCAAATTACATTGTGCTCTGAATCATTTGGATAACAGTTGGTTTAAATTCAAAATTGTTGGCTTGAATGGTAGTCCTTCAAATGCTTGAATTGGAGCCATTAATTAATGGTACTATATAATTGCGCAATGGCCTTACATCAGCTTAATCTCCCTTATGGGTTGTAGATTTAACTATTAATTTCTTATTCGTCAAGGTCCTCTCGAGTTCAAGATCAAACAAAAATAAATTTAATTTGAATTAAATCAGAACTGGTTGAATCAATTATTTAGCTAGAATTGTCAACCAAGAATTTTGAATTACCTACAAGCCTTTTTTGATAGTCAAGTAAGAATATTCCTTTTAATCAAGTCACTATATTCCTATGTGAATTAAACTAAGAAAGAGTTCATTAAGCTTAAGTTATCTTTAATGATTGCATATGTCATATAAGTAGATACCTATCTTACATGTACTAATTATAATTATGATCATATATTTTTCTATCGACGGCTAAACTTAAAATCCCTTTTCCAACTTCATAAAGCTTACCTAATCAATCTAGATGGTAATCAAGCCTTTAAAAAGCACTAAAAATAATATAGAATAAACAAATCAATTAATGAATATATGACTCAAATGAGTGAAAATAACTAAAACTACATGTAGAGATCTAATTGAAACTTTAAAAAAACAAATATGAGTTCATGATGAAATTAAGAGATTCAAAGCAACTCAAGTTCAACATCATGAAGAAAATACATAATTTAGAAGAGACTAAGAGAAATAAATAATTATGTTTCTTTTGTGCTTAAAATCTTCTCTTATTCTTTTCTTGTTTCTCCTTAACAATCTCCAAAATTTTTGTTTAAAACTCCTCAAAAGTTGTTCTCTCTATTGGTCTCTCTAATCTCCCTGTTATTGGCTTAATAGTCTTCTATTTATAGGCTTTAGTTTTTAAGTTAGAGCAAACTTTACATCTGATAAATGTGATTTTGTCATATATTTAACCTTATTATAACTTAGAAATTTATCCATTTTCAAGTAATTTCATGTTATTTATGCATTCAAGTATTTATTTTTTAGGATAAATCATGTAAAGGATGAATGCTAAAGGAATTGGAGTGGAAACATAAAAAAATGAAATGCAAAAAAGTGATGAACGCCCTAACATTCTCCTTTTCAATGTGCTAGTATTCATGACAAAGGATGAACGCCCTAGCATTCTAAATCATAATGCCCCAATGTTCATGCATGAAGCTAACATTAGGGCAAGAACATTATCAAGGCTGCGGCATGAAATCCAGGGTAGGCAATGCTCCCATATTCTAACAGTACTGCAGCTACGTCAAGGACACCCTAGTATTGGAGGTAGTGAATGTCATGATGTTAGGATGATAAATATGAAGAATACTTAGCATTCCAAAGCAAATGCCGTAGTGTTACGGTTATCATTAGTACTATAAAAAGCCACTTTTTATAGGACATAAGAGCTTTTCTGATGGTTCAGCTTTATTTTCCCTTAAAGTTAGATAATTTTAAAGCCAATATTCATCCATTTGTGTGCCAAGCACAACAAATAACACTTCGAATCACTTGGAGAAAAGATTCATCCAAAGACAACATAATCTAATAGTTTGTGGCTATAAGGAAAATCATTCAACCAAGGCCAAGAGCAGATTGAGATTCTCATCATATGCACTTTATGTGGTTTGGGATTGGTTGTACTATGATTTTTATTATTTTTAGTCATTTCTCTTTCAATATGTTGAACTAAACTTATTGTCTAGGATTATAGTTTCAATATGTAGTTTTGAATATTCTTATCCTTGAATGTCATGAACTTAGTTTGTTATTCAATTTATCTGTTCTTAATGCTTTTGATTAACTTAGCCAGTTGTTGATTGACTTTTAGTACATTAATATAAACTTGGAAAATGCATCTTAGTGTAAAAGCCTAGGATAAATTAATCCATTATTTCAACGTAGTAGTTGTGAGTTTTAAATTAGGGTAGGAATATACCTAATTGACATGCATGGTTAATACAACTTGTGATTAATGAATCTTGTCTTAATTACATTACAGTAGGAATATAGGTAGTGAGTGAATTAAGGTATAATCACTCAACATTGGAAGAGGCTTGAGATGAATGTTTTGTTGTGGCCAATAATTAAACTAAGAAAATAGAATTCGAGATAAGATCATTAGTAAAACATATTGGGGGATAACTATAGTCTTAGATATTCTTATCCATTGATTTATAGTCTATTTAAGGTTGATTAGTTAGTACTAATAATAATTTTTATTTGCAATTTAATGAATCAATTTTCTGGATAAAAACAAGAGGATCTATGTTAGTAATTAGTTTTAAAATACATATAAATTCCTTGTGGATAATACTCTACTCATCATATATTACTTGTCATGATAGCATGCACTTTTGCTTGGTAATCGCTCGACAACATCCAAGGCAAATTAGGGTTTCCAAAATTCGCACCCAGCATTATGGCCTTAACTCATCAGCACTGTGTTACTGGGCTGATAATTGCATTATTGTTACGGTACTGACCTTGAGCGTTGTGGGCTCATATTCTGACTTTTAGATTTTTCCTTATTGTTCTAACACTGTAGCTCTGGCTTATAGGCTGCGACACTTAGCTACTAACTCTTGGGAAGACTTCTTAACATTCTAATGTTGCAAATTTATCTTCTAGAGCCACGACACTGGCTTTATGTTCTTCTTGGCTTTGTACCGCTAGCTTTTGACACTGTAGCACTTAGCTTTTTATCTCGAATTTAACCTATTTTTCTCATTTTCTTTTGATTTTCATCTTAATCTAAAGTGAAAACCTATCAAATAACAATAAAATACATAAAATTCTAATATATTTATATTGAAATTAAGAAATACTAAACCTATAGAGGCTAAAATAATAAATATAAATACGTCTTTCAGGCCTTTGCGAAGAAATAAGGTATAATAGAAAAACATGCGCCCAAAAACAAGTGATATCCTATTTATGTAACAATATTAAAATGTTCTGTAGTTTTTTTCTTCCTTTTATTAGTGTTTGACATATCAATTACTATTCATGCAGAGAACAAATAAAGAATGTAACTTTGATCATGGAGCTACAAGTGCTTCTCAGCCCATTTCGAAAAGGTAAAAGAAGTATCCTTCTAAAAAGCCATGAAAAGCTATACTTCTTCTTTTTTGTTTGGTTTCTAATTTCTTCTAGATTAAGGCTTAGTTCTAGTACCTTAATTTCTTTTTCTAATTTCTTCACTTCTTTTTAAAATCTTTTGCAACAATGATGGAAACAAGTACCCAATGATAGATGTAATGAAATTTTCATGAGAAAAGCTAGTGTAGCTCTAACTATATTTTTTTTGTTTTTAGTGAAACAAATTAAAACTCTATTCTTTTGTGGCATAACTGAATGTGGATGTCGTGATATGTGCATAGTATTTGTGTTGAACTCATATAGAAAATTACCCCTTTATAGGTTAGTCCAAATAGGGTGATTAAACACAATGAATGCATATAACACATTAATGTTAGAGAAATGTACATGTTAGATTTAGAAATATTAGTTGGTTTCTAACTATTAAACATATTTCTTTAGTTGTAACATCATTGACTACTATTATTATCTTAATGACATTGAGTATATATATATTGCATAATTTAGATGTTCTATTTAATTAATTTTATAATTTCAATTACATATAATTTTTGTCCATATAAGGACTACATACACAAACCAATATTAGTACAAATCTTAATAACTTTTAGATGGATGTCAACATTTTGTATATATTTGTTAGTATCTCAAACTAATCACAGCATTGCATATCATGCATTAATGATCTTTTTTTTCTTGCATTTATTGAGACACTACTTGATTTGCCACTGGATGAAGAGTTGGTATGTTATTTGACTGATCCAAAGGTTTAACTCTTCTTTAAAAGGTTTCTGAAATCTGAAATACTCATATCTTTGTTTCTAATTAAAGTAAAAATAGAGTTTATGTGTATTCTAACTCTAGCTCTTGCACCATAGTTGCAAACTTTGTTCTTAAATTTAATTAAAGCACCATTAAGCATTAAGGGTTTCTCTTACATGTTCACCTTTTTCTAAGATTGCCATAATGAATAATATCCACAACTTGGCACTTGTTTGTAAAATAAATATAGTTTATTAATATTTGAATCAATTTTAGACATACTTACTCTTACTTTTTCCCACATATACATTTTTTGTTATGGAACTTAATCATTCCCTCAAGATTTAATGGTGCAAAAAATTATGTATTTAGGGGATATGCCAAAATGATGTGGTAGTTATGTTCTATGTTTTGAAAAATATACCAACTATTAGATATTAGGTCAAAATTGAAAAATGTACCAGTTGTTTGATATTAGGTCAAAACTTTATGTGCTAAATGATAATTGTCGTTCTCTAATTCGAAACCTCTGCAATCAATTACCTTCTTGCTCTGCGTTACTCCTTTAACTGATAAATTCAACCTTCATCCTCTTGTAAAACAAAATACTTTGATACTCATGCCAATATTTATCGAAGAAAAAAAGGTGTGAATGAGTATATGAACAAATAAATATGGTTAAATAATTTAATTATAGTATAATGAATAGATAATATACTATGAATCAATGAATCTTTCCTAAAGATGATCAATTGTCTATTTTTATAATGTATGAATTTCAATCCTTCCTCATATCAATATTGTGGATGTGTAATTCTATTTAAACTATGATTAATGTCCTTTTAACTTTATCAATGTATTCGTCCTTTTATTTAATAAATATAAAGTTTTAAGTAGGATTTGTCCATCTTTTGGAAGTCCTTCTTCAAACAAAAATTGAAATTAAACAATTAAAATTAGAACAAAATTAGTAATTTGATATGTTCCTATCTTCTTGCGATGTCAGCAGCTCATTTGTGAAATTTGCAAGTTAATGAGTTTGTATTACCTGGTTGTAAGTTGGATCTAAAATTAAATTGACCTCTTCTTATATCCTTAGGCCTTTTATGAACTGCTCACTTAAAATAATGAAAATATAGGATGTTTAATGAGTGAGCTAGTTGGACCTATTAGAAATAGGCCTAATAGATATCCCTCCATATGTGAAGAGTATGTCATTCAAAGGGGAAGGGGAAGGGGGGAAGTTTACAGTGCACACTTCTTCGCTTTACCAACCAATGAGTGCCACGTATCTCATTTTTTAATTTCCCTCATATCTTTGACATTACTATTTCCCTTAGGTATGTCTCTTTGAAGAGGGATGAAATTTTGCCTTGGTAAAAGGATGCATGGGCAGTTACAGTCCTATCTATAAATACACCAACAAAGCTGTTTTGCCATTCATTTTCATCTTTGAATCTAAAAATAGTAAAACCTATTCTGCCTTCTCGCTTCCTTCTATATTTATTGACTCATAAAATCATCTCTTAAAAATGAAAAAGAAAATGGTGAAAGGTCTTTATACTTTCTCTTTGGATGAGTTAAAGGTGGCCTTTTAGATTCCTCAGAATATAGATATCAAATTTCTCCCGCTAGTAACCTACACAGTGATCCTACATTTTTAAGACTTAGGGAACTCTCTTTGTTATAGGACATCTTCTCTGTATCTGTTCCCCAATCCTATCCATCATTCATAAACTTTTACATGTCATTAAACTTTCCCCTTCCAAGTTCATCCCAACATATTGTACCTTATCTAAGATATAGTTCTCTTAAACCACATGATTCCTCTCCAAAATGCCTTTGCAATCTATGATGTCTTCCTAGCCTATAATCTTATGTGCTAAAAATTAAATTACTATTAGACCCAAAGAGGTGAGGGGAGGTTCTTTTATGACTTCGAAGATAAAAGAAAAAAAAAAGCCAAATTCGAGAAGTATGTTATAGTAGTCAATAGAGCATGGAAGAGACCTGGTTACCTATATGAGGTGGCGACCTTTTTTGGAAACTATAATTGGTAAACTAGCCTAACCTTTCCTTTAATTCTAGCGAGGGAAAGTTTCTTGACAAAATTTTTTTTTTTTTTAAGAAATAGCCTGTCCAAAAAAAGTTTTCCATCCAAAATTGTTGCTAAGATATTCTCATCTTATTCAAGTTTAACATCTTCTGTGTGCCTCACAATAGAGGATGGACAGTGGACTTTGACTCCCCTAAATCTTAAGGTCATAAAGGGGTCTTCTATTTTTGACATTAAGGCCTATCGTACCTGTATAATGTCCACCAACTCTTCCTGATGACATTTTGTTTCGCTCTAAATGATGATGAATGTGATGGTGAGAACTTCTTTGGACGTTATTCTTATAAGAGGTTCTTTTCCAGCATAAGTGAGTTGTTTTCATTATTATTATTATTATTTTTGTCGACTGATAAGTGTAAATTATATCTATTAGTTTTACTCCCTTAACCTGATTAATTGCTCATTTTAATAATAATATTAGGCTTTATATATGTTTTATTTTTATTTTATAGATTTAGAGTCAATTGAGCAATTAGGAATGAAAATCTAAAGAAAACAAAGCAAAACATCAAATTTACTATAGTAACCTACTATAGTAAATCGCTACAATTCCTATGAACAATAATTACAGCAGTGATGAATGGTGTTTTCCCCCAGAAAAATTCCAACACCCAAAGCTTTCGGCTCCAGCTGTGACCAGTACTTGTGAACAGTCCTATATAACAACAGTACACAATAAATAGTTTCATGCTACAGTAAGAAAGAAATACAACTCTAATACTACATTCAATCCCTATTTAAAGGCCACTTATTTTAGAGCTAAAGAACACACAACTTAGGGCTCTTAAAGCCACAACACACAGAAGAAGAGCATTGTTAGATAGAGAAGTAAAGGGAATTCAATGAAGTAAGAGATTATTGGCGAATCTTTGGCGAGTCAACTAACTGTGAATTGAAGTCTATATTGATTTGCTTTTGGTTGTATCATGTTTATTTTATTTTTCAGCCATAATTTTCTTATTATCATGAGCTAAATTTATTTTCTAGGGCTATTACTTGAACTCAATATATGTGCTTAATTGTTGGATCTTTTTAATATTTATTTAATTCAATACTCTATTATTTGAATTATTTATTCTTAATGATTTATAATATCTGATCAATATTGTGATTAAATTGGTAATACTTTGATAAACTCAAAAAAGACATATTGTATTTAGACATAGATAATTTGATGCATAATTGTAGAGTAACATTCAATATTGCATATGCAAGTTTTGAATTAGGATAGGAATATACCTAATTGGCATGTATGATCAATAAGACTTGTTCTTAATGAATCTTAATTTATTACAAGCACCATAGGAATATAGGTATTTGGTAAATTAAGATATACTTGCATAACCTCAAGAGATGCTTGTGAATACATTAGTGTCTTGACCAATAATAAGAATTAAGGGATATAAATATTAAAGGATTAATCTTTAGAAAATATATTGAAGGATAGTAATTAATATTGCTATCTTCTTATTTTATTTGAATTTTGTCATTTATCTTCTACACTTTATTTAGTTTATTTAAATATTTGCAATTTAAGAATTTAAGTTTCTAAATAATTATTAGAAAGACACAATTTAAATACTTGATGGAAAATAAAAATTATCTCTGTGGATTTGACATTCGACTAAAAAGTCATTTTATTACTTGTTACGGTAGCATATACTTGCACTTAATTTTGTGCCGAGAATACACACAACATCGACCTACATAGTTCTTGTGTTCTTGATTCTTTGTTTGTTATGCAGTCGTAGGTGTTGAAGCTATTTGGGCATTTTAAAAGATGAGATTCTCAATTTCTTCCTTATTGATGCTTCTCAGATTTTACTTACTTCCTTGGTACAGGTGTGGAAATTGAATATGTCATTGAACACTAAAATCTAATTCACAATCTTTCACACCTACTTTCTCTAGAATACCTAAGCTAAACAATCTCTCTGGCACTATTCCTTCTATCGATGGTGTTTCCACCGCTAATACCACCTCGTTTACTCCTTCTAGTCTTTCCTAATCAATTCCTGCTCTAAGATATGGGTCTATGTATACAGCCATGGAAGTATCTTCTATTCATCTATTTGGTTCCATTATTGAGGAGGAAGGTGAGTTAGTGGTTGACTTTTTTTTTCTTTTTACTCTTTTGGTTTTGTTAACGTTGATGCTTGTCTCTTATTTTTGTAGCTTTCAAGCCTCATAGAAGACTTTCTAGAAGAACTTTTAGGCTTTTTGCGATAGGGGGAAAAGGACAAAGAAGCCAAAAAAAAAAAGAGAAATGTGTCTAATGATGTACTTAAGGGTAGTAGGAAGCTTCCCCCACTTTCAAAAGGCCAAGGACCTTTAAACTAGCTTTTGAGATTCCATGTCCTGAGATTGAACAATAACCTATTGAGGGTAGTGGTTTGGCTTACGAAGTTATACATAAGCCTATTGTTAGAAGTCCTATTCCTGAGGTAATATCAGAGCTTGCTGAAGCTGGAGGTTTAGCTCATGAGCTAGCTCGTTTTCCTTCTCAACTTGAGCTAAATCCTATCCTTTTTATCGCCTTTAATCCCGCCTCAAATAGCCTCATTCCCCTTGTTAAGTGTCTTGTTTTTCTTCATTTCTTCTTTGTTGTTTACTAACTCTTCTTAGTATTGTTTTGTAGAGGATTCAATTGACACTGGAAATGACTTGGAGGGTCTTGCTCCTCCTAAAATAACGTGAGCAAGAAGAACGAAGGGTTGGTGATACTCTCCTCTCTGGTGGCCTTTATAGGTCACACTAAGGGAAGAAGATGAAGAGGGGCCACACATACATGGTGAAAAATTCAATCATCCCAATAATGGATGGAGAGAGTTTTGTTGTTATCCTTAGAAAGCTACTTCCAATAATGAGTTAGGAGGAATTGAAATCTAAAGAGTGCCTCCTTTTGGATTATATTAAACCCTTTGTTTCAATGGTTATTTGTGTGTAAGGTTTTATGTAAGTTTACCTTAATTTGTATTTTTGACTTAGTTTAATTTTGTAAGCTTTGTAGGATAATTTGTGCACAACCATTTCTTATAAGTAAGAGTTATGTGCTTTTTAATGACAAAGGAAAGCATTAAAGGAGCATATTAGTAGGATAATTGATTATATACATTTCATGAGGGGGTAGAACTATGCTCTACAATATGATCTGAGTAGGATGAAGAAGAATAGGCAATTGAGGGCCGATGCTGTAAAGAGTTTGATAGTTGCTGAGTTATGGCAAGCCATTAAAATGTTAAATAGAGAGGTTACAGAGCTCAAAAAGGCCAACGAAGACCTACTACAAGAGATGGAGAGACAACAGGCTTCTTTAATAGCTAATGAAAATAGTGTCCCTCTTGGAAGTTGAGATGGAAAATAAAAAAAATATGGGAATGACACCTTAAATAGGACCATAAGTTAGCTTCGGGATCAAGTTTCTACACTAACATTCAGTTTTAGAGGAAGCATCTGAAGCTTATATAGGCATCCAAAGCGGGAATGCCTAAATTAGAAGTAGTGGCAAGAGAGTTAAGGCTAACACTGAAGAATTCTAATAACCTATAGTTTCTTCCAATGCCTAATGAAAGAGAAGACTAGATGCAGCTAAAGGGCTTTATAAGCGTCAAGTGTTGGTAGTGTTTTATCGATGCTTTAGACATGGTTTCAGAGTTGGATATGATTCATTCTTATATAGGGAGCTACCCAAACTCCTTGATACTATCTGTAGGTGGTATCAGTGTTGGCCTATAAGGCATTTTGAGGATAAACCAAGGCAAATAAACTTGACTTAGCTGGTGAAGTAGCTTCTAAAGTTAATCATGATGTAGTTAAGCTTTTGGATGAGTGCTCAAACAAAGAGTAGTTTTCCCTATTTTGTATTTAGGTTTCTGGGGATTCTTTGTAATTTCTTATTGGAAAAATAAAAAAGAGAAACAAATGTAATGACTTTTTGAATCTAATAAAAAAGTTATCTTTTGTTTCTATCTAATTGTTTACATTGTAGTGCCTTTCATATATATTTTTTTTTTTAGAAATATTTTGTAAGTGTTGTTATGCTATACTAAAGCATAGGTGCACACTATTGTGAATAAGTAATAAGGAGTATTATTTTTATTGTTATACTAAGTGTTGTTATGCTATACTAAAGTATTGTTCTCACAATAAATTATTTTTATTGTTATACTAAGTACTAAAATTGTATCCTTTTACTTTTATTTAGACGAATAATATGAATAGGAAAGACTAAAGATAACAAGATAGAAACACCAATAGCGTATAAAACCTAGGATTACAACTATCCCTTGATATTTGACTTGAACCAATTAAATTTTTTTTCTTAAGTTAATTCTTTAATATAAACTGTTGTTAGATCCTTAATATCATTACAAGCCTCTATCAATGATTGAGAGACTATATCTTACCTTAATAATTATCTATATGTCTATGGTAATCAAATGAGAATAAGATTCATTAAAAACTTTTTTATTAATACTATATATGCCATGTAGGTATATGTCTATCTCACATGAAACTCATAACTGTTACACTATGATCATATATCAATTTATTCAAGGCTAACACCTAAATTCTTTGTCAAGTTCATTAGAGTGCTCACAATATTCTAATTAGTCATCAAGTAATTAGAAAGCATTAAGCATAGAATAATTGTACAATTCTACCATTGAGTTCATAAAAATAAGAAAAGAACTTAAATTCAATTATATATTGAATTCATAGTTGTAACCCTAGATATAAAACTTGGCTCATGATGAAAACTAGAGTTTTAGAACATAAGTTGATAGACATAATGAAAAAAAAACAAAAAATATAAGTAAGAGAAAAAGAAAACACAAATAAATGTCTTTATTCAACACACATTCTTTCTCCAAATTACAGTTGAATCCCTTCTTCAATCTTCAAATTAACTCTTTAAACCTTGTTCTCTTTCATGCTCTCTCTTGTTGTTTATGTTTTTAGCTTCAAAAGTCCTTTATTTATAGGTTTTGTGGCTGTAAATTAAGTCAAATTTGTGTTTAAAGTAATTTAGGATTTCCCTTTTATCGCATGAGTGCTCATCTTTTGGCGCCCTAGTGCTGAAACCTGGGATCAAGGGAGTCAAATTCAGGCTTAAGCACTACAATGCTAATTTTGGGTTGCCCTCATGCTGGGAACATTGACTTGAGCACCATGATATTGGCACTGTAACAAAGTTACCATTCATGAAACACTATTCACAATACTGTAGCAATGTTCACATTTTTGCCTTGTTTCTTTTGGATTTCATCCCTATTTACTTTATTGACTTCAAACTTACAAAATAATAATAAAGTACATAAAAAACCAAATATTTTTAATTTGAGCAAACAAGTATTAAGCTTGGGTAAATATTACCTAATCAACCCTATCATGTTACTTTTTGACATATGTTATTTTGTCTGCTTCCTAGCATGTTGTCTTATGTCTTTTCTTGAAATTACAGTCTTGGTTCCTCATGTAAACATTATAATAATGTTTTTATAAAAATTGGCTAAGTATTACTTCCCTTGCATTGTTCTGATGCCTGTACATTATTGATTTTGTTTTCTTTTGATTTTGATGTTAAACTACTATACAAGTGATTCTTGCTTCCTTTAATTTGTTTGGTAAGGTTCACTTAATCTTTCTAGCTCTTTCCCATGAAATGGAAATTTTGATATTTTTTGCAGTGCAACAAATATTTTTTACCTTGATTATGTAGGTGATAAGGGCAAATTTGTCATATATTTTCTCATGTTTTTATTATTGATATTTTATGATTTTATGAGAATAGATGGCTATTTATATGCATTATTGTTATTTATAGGGACTTGAACGAAATTTAAACAGGGACTAAAATGCAAAGTTTTCAAAGTATGTGTCCATCGCCCCAACGCTAAAATAGTGATCGAAATAAGAAAAACGACCTACTTAAGTCGCATCTAGCGCCCCAGTGCCGAAGCGTCACCGCGCCAGCGATGCTCCATCGCCCAAGCGCTATCAACATACCGCGCCAGCGGTGAAGCCGTTTTCATGCAGTGCCCCAGCGCCAAGATTCCACCGCTCCAGCGGTAATAGCTTTTTCACGCGTCGCCCCAGCGATAGATGCATAGCGCGCCAGCGGTAGTGCGAGTCCTAGTCTGACGAGAATTGAGATTTTCAACCTTATATCAATCCCTATATAAAGCCACTCGTTCCCAACCTTCAAGAAGGAATCCAAGACGACCCAAGAGCACCAAGAATATAGAACACAAGTCTTGGAGAGCAATAAGAGCTTAATTGAAGCAACTTTAGAGAGAGAATTGAAGACGTTCTTCGGCATCAAGAGTTCTTAGGCAGCGCAATTAAGAGCAATTCGACGTCTATATCGGTTTGCTAATAATTGTATCATGTTTTATTTTTATTTTTATTGCTGTGATTCTCTTGTAGCTATGAACTAATTTATTTTCTGGGGTTAATATTTGAACTCAATATGTGCGCTTAAATTGCCATATCTTTTTAATATTTAATAAAATTAATCTTTTATTATTTAAATTACTTGTGTTTAATGCTTCAATATATCTGGCCAATATATGGTGAATGAATTGGTAATATTATTGATAAACTCGGAAGAGGAATCATAATATTTAGACCTAGGTAATTTGATGCATGATTGTAGAGTAACATTCAATGTTGCATATGCAAGTTTCAATTTAGGATAGGAATATACCTAATTGGCATGTATGATCAATAAGACCTAATCTTAATGAATCTTAATTTATTACAAGTACCATAGGAATATAGGTATTTGGTAAATTAAGGTATACTTGCATGACCTTGGAAGAGGCTTGTGAATACATTAGCGTCTTGATCAATAATAAAGACTAAGTGAGTTAAATATTAGAGGATTAATCATTAGAAACATATTGAGGGATAATATTAATCCTAGGTTTTCTCTACATTGCTATCTTCCTATTCTCTTCGCATTATGTTTTTGCTTTTATATTTCTTACATTCATTCTTAGTTTTTTATTTTTCTGAATAATTATTAGGAAGATATAATTTTAGTAATTGGTTAAAAATAAAGAATTATCCCTGTGGGTTCGACATCCGACTTATTTAGTCTCTTTATTACTTGCATACGATAGTGTATACTTGCACTTAATTTATGATATAAAATTATCGCATCAGCAGGCTTCTTAATGAATGATGGTTTATAGGCACATGACCTTTTCAGAAAAGGCTTTTTTGATATTCTAAGCTTCTAAGGATGGGTGGCCTATAAGCATGTGACCTTTCTAAGGAAGGATTTTCTTGAAACTTTGATATTTTATGCTTCTAAGGAAATGTGACTTATAGGCGAACAACCCTTCTAAAGAGGGCTTATTTAAAAATAAATAAATAAGATTTTGCACTTCTAAGAAAGGATGGCTTATAGGCGTGCACCCCTTTCAAGGAAGGGGTTTTCTAAAATTTTGATATTTTATAATTCTAAGAAAGGGTGACCTATAGGTAAATAACCCTTCCAAGGAAGGCTTTTTTTGAAAAACTGAGATTCTATACTTCTGAGGATGGGTGGCCTTTAAGCACACGACCTTTTTACGGAAGGCTTTTTCTAAAACTATGCTTCGAAGAAAGGGTGGCCTCTGAGAATAAAATTCTTTTAAGGAAGTCTTTTTTGATACTATGCTTTTAAGGAAGGATAGCCTATAGGCACACGACCTTTTAGGGAAGTTATTTTCTAATACTTTTTTCTTCTAAAGAATGGTGACCTATAGGTATACGACCCTTTAAAGGAAGTCTTTTTTTATACAATACTTCCAAGGAAAGGTGTCTTATGGGCACATACCACTTTCAAAAAAGCTTTTTTTTAATATTATGTGATTTCAAGAAAAGGTGTCCTATGGGTACATGATCTTTATAGGGAAGTCTTTTCTGATACAGTACTTCTAAGACATGGTGGCCAATAGGTACATGACATTTTTAGGAAAGTCTTTTTTGATACATTTTGGGCTTCCTAAGGAAAGGAGGCTTTTGAGCATATGTCCCTTCCAAGGAAAGGCTTTTTGATATACATTATTGAGCCATTTAAACTGAGAAACTAATTCATTAACATAGTTAAAATAATTATTTTAGAAATGGATAGGTACGTCCATCATCGCAACGAGAATCTCACTTCCTAGAGTTATTATGTTTAGGTTACTTGTATCCCCTATTTCTATGTTATCTGGAAATTCTGGAAGGCAAACCCGATTATGCTTCTACACCACCATCTTTTCTACATTTTTTCGGTCATTTTTACGTAAGATATTCATCACGTTCTCACATATGGCGCCACTAAACCTCTTTGATTTGGAACCTCCACAATCAATCACCTTTTGCCCTTGTATTACTCATTTGACAGATAAATTTACCCTATGTCTTGCAAAATAAAATGCTCTGACGCTCAAATCAGTGTTTGCCGAAGAAAAAGGGTCCTCATGCTTAAAGGAGTATATATATAAATATGTAGGGCTGAATAATATAATTTCAATAGAGTGAATGAAGAATCAATAATCCTTCATAATTATGGTTAATTGTCTATTTTGATAGGGTATGAGTTTCAATCCTTCTTCATATCAATATTATGGATATGTAATTCTATTTACAATTCGATTAATGTCTTTCCAACTTTATAAATGTATTCATCCATTTATTTAATTAGTAGAAGATTTTAAGTGGGATTCATTCACTTTTAGAAAGCTCTTCTTCACAAAAAAAAAAAAATTAAACAACTAAAATTGGAATAAAATTAGTAATTTAATCTATTCCCATCTTTCCGCAATGTCTACAGTCTTTTTTCGAAACCTACGAGTTAATAGGTTCGAGTTAATAGATTTGGATTACCTGATTGTAGGCTACATCTAAAACTGAATTAAACTCTTTGATAAGTGCACTTTATATATGATGTTTTATCCTTCATAATTTGATAATTGCTCATTTTAAGTGTAGATATGTGACTTTTTATGTATTTATTATTATTTTGTAGGTTTCAACAAAATAGCAAAAAAAAGGGGACAAGACGGACATTTCAATAACACTAATCAAGAGAGGCCAAGTCTAAGACTTGAAGCCTAGGCGGCACAAAAAACCAGGACTTGGTGCCTAGGCGCCAAATTAAGCATTGCCTAGACAGAAACTTGGTGCCTAGGTGCCGCCAACAACCATATCATTTTTTAAGTTCATACCCTAATTTAAAAAACTCATTTTGGAGCCTATAAAAAGAAGATCAAAAACCTCATTTGCTAAGGAGGAGAGAGCGCGAAAATTTTAGAGAGAGAAAGAAACTTGAGAGCTTGGATTCTTGAAGATTTGTAAAGATTGAAGCCCTCAAAGAGACATCTCTAACTAGTTTTCTCTTTTTCCTTTCTTGTTTACTCTAATTTAGAGTTTAATATTATAGATTGAGTTGCTTTAAACATGTTTACTATTGTAAATTTCTAGATTATTGTGATTTTATTTCTTAAACATGATTTGCTAAAATTCTTGTTCTATGGGCTTAATGTAGCTTTACAATATACCATGTTTAGATGTTTTTAGTTGATTAATGACTTCTTTTATGTTATTTATGTTGAGATTTATGCTTACGTGTCATTCTATTTTTATATTTGAATATTTATTTTATATTTATACTATTATCATTTTATTAAATCACTAATTATGTTTTATATATGGTAAGATGCTTGTAACATTTTAGACATTGTATGATCTAAAGGAGTTCAAATCTAATCTAAAAGAGTTTAGATCAATGCTAAGAGTTAGCATCGCTGAGAGCTATAAATGCTATGAGTTAGCACTAATAAAAGTTAGCAGGTTATAAGAGTCAGTGAAATATAAGGAGTCAGTGAAATATAAGGAGTTAGAGCCTTGCTTGAAATAGGACAAAGACTTGAGAAAATATTAGTAATGACATAGTTGCAAAAAGTTGCAAATGGTGCTAGAAAATGTCATTATGCAAATATGTTCTCAAATACTATGTTCCTAATCTATCTTTATTGATGCAGATCTGTCAGTGAAGACCTTGTTATATGTAGATCAATGTATATATATATTTGGATGGTCCAGATGGTTAGTCTTAGTAGGCCTGTGTTTAGTGAAGCTCGTATATAGATACAGGTATTCAGTAAGGATTGGGTATTGAACAAGCTCACGAGGACTTCCAGTAGACATCCCATAAAGCCGTCAATGAAGGGTCTTCTCGAGTTGAATAGTATTCATGATCCTTTGACCTGAGCGCAACGGTGGACTTGTGAGTGATCCATCATTCTTTGGTCCATACATGTCAGAAACCTTTTATAGTCTGACCGCTAGGTGTCACTGGGTATGGTTTGATACTCATGGAGTCCAGTGTGTTCGTTTTTCTTTTAGCCGCTCTTGCACGCACGCTCTCGGTTCCCGTGCCGGTTTTGAACACGTTGCGTCGGATTCTGCAGGGCCGAGAGAGAGAAACCGCCGAATCGGGTGCCGTGACGGCGGAATACGACTGAAAATCGCGTTGGCTCGCCGCAAAGCAGCGAGTTTCGTCCGCAGCGCCGTTTTCCATTGGGGCGGGTGGTCGCCAAGCGAATCGGGCGGCACTTTAGGCGGGCGAACGCGACCCAGGGAACCGAATATGGAATCCATTAACTCATTTGGTGAGTAATATATCTTGATACTTCAAGATTGTATTTCAAAAAGTATTATGTTCATAAGCAGTAATACCCGAGAATACCCTAAGGATAATTAATATCATAAAAGTGTTTATCGATTTTATTTATTGAAATATAAATTTAGAAATAAGTTCACGGTGGAGCATGTAGAGATTTGACGGTGTTGATCTATGTCTCTGTTCTTCTAAGATATTAATGATAGAAGAATTATACAGATATGTTATAACCTTAACTTGTATGGTCTAATGCGTCATTTTGTAATATCCATAACATATTTATAGGACATTGTTCACAGACATATGGACAAGTTCTATATGACAAACCGGACGTAAACCTAGAGAGTCTCACAATATGAAGTGTACTCATTGTGCACCGGGCAACATATTGGATTAAACAGTTTGGTCTAAGAAATTTTAGCAAATCGAAAATATGTTTCAGGGTTCCTAATGTGCACTTGTCTAGACTTAAGTGTTAAGTACATCATTTAATTAATTAACAAGAGTTATTAACTAATATGATGTTGACAAGTGGCACAATATTGTCCATGATTTATTTTTACCTTGAAATGACTTATTTACCTTACTAGTAAAAACAGGTGAGGTAAAAGTAATTATTAAAAAATTATTTTTGAATAATTAATACAAAAGTTTATTATTATTATTATAAAAGAAAAAAAACATTAATTATGGTAATAGTATTATTTATACAATGAGGGGCCTTGATGTTAGCCATTTGATTACTTAAAATAATTAAAGATATACCATTTGTTAGGTAAAGGAATATTTGGTAGCCATTAATCAAGTGTTTTGATAAATTAATTAAGTAGAATGGCTAGCAATTATGAATGATAGGGGAAAGCACTTTCATTAGTCATTATTTGAAAAAAAACCATTTAGAGCTCTTGTTGTGTGATTTCTATAACACAAACTAACGCAAGTGCACGTTATCGCAACAAGTAATATATGATAAGTAGAGTGTCGATCCCACGAGGAATTGTTATTACTTGCTAAATACTAAAATTATGTTCTCCTATTCTTATTAAAGCTATTGGCAATTTAATGGTTTTAATATCTAAACTAACTAAACAAGAAATAATAATAATTACAAGAATTGAGCAAGGAGAACAATTGTGATAGCACAAATACTCAAATTCCTAGGATTATAATAATCCCTCAATACTTCACTTGAATTCAACTACTCCCCTTAGAACTATCAATATGAATGTAAACCAAGAACTCTAATATCCTCACAAGCCTCTTTTGCAGGTCAAGTGAGTATATCTCATTCAATTAACTATCTATATATCTATGATAATCAAATTGAAATAAGATTCATTAAGTTCAAATTCTCTAAATGGTCATATATGCCTATGAGTATATGTCTATCTCATATGAAACTCATGCTTTTACACAATGATCATACATCAATTTATCCATGGCCAACACAAAATTCCCTTTGTCAAGTTCATTAAGGTTCCCTAATCAATCTAATACATTTTCATGTAATTAGAAGCATTAAGCATAGAACAAATTGAACAATTCCATACCAATATGATAAATAAGGAAAAATAATCAATCCAAGCTACATATTGAGTTCACATTGTAATCCTAGCAATAAAACTTAGTTCATAATTGAAAACATAAGTTTAGAGCATCTAACAACATCATTATACATGTTGGAATCAACAACAAATACGAATTTGAAGAGAAGAAGAAATTTCCCTTGATGCAATGGTGATGTTCTTCCTCCAAAATGTAGAAATTCTTCTTCTTCCTCTTGATTTTTGCCTCTTGTTGTTGATTCTTGCTTCCAAGACCCAAATGAAGTGTTTATTTTCGTGCTCTCTACTGCCCCCTTCCTCCTCTTTTCTTTCTTGGCTCAACAATGAGTGTTTATATAGGTAGGGTTGCAAAAAAGAGGACAAAAATGCCCTTAAAGAGTGCCCAGAATTCAGTGCTGCGGCATTCGAGTTCAATGCCGCGGCGCTCACTCTCTGGAAGTGGCACCGCGGCGCTCAATTTGAATGCCTCGGCGCTGTACTGTTCATGCACTATAGAAATTTCACTGTTCACTTTTACTGTTCACGTTTTGAGCATTTTAGTCCCTTCTCGGATTTTCATCTCAAATAGCTTCATTTGCATCCGATTTTTGGTATTTTTGCTCCGATAGTGCTTAAACCTATAAAACAACATTAATATGCATAAATAGCCAAATTATTGAGATAAATTGAACAAATATCAAGTTAGGAAGATAAAATAGTTTATACAATTACGCCTTATCAGCTCTCATTCATTGATTCGATTCAAGGCATAATATGTAAGTGAGAATAGAGAGAAAATTTGCTAAGTGTGTTTATAAGAAGTTCTAAGCAAAAGGTTATGAAGAATAAAATCAAAACACAAAGTATTCATCCCATCTCACTCTAAATATAAACACTTGTTATTGGAACACTTTTGTGACTGCTATTTTAGCTTCACAATCCCATCATTTTTGTTGTGGACTAGAATTGTGCAACTGCACACTTTAATGTGAGCTCAAGACTTAGAGTTTGGAACTCTTGAAGAATGAAGGCTACCTTAAATCCGGGTAAGTTTTTCTCACTTATAATTTATTTAATTGATAAATATGAACATATATGAGATATATGTGTTGATTATACTAGATTGAGTGTATTATATATGCGATACTTCCGTTGTGTGTAATGAAATTTAAAATTATACGTACACTCAATTAATCACACACTCGCTTATCAATTTATTTGTACCTTTTTTGGAGTTATTGCTTCTAATTTGATTAGAAAATTGATTAGACAATCTAGACTTATGGGTTGTATGCTTAAAAAATATTAACCTATTTGTTGGACTTGAAAATTATGACCTTAATTTTTATTAAGTTGGGAAACTAGTGAAACCTAGGTAATTATTTAAGGGTTACTTAATGAATGTGTTAATAAACAAGTTAAGTATGAATATCAACTTGCATATGTATGCATAACATCTTATTTGATGCTTAAGAGAGGTAATGGTTCAATATTATTGAATTAACAAGAATAGTTGGTAATCACTAAATAAGAAGAACATGGTAGAAATAGAGTGAAATCAAAACCTTAGGACCCCTCTATCATAGATTTCTCACCTTCTTAATTTGTTAAATTATTAGTTTAAGTATCTTTAATTTTGTTAATCAAGTTAGAATTAAAATTAGCCTAGATAAATTAGGTTGTTAACAACATAATAATTCACATTAATTTAAATTATCAATTCTCATAGGATTGATATTTTCCCATCACTTATTACTTGCTCAGAACTCATGCACTTATGATTAATATTTGCATGTGTTAAGTTTTGCAAAATGAATTTTGGCATCGTTGCCGAGGATTGTAGATTTTGAATTATGGATAATATTGTGGTTGAGCAATTTGATTTTAGTTTTGGCATTTATTTTTGTTTTGTTTTTGTTGAGTTTGATTTATTGTGGTTGTTTTTGAAGGTGTATGTGAAGAGCTCGTAGCTTGAAGTTATTATTTTTTTATCTTAAGTTAAAGTGCACTTTGCGAAGGCTTAGAAGAGATTAAAGAAATCAAACTCAAGCTTTGGTTAATGATGGCAACAACCATCAACCACGAGCCTTGCAATTTTTTTCAATCCCGTGGTTAATGACAAATACTCAGGGATCTGGTGAATGAATCAATCCCAATAATTTTAAGTTAAAGCTGGCTCTCATTAACATGGTGCAACAAAACCAATATAAAGGATTGCCAAGTGGGGATTCTAACATGCATCTTGCTATGTTTTTGGAGACATGTAATACCATCAAGATGAATGGAGTTTTGAAGGATTTCATTCAACTATGCTTATTCCCTTTCTCTCTTAAGGACAAAGGTAGGGATTAGTTCCAATTTGTGCAACCGAGGAATATAACAACATAAGAAGAGATAGCATAAAGTTTCTTACCAAGTTCTTTCTACCATCAAAGACTTCTCAACTTTCAGAAGAATTAGTTCAATTTCGACAAATGGACTTTGAGCCTCTCTATGAAACTTGGAAGTGGTTCAATGACCTTATTCAAAAATACGCTTAATATAAATACTAAGATTGGTTCCAAATACAACTCTTTTACAATTAATAAAATGGTCAAACTAAAACCGGGTGATATTTTGTTGTAAAAAACCGCAAAAGAAACTCAGTTTTTATTAGAAAATTTGGCTTATAACAATTACCAAATAGCCTAATGAGAGGTTTATTACGAGGAAGGCTATTGGAGTACATGAAGTCGATTTAATTGTTGCACTTTCATCCAAGTCTCAACATTGGCTAATCACAATTATATTATTAATTTGCTAATAAAAATAAACTTCTTACTGTATATCATTGAAGTCCTTTATCTCAATAAACCTTCCGCCAGAGGGATCACTTGCCTTCTTCAACGTGTCACCCACCATTGATTATTCTCGACCTCTCCGCGTTGCTCTACACGACAATAATTTCAATATCATTTCTGAAAATATGCCAAGTAAATACTTTATAAAAATAAACAATAAAAAACAATTATAATGAATAATTAATCATAAAATACCCCTTTTTTGAGAGAGTGAACCAAGATTCTGCCATCAACAGATAAGGCAAAGCGAATGCCGAGAGGTTTCTCAAGAGTGACCATGTGCTCGTTCAAATTCATCTTAAAATTAGAATTATCACTTGACATTGCAAAAATCATAACGATTTTCTTATTAAATTGAACCTTAGCTCTTCGTAAACAGAGCAGCTTAGGTGCTCCATTGATGGAGAAGGGTATTTCTCCCACAAAGAAGGGGGGAACGTCGTCGTTGTGCTGTTGGAGAGTTGCAGATTAGTTATTGTTTAGTGTGAAGATGAGCAAATGAAGTAAACACGAGTGATGATGGTTTGTCTATATTCTAGTGAGATTCAGATATTGGAGTTAGTTATTGCGAGAGTTTTGTGGATGATCGAATTTGAGGATGATAAAACCACAGAGACGAGTATGGAGGTAAGAATCCATGGCCCATGACATTATTCGGAGCCCACTTTTCGCATAACGATTCTTTCACATTTTTTGTTCTGAAGATGCCACGTGTAAAGTTTTTTATGTTGGATATTAACACTGTCAACCCCTGATATTGACATGAATTATGCTTTGATAATAGCTTTAGTTTAATTACACTATTATTCCTTCTACTTAATTGAAAAAAGAAAAATATAATCATAATTTTGTCACTTAAATGATTTAAATATTTTTAAAAGATGAAACATTTTTGTTTTTTCAATTAAGTAAAAAAGTGATAATATAGTTAAAATTAAAATCACTATTAAAATATAATTTATGATAACTTTAATGATGACAATGTTAATACCCTTCATATTGTATGTAGGGAGGAGGCGCCTCCTGTACAGCTTGACTATGTCAAACAGCCGATGACATTAACATTATCTTTTTTCATTGGCTGATAAATGACAACTAATGAAAAAGTCAAACCTTTTATTACCGGTGGGCAACTAGTAATAATAATAAATAAGAAACAAGTCCTTCAATTTTGTTGTAAATTAAATTAGTTTAAGTTTATTAAAATTTGAAATTGCATTTTAAAGTTGTTATATGAAAAACTTAAAATTAATTGTATTAAAATATATTAATTGTCCTTATAATAATAAACTGTGTAGGATAAATATATTGTAAAATACATATATTTATAAAAAATGTATGGTCATCATGTGTATGATGTTATATATGGTAATTTTAAACTGTATGATCCTATATACGTTAATGTTAATTAATTTTGAATTTATCAAAATTGTATAGTTGAAAGAGTTGTAGTTAGTTAGTGAATCTCGATTTGAATAACGTTAAATGTTGTAATTTAAAATTAAATGTAAAATTTAATTATGTTAAAATATTTAATTCTAATTATACTTTCAATTACATTAAATGTTATAATTCAAATTAAATTTAAAATTTAATTATATTAAAAAATTTAATTCAAATTCCAATTATATTTCAAATTACATTAAATGTTATAATTGCAATTTGAATTTCAGTTTCATTTGTAAATACATTAAATGATATAGTACCAATTTGAAATCCGATTTCAATAGCAATTACGTTTACTGTTAAAATTCAAAATTTAAATTTAAATTTAATTACGTTAAATATTACAATTGAATAAATATTTTAATTGTGATTACGTTAAATTTTGATTTAAATTACGTTATATGTTATAATGGAAACTCCAAAGACGATTTCAATAACGTTAAACATTATAACTCCAAATTGTAGTTTAATTTGAATTTGAAGTATGTTAAATGGCATAATTTCAATTCTAATTCCAATTTGAATTTGAGTTTGAGCTACATTAAATGTTATAACTCTCAATATAATTTAAATTAAAAATACATTAAATGTTATTACATGAAATTTTATTTCAATGTCAATTTAAATTTTGTTAAATGGTATAATTTAATTTTCAATTTGAATTTGAATTTCATTAATTGTTATAATTAGAACTTAAATTTTAATTATAATTTTAATTACGTTAAATGTTAAATTTTGAAAGCAAATTTCAATTTGAAATTCATTAAATCTTATAATTTCAAACCCAATGTAAATTTTAAATATGTTAAATACTATAATTTAAAATTGAATTGCAATTGCAATTGCAATTTTAATTTGTATTTTAATTGCAATAACGTTAAATGTTATAATGCCAATAGCAATTACAATTTTAATGAAGTTATATATTTCAAAGTAGAAAATAAATATGATTTCAATTAAAAGGTTATAATTCTAAATAAAATTTTAATTTCAATTTTAATTACAATTTGAATTATATTAAATACTAAAATTTTAATTTCAATTAATTTAAATGTTATAAGGGCAATTTTAAATTTTAATTTCTATTTATATAATATGTTATAATTGTAAAGTGAAATTAGATTTCATTTACGTTAAATGTTATAATTTGAAATATAAAATTAATTTTAATTAAGTTAAATGTTATAATTTAATTTGTTTTAATAAGTAATATCATTAAATGTTATAATTTAAGTTTTTTTAATAAGTAATGACATTAAATATTATAATTTTAAATAACATTCAGAATTTAATTATGTAACATATTGCAATTGACCCGGATCGAGAGTCGGAGTCAGAAAAATATGATACCTGGCCCAAAATCATTCAGACTTCTGTGTAGATCTAAATTTTAATTGTATTGCCAAACCTGAATCTAGACTGGATATGGGTTTTGCAAGAGATGAAAGTCCCAGCCTAGATACCTAAGTTTTGCATAAGAGATTTATTTTTTTTTTTAATCTTAATACTAAAAAGTGAAAAAGTAAAAACAAAGTATAAAACTTATAAGTTAACCCAATTTTAATTTTAATTACGTTAAATGTTATAATTCAAATTCAAATTTTGATTTCAATTACCTTAAACGTTATAATTCCAATGATACAAAGGATTCAAATACGTAAAATATAATAATTTTAATTTCAAATTTAAATTTAATTTCAAATATGTTTAATATTTTTATTTTAATTATGTTAAATGTTAAATTTTTTTATTTCGTATTCTAATTTTAATTACATTAAATATTTTAATTCCAAATTCATTTTCAATTTCAATTACCTTAAATTTTATATTTTCAATTCCAATTTTGATTTCAATTACGTTAAATTTTATAATTTCAATTTCAATTATATAAAATGTTATAATTTTAATTCAAAATTTAAATTCAATTTAAATTACATTAAATGTTATAATTCTAATTCTAATTTCTATTTCAATTTCGTTAAATAGTATAAGTCTAATTTCAGTTTTGATTTCAATTACGTTAAGTGTTATAATTGTAATTTCAATTTTAATTTTAATTACGTAAAATATTATAATTCCAATTTCAAATTTAAATTCAATTACAATTACATTAAATGTTATAATTTCAAGTTCAATTTTAATTTTAATGACATTAGATGTCATAATTATTCAAATTCCCTAAGTTTTGTGTTATAATCCCCATGTCAAGATATTTTCTCCACTTTCACCCATTATGCATCAAGTTGCTGGTGTGCAATTACTATTTTATGTATGTCCTTACCTCTACAAAATATGTTCCTCTTTTTGGCATTTATGACCAACTAAAATGTGAGTATATCCCACTATCGTAGATTTAAAAGATGAAGATTTTCCCAAAGCTTTCTTATTTTTCAAAATCTAATTTCAATAACGGTAAATGTAATAATTCAATTTCTAATACTAAAATTAAATTTTAATAATATTAAATGTTATATTTTCGATTGCACATTGAACTACAACAAATACGAAATTAAAAATTAAAAAAATATTTTGGACTTGTTAAATGTTTTATTACTTGACACACATTGTGTTTGTCTTAACAAACTAATAAATCAACAACCAAAGAGATAATGTGGGTGGCATTATAGTGTTAGACAATTTTATAAATTGAACAAATTTATGATGGGTGTTAATGGTATGGCAAGATACAAGGTTAAGTCGTTTTTAATAACCTGATAATTACTCAAATATTAAGCACTTTGGTGTTAATGTTAATATTACATAAACAACAATGTTTTAGAATTAAAATGAATTAAAAATTTGGTTAAAATACCGCTATTTTATGTTAAAATTTTACCCCCCCCCTAAAAATAGTTTAATAGTCAAATATTTCTAACTTTTACTGCCATAATTGGGAGCCCACTTCCTTCCTTATTGAATTTGTTGCCAACACATATTGAAAATGACAAAATCAAGTCCACTTGACTGTAGTTTGACCCAGTAAGTTATGTGTTAATGATGTGTACTCTTTTGGTTGGTTCCCACCTGAAACATGAACTTGCTTATTAACCCGCCAATGGTTATTACCCATAGGGTAAATACTTGCTAATTTCCTCTTCAGAATTCGGTAACTATTGTCATAAATAATTATGATTAATATAAAAAATTAATTAAGAAATACAAACGACATTATGTACAACTATATCCCATATAATGTACCATGTATTCTTGCAGTTAGGAGTGTGCATTTTTGGTTTCAGTTCAGTTCAAGCCGAAACCAAACCAAAATCAAACTGATCGGTTCTACCCATTAGAAACTAAACCGAACCGAACTGGTTCGGTTCAGTTCAGTTTTTAGTGTATTTTGAGTGTATTTGTTTCTGTTTGAACTAAACCAAAATCAAATTGAAACCAAACCGTCGGTGCCCACCTTTACTTACAATTTACACTTTTTTGCCAACAAAGGTGCTACAACATTTGTACTTCTACAAAAGTATGAGAGTCGTTAATTATCAATAAAATAAATCTTCACAATAATATAAGAGAATGATATTTTATGCATGTTATATACAAGCATGGTAAATATAATTTTTTTTTAAAAACAAATTGAGAATTACAAACTACTTCATGTAGAACTAATCCTATTTAACGTACCATGTATTCCTAATATTTACACTTTTCACCAACAAAGGTGCTATGGTATTCCCTCTTCAAATAAAGTTGTCAGTTATGAATTAAAAAAAAACCTTTATAATAATATAAATGGATGATATTTTATGGATGTTATAAACAAGCATGATGAATATAAAATATAAAAAAATTAAGAATTATAAACAACTTCGTGTACAACTATATCCCGCTTAATGTATCATGTGTTCCCACTATTTGTACTTTTCCTTAACAAAAGTTCATACTTGGTGAAAACAACAAATAGTGACAACATGTACCATATTACATGAGAACATACATGATGTTCTTTGTATGTAATTATTTTATTTTTTATTTATTATAACATATGTGAAAACCAAACTTATGTACGACACCCATAAAATAACTTTGTTTAATATTAAGTGAGTTATTTTCATTGGTAACCGACAATGCGCTGAGAATGTAAACGTGGGGATATAAACCTTTTTCTAGGTGAAAATAGCAAATAGTAAAAACATGTAGTATATTAAGTGGGACCATACATGATGTTGTTTGTGATTAATTTATTTTATATTTTTTTGTAAAATATATAAAAACTATATTTATGTAGAACACTCATAAAATTGCATCATTTTATACGATGTTACAAAGTTTGAGTAGTAATCGACAACGCGCTAAAAATATAAAAGTAAGGATATTAACACTATCTGTCTAAAACAATACATAGTGGGAACATATAGTATAATAAATAAAAAAATACATATTATTGTTTATGATTAATTTATTTTTTATTTTTTATAACATATATGAAGACCAAACTTGTGTAAGGCACCCATAAAATAGCTTCCCTTTATATTATGTGACTTATATATATGATGTTATTTGTGATTAATTTATTTTTTATATTTTTTGTAACGTATACGAAAACCAAACATATGTAGAATATTCATAAAATTTCATCCCATTGTATTATGTCACATATTTTCAGTGGTAACCAACAATGCACAAAGAATGTAAAAGTGGGGATATAAGTTATTTTCTGAGTGAAAACAACAAATAATGGGAACATGTAGTATAGTAAGTGGGAACATACATGATGTTGTTTGTGATTAATTTAATTTTTATTTTTTGTAACATATATGAAAACTGATAAGGGCAAATTTGTCATATATTTTCTCATGTTTTTATTATTGATATTTTATGGTTTTATGAGAATAGATGGCTATTTATGTGCATTATTGTTATTTATAGGGACTTGAACGAAATTTAAAGAAAGAACGCAAAAGGAGCGAAAACAGGGACTAAAATGCAAAGTTTTCAAAGTATGTGTCCATCGCCCCAGCGCCACAAGGATTTTCGCCCCAGCGCTGAAATAGTGATCGAAATAAGAAAAACGACCTGCTTAAGTCGCGTATAGCGCCCCAGCGCCAGACAGTCACTGCCCCAGCGACGAGACAGCGCCCCAGTGCCAATATCCCACCGCTCCAGCGATAATAGCTTTTTCACGCGTCGCCCCAGCGACAGATGCATAGCGCGCCAGCGGTAGTGCGAGTCCTAGTCCGACGAGAATTGAGATTTTCAAGCTCATATCAATCCCTATATAAAGCCACTCGTTCCCAGCCTTCAAGGAGGAATCCAAGACGACCCAAGAGCACCAAGAATACAGAGCACAAGTCTTGGAGAGTAATAAGAGCTTAATTGAAGCAACTTTAGAGAGAGATACAAGACGTTCTTCGGCATCAAGAGTTCCTAGGCAGCGCAATTAAGAGCAATTTGACGTCTATATCGGTTTGCTAATAATTGTATCATGATTTATAATTATTTTTACTGCTGTTCTCTTGTAGCCATGAGCTAACTTATTTTCTAGGGTTAATATTTGAACTCAATATGTGCGCTTAACTTGCCATATCTTTTTAGTATTTAATAAACTTAGTCTTTTATTATTTAAATTACTTGTGTTTAATGCTTCAATATATCTGGCTAATATATGGTGAATGAGTTGGTAATATTATTGATAAACTCGGAAGAGGAATCATAATATTTAGACCTAGGTAATTTGATGCATGATTGTAGAGTAACATTCAATGTTACATATGCAAGTTTCAATTTAGGATAGGAATATACCTAATTGGCATGTATGATCAATAAGACCTAATCTTAATGAATCTTAATTTATTACAAGTGCCATAGGAATATAGGTATTTGATAAACTAAGATATACTTGCATGACCTTGGAAGAGGCTTGTGAATACATTAGTGTCTTGATCAATAATAAAGACTAAGTGAGTTAAATATTAGAGGGTTAATCATTAAAAAACATATTGAGGGATAATATTAATCCTAAGTTTTCTCTACATTGCTATCTTCTTATTCTCTTTGCATTGTGTTTTTACTTTTATATTTTCTACATTCATTCTTAGGTTTTTATTTATCTGAATAATTATTAGGAAGATATAATTTTAGTAATTGGTTAAAAAGAAAACATTATCCCTGTGGGTTCGACATCCGACTTATTTAGTCTCTTTATTACTTGCATACGATAGTGTATACTTGCACTTAATTTATGATATAGAAATATCGCATCAAAAACCATACTTATGTAGAATACTGGCAAATTTGCATCCCCTTATATTATGTCACATATTTTTAGTAGTAATTGACAGCGCGCTAAGATATAAAAGTGCGGATATAAGCCCTTGTTTTGGTGAAACATCAAATAATGAGAATATATAGTATATTAAGTGGGAACATAAATAATATTGTTGGTGATTAATTTGTTTTTTTTATTTTTGTAATATATATGAAAATCATACTTGTGTAGAACACTCATAAATTGCATCCCCTTATATTATTTCACATATTTTCAGTGGTAATCGATAATGCGCTCAGAATGTAAAAGTAAGAATATAAGCCATTTTTTGGGTGAAATAAAAAAATAGTGGGAACATGCAGTATAGTAAGTGGGAACATACATGATGTTGTTTGTGATAAAATTATTTTTTATTTTTTGTAACATTTATGAAAACTATACTTATGTAAAACACTTATAAAATTGTATCCCCTTATATTATGTCACATATTTTCAATGGTAATTGACAATGTGCTAAGAATGTAAAAGTGGGGATATAAGTCCTTGTTTGGGGTGAAACAAGTAAATAGTATGAACATGTAGTATACTAAGTGGGAACATACATAATGTTATTTGTCATTAATTTATTTTTTTATTTTTTGTAACATATATGAAAATCATACATATGTAGAACACTCATATAATCGACAACACGCTAAGAATATAAAAGTGGAGATATTAGCCATTTTCTGAGTGAAAATAATAAATAGTGGAAACATGTAATATAGTAAGTGAGAACATACATGATATTGTTTGTGATTAATTCATTTTTTATTTTTTGTAATATACATGAAAATCATACTTATATAGAACACTCATAAAATTGCATCCCCTTATATTATGTCACATATTTTCAGTGGTAATCGACAACATGTTAAAAATCTAAAAGTAATGATATGGGCACTATTCTGGGTAAAAATAGCAAATAGTGATAAGATGTAGTATAGTAAGTAGGAAAATACTTGATATTATTTGTGATTAATTCATTTTTTTTTTGTAACATATATAAAAATCATAGTTATGTAGAACACTCATAAAATTGCATCCCCTTATATTATATCACATATTTTTAGTAGAAATTGACAATGTGCTAAGAATGTAAATGTGGGGATATAAGCTATTTTCTAGGTGAAAACAGCAAATAATGAGAACATGTAACATAGTAAGTGGGAACATACATAATGTTGTTTGTGATTAATTTATTTTTTATTTTTTGAAATATAAATGAAAACCATACTTATGTAGAATACTTATAAAATTGCATTCATTTATCTTATATCATATATTTTCAGTTGCAATTGACAACTCGCTAAGAATATAAAAATGGATATATAAGCCCTTTTATGGGTGAAAACAGTAAATGGTAAGAATATGTAGTATATTAAGTAGGAACATACTTGATGTTGCTTGTGATTAATTTAATTTTTTTATTTTTTGTAACATATATGAAAACTATACTTATGTAGAACACTCATAAAATTACATTCCCTTATATTATGTCACATATTTTCAGTGGTAATCGACAACGCGCTAAAAATGTAAAAGTGCGGATATAAATCATTTTCTAGATGAAAATAGTAAATTGTGGGAACATGTAGTATAGTAAATGGGAATATACATAATGTTGTTTATGATTAATATTTTTTACTTTTTTGTAATATATATGAAAATCATACATTTGTAGAATACGTAAATTGCCTCCCTTTATATTATGTAACATATTTTCAGTGGTAATTGACAACGTACTAAAAATGTTAAAGTAGGGATATAGGTAGTTTTTTGGGTAAAAACAACAAATAGTGGACACATATAGTACAGTAATTGGGATCATATATGATGTTGTTTGTGATTATGTTATTTTTTATTTGTTTAACATATCTGAAGATCAAACTTATGTAGAACACTTATAAAAATAGCCTCCTTTATACTATGTGATTTATATACATGATGTTGTTTGTGATTATTTTATTTTTTATTTTTTGCAATATATATTAAAACCATACTTATGTAGAGCACTCATAAAATTACATCCCCTTATATTATGTCTCATGTTGAAAACGGAGATTTCTTATAGGTTGAAATTGTGGGACATTTTGATTTAATTCTTTTAAAAAAAAATATTATAGTGTTGTATAATTGTCTTTATGTACTTAGTATTTTGAGATAGATAGCATTCCTTCATGTACTTGACAGCGAAGGTTATCATTGTTTATACGAAATAGTTTCTTATGCTTATATGATATGCATAATATTTTGATAGCTGATTGTCAATTAATTAATGGTCATTATATATTGAATACAACATAAAATGTCATGAATGTACAGGTAAACATGGCTAGTTGTTCAAAAACTTTATATGAAACAGAATTGTGGCATATGAGATTGAGTCATGTAGGCGTTAAACGCCTATCCCGTCTAGTTAAGGATAGTCGAATACTTGATTTGACCATATGAATCATATATTCAAGGCAAAATGACCAAATCTCCTTTTACTGGTGCTAGACACCGTGCCATTAGTTTATTGGAACTTATACATAGTGATGTATGTGGTCTAATGAATCACGCTGCTATGGGTGAATTTCAATACTTTGTAACATTTATTGATGATTTATCATGATATGGTTATATGTTTCTTATGAGATACAAGTTTGAAACCTTTAAAAAGTTTAATGAATTTAGACTTGAAGTAGAGAAACAAACTAGCATGTATTTCAAGTGCCTTTGATCAGATTGAGACGGTGAATATATAGGCAGTGAATTTTTGAATTATTTAAAGGAGAATGGGATTCTCGCTCAGTATAGTCCTCCAGCTACTCTGTAGCATGATGGCGTTTCAAAGATGAGGAATTGATGCGATATTTCTATATCTTAAAATTAAGTGCAAGTATACACTATCGTATGCAAGTAATAAAAGGACTTAATAAGTCGGATGTCGAACCCACAGGGATCATTTCTACTTTTTAACCAAGTACTAAAATTATGTCTTTCTAATAATTATTCAAAAAAATTAAAATCTAAGAATGATTGTAGAAAATATAAAAGCAATAACACAATGCAAAGAGAATTAGGTGATAGCAATATAGAGAAAACATAAGATTAATACTATCCCTCAATATGTTTTCTAATGATTAATCTATAATATTTAACTCCCTTAGTCTTTGTTATTGATCAAGACACTAATATATTCATAAGCCTCTTCCGAGGTCATGCAAGTATAGCTTAATTTATCAAATACCTATATTTTTATAGTACTTGTAATAAATTAAGATTCATTAAGATTAAGTCTTATTGATCATACATGCCAATTAGGTATATTCCTATCCTAAATAGAAACTTGCATATGCAACATTGAATGTTACTCTACAATCATGCATCAAATTATCTAGGTCTAAATATTATGATTCCTCTTCCGAGTTTATCAACAATATTACCAATTCATTCACCATATATTGGCCAGATATATTGAAGTATTAATATCAAGTAACTTAAATAACAAATGACTAAGTTTATTAAATATTAAAAAGATATGGGAATTAAGCACACATATTGAGTTCAAGTATTAACCCTAGAAAATAAATTTAGTTCATTGCTACAAGAGAACAGTAGTAAAAATAATAATAAATCATGATACAATCAATAGCAAACCGATATAGACGTCGAATTTATCTTGATTGTGCTGTCTAAGATACTCTTGATGCCGAAGAACACCTTGAATCTCTCTCTAAGATTATTTTAATTAAACTCTTATTGCTCTCTAACACTTGTGCTCTGTATTCTTGGTGTTCTTGAATTGCTCTAGGTTGATTTTTAAAGTCAGGGGACGAGTGGCCTTTTATAGGAATTTATATGAGCTTAAAAATCTCAATTCTCATCAGACTAGGACTCGCACTACCGTTGGGGCGCTGGGCTGCTGATGCTGGGGCACTGTATGTAAAAGGCCTCATCACTGGAGTTGTGGAGTGATGGCACTGGGGTGCTAGCTTGTTGCTGAGGCGATAACGATATGGCGTTGGGGTGCTGGCCTGTCGCTGGCACGATGAAGTCTGGAGCTGGGGTGCCAGTTGCTACTTCAACGGGTCGTCTTTTCTTATATTCTTATTTCGATCACTGTTCTAGTGTTAGAGCAAAAATTATTGTGGCGCTGGGGCGGTAGATCTATAATTTGAAAAGTTTGCATTTTAGTCCCTGTTTTTGCAAATAACAATAAATATCAAAATAAAAAAAATAAAAAAATATATGAAAATTTTGATATTATCAGGAATCGGACTCTATTAGATGTGGTCCGATCGATAATGAGCTTCACTAATCTTCTTGAATATCTTTAAGGCTATGTTCTACAAACTGTTGCTTATGTATTGAACAAAGTTCTATCTAAAGTTATTCCCTCTACTCTCTATGAGATATGGACTATAAGGAATCCAAGTCTTAAATATTTTAAGATTTGGGCTATCTTGCTTATGTAAGATTTACACAACATGATAAACTTACACCTAAGGGGTACAAGTATCGGTTAATTGGTTATCCTATGAACTCAATGGGATACTAATTTTATGATCTCGAGGAATGAAATATGTTCATTGCTCAAAATGTCACTTTCCTAGAGAAATAATGTCTCATAGATCGTGATGATTGTAGAAAGATTGATATTGATGAAGTCAATAAAATGAACCACAGATGGAGCCATAAGCTCAATCAAGCAAATTACCTTTTTATACCCCCAGTACGTAAGTCACAAAGGATATTGAGGCAACCTGATAGGTATGGTGGGTCAACTGAAGGTGCCTCTAAAGTTTTCTTAGTTTAAGAAAATGATCCTTTAACTTATAGAGAGGCAATATTAGATATTGATTCGAAAAAATGGAAGGATGCCATGAAATCCAAAATTGACTCTGTGCATCAAAACTAAGTCTAGGACTTGGTTAAACTTCCCCAAAGGAATAGTTCCTATTAATTGTAAATGGGTTTATAAGCAGAAGCATGGCCCTAATAGAAAGGTAGAAACCTTCAAGGCCTATCTAAGAGCCAAAGGTTATACTCAACAATCTGGGATTGACTATAAGAAAATCTTTACACCAGTTCCGATACTTAAGTCAATCAGGATATTATTGGCAATTGCAACATACTATGACTTTAAAATTTTACAGATGGATGTAAAGATGGTGTTCCTAAATAGATATCTTGATGAAGAGATATTCATGGAATAGCTTGAAGGTTTCGCATCCAGCCTTTCTTTTGATTTTGTATGCAAAAATGAAAAAGTCCATTTATGGACTTAAGTAGGCTTTTCGAAGCTGAAATCTTTGTTTTAATGAGGTAATCAGAGGGTCTGGTTTTATTTAAAATGAAGAGAAGGCGTGCCTGTATAAAAATGTATGTGTGAGCATGGTTGTCTTCTTAATTCTCTATGTGGATGATGTACTGATTATTGGAAATGATATCAGTATGTTACAGTCAGTAAAGAGTTATCTAAGTAAGAATTTCTCCATAAACGATTTGGGAGAGGTACAGTTTTAGTAACCATAAGACAGTTAATATACCTTTTAGACATGACATTTATCTTTTGAGGAAGATGTATCCTCAGAAAGTAGATGAAAGGGTTAGAATGTCTAACATTCCATATGCACCAGCTGTTGGAAGCTTGATTTATGCCATGATGTGCACAAGACCTGACATTAGTTTAGCTGTAAGTGCTACGAGCCGATACCAGTCTGATCTAGGTGACAGCCATTAACTGGTAGTCAAACATGTACCTTAAGGGTACAAATGACAAATTTCTCATATATGGAGAAAATGACGTACAAGTAAAAAGATACACTGACTCGGACTTTCAATATAATCCAAATGATAGAATGCTTACATCCGGATATGTGTTTATTTTCAATGGCCCTGCCAAAAGTTGGAAAAGTGTCAAATATGGATCCATAGCTAATTCTATCACAAATGAAGAATACATTGCAGCTTTAGAAGAAGCAAAAGAAGCGGTATAAATCAAATAGTTTATCGTTGAACTTGGTATAGTCCCAAGTTCCATGAATCCTATCCCATTATATTGCGATAAAAATGGGACTATTACACAGGCGAAAGAGCCAAGAGCATACCAGAGATCTAAACATGTGGAGAGAAAATACCATATTGTTAGAGAAATCTTAGCTCGATGAGATGTATTTTATAAAGTTGATTCTATAAATAATGTAGCAGACCCATTCACTAAGGCCTTAACTCTAAAGGTGTTTGAGAAACACGTGAAGTCATTAGGTATTATATACCACTACAAATGGTACTATAGCAAGTAAGAGTTATTAGAATTTATGCTATGTGACATCCCAAATTTGTATGAATATTATATTTTCATATTTATGCAATAAATAAACATTTCATTAAATCGCTAATTATTTCTTATAAGATAAGATGTTTGTAATATTTCAGACATTAAATTGATCTGAAGAAGTTCATATCAAATATAAAGAGTTAGAACCTTGTCTAAAATAGGACAAAAACCTAAGATATACTAACAATAACATAGTTGTAAAGAGTTGTAAGTGTTGCTCAGAAATGTCATTGAGTAAGTATGTTCTCAAATTATAAGTTCTTGATCTATTTTTATCGACGCATGGTTTATTGAGTGGAATCGATTTACATCGATCAGTATATATCTATATCTGGATGGTCTAGATGGTTAATCTTAGTAGACTATGAGCTCAGTGGAAGCTCGTATAGATATACATATATTCAATAAGGATTGGATACTGAACTGACTCAAAGAAGACCTCCAACAGATATACCATGAAACCGTTAATGAAGAGTCTTCTTGAGTTGAGTAATATTCGTAGTCCTTTGACTTGAGCACCACGATGGGCTTGTAAGTGATCCACCATATTTAGGTTCCACATATGTCTAAGACTTTTCATGGTCGGACCGCTAGGTATCGCTAGGTATAGTCCGATGTTTATAAAGTCTGGTATGTGTAGACATAGGATCCGTCAGGTCATATGGGTGAGTCAAATATCCAGATGCTCTAAGATTGTATTCTAGAAAGTCTTATGGCTATAAGCATTAAACCCGGGAAAGAGTTTCCCATGGTATAAATAATATTGCAAAAGAATTTACGAATATTGTTTACCAGAATATGAATCGAGGAGATAAGTTTATAGTAGAGCAATAGGGACTTGACGGTGTTGATCTATGTCTCCACTCTTCTAGGATATTTATGACGGAAGGATTGTACGAATATGGATTAACCACAACTTGTATGGTTCAACTCGTTATTTTGTTTTATCCATAACGTGTGTAGAGAGGCATTAGTTATGGACTTACGAAAATGTTCCGTGAGACAAAATAGATGTGAACCTAGGAAGTCTCACTATATGAAGTATACTCGTTGAGCATAAGGGTAGTGCACCAGATCACATTTTTTGATCCGGGAAGTTTTCGAAAAACATTTATTTATTTTAGGGCCTCTCAGGGAGTAGCTAAGGTTTAAGTGTTAAACCGAAGATTGTGTCAAGTGAGACTTGACACTTTTATCTACCTAGTGTATGGCTCATATTATGCCAATAATTTGTATAAGTACTAAATTAGGCATTAGTGGATAAAGTTATGAAACAAATGTTGTTTCATAATATATTTCATTCAGCTATTTATTTATTTCAGGGCCTCTCGAGGAGTAGTTAAGGTTTAAGTGTTAAACCTAAGATTATGCCAAGTAAGACTTGACACTTTTATCTACCTTGTATATGCCTCAAATTATGTCAATAATTTGTATTGGTACTAAATTAGATATTGATAGATATAACTATTAAGATGATGAAATAATTTTTTTTCATTAATTTATAATTTGGCCATATCCAAGTGTTATCAAATGAATTTGTTTATTTGATTAATCAAAACCTTGCCAAGTGTTGGTTTATGGTTTGATAAAACAAAAGTCAATGACATGTCTTCATTTCCTAATGGTTGAATGTGTTGGAAATAGCAATATGTTCTTAATTCATTGGATAAATGCATTTGAACAAATATTGAATTGAATATAATTCAATTCATTAGGAAGAGGTGGCAATGTGATTTGCCACTAATTGCTTCCTCATTTGGCCAACAAAAGCAAGTTGTTTACTAATCCTTTATGATGCTTTATCATGCTGCTCCATGTGTTAATCTGCTTTTTGTTTATTGGTTAAATGAAAGGCAATGGTTCCCTATAAATAAGTAAATAGTTGAGAGTTATATGAATTGGATTGAAGGGAATAGCATTAGCTTAAAGAGGTTTAAAGTTAACCTATACACTAAAAACAATAAAAGAATCTGAGAGAAAAAAAATAAATATCAGAAGCAAAGAGTTGCTTTGAATATTCCGAAAGAATATCTACTATTCTAGCTTAAGGAAGCCCACCGCATTCTCAATTTGAATTGCTAAAGCATGCTTTAAGGGTGAGTCCCATAATCTCATTAATGTAATGAGATAGTATTGTGTGTTATATTTTTGCTGTGTTGTATGTGAGACATGCGATATTTAAATTATTTAAAATGCACACATTCACCCGTAGCACAGCGCACATGCACACAACACCTATTAAGACATATATGATGTTGTTTATAATTATTTTTTTTGTAATATATATAAAAACCATATTTATTTAGGACACCCATAAAATATTGTTCCCTTATATCATATCATATATTCCTACTTTTTGCACTGTTGACCCGCAAATATAAAAGGATGTTTTCACTTTTTTTATAAATTGCAAGTTTGCAATTATCTCTACAAAAAAATATAACATAATACAAGGCGATGATATTTTATGGGTGTCATAAATAACCATAGTTAATACAAAGTACCTAAAATAAAATAAAAAATTACAATCAAAGTACCTATTGTATATTGTATTTCACTTGATGTATGACGTGTTCCTACATTTTGCACCTGTCACCTAAAAATATAAGAGAGTGTTCCCACGTTTTCATAAATTGCTAGTTTGCATTTAATTGCACAAAAAATGTAACATAATACAAGGGATGGTATTTTTATGGGCGTCCTAAATAACCATGACTAGTATAAAAGTACCTAAATAAAAAAAGAAAAAATAAATAAATACATCCATAGTTTTATGTATATTATATCTCACTTAATGTACCACGTATTGTCACTATTAGCAGTTTTCACCAACAAAAGTTTAGGATATCCTTACTTTTACCTACTTAACACATTGTCGATTATTATTCGAAAACTGTTATATAATATAGCAGATGCTATTTTATGGGTCTCATATATACAAGCATTGTTTTTATATATTTTACAAAAAATTAAAAAAAGAGAAATACATACAACATCATATATATTTTTATTAAAGTCGGTGCTTATGTGCCATCCTTGAATGTAAATATATATGTGTATTTATACAAGTGTATATTCTCATTAAATTGCTAATACCTATTAATATGGTACTATGCAATGTAACATTACAGATATTGTATGACCTGAAGGAGTTCAAATCAGATCTAAAGGAGTTTGGATAAGGGCTCATAGATAGCCACGCTGAGAGATATAAATGCTAAATGTTAGCACAGTTAAGTGTTAACTGGTTATAATACTCAGCAAACATTCAAGAGTTGGAGCCTTGTCTGTAATCGGATATAGACCTATGAATATACTAGTAACTACATAGTTGCAAGAGTTGCAATTAGGTGTCAGAAAATGTCAGTTGTGCAAGTATGTTCTCAAATAATTGTCCTTGATCTATTTCTACTGATGCGGGTCTGTCAGTGGATACCTTTAATATAGATCAACATATGTCTATAGGTTATAGATAGTCATTCCTAACCGACTGTGAGGTTGAAGCTCGTATTGACATATGGGTATCTAGTTAGGACTGGATATAGAACAAACTCACGAGGGCCTCCGATAGACACCCTATGTAAACCGTCAACGGAGGGTCCTCTCGAGTTGAGTAGTATACGTGGTCCTTTGACTTGAGTGCTACGGTAAGCTTGTAAGTGATCCACCATACTTTGGTTCCACGCATGTTACAGACCTTTTATGGTGTGACCGTTGGTGTCGCTGGGTATGGTCCGATGCTTATAGAGTCCGTTGTGTACAGATATGGGATCTGTCAGCTCGCATAGGGAGTTTGATATCCATATGCTTCGAGACTATATCTTAGAAAGTCTTGTGGTCACAAGCATTAATTATGGGAAAAGAGTTTCCGTCAGGGTATAACGATATGACAAAGGAGTTTGCATATATTGTTCAGTGAGATACAAGTCTAGAGCTAGGATATGGATGAGCACATAGGAATTTGACAGTGATAATTTATATACTTAATACATCCAGGATATCATTACGGAAGGATTATACATAAGCGTTGTAACCTCAACTTGCATGGTTCAACGCGCTGATTTGTATATCCGTGACGTATGCGTGAGGTATTGTTAACGGACTCATGAAATAGTTCTATTTGACGAATTGAGGACCTTCGTTGTACACTAGGGCAGCATGCCAAATTAAATTGTTTAATCCGGTAATATCCAGCACTACAACGGGAATGCGTGCGTGTCTATATTTAAGTGTTAAATATAACAATTAATCAATAATTATTATTTACTAATTATATAAGGACACATGGCACATTGTAAACCCTCAGTTGAGTTTACTCAAGTGTGAAATTTGGTAGGATCCACTAAGGGGTATACTTGGTAACTATTTATGAGGAGCAATATAGTCATTTCACACTATAATTATTTAATTGTTAAATAATCATAAATATCTCATTGTTATATTATATCATATATTATTATATTATGTAATATTATATTATTTAATATTATTTTATTCTATTTGGCAACTATTTATAGTATTATTATATTGTTATTAGATATATATATATATATATATATTGTGAGATGTGTGTGAAAGTGAAGCAATTGGTGTGTGTTTTACGGGTGAGGAAATGGAGAAGAAGAAAGAAAAGAAATGGTGCCGAGAAAGAAATAAGAAAAAAAAAAAAGAGGAGGAAAAATAAAGCAATTTCATTTTTCTCCTTGGTACTAAAAGAAGCAATTGTAACTTCAATCTTCATTTTTTATCCTTTTAGAGAAAAGGATAAACACACACCACCGCCCATTTTATGGGTTTAAGAGTTAAACCTAGTGTTAGATATGGGGTTGTTGTTTTAGCTCACCAAGCCCACTTAATTAGTGACTAGAACTACCTGCGAGTTTGTCTCCATACCAACTCCGAGGAAATATGTGTATAACGTTACACGTTTAGGTAAGTTCTCAACATTACTAATATATTAATGTGATTAATATATTTTATTTATTATATTTATTATATGTTTAAATGCTTCCGTCTCGTTTAATATGTATATGATACGTATTTTAGGCAATAGACACAATTGTACTTGCATACACCCACATATATTAATCTCTAATAAATTTATCTCACTTAATATACCACGTATTCCCATTATTTGCAATTTTCACAATAAAAGTTTAGCATATCCCCACTTCTCTCATATAAGCATGATTTTTAAATAATTTACAAAAAATAAATTACAAATTATATACAACATCATATAGGTTGTATCTCACTTAATGTACTATGTGTTCTCAATATTTGCAGTTTCCACCAACAAAAGCCTAAGATATCACTGCTTCTACATATTTAGCGTGTTGTTGATTATTATTCAACAAATGGTACGTATATATGTTGTGACATGTCATATTTTATTGTTGGAATATATTAAGGTAAAGATATTACACATTTCAATTACATTAAATGTTATAATTTCAATAGCAATTTTAATTTTAATTATGTTATATATTTTCAATTGAAAATCTAATTTCAAATTCATTTATGTTAAAATTTTATAATTTCAAATCTAATTTTAATTTCAATTACATTAAATATTATAATTCTAGTTGCAATTTTAATTTCAGTTACGTTAAATGTTATAATTCTAATTTTAATTTCAATTAAGTTTGATGTTGTAATTCTAAATCTAATTTTTATTTCAAATACATTAAAGTTGTAAATTTAATTAAAAAATTTAAATTTAAATTTAATTATGTTAAATGTTATAATTCCAACTTTGAATTTAAATTTCAATTACATTAAATGTTATAATTATTCAATATTCAATATCCAATTTTAATTTGAATTATGTTAAATGTTATAATTATTCAATATCCAGTTTCAATTTTAATTACAATAAATATTATAATTATTCCAAATCCATTTCTAAACTCAATTACGTTAGATGCTATAATTCTAAATCTAATTTAAATTCAATTACGTTATATGTTATAATCTCAATTCTAATTTTATATTTAATTTCTATTACATTAAATGTTATAATCTCAAATTTAATTTTAATTTAAATTATGTTAATGTTATAATTTTAAATCTAATTTCAATTATGTCAAAATATTAGAATTCTAAATCTAATTTCAATTTTAATTTCAGTTACGTTAAATATTATTCAATTTCAATTAAGTCAAATGATATAATTTCAATTTTAATTATAATTATGTTCAATGTTATAATTTCAAAATCAATTTAAATTTCCATTAAGTTAAATATTATAATTCCAAATCCAATTTAAATTTTAATTACATTAAATGTTATAATTTTAATTTCAGTTTCAATTATGTTAATTGTTATAATTTCAATTCTAATTTTATTTACATTAAATGTTATAATTCTATTCTAATTTTAATTTTAAATACGTTAAATATTATAGTTTCAATTTCAATTTTAATTACCTTAAATATTATAATTCTAAATTCAATTTCAACTTAAATTATGCTAAAAGTTATAATTCCAATTCTAAGTTTAAATTCAATTTCAATTACGTTAAATATCATATTTTCAAATTCGATTCTAATTACGTTATATGTTATAATACTAATTTCAAGTTTAAATTCAATTTCAAATACATTAAATACTATAATTCTAAATCCAATTTAAAATTTAACTACAATAAATATAATATCCAATTTTAATTTTAATTACGTAAAATGTTATAATTATTATAAACCCATTTTCAATTTCAATTATATTAAATGTCACAATTCTAAATCCAATTAAACTCCAATTATGTTAAATGTTATAATTTCAATTGTAATTTTAATTACATTAAATATTATAATTTTAAATCTAATTTCAATTTCAATTATATTAAATGTTATAATTTCAAATTTAAATTAATTTTAATTACGTTGAATGTTATAATTCCAATTCCAAATTTAAATTTAATTTTAGTTATGTTAAATGATATAATTTCAATTCTAATTACATCAAATATTTTCAACTGGAAATTCAATTCCAATTTCATTTATGTTAAATTATATTTTTACAAATCAAAATTTAATTTTAATACATTAAATATTGCAATTTGAAATCGAATTTCAATTTTAATTATGTTAAACGTTATAATTTTAATTTCAATTCTAAATCCAATTTCAAGTATGTTAAATGTTATATGTTATATTCCACTTAATGTGAGATGTGTTCTCATTTTTTGTACCTCTCACCCACAAATATAAGCAGGTGTTCCCCCTGTTCATAAATTTTGAGTTTGCATTTATCTGCACCAGAAATGTAATATAATACAAGGAATAATATTTTATGAGTGTCCTAAATAACCATGGTTAGTATAAAGTACCTAAAAATAAACAATTACATCCACAACCTGTTGTATATTATATCCAACTTAATTTAGGATGTTTTTTTCACTTTGTGCATCTCTCACCCACAAATATAAGAGGGTGTTCTTACTTTATCATAAATTGTGAGTTTGCATTTATTTGTACAAGAAATGTAACATTATACAATAGATGATATTTATGGGTATCCTAAATAACTATGATTAATATAAAGTATCTAAAAAACAATTACATCCACAAAATGTTGTATGTTGTATCCCACTTGAAATTAACTTAAGTGAAATTAAATTAGAATTAGAATTATAACATGTAACATTATTAAAATTAATTTAGAATTTGAATTACAATTATAACATTTAACATAATTGATATTTAATTTAAAATTAGAATTAGAGTTATAAAATTTAACTTAAGTTAATTTAAAATTCGAATTTGAATTATAACATTAACGTAATTGGATTGAATTTAGAATTGGAATTGGTATTATATTATTGAACGTAATTGAAGCTTAATTTAAAATTAAAATTATAACATTTAACGTCATTTAAATTTAATTTAAATTGAAATTGGAATTATAACATTTAACGTAATTGGATTGAATTTAGAATTGGAATTGGTATTATAATATTGAACGTAATTGAAGTTTAATTTAAAATTAAAATTATAACATTTAACGTAATTAAAGTTGAATTTAAAATTAGAATTGAAATTATAACATTTAAAGTAATTAGAATTGAAATGTAATATTTAACGCAATTGAAACTGCAATTGGAATTGGAATTATATGATTTAACACAACTAAATCAAAATTGAAATTATAATTATAACATTTAACATAATTGAAATCGAAATTAGAATTGGAAATATAATATTTAATGTAATTAAAATCAAAATTAGAATTTGAATTATAACATTAATGCAATTGGAATTGAAATTGAATTTTGAATTGAAATTAAAATTAAAATTGAAATTAGTATTAGAATTATAACATTTAATGTAATTGAAATTGAAATTGGATTTAGAATTATAGCATTTAACTTAATTAAAATTAAAATTAAAACTAAAATTAGAATTAGAATTACAACATTTAGTGTAATTGAAATTAGATTTGGAATTACAACATTTAACGTAATTGAAATTAAAATTACAATTGAAATTATAACATTTAACGTAATTAAAATTGAATTTAAAATTGAAATTAGAACTATAATATTTAACGTAATTGAAATAGAAATTAGATTTGGAATTATAATATTTAACGTAATTGAAATTATTATCAATAATCTAATATACGTGAGTGCATGCATATGCAATTGTGTTTATTGCATAAAATACATATATCATACATATTTAAACACTGCGAAATAATTAAACCATACAATAAATAATATATTAATTACATTAATATAGTTAACGGATTGAGAAACTACCAAAACATATAACGTTATACACGTGTATCTTCGGAGTCCGCATGAAGACCAACTCGTTGACAGTTTTAGTTACCAACTCGGTGAACTTGGAAAGTTAGAACAACAGCTTCATATCCAACACTAAGCTTAACTCTTAAATCCTTAAAATAATCAATTGTGTGTATTTTTTATTTTCTCTAAAAAAAATAAAAATAAAAATTGAAGCGATTCATAATTACTTCTCACAACCGAAAAATTGAAACAATTTCATTTCCTTTCATTTTTCCATCTCTCGTATCACACACACTTCAAAATGAAAATGAAGCAAATCACATTTTACTTCTCTCAGTTCACACAAAATATATATCTCACAAATATTAAATAATAATATAATATATTATAATATTAACCACCAATTGAAAAAATAATATTATTATATAAAATAAATTTAATGGGTGACAACTATTACCCATTATATAATATAATAATATATTATAATGAGATATTTATGATTATTTAACAATTAAATAATTATTGTTTGAAATAACCAGTTTGCCCTCTCATGAATAGTTATCAACTTTGTTTCTAATAAGTCTCACCAAATTTCACACTTGGGTAAACTCAACAAAGGGTCTAATATACGTCACGTGTCATTATATAATTAATAAATAATAAATAATAATTATTGACTAATTGTTATATTTAACGCTTAAATATAGACACGCACACATTCCCGTGATAGTGCTGGATATTACTGGATTAAACAATTTAATCTGGTACGCTACCCTAATGCACAACGAGTACACTCCATATCGCGGGACCCCTAGGTCCACGCTTGATTCGTCAAATGGAACTATTCTATGAGTCAGTGAACATTGCCCCACGCACACGTCACGGATATACAAATCAGCGCGTTGAACCATGCAAGTGAGGTTACAATGCATACGTATAGTCCTTCCGCCATGATATCCTAAATGTGCGGGGGATATAGATTATCACTGTCAAATCTCCATGTGCTCATTTATATCTTATCCCCAAACTTGTATCTCACTGAACAATATATGCAAACTCCTTCGCCGGGATTAATGATGTAATGCTTGTAGCCACAATACTTTCTGAGATACAATCTCAAAGCATCTGGATATTTAACTCCCTATGCAAGCTGACGGATCCTATATCTGTACACACCGAACTCCATAAGCATCAGACCATTTAGATTATGGACTATATTTGAGAACATGTTTACGCAATTGACATTTCCTGACACTTAATTGCAACTCTTGCAATTATACAGTTACTAGTATATTTTTAGGTGTATGTCCCATTACAACCAAGGCTCCAACTCTTGGATCTTCGCTAAGTATTATAACCAGCTAACAATTAGTTATGCTAACATAGAGTATTTATATCTCTCAGCATGGCTAACTGAGGGCCCTTGTCTAAACTCCCTTAAATCAAATCCAAACTCCTTTAGATCATACAATGTCTATAATGTTACATTGCATAGTACCATATAAATAGGTATTAGCGATTTAATGGGAATGTACACTTGTATAAATACACAAGTATACGTACATTCAGGGATAGCACGTAAGCACCAACCATAACAATCTTCCACTTACTCTAGTGTCATTCCTGATTGTGTCTCATACACATCGACTCTATATGTTTCATAAACACTTTTAAAGTCATGGCCTCAGAAAGTGGGTTTACTAAATTATTTATAGAACACTTTTACAAATAATCATAGCTCTTTAAGCCAAAATCTCTCTGGTCATATAAGACCACTCTCAACATAATTAGAGTACTGGTGACCTCTTGGCACCTCGGCCTATACAACAGCCTAGTTTTGTCGCAAATTATGGGATAAGATCTATCTATCTTGGAAATCTTTTAAGTCCAGCGATAAACCTACGAATCCACACTGCCTTTTTCATTGTGCCCATAATAAATCAGTAGTGAATTTTAATTTGGTGCTATTTCAACTCACTTAGTACCAATAAGAATAAACACATACCCAAATATAAACTCTTTATCATCTAGGTCAAATTAGAAGTCTGACTTCGTACATCTTCTCACTTGTAAGCCACTTTCTCCATATTTGAGAAACTTATCCTTTGTACCCTCAAGGTATCTTAGGATATATTTGACTACCATCAAATAGTAATCACCGGAATCAGATTGGAATTGGCTCATAACTCTAACAGCCATATTGATATCAGGTCTCAAATACATCATAGCATACATCAAGCTCTCAGGAGCTGATGTATATGGTGTGTCAGACACTCTAACTCTCTCATCCTCTATATGAAGAGACACTCACATCGAAAGATGAACACTAAGTCCAAAAGATACATTAACTAACTCTCAGTTAACAAAATTGTACCTTTTTTAAAGACGCTATTGATGTAAATTAATTTGGGAGAGTCCTATCAACTTCTTGACTCTATCTCTATAAAGTTTTATACCTAGTATAAAGGAAGCTTCTCTCAAATCCTTCATGGAGAAATTCTTATAAGTTACTTTTGATTGACTATCACATACCGATATCATTCACAATGACTAGTATGTCATCAATATAGAGCATCAAGAAAACTATCATGCTCACACTGACCTTTTATGCATATAAGCTTCCTCTTCATTTTTTTAATGAAATTATACAATTTTATTATCTCATCAAAATAATGATTCCAGCTTCGAGAGTCTTGTTTAAGTCCATAAATGGACTTCTTCAGCCTGCATACTAGACCAGAAGTCTAGCTAGACATAAAACTTTTGGTTGTTCCATAAATATCTCTTACTTGAGGTATCTATTCAGGAATGCCGTCTTTACGTCCATCTGTCAATCGTCAAAGTCATAATATGCTGTAAGAGCCAATAATATTCTAATTGACTTTAGTATAAATACTTGTCCAAATATTTCCTCTTAGTTGATCCCAGATCATTGAGGATTACTTTTCTAGAACCAATATAGGGCCTAGAAGGTATCTACCTTTCATCTGGCTCCTACTACCTTTTGTAAAATTTTCACAACCAATGAGAACAATTCCCACTAGTAGCTTAACCAAGTCCCAGATTTGATTCTGATGCATAAAGTCAATTTTTTGTTTACATAACTTCTTGTCGTTTCCCGAATCGATGTCTAACATCATCTCCTTATAGGTCAATGGATTATTTTCTTCTACCAAGAAAACTTTAAGTTTACCTTCAGGCATCAAACATACTTAATATGTAACCTATGTGACCTACTGGGAAGTATGCTAAAAGGTCACTGCTTAATTGAGCTTGAGTTCCTATCATTGGTTCATTGATTATTAGATTAACTTCACTAAGTTCAATCTTTGTATAATTCCCACGATCCAAGAGAGACTCTTTCTCTTAAATAGTGGTAAATCGAGAAATGAACACACTTCACTTCTCAAAATCATAGAACTAGTATCCTATTAAATTCATAGAATACTAAATGAACCTATACTTGTACCCCTTAGGTGCTAGTTTATCCTGTTGAGTAACTATTACAAAATAAGATACCTTGCTGCGTAACTCTTACGTAAGCAAGATAACCTAAAGTCTTAACATATTTAAGATACGGCTTCTCTCATTTCCCTATCTCATACGAAATGAAAGGAATAACTTCTGATAGAACTCTACTTATTAAGCAGCTATATTTGAAGCAGATTCTTACAGATATAGATCGGTAACACTCATTATCAATCAAACCATATCTAATAAAGTCTGATTTCTCCTCTTCAAAACATCATTATATTGTAGAGTACTCGAAGGAATATAACAAGTGAGAATCTTATTCTCCTTTAAATAAACTGAAAACTTGTTGTTAATGTACTCACTACCTCAATCTTACCGAAGGAATGTTATGTACATTCTGGTATGTTTGGTCATCTTTGTGAATATATTATTCATAAATTAGTTAAGTCTTTATGGTTAGACTAGGAATCCAACCATCCTTAACCATACAGTTTAGATGTCCTATACCTACATAACCTAATCTCACATGCCACAGTTCCGTATCATTTAAGAATTCCAATCTATAGACATTTCTAATTGTATATTATATCCATTTATTAATTGACATTCAGCTAATAACACATCATTCACATCATATGAACATAAAGAACTATTCATAATATTTATATGATATCTTTCACTGTCAAGTACAGAAAGGGACACAATTTGTCAAATGATGTTTTGGATATTATACTAATCATGCAATACAACTATTATATTGTATATAAGAAGTAAGTCAAGCTATCCAACAAATTGAACTTGCAGAAAATCACTATTTCCTACTTTTAACATTACTTCTACAAGCTATTGCATTATAGTCTTTTATTTTCTGCAACAATTGTAGATATGAGAGGGATATATGGTATCTCATACCCTACTTGACGTGGAATCCAATGCCTTAAAAATGTCTATACCTATCAAACGCAAACCTATAGGAGTATTCTTGATAATTATAAGGCTTTTAAGGTAGTGGGATTTCCATTACCCAACCTTACTGTAGTAAAAACACTTTTCATCTACATTGCTCTCTTATTTATCTTTGGATAAATGTTGCCTCTGAGGATTTATCCTGGGTATTTACCTCATGTTCTTTTCCTCAAACACCTGGTCTCATCAGATATACTTGGAGTAAAAGATAAAGCACCATGAACAAAGAGGGTCACACCCCATCTATATATATCCCCTAGAGAGGTGTTATCAGAAATACCTTACGGTAAACTCTGATCAATAACAAATCTAAGATTTTCTGAATCCAGAACATTTTTTAGATTCACTGCCGGTCAAAGTAATTTATAGTACCCTTGAGTTGGACTGCTTCAACTATGCACACCAACTGGTTCGTAGTGGCCATTAAATCACTAATGAAATGTTTTAAATCATAGGTATAAAATTTATACATATTTCAATTTATAACTCCCTCCCACTGCTTTACATAATCCTGACAATCTCTCAAACAAGAAAACGATAGTTTAACTCTTTTAAACTATACAGCGGGAATAGATCCCATTGAAATTTACTCGGGCTTCACGCTGAAGTAATATTGGCCTTTGTAAACCCAACAGGTAGATAATATTTATCAATTGTATCTCATGCAACTCTTACTACTTGATTCTAAATACACCTTATCCTCACACTGTAGCAATATTGGATAAATGTATTCCAGATTAATTTGTTAATAATCAAATATATGTTACTCATACTACCCTCACACTATAGCAATATTGGATAATACGTTCACATATATTTATCTCATCTCATGTTTAACCAGTATAGTTCAAGCCCAACCGACCAAGTCCCTCACGCTATAGCAATATTGGAAAAAGGCCAATGTGACTCGTCTAACACCGTATTGATAAGATGGATCAAAATAAAATATTATCTCATAATGCAATATTCTTTAATCTGATTAAGAGAGATTTTTGTTATATATACAAGATCCCCATCTCATGGGGAGGGTGATTCTCAATTAATCAATTTTTCTATGGAAACACAACTAACCCCTACTAGTAAGACTCCCATTGTGATTACCAACATAGAAACATTAATCCTTGTCTATAATGCAAACTTATAACTCTTTTCACTGCATCTCATAAATCTCGATTTATAATGTAGACTGATAACTTTTATCACTATATCTCATAAATCTATACATGAAAAATTAATTTTGAAACACAGTTAAAAAAATATTGTAGCTGTGAACAATACTAATACTGTTCATTTGTTACTGTTCAAGTGAACAGTTTCACCATTGCAACATTAGATGACATTGCTACAGCACTGAGAGGTTGAACCCTTAGCATCGCGGTGCTGAATTACCTTATTGTAGCATTACAAGGTCGAACCTCTCACGCCGCAGCGCGCATCCATCACCGTTGGGGCACAAATTCCAAAACCTTCAACACCCTAACGGGGGCTAGCCAGCACCGCAGCGCTGGGAGAAAGAACTCTCTACTTCGCAATGCTGGGAGGTCGAACCCCCAGCGCTGCAACGCCTAGTGCACCCCCTTTGGCATACCCGTTTCAGCACTTAAATTGTGCCATTTACACTTGGCCTTTTTCCTCCGTTCACTCAAACAACACTCAAATATCACATATATGGCTCTCATACCAATTTATCGAGGATCTAATATACATGGGTGTATGCATGTGCAATTGTATTTATTGCATAAAATACGTATCTCATACATATTTAATATTGTGGAATACTTAAATCATACAATAAACACAATAAATAATATATTAAATCACATTAATATACTTAAAGGGTTGAGAAATTACCAAACGTGTAATGTTATACACGTGTATCCTTGGAGTCCGCCTAGAGATCAACTCGTTAGTAGTTCTAGTTACAAGCTCGATGGGCTTGGTAAGTTAAAACAACAACTCCATTTCTAGCACTTGACTTAACTTTTAAACCCTTAAAATGGACGATTATGTGTATTTTTTCTTTTCTCTTAAAGGAAATGAAATAGAAATTGTAGCAATTCACAATTGCTTTTCACAACCTTAAAGAAGGAAAATTGAAACAATTTCATTTCCTTCTATTTTTCCATCTCCCGTATTACACACACTTCAAAATGAAAATGAAGCAAATCACATTTTGCTTCTCTCGGTTCGCACAAAATATATATAACATAAATATTAAATAATGATATAATATATTATAATATTAGCCATCAATTGAAAAAAATAATATTATTATATAAAACAATAATATAAAATAAATTTAATGGGTGACAACTATTTCCCACTATATAATATAATAATATATAATAATGAGATATTTATGATTATTTAATAATTAAATAATCATTGTGTGAAATAACCATTTTTCCCCTCATGAATAGTTACTAAGTTTACGCCTAGTGGTTCCACCAAATCCTACACTTGGGTAAACTCATCCGAGGGTCTACTATGCACCACGTGTTAATATATAATTTATAAATAATAATTATTGACTAATTATTATGTTTAACGCTTAAATACAGACACGCACGTATTCTTGTAGTAGCGTTGGATATTACTTGATTAAATAATTTAATCCAATACGCTGCCTCAATGCACAATGAATACACTCCATATCGCGGGACTCCTTAAGTCCACGCCTAATTCATCAAATGGAACTATTTTATAAGTCTATGAACATTGTACCATGTATACATTACGAATATACAAATGAGCGCGTTGAACCATGCAAATTGAGGTTACAACGCATACGTATAGTCCTTCTGTCATGATATCCTGGATGTGTGGGGATATAGATTTTCACCGTCAAATCCCCATGTGCTCATCCATATCTTATCCTCAGACTTGTATCTCACTGAACAATATGAGTAAACGCCTTTGCGATATTGTTCCACCTTAGCAGAAACTCTTTCCTGGGATTAAAGCTTGTGTCTATAAGACTTTCTGAGATACAGTTTTGAAGCATTTGGATATCTAACTCCTTATGCGAGCTAACGAATCTCATATCTATACACACCAGACTCTATAAGTATCGGACCATACCCAACGACACCCATCGATCACACTATGAAAGGTCTATGATATGCATGGAACCAAAGTATGGTGGATCACTTACAAGACTATCATGGCACTCAGGTCAAAGGACCATGTATACTACTCAACTCGAGAGGACCTTCCGCTGATGGCTTGCATAAGGTGTCTATCGGAGGCCCTCGTAAGTCCATCCTATATCCAGTCCTAACTGGATACTCATATGTCAATACAAGCTCTAAGCTCACAGTCGGCTAGGAATGACCATCTATACCCTATAGGTACGACATATGCTGATCTATATAAAGGTATCCACCGATAGATCCGTACTAGTAGAAATAGATTAGGGACAATATTTGAGAATGTACTTGCGCAACTGACATTTTCTGGCACCCGATTGTAACCCTTGTAACTATGTAATTACTAGTATATTCCCAGGTCTATGTCCCATTACAGATAAGGATCCAACTTTTGGATCTTTGCTGAGTATTATAACCAATTAACTATTAGCTGTGCTAACATTTAACATTTATATCTCTCAGTGTGGCTAACTGAGGGCCCTTATCTAAACTCTTTTAGATCAGATCTAAACTCATTCAGATCATACAATGTTTGTAATGTTACATTGCATAGTATCATATAAATAGGTATTAGCGATTTAATGAGAATGTACACTTGTATATATACACAAGTATATGTACATTCAGGGATGACACGTAAACACCAACCCTAACAATTATAATATTTAATTTAATTGAATATCTGTACAAGAAATTAGAATTATAACATTTAAAATAATTGAAATTGAAATTGAAATTGAAATTATAACATTTAACATAATTGAAATTGAAATTGATTTGGATTTGAAATTATAACATTTAACATAATTAAAATTGAGATTTGAATTGGAATTATAACATTCAACGTAATTGAAATTAAAATTAGATTTGAATTATAACATTTAAGGCAATTGAAATTGGGACTAGAATGAGAATTATAATATTTAACAAAATTAAAGTTAAAATTAGAATTAGAATTAGAATTATAATTATAATATTTAATGTAATTAAATTAAAATTAGATTTAGAATTATAACACTTAACGTAGTTGAAATAGAAATAGAATTATAACATTTAATATAATTGAAATTGAATTCAAAATTAGAATTGTAATTATAATATTTAACATAATTGAAGTTGAATTTTGAATTAGAATTATAACATTTAATATAATTAAAATTGAATTTAAAATTAAAATTGTAATTATAATTATAATATTTAACATAATTGAAGTTAGATTTTGAATTGGAATGAAAACATTTAACGTAATTAAAATTGTGATATAATATTTAACATAATTGAAATTGAAATTGAATTTGAAATTATAACATTTAACATAATTGAAATTCAAATTGTAATTAGAATTATAACATTTAATGTGATTAAAATTGAAATTAAAGTTAGAGTTATAATTATAATATTAAACATAACTGAAATATGAATTGAATTATAACATTTAACATAACTAAAATTGAAATTGGAATTAAAACATTTAATATAATTGAAATCAAAATTGGAATCTGAATTATAACATTTAGCGTAATTGAAATTTAAATTGGAATTAAAATTATAATATTTAATGGAATTAAAATTAAAATTAAATTTAGAATTATAATATTTTACGTAATTGAAATTGGAATTGAAATTATAACATTTAATATAATTGATATTGAAATTAGAATAGAAATTATAATTATAACAATTAACGTAATTGAAATTGAAATTATATTTGAAATTATAACATTTAACAAAATTGAAATTGAAATTAAAATTGGAATTAGAATTGGAATTCTAAGTGTACTTATAATTTTATTTAAATTTAATAATATTTATTATGTGTCATAAAATTAAAATTGATGTTTTTAAATATAACAATAATAGTACAGTGCTAATAATTTTATATCAAGTAATATATTTATCTTAATATTTATTATTTGAATATATGGGAGGTTTTTGTTCTCAATGTGTATATTTCACATTTAATAAAACAGTTGAGAAGCTTTTTGATATTTTTCATCCATTATTTCCTCCACTAGCTATTTCTTTCTTTCTTTTTTTTTGAAAAGGGATTACAACATATTTCATTTTCTGCACCACCTTGAGGGGAGGGGGGTTCGAACTCAAGTGGAGATGTGAGTCTTAGAGGAGCTCAGCCAACTAGGCTGAGCCCTCATGCTCCTCCACAAGCTGTTTCAGTTGCTGGTTTTTTGGCTTTTGAAACCTCAGTCATTGTATATGTCCCAAACACATCTAACGGTTAGAACAGTTGGCTGTTCAACACCGCAAACTGTTCCATAATTAATCCCTTGTATGTAATATCTTACATGATGGAGGTGCTAGCATGCTTTCAACTCATCACTTTTCGTGCCTGCTCCAATCTGATGGAGACACAACACCACAGGTTGACTTGAAAATGTTGTAAAGATCCATGTTCACTCAAACGGTTCAAACCTCCTTTTTTCTTTCTTTGGTATGGCTCAAACTCTAATTATATTTGACAAAATTTTATGCATAAAATTAATTTTTTAATGATTTTTTTTAAGAAAAATATTAACTCATCTAACTTTAAATCATCGATGAGACGCTAATTCATTCAGTAACATTTATCATAATATTAATAAATTGGCACACAATTAAAATAATCAAGTGCTATGAATTATTTTAATTTCAATCTTTAAATGTTCGAATATTATTTTAAATATTGTTTGCTTAATTTAGTGTTATTTGAATGAATTTTTTTTGAAATTAAGAATCTTATATGTTTTCTTAGATTTCGGCGTAAACCCACTGTCTTAGAAGGCTCACTGTAACCCACTAAAAGACATATTACATTGGCACGTGAGATTTTAGCGTATAAGAGAATGTCATTGATCCCATAAAGTCCTCTTATTGAAATCGTTTAAGGATTAAGGACCGAGAACCGAGGGCAAAAATGTGACCATTTCAACCAAAATATTTACCCAAGTCTTGGAAGAATATCGAAGAACTAAGAAGGTAGAGGCCACGACTACCATGTGATCCTTTCGACTAAGTTCCCAAGTCAAAGCCTCGAATGCTTGATCAAGCCTTGGATGAATATAAAAAAAAATGAGAAGGTAGAGGCGAAGACCACCATATGACCCTCTTGGCCAAGTGCTCTCACCGAAGCCGATCATATAAGCCCTCACTAACCTCAAAAAAGTAAGCCTTCACCGAGGCTGCCCACGTAATCCCTTACCAAGGTTGACTATATAAAATCTCTATTAAGGTCGACCATATTGTTAGAGACGGTGCTTACGTGCCATTCTAATATTTTATAAACATAAATTATTTAATATTTATATAATATACATTTCAGATAAGATCATTAAAATTAAAATATATGGTAAGATGCTTGTTACATTTCAGACATTGTATAATCTAAAGGAGTTTAGGTCAACGCTAAGGGTTAGCAACACTAAGAATTATAAATGCTAAGTGTTAGCAATGCTAAGAGTTAGCAGTTATAAGACTTAGCAATAATTCTAAGAGTTAGAAGCCTTTTCTAAAATAGGACAATGATCTAGGAATATATTAGTAATGACATAGTTGCATGGAGTTGCAATTGGTGTTAAGAAATGTCATTATGCAGTATATTCTTGAACACCTTATTCTTGATCTATCTTTATCGATGCGAGTCGATCGGTGAATACCATTTATATATAGATCAGTGTATGTCTATATCTGGATGGTTTAGATGGTTATTCTTAATGGACCATGAGCTTAGTGGAAGCTCGTACAGGCATATGGGTATTCAGTAAGGATTGGGTATTACAGACTCACGAGGACCTCTAATAGACATCCTATGAAGTAGTCAATGCAGGTCCTTTCAAGTTGTTCGTGGTCCTTTCACCTGAGCACCATGGTAGGCTTGTGACTGATCCACTATACTTTGGCTCTACTGATGTCAGAGAACTTCTATGGTCTGATCACTACATATCGTTAGGTATAGTCTGATGCTCATAGAGTCTGATGTGCATAGATATGGGATTCGTTAGCTTACGTTGATGAGTTGTATATCCTGATGCTCTAAGATTGTATTTCAAGAAGTCTTGTAGCCACAAGTATAAACTCAAAAAAAGAGTTTTCTATCAGGTTAAACAATATTGTAAAAGTGTTTGAATCTGAAGATAACATCATGGATGATTATAGGGGTTAATTATGTTTAATATTTCCGTCTTCCAAACTTAATATTTGATCGTTTAAATAAAGATTATTTAGGTTTTTATACATTTTATTATTATTTTGTAGGTTTGGAGTCAATGGATCAAATAAGGATGAAAATCTGAAGAAAATAAAGTAAAAATATCAAATTACTACAATAATATGCTATAATGCCCAGCGTTACAGTGCCAGAAACGAGTGCCATGGTGCTCCAAAACTATGTGTACATCACCATAGGCTACGTGAACAGTACCCTCGTGAACAATGTGCATAAACAGTGCCATGAACAATAACTCATGAATAGTAATCCTAATCTAATTCTTATTTGATGTTTTACCCTAATTTGAAGACATAAACTTATAAATAAAAGGCCAAAAGTCCTAAATCAAGTAGAAAGGCAAAAATTTAGAGAAATAATTCATAACACAACACAAAAGGTCAAAGTCAAGAAATCAAGATTCAAGATCAAGATTCAATCTTTAAGTCAAGATTGAGAGAGAAGCAACCTAAGTAGTCTTCTTGATTATTTCTCTTCTCTTTACTTATTACCATGTTTTTGTATTCTTAATGTTATTCATTGATTGGTTTGATACTTTTGGTTTTGTGATAAGCTAAACCTGTCATTCTAGGGTTAAACTATGTGAACTTAGTATGTAATTGAATTTCATTAATTCTTAGTTTATGAACTTAATTAGTATAATTGATTCATTTTATCTTGATCTTAATGCTTTCATTATATTTGACCAATATTTTGAATGATTAAGGAACCATGATGAACTTGACAAAGGAATTCATGTGCTTAGCCTAGGATAGTTTGATGCATGATTATTAGGTAACTATGAGTTCCATCTAGGATAGATATATACCTAGGTGGCATGTATGGTATTATTTAAACTTGATCTTAATGAATTACATTCTAATTTGATTATCATGGACATATAGGTGATTGTTAGAATGTGTAATATAGTTACTTGACCATCGATAGAGGCTTGTGATGAAATTAGTGTCTAAGCCAACAATTTATATTAAGAGATGAACTAAGTGGTTAATGAATCTAATAAAATACTAGGTGATGAGTCTATATCCTAGATTATTATCCTTTGGTGAATTTTGTTCTTTATTTATTTGCTATTTAGGTTTAGTTTAATTTGATAGAATTAAGTTAATTAATTAAATTTTAGATTTTGATTTTTTTGAATAAAAGTTAAGTAGATATAATTTTAGTAATTGATTGAAAAATTAGATCACCAGTCCTTGTGGGAATGATATATGGACTTAAAATCTTATATTACTTGATACGATAGAGTGCGCTTGCACTTAGAACCAATCAGATGAGCGCATGGAGATTTAACGGTGGTGATCTATATCTCAACTCATCTAGGATATAGGTGACAGAGAGATTATACGAATATGTTATGACCTCAACTTATATGGTCTGACGCGTTGATTTATAATATTTGTGACGTGTGCGTGGGACATCACTCACAGACTCATTGAGGAGTTCCATTTGGAAAATCGAACTTGGACTTAGGGAGTCCCATAATATAAAGTGTACTCATTGTGCACTAAGGTAGTGTATCGAATTGAATAGTTTAATCTAGTAAATTCTAGCAAATCAACTATTTGGTTCAGATTCCCTCAAGATATACACATGTCAAGACTTAATAGTTAAGTATATTAATTGGTCAACAAATTGATTGACCAATGGGATGATGACAAGTGCACATTATAAGCCATTCATTGTTTGAATAAAAAAATTACTAAAGTACCCTTACTTGTTAGACAAACAATTTCTATTAAATAAATAAAGAATTGTTCTTTGTTTTATTTAACATTATTGAAGTCAAACAATGATATAAAAATATATATTGCACATGTGTTTATTAATTGAATAAACAAATGGGTAACATATGGGAATGGCTTAAGAATGCATCAATTAAGGCTTATGAGGGCCGAATGTTGACTTGTAATTATTGAGGGAAATTTGACAATAAAAGAAGCAATTGTTTTATTTTGGAAGAATGAAGTGCTCGGCTAAATGAATTGTTAAGGCAAAAAGTGTTTTGCTTTTTATTAGTCAACAAATGATTAAATGTAAAGGGATGGGCATGGCATGTTAGGCATTACTTGATAGGGCTTTATATTGCAAATTAAATGTGAATGAAATGGCTTAAAAAGATGAAAATAGTTTTCATTTTAAATAACTTTTGGATTCATCCATTTACATGGATGAGAAAGAGAGCTTTTGCAAGATTTGTTTTAAAAGTTCATCTTCTTTATTTTCTTTAGAGCGTGGCCAGCCATAGTAAGTAAGAAAATAGAGAAAATGTTTCTCTCTTATTTCTTATTCATAAGGCTAAGCAAAAGTGAAAAGAGAAATTAGTTTCTTACAAAAGTTGTTCAAAACAAATTTCATTCTCAAAGAAAATATAATTAATTAAAATGTTTAACTAATAATCCAAGTTTAAATAGTTTAAACTAAGTTAAAGTGTTTAACTAAAATTGGTGTTTAAGAGTTAAACACCATAGTTGAAAATTAGAGCTGCTATTCTAGTAATCCAAGCCTACCCTAGTTGGGTCCTAGCATTGCCGGTGAGCACACTTTGTGGTGGATTCCTATTCAAAAATTACTAAAGGTTTACAAGGTGATTCTCGATCTTTATTTTCATTAGAGTAATGAAACTTAATTTTTAAATGTGTTTGTTGCACTAGAAAATTAGATTTTCGATTTCGCTGTGTTAATATGTATGTATGACACACATATTGCATTGTAATGCACACGTTGCACATGTATGGACCCTAGAAAATTAGCACACTTTCATATATAACCCTCTAAGAGGTCGACCATGTAAGTCCTTCAAAAGTCGATTACTAAAGCCTTTTGAAGATTAAGATACAAACTGACTAAGGATTAAGGACTCAAATTGCCTTTATCCCCAAAAATCTTAGAATCTTGGTACAATCCCACTTCTACAATCTCATGATGAGTCTAAATTGGGAAAATATAGATATACCATAACTCTAAAAGGATTCTACAACTAAACACAATAATGCCTATATAAAAAAGGCTAAATAATGAAGAAATGGACCTTTGGTCTTTTTTATTCTCTCTCTTATTAAAAAAAAGGAGGAAAACTCTGAGGCTTAATAACTAGAAGCCATCTTTGTATTAGATCTGATCATTGTTCTTTGCTGTAAAAACCTTATTCCATAATGCATTTAAAGCTTGATTACATTCAATAAAATGGATGTAGGTTCACATTGAACTAAACAACTATAATTTTGTTTATCGTCTGTTTATAATTTCTTTGATTGATTTCGAGGGGTTTAATAGCTGTTCCTAGAGGAATATAAATTCAATTCATGGATCCCAAATTCACCCAAAAATCAAGGTCAACATTATGTAAAATTTGCTTAAATACAAAATGGAGACATCAGAAAAAGGACTCGTAAACGGATCATACTTATTAAAAGTAATTGAAATTTTGTTATATTGTTATTTCTATAGTGGATACATCAGATAACATGCATGCAAATTTATAAATTCGATGAAGTATAAAGAAGAATTTTCTAACATATTTCACAAGTGATGAACTTTATTAAAATCAAGCATGAGCCTTACTTTTCGGACTAAACACTCTTGTCGATTATGTGAATGCTAGTTGTGTTTCTAAACAACTTTAAATGTTGAAATTAGTGAGTTGATGCTATTCCTATACTTCATCTTCTTCATCTTCATCTTATTATTATTATTTTTATGGAATTTTAGTCCAAGCTCAATTTTTAAAAGGTCTAAGGTAGTCCACCAACCTCGAGCTCAAACATATTGAGAACACCTCACTCAGGGCTTATGAAAGGCCTATATTATAGGCACCCTAGACTTTGGCCCACCACCTTTAGGAATACCTAGTATTGAATAAGGGAATATCCTTGAGACTTATCCATGGTTGTCAACCCTAAAGTTCTTAACAATCAGCCTCGACTAAGTTAACTATGAAAGCTCTTCAAAGATCGACCATTAAAGCCTTCTAAGGGCAACAGGAATGATGCATATTGACCGAGGAACAGGGAATCAATATGTTCTTATCTCTGAGAATCTCAAAGTCCTAAGATGTTTTATGTAAATCTAGCTCCCACAATCACAGGGTGAGTCCAAATCAAGAAGGTAAAGATATGCACGAATTCTAATAAAACTCTACAACTTAAACTTTTTCTAAACTTTTCAACAAATTCTCTTTCAACTCTTTGATCAAAATACAACCTTAAAAGTTGCCTTTGCGTGCCAGAAAATTCTAAATCTCCTTTTAATTACTTTTTTACCTTATTTCTCTATAAGACCTATTACTGACTACGAATTAGAGGATCATTACTGAAAAAAATCTCTAAAATGGCTTGACATCATTTTTTATTGCAGAAAGTCTCTAGATCCAAGTGCACATTAAGAGTGGTCACTTTAGCCCAATCTAGACCTAGCCCTTCAAAAAGATTCAGCTGTTATTCCTAAAAAACAACAAATTCAACTTATGGACTTAGGATCTCCCAAATTTTGAGTCAATAGTTTGCACCGTTTATGGAAATAGATGTTTTAAACAACAAAAGGATGGCCAACTGTTTTTGAAGAAAATTATGAAAGGAAATATTTTCTTCTCTTTTGGATTTCAAGAGTTGAAATCTTGGCTACCAATTACAACAATTCAAGCTATTGTTTTATTGATCAAGGGTCACATTTTGTAAGCGTGTGTGATTCGGATCTACAGTTCTATAGTGTATACATATGCTATGTATTCATTATACTAAATACATATCTCATACATATATGCATCACATACATATATTAGCACTAGAGTGGTGCAGCAGAAGTTATAAAATATAATAAACACAAAAAATTATATTAATCGAATTAATATAGAGAGATTGAAAAATTTACCACTGGTTTATTTTAAACTCATTAAAATCAAAATTCGTCTAAAGCGAAATAATTTTTCTAGCAACTATTCATAATTTCACATATATATAAATATAATTTATTATTAATTATTATTTATATATATACTTGGCAACCAAGTATATATAATAATATTATATATACTTGGCCACTAAGTATATATATTAATATTATATTAAATAATATAATATATGGTGAAGCATATATAGTAATATTATATTAAATAATGTAATATTAAAATAATATAAAATAATGAATATCTTGATTATTTAACTATTAAATAATTAATATATGAAATTATCGTTGTGTCCATTTTTACATGGTTACTAAGTGTATCCTTAATTGGTCCCACCATACTACACACTTAAGTAAATTCAACTAAGGGGCCCATTGATAGGGGCGTAAAAGAATTAGTATGATTTATACTCAACTTTCGTATTTTGCTCCAATAATAAATATTTAGCTATTTAATTGTATAATCTGATCATAAATTGATGCATGACGGAAAATGTGACGCATAGGAATAAACGGAAGGCAAATCGGATATCAAACGAAGAAACGCTTAAAATACGAAGGCGATACCAGGGCTGCATGCCGCAGCGCCCATGATTGAGCGTCGCGGCGACCAAGTAAGTAGCTGAGTGCCGCGGTGCCCACAACCCAGCACCGCGGTGTTCGTGCGACATATAAAAGCCCTCTCAACTCTTCTATTTCAAATTAGATTTGAAGCCCCTCACCCTTAAGGTTTCTCATACCAATAACAACACTCTTTTGAGGTTAAATACACAGACTTTGAAGAGACAAAAACGTAGATAAAGAATTCACAGCATAAAATCAAATATCAAAGCCAAGAAATCAAGATTCAAGTTTCAAGTCAAGATTGAGAGAGAAACAACCCAAGACATCTTCTTGATTAGTTTTTCTTCTCCTTTCTTATTATTATGTTCTTGTTCTTACTGTTCTTCATAGATTGGCTTGATACTTTTTTTTTTGTGATGAGCTAAACTTGTTATTCTAGTGTTAGACTATGTGAACCTAGTATGTAGTTGGATTTCATTGATTTTTAGTTTATGAACTTAATTATTATAATTAATTCATTCTATCTTGTGTCTAATGCTTTCATTATATTTGGCCAATATTATGAATGATTGAGGAACTGTGATGAACTCGATAGAGGGATTCATGTGTTTAGCCTAGGGTAGTTTGATGCATGATCATAGGGTAACAATTATGAGTTCCATCTATGATAGACATATACCTAGGTGGCATGTATGGTATGATTTAGACTTGATCTTAATGAATTACATTCTGATTTGATTACCATAGACATATAGGTGAATGTTAGAATGTGTAATATAGTCACTTGACCATCGACAGAGGCTTATGATGAGATTAGTATCTAAGCCAATCAATTAGTATTAAGGGATGAACTAAGTGGTTAATGAATCCATTGAAATACTGGAGGATGAGTCTATACCCTAGATTATTATCCTTTGGTGAATTTATATCTCTTATTTGTTTGCTATTTAGGTTTAGTTTAATTTGATAGAATTAGGTTAATTAATTCAGTTTCAGATTTTGATTTTTTAAAATAAAAGTTAAGTTTATATAATTTTAGTGATTGATTGAAGAATTAGAGCACGTAGTCCTTGTGAGATCGATACTTGGATTTAAATCCTATATTAATTGATACAATAGCGTGCACTTGCGCTAGGCTATTATAAGACACATCAAGTTTTTGGCGTTATTACCGGAGACTAGTTTTATCTATTATTTAGATTAATACTAATACCAAGCTACTTACTTTTAATTCAACTTTTGTTTTTGTTTTATCTGCTTCTTTTTACTTTGATTTTCTTTTTATTTTGCTTTGACAGTTCATACCATGTAGGGAAACAATGATCATATCAATAATCTTGTGTTTGATCCTATGATAGCATAAAGAACTTTGAAAGAGTATGCTATGCCAATAACAAATGGTGTTCAGTCTAGTATTCAAAGATCAACTGTTAACGCTAATAACTTTGAGATCAAGCTGAATATTATTCAGATGTTGAAAGAAACTGTACAATTCAGTGGAGCTTCTAATGACGATCATAATGTATATCATAGAGTTTTTGGAAATTTGTGATATCTTCAAATAAAACAGAGTCTCCGATGATGCCATTAGATTGAGATTATTCCCTTTCTCCTTAAGGGACAGAGCTAAGAGTTAGTTGATGTCATTGCCATCAGGATCTATATCGACATGGGAAGATTTAGCACAAGAGTTCTTCCCACCAACAAAGATGAAGACTTACATCACCTTATTTAGTCAGATTGATAGAAAGTCGTTGTATGAGGCATGAGAGCGCTTCAAAGACATGTTGAGGAAGTGTCCTAATTATGGAGTCCTAAATGGCTATTAGTCCAAACATTCTGGAATAGATTAGTAGGCCATTTGAGGACTATTATAGATGCCGCTGCTGAAGGAGCTTTGATGAATAAGTCTACAGATAAGGCTTATGATCTATTAGAAAATATAGCGTCAAACAGTTATCAATGACCAGCAGAGAGAGTTACACCCAAGAGCGTTGTCAGTATATATGAAATTGACGCATTCAATGCATTGGTAGCACAAATTAATTCATTATCCAAGAAGTTTGATGCATTGAAAGACGTTAAAACTCGATAAGTGACATGCGACTTTTGTGGTGATAACCACATGAATAGGTGGTGCATGGAAGCAATGAATTATATGGGTAATTTCAATCATCAACAACCTAACCCGTAATCAAATTCCTACAATCCATGGTAGAGAGATCATCTAAACTTCTCTTGACGTTACAACTAAGATGAGCCACCTAGACCAATGAATCCCCCAGGATTTCTGCCACCATAAAAAAAGAAGGCGACATTGGAAGATATATTTATGCAATATATAAAGTCCAATGATGCCATCCTACAGAATTATTCAGCATCTTTAAAGAATTTAGAGGTTCAAATGGGACAATTTGCTACTGCAATTAATAGGAGACCTCGAGGCACTCTACCAAGTGATACTAAGACAAATCCAAAAGGGATTGTAGAGTAATGCTAAGCCATCAACTTGAAAAGTGGTAAGATCTTACAAGAAAACACATCTACACCACCACCATCAAGTATAAAGGATAAGGAAGTGCTGAAAAATAAAGTGCAACCATATAGATCGCCTAATCCTTTTCTTCAAAGGCTACAGAGGTGTCAAATAAGTGTTGAAATAGAAAATCAGCAGCATACCAGTCTAGAAAATAGTGCAGAATCTCATAAAAGTGTAGAATTTTCAACAATAGAATGTGTAGAAATTGGTATTAAAGTGCAGCAATATTCTAAGGTGCAAAAAAGTGACAGCACAGTAGTAAATTCTAGTAACAAAGAGCAGAATCAGCCCATGCACACTATATTACTTGACTGTTGCAACATTAATATGGTGCCATCAAATACCAAAGAGCTCAAAGACACGGAGATGTTGAATTCTCACATAAAAAAGAAGACATTAAGGCATAGAAAGAGAAGAAAGAAGAAAAAAAAAAAAGAAGAAGAAGAAAAAGAAAAAGCAGTACGATGATAGGATCGAATAGAAAGGCACAAAAGAGACACTTTACCAATCTAAGATTTAAGTCTTTCTGGAGAAACACAAAAAGAAAGATGAACAAGTTGTTGCCTAAGATCTAATAAAGAAGATGTGAAAGCTAAAAGAAAGAAAGCCTAATAAGCTCATATATAAATATGCTTCAACCATTGACTTTATCCTCCATACGAGTAGAAAGAGCCCTATTAAGTCGACGACGCTAAATCTTCTTGAGAGGCAACCCAAGTAATTTTTATTTTTATTAGCTTATTTTTAGTTTTAGTTATGTTAGTTTCTTTTTCTTAGGAATAAAATTAGCAAGAAGAGAATTCAAGGAAGTAGCACGAGCAATTGCAAGGGTTGGAAGCAAAGAAAATTGTAGTCGCATTCATTAGAACACAACGCTGCACTACTTCAACTTCAGTTACCAATGGAGTTTTTCTTACTTTTAGATTTATTTTTAGACATTGATGACAATGCCTAATTTAAGTTTGGGGGTGGGAAATACATTACCTGTGTTTATGTTGCTGCATGCTTTGATTGATTGTCTTATGGGGTAATATTTTTTAGTTGTTAAGTTTTGGTTGTGATAAGAAATAAAATATTGGCTGAATTTATTTTCACAAGTCTTTAGGAAATAATAGATGCTTGAAATAATTCTTATATTATGATTTTTAGACTAAATTCAAGCTTATTTTTTATCACTTACTCTTGAGCACATTAAAATAAGCATGTATTGGTTGAATTTTTTTGCTTAGAGATACTTTATGCTTAAGTAGTACACTTCAGTCTTGAAGACCAATACTCTAGAACTTACTTGAGGAGAAATCTTATAATTCACATGCTTAGGAAAATGACATTAGGCCATTATTGGACCGTTTAAGCCTTTTCGAGCCTACCTTATATGTATATTTTTCCCTTGTCACCCCATTTGAGCCTAATTATCAATTTTTTTTACTTAACCATATTACAAGCATAAAAACTTTGAGTTTACTTACCCTAAAATCTATCAGTAGCACCATAAACCTTGAGTTACTTAGAAATATTCTTAAAATGAAAAAGGTTGTGGATGTATGAAAAAATGTTACTGTAATGAAAAACAATAAGTCTTGAAGGTGCATATCAATCTAAGTTTGGGGGTACATAAAAAAAAAGAAAAAAATGTTAAAGCATAATGCCTATAGCTTAAGAAAAATAAGAAATACTTTGCAAAATTGTGATTAAAAGAAAGATGAAAATAGCATAAGTTTGGGGGAGGAGATGAAGAATCAGGGAGAAGAAGGAATCAAGAGGTTTCTAAGTAAAGTTTAGGTGTTAATGGTGTGATTTGCACCTTTACCTTAGCCTTACATTACAAGCTAATTAAAGTCTTAAATTGATCCATAGACATGTGTATTTTTACATTACTGGAGAGTAGTACGAAAAGTAAGCTTATGGTAGTGTTATAATTGAAAAAATGTCGAGATATCATGTTTATGTATTTCTTAAGTATTGAGTAAATCTATGCTCTATTTAGCTAATTACTTGCTTATTACACACACGCACAAGTAATCATTTACAAGGGAGAATGAAGTACTTGATCAATGGTATGAGAAATGTTGAAAGTAGTTTATTAATTTCTGAAGAGCCTTGTGCTATTTATAATAGCCTTAATTTGAGACGATGATGATGATTGTTTAATCAACTGAAGCTTATTTTTAGTGTTTAGTTTTTATTTTTAAGTCATGAATAAGTTATGAATGGTTTTCTTAATTTTTCTCATCCTTGAGCAAAGTCTTAAGTTTGGGAGTATTTGATAGGGGTGTAAAAGCACTAGTATGATTTGTACCCAACTTTCGTATTTTACTCCAAATTATAAATATTTGGCTATTTAATTGTGTTTTCTGATCATAAATAGATGCCTGACAGAAATTGTGATGCATAGGAACAAATAGGAGGCGAATCAGACTTCAAACGAAGAAGTTACGTTCAAAATACGAAAGCGATACCAGGGTTGCACGCCGCAGCGCCCATGACTGAGCGCCGCTGCGACCAGGTCAGTAACTGAGCGACACGGTGCCCATGCAACATATAAAAGCCCTCTCAACTCTTCTATTTCAAATTAGATTCGAAGCCCCTCGCCCTTAGGGTTTCTTATACCAATTAAAACACTCTTTTGAGGTCAAATACACAGACTTTGGAGGGGCAAAAACATAGAGAAAGAATTCACAACATAAAATCAAAGATCAAAGCCAAGAAATCAAGATTCAAGCTTCAAGTCAAGATTGAGAGAGAAGCAACCCAAGACATCTTCTTGATTAGTTTTTCTTTTATTTTATTTTATTATTATGTTCTTGTTCTTCCTGTTCTTCATAAATTGGCTTCATACTTTTTGTTTTGTGATGAGTTAAACTTATTATTCTAGGGTTAGACTATGTGAACCTAGTATGTAGGTAGATTTCATTGATTCTTAAATTATGAACTTAATTATTATAATTGATTCATTCTATCTTGTGTCTAATGCTTTTATTATATCTGGCCAATATTATAAATGATTGAGGAACCGTGATGAATTCGACGAAGGGATTCATGTGTTTAGCCTAGGGTAGTTTGATGTATAATCATAGGGTAACAACTATGAGTTCCATCTATGATAGACATATACCTAGGTGGCATGTATGGTATGATTTAGACTTGATCTTAATAAATTACTTTCTGATTTGATTACCATAGACATATAGGTGATTATTAGAATGTGTAATATAGTCATTTGATCATCGACAGAGGCTTTATGATGAGATTAGTGTCTAAGCCAATTAATTAGTATTAAGGGATGAACTAAGTGGTTAATGAATCTAATGAAATACTAGAGGATAATTCTATACCTTAGATTATTATCCTTTGGTGAATTTATATCTTTTGTTTGTTTGCTAGTTAGGTTTAGTTTAATTTGATAGAATTAGGTTAATAAATTCAGTTTCAGATTTTGATTTTTCTGAATAAAAGTTAAGTATATATAATTTTAGTAATTGATTGAAGAATTAGATCACTTAGTCCCTGTAGGATTGATACTTTGACTTAAATCTTATATTACTTGATACAATAGCGTGCACTTGCGCTAGGCTATTATAGCACACATCACCCACTATGTGCCATGTGTTAATATACTGTTAGTCAATAATAAGTATCAACTGATAAATGAATTTAACACTTAAATACAGACACCTGCGCATCTCGTGGTCATACTTGATATTACTGGGCTGAATAATTCCATTTGTTACACTGCCCCAGCGCACAAGTACACTTTATATCATGGAACTCTCTAGGTCACCACCTGATTTGTCAGATGAAACTATTTTGTAAGTCTGTGATCAATGCTCCATGCACAAATTCGGGCGTTGACCATACAAGTTGAGGTCATAGCGTAGAGGTATAGTTCTTCCATAATCTATATCCTAGATGTGCAGGGATATAGATCATCATCGTCAAATTCCCATATGTTCATCTATAACCTATTTTCAAATTCATATCTCAATTAATAATATATTTAAACACCTTTGCTATATTATTCAACCTGGTGGGAAACTCCTTTCCCTGGGTTAATACTTATGGCAATAAGATTTGCTGAGATACAATCTCTGAGCATTTGGATATAAAACTCTCTATGTGAGTTGACGGTCCCATATCTACGTATACCAAACTCCATAAGCATCGGATCATATCCAGTGACACCTAGCAATCAGACCATGAAATGTCTCTGACATACGTGGAATCAAAGTATGGTGGATCACTTATAAGCCATGTAGTGCTCAGGTCAATGAACCACATAAATTACTCAATATGGGAGGATCTTCTATTGATGGCTTATATAGGATATCTATTGAGGTTCTCGTGAGTCTGTTCGATATCTAGTCATAACTAGATATCTGTGTGTCTATACGAGCTCCAAGCTCACGATCAGCTAAAAATAACCATATGTACCCTACAGGTATGACATACGGTGATCTATAAATAATGATCAACCGATAGACCTGCATCGGTGAAAATAGATCAATACCATAATATTCGAGAACATAGTTACGTAATGACATTCCTAGCACACGATTATAACTCTTTGTACCTATGTCATTACTAGTATACCATCGGGTCTTTGTCCCGTTACCAACAAGACTACAACTCTTGGATATTCGTTGAGTCTTATAACTTGTTAACTCTTAGCAGTGCTAACTATTAGTAATTATAATTCTTAGCAATACTAGCTCTTAATCCTGATCTAAACTCCTTTAGACTAGATCTGAACTCGTTCAGATCATACAATGTTTGTAGCGTAATAAGTATAGTACCATATAATTAAGTAATTAATAATTTAATAAAAATGTACATTTGTATAAATTAAAAATATTTGCACATATAGGGATGGAACGTAAGCACCAATATGAACAACAGAATAGAAAATAATAAAAGGCAATCAATTGAAGACAGATAACATTATTCAGTTTAAAGCTTAAAAAGTGACCAGCAAATCCATGACCTCCCATAACAATGAGAAAACTAGTGATTGACAGAAAATCTTGACAAAACACAAATTTATGATAAAAACTATCAGAAAATATGTCCAAAAAATTTGTGATAGAAAGTGATATATCAGTGTATAAATGGCAAAACGACGTTATTTTGAAATTTATTTTGTATTTTTCCATAATATCAAAAATGATGTTGTGTTAATGTTATTTTTATTTTTTCTCAAAATATATGAAACAACGCCATTTAGTAACCAATTTGTTTTTTAGAATAGGTATACAACATTGTTTAATGCCTAATGTGCATAGGTTAAAAAATGATGTCATTTTGGTACTATTTGTTTTAAATTTCTATTAGAATACATGAAACAACACCATTTCATAACCAATTTTATTTTTAGAATATCTATACGGCATCATTTAATGCCAAATGTGCATAGAAAAAAATATTGTCGTTTTGGTATTATTTTCTTCTAAAATTTGTAAAATGACATTGTTTTGGTTGAGAATTTGATATTAAAAAATTATGTCATTTATAATGGTAAATTTAGAAATAAATTGACATTGTTTTGAGAGTTATTTTGGTTTCTCATTCACTAATAGTTTGATGAAATTAAGAATGGGTCTGCATTGATCTTCTAAATCGAAATCAGCTCACAAAATTGTCTAGTTCATCTAGTTTTCATGTCCATGAATTCTGGTTCATCTTTCAAACAATAAGCTCACAAATTCGTCACCATATATTGTGTGAAAGGTATTTCTTTTTAAACTCAAATTATTTATTCTTTATGTTATGAGACAATCTAATGTTGGTTGAAAATACCAATTTCTTTGTTCTTATTTATTTGTTGGATGTTGGGTGGATTGCGTATTATTTATTTTTTCTTTGCATATGGTCCCTAAGTCTTGGTGGATGTTGTTGTTGATTTGGTTGGAGGCATGTGGTATTTGATTAAATATGGTGTGAGAATATTGATTAAAAATCATCGAAATATGATTTGGAGAGTAAGCCAAGTGTGTTAAGTACGCAAGGATCGAAGACAGACGCGAAAGAAGATGAAATACGTATCTAGTGGTGCCCAGGTGTGGGTGCCGCAGTGCAAGGTTGTGGGCACCCCAGCTCCCAAAATAGAACTTGGGTGCAGCAGTGACAAGCGCCCAATGCCACAGCGTCAAAAGCTGAGTACTGCAGCGCCTAGCGCAAGGAAGAGTTTCCCGTTTTTAATCAACTTATTTCATCTCCCACTTGCTCTAGGACTCCTTAATAAGACTTTCACATGTTTAGGGTAAATGTAAGACGTTCTAAAGCCTATATAAAGGCTATTTATTGTCTTGTAAATATATTTTAGTGATATCTTAGTGAGATATTTGTGATTAAACATACTTTATGATTCTTAGTGAAAGAAAATTCTTAGGTTGCAAGAGAGAGTGTTTTTTGTGAGTTTTTCTTGTAAAAGGCATACTTTGTGAGTGCCATGTGATTCTATAGTAGAAGTGAGTGATCTTGATCCACCGTAGACGTAGACAAGTTGCCGAACCACGTAAAGTTTTGTGTATTCTTCTTCTACCTTTACTTTCTTTAGTTTCTTAATTACTTATTCTACACTATATTACTCGGGTATATTGCTTCTTTGTGTGCTTTCGCTTTAAAAATTGGTATCAGAGCTTGGTTCTAAGCAGACATAGCCATACCCAAGTATGAGGTAGAGACATTCAATGGGATGAATGACTTTAATCTATGAAAAATAAAGGTTAAGACGTTATTGGTGAGTCCACAGTTAAGCTCAGCATTAGAGGAGACTGCAGCTCCATCTAGTAAAGAAGAAAAGATGCCAGAGTCATCTAAAGCTGAAGAAAAAAGAAGAGACATTTAAGAAAAAGCTCATAGCACAATTATTCTTTCATTAAGCGATGAAGTACTTATTAGGGTCAGTGCTTACGTGTCATCCCTGAATGTACATATACTTGTGTATTTATACAAGTGTACAATCCATTAAATTGCTAATACCTATAAATATGGCATTATACAATGTAACATTACAGACATTATACGATCTAAATGAGTTTAGATCATATCTAAAGGAGTTTAGATAAGGGTTCATAGTTAGCCACGCTAAGAGATATAAAATCTAAATATTAACACAGCTAAGTGTTAGCTGGTTATAATACTCAACAAAGATTCAAGAGTTAGAACCTTATCTGTAATGCGACATAGACCTGAGAATATACTAGTAACTGTATGGTTGCAAGAGTTGCAATTGGGTGCCAGAAAATGCTAGTTACGCAAGTATGTTCTCGAATAATTGTTTTTGATCTATTTCTACCGATGTGGGTCTATCGATGGATACTTTTATATATAGATCAGCATATGTGGTACCTATAGGGTATATATGGTTGTTCCTAGCCAACCGTGAGCTTGGAGCTCGTATTGACATATGGGTATCCAGTTAGGACTGGATATGGAACAAACTCACGAGGGCCTCCGATAGACACCCTATGTAAGCCGTCAACAGAGGGTCCTCTCGAGTTGAGTAGTATACGTTGTCCTTTGACCTGAGTGCCACGGTGGGCTTGTAAGTGATCCACCATACTTTGGTTCTACACATGTCATAGACCTTTCATGGTGTGATCGCTGGGTATCGTTCAATGCTTATGGAGTCTGATATGTATAGATATAGAATCCGTCAATTCGCATAGGGAGTTAGATATCCTAATGTTTCAAGATTGTATCTTAGAAAGTTTTGTGGCCACAATCATTAATCCATGGAAAGAGTTTGGCCAAGGTGGAACAATTAAGCAAAGGAGTTTGCGCATATTGTTTAGTGAGATACAAGTCTGGAGATAGGACATGGATGAGCACTAGGGGATTTGACGGTGATAATCTCTATCCCCAGCACATCCAGGATATCATGACGAAAGTACTATACGTATGTGTTGTAACCTCAACTTGTATGGTTCAACGCACTTATTTGTATATTCGTGACGTATGCGTGGGGCAATGCTCACGGACTTATGGAATTGTTCTATTTCACTAATCGAGCGTGGACATAGGGAGTTCCGTGATATGGAGTGTACTAATTGTGCACTAGGGCAGTGTGCCAAATTAAATTTTTTAATCCAACAATATTCAGCACTATCACGGGAATGCGTGCGTGTCTGTATTTAAGTGTTAAATAAAATAATTAGTCAATAATTGTTATTTGCTAATTGTATAATGACACGTAGTGCATTGTGGACCCTCGGTTTAGTTTACCTAAGTGCGGGTTTGGTAGGACCCACTAGGGGTAGGTTTGGTAACTATTTATGAGGGGTAAAATTATCATTTCACACATTGATTATTTTATTGTTAAATAATAAAAATATCTCAAATAAAATATTATATTATATTTTATTTTATTATATAATATTGTTATATTAAATCATGCTTATTAGTTGTCCAGCATTATTTATTATTATTTAATATAATAATATTATCTTTTCATAAAAGGTGACTTTTTAATATTTTAATATATAATATTATTATTATATTATTGTGAGATATATATATATATGTGAAAGTGTGTGTTTTTGTGTTTTGGAACGGGAAATGGAAAAGAAATGAAACAAAGAGAGAGAGAAAGAAATGGTGCCGAGAAAGAAGAAGAAGAAGAAAGAATAGAAGAAAAAGAAAAAGAAAAGAAAAAAATGGAAAATGGAAAAATTAAATTATTTTATTTTTCTCTATGGCTCCACTTGAGGCAATTGTGAATTGATTCAAATTCTATTTCCTATCATTTTAGAAAAATGATGAAAAATACCACCAACCATTTTAGGGATTAATAGTTAATCCCGTGCTAGATATAGGGTTGTTGTTATAGCTTACCAAGCCCATCGAGTTGGTGATTAAAACTGCCAACGAGTTGGTCTCCATGTAGATTCTAGGTAAATACGTGTATAACATTACACGTTGAGGTGAGTTCTTTACACCACTAATTTATTAATATGATTAATATATTTATTTATTGTGTTTATTGTATAATTTACGCTTCCGCCGCGTTAAATTCGTATTTGATACGTATTTTAGGCAATAGACACAATTGCACATGCATACACCCACATGTATTAGATCCCCAACAACAATGGTATCAGAGCCATTTAAGGCATATTTGGGTATAGTTTGAGTGAATGGATGTAAAAGGCCGAGTGCAAATAGCATGTTTCAAATGTTGAAACGGATATGCCTATGGGTGTGCACTGGGCGCTGCAATGCCAGAGGGCTAGCGTTGCAGTGCTAGAGGTTTGACCTACCAGCGCTACAAAGATGTGTGTTGGCGCCGCGGGGGTACTGTTTACTTGAATAGTAACATATGAACATTATTTTTATTTTTTATAGCTACAGTAATTTTGAACAGTGTTTCAAAATTAATTTTGCATGTGTAGGTTTATGAGATATAGTGATAAAAGTTATCAGTCTACATTATAAATCAGGGTTTATGAGATGCAGTGATAAAGAGTTATCGGTCTACATTATAAATCAGGATTAATTTTTGTGTTGGTAATCACAATGGGAGCCTTACTGGTGGAAGTTAGTTGTGTTTACATAGAAAAATTAATTAATTGAGAATCATCCTCCCTAAGAGAATGGAGACTAAGGATAGAAACAAAAATCTCTCTTAATCAGATTGAAGAATATTACGTTATGAGATAATTTTTTATTCGAATTCGTCTTGTCAATATGGTGTTAGATAAGTCACGTCGACCTTTTTCTAATATTGCTACAGCGTGAGGGACTTAGTCGGTTGAGCTTGGACTATACCGGTTAAACATGAGATGAGTCAAATATATGCAAAAGTATTGCCCAATATTTCTACAGCGTGAAGGTAGTATCGATAGCATATATTTGATCATTGACAAGTTAATCTGGAATACACTTACCCAATATTGCTACAGCGTGAGGATAAGGTGTGTTCAGGATCAAGTGGTAAGAGTTGCAATTGAACAATGTTGTCTATCTGTTAGGTTTACAAATGCCAAAATTGCTACAACGTGAGACCCGAGTAAATTTCAATGGGATCTACGTCCCGTTGTATAGTTTAAAAGTGTTTAAACTATCATCTTCTCATTCGCGAGATTACTGGGATTATGTAAAGCAGTGGGTTGGCGTTTTAAATCGAAAATGTATAATTAGTATACCCATGATTTAAAACATTTTATTAGCGATTTAATAACCATTCCACTTACATCTTCCATTATCTTGGCCTGTTATGTCTAATGGTCACTACGAACAAGTTGGTATGCATAGTTGATGTAGTCCAACTCCAGGGTACTAAGAATTACTTTGATTGGCATATGAATCTCAGAAGTGTTCTGGATTCAAAAAATTTTGGATTTATTGTTGATCAGAGTTTGCCGTATGGTATTTCTGATAACCCCTCTTTAAGAGGATTGAATAGAGAGAGTATGACCCTCTTTGTTCAGGGTGCTTCATTTTTTACTCTAAGTATATCTGGTGAGACCAGATGTGTAAGGGAGAAAAAGATGAGGCAGATACCCAGCATCAATCTTCAGAGGCAATATTTATCCAAAGATCAACAAGAAAGTGTGTAGATAAAAAGTGTTTCCTATACAGTAAGGCTGGGTATTGAAAATACCTCTACCCTAGAAGCCTTATAATTATCAGGAAGACTTCCACAGGTTTGTGCTTGACAAACAAAGACATTTCTAAGGTATATGATGCCAGCTTAAGTTGGGTATGAGATACTGCAAGTCCTTTTCATATATGCAAAATGTTGCAGGGATTAAGAGAGACTAGAATGCAACAGCTTGAAGAAGTAAAGTTGAGAGTAGGAAATGGTGATTTCTTATAGGTCCAAGTTGTTGGGTAGCTTGATTTACTTCTTATATGCAATACAATAGTAGTATTGCATAATAAGTATAATGTTTTATTAATTGAATGTCAATTTATTAATTGACATTATATACAATTAGAAATGTCCTAGATCAGAATCCTTAAATAATACGGAGCTGTGGTATATAAGTTTAGGTCATATAGGCGTAAGACGCTTATCCGTTTGGTTAAGAATGGTTAGATTTGTAATCTGACCATAAAGACTTAACCAGTTTATGAATAATATATTTACAGTGATGACTAAACATACCAAAATGTACATCACATTTCTTTGATGAGATTGGGGAAGTGAATACATTAACACCAAGTTTCCGTTTATTTAAGGATAATAAGATTCTCAATACTATAGTCTTCCAGGTAATTCATTACATAATAATGTTTCGGTAATGAGGAATCAGACTTTATTAGATATGGTTCGGTTGATGATGAGTGTTACCGATTTATATTTGTGAGTATATGCTTCAAAGACAACTGCTTATTAAATAAAGTTCCATCAGAAGCTGTTCCTTCAATTCCGTATGAGATACAGAAAGGAAGGAAGCCATATCTTAAGTAAGTTAAGACTTGGGATTGTCCTACTTATGTAAGAGTTAAGTTACAGGGTATCTTGTTTTGTAAGAGTTATTTAGCAAGACAGACAACACCCAAGAAGTACAAGTATAGGTTCATTATGTATCTTATGAATTAAATAGGATACTCGTTCTATGATTCAGAGAAATGAAGTGTATTCGGTTCTCAGTTTACCACTATTCTAGAGAAAGAGTTTCTCATTGATCGTAGGTGAAGTCAATCTAATAATCAATGAACCAATGATGAAAACTCAGGCTCTGTTAAGCAGTAGCCTTTTAGTACACTCTCCAAGTGGGTCGGAAAGGATTTCTAGGTCACTTTTAGGTATAGTTGATGCCTGAAGGTGAACTTGGAGTTTTTTTGGTATAAGAAAATCATCATTGACCTATAAGAAGATGATGTTAAACATCGATTAGGGAAGCAACAAAAAGGCATGGAAATAAAATTGACTCTATGCATCAAAATCAAGTCTGGAACTTGGTTAAACTACCCATAGGAATTGTTCTCATTGGTTGTAAATAGTTTACAAAGAGGTAGTGGGAGCCAGATGAAAGGTAGAGACCTTTTAGGCTCTATATTGGTCCTTGAATGGTAATCCTCGGTGATCTGGGATCAATTAAGAGGAAACCTTTGGACCAATATTGATGTTATTGGCTCTTGTAGCATATTATGACTTTGAAGTTTGACAGATGGATGTAAGGAAGGTATATCGGAATGGATATCTCAAGTAAGAGATATTTATGGAACAGCCTAATGGTTTTACGTCGAGCCAAACTTTTGGTCTGGTGTGTAAAAAAGCTCAGTAGGAGCATGATAATCTTCTTGATGCTCTTTATTGATAACATACTAGTCATTAGGAATGATGTCGGTATGTTATAATCTGTCAAAAGTAACTTGTAAGAATTTCTCCATAAAGGATTTAGGAGAGACTTCCTTTATATTAAGTATAAAGCTTTTATAGAGATAGAGTTAGGAAGCTGATAGAACTCTCCTACATCATTTCACATCAATAGACCTTGTGTTCATCTTTCGAGGAGAATGTATTTTTAGATGGAAGATGAGACAGTTAGAGAGTCTAACACACCAAATACATCAGCTCACCAGAGCTTGATGTATGCTATGATGTGTTTGAGACCTAAGATCAGTTTGGCTATAAGAGTTATGAGCTGGTTTCAGTCTAATTCAGGTGACTGCCACTTGTTGGTAGTCAAACATATCCTGAGGTACCTTAAGGGTACAAAGGATAAGTTTCTCAAATATGGAGAAAGTGACTTACAAATGAGAAGATGCACAGAGTTAGACATTTAGTTTGACCTAGATGATAGAGAGTCTACATCTGGGAATGTGCTCATTCTTATTAGTAATAAGTGAGTTGAAATCACACCAAATTGGGATTCACTGCTAATTTATCAGATTGATATAACGGAAGTGGCAGTGAGGATTCGTAGGTTTGTCACTGGACTTGTAAGAGTTCCAAGACAGATGGATCTTATCCCATAGTTTAGCGATAAAACTAGACTATTGTACAGGCCGAGGTGTCTCACATGACTAGAGGGATTTTGACTGTAGAGAGATGTGATTATTTTTAGAAGTTCTCTATAAATAATTTAGCGGACCCACATTCTAATGCCATGACTCAAAAAGTGTTTATGAAACACGTAGAGTCAATGTGTATGAGATGCCATCAAGAATGGCACTAGAGCAAGTAGGAGATTGTTAGGGTTGGTGCTTATGTGTCATCCCTGAATGTACATATACTTGTGTATTTATACAAGTGTACATTCTCATTAAATTGCTAATACCTATAAATATTGTATTATGCAATGTAACGTTATAGACATTCTAGGATCTGAAGAATTTCAGATCAGATCTAAAGGAGTTTAGATAAGGGCTTATAGTTAGCCACACTGAGAGATATAAATGTTAAATGTTAGCACAACTAAGTGTTAGCTGGTTATAATACTCAACAAAGATCAAAGAGTTGGAACCTTGTCTGTAATGGGACATAGATCTGAGAATATACTAGTAACTGAAGAGTTACAATCGGGTGTCAAGAAATGCTAGTTATGCAAATATGTTCTCGAATAATTGGTTATGTCAAGAAATGCTAGTTACGCAAATATAGATACCTTTATATATATATATATATCAGTATATGTGGTACCTATAGGGTATAGATGGTCGTTCTTAACCAAACGTGAGCTTGGAGCTCGTATTGACATATGGGTATCCAGTTAGGACTGGATATAAGACAAACTCACGAAGGCCTCCGATAGACACCCTATGTAAGCCGTCAATAGAGGGTCCTCTCGAGTTGAGGAGTATACATGGTCCTTTAACCTGAGTGCCACGGTGGGCTTGTAAGTGATCCACCATACTTTGGTTTCACACATGTCACAGACCTTTCATGGTATGACCGCTGGGTGTCGCTGGGTATGGTCCGATGCTTATGAAGTCCGGTCTGTATAGATACGGGATCCGTCAACTCAAATAGGGAGTTAGATATCCAAATGCTTTGAGATTGTATCTCAGAAAGTCTTATGGCCACAGGCATTAATCATTGGAAAGAGTTTCGCCAAGGTGGAATAATAAGGCAAAAGAGTTTGCACATATTGTTCAGTGAGATACAAGTCTGGAGATAAGACATGGATGAGCACTAGGGGATTTGACAGTGATAATCTATATCCCCAGCACATCTAAGATATCATGACGAAATGACTATACGCATGCGTTGTAACCTCAGCTTGTATGGTTCAACGCGCTGATTTGTATATCCGTGACGTGTGCGTGGGGCAATGCTCATGGACTCATGGAATAGTTCCATTTGATGAATCGGGCGTGGACCTAGGGAGTCCCATGATATGGAATGTACTCGTTGTGCACTAGAGCAGCGTGCTGGATTAAATTGTTTAATCCAGCAATATTCAGCACTACCACGAGAATGCCTGCGTATCTGTATTTAAGAGTTAAATGCAATAATTAAACAATAATTGTTATTTGCTAATTGTATAATGACTTGTGGTGCATTGTCAACCTTCGGTTGAGTTTACCTACGTGCGAATTTGGTGGAACCCACTAGGGTTAGACTTAGTAACTAATCATGAGGGGTAAATTGGTCATTTCACACATTGATTATTTAATTGTTAAATAACAAAATATCTCGAATAAAATATTATATTATATATAATTTTATTATGTATTATTATTATATTAAATAATGCTTATTAGTTGTCAAGCATTATTTATTTATTTATTATTATTTAATATAATAATATTATCTTTTCCATAAAAGGTGGCTTTTTAATATTATAATATATAATATTATTATTATATTATTGTGAGATATATATATATATATATGTGAAAGTGTGTGTTTTGGAACGGGAAATGGAAAAGAAATGAAACAAAGAGAGAAAGAAAGAAATGGAGCCGAGAAAGAAGAAGAAGAAAATAAGAAAAAAGAAAAGAAAAAAAAAGGAAAAGGAAAAAATAAAATTATTTCATTTTTCTCTATGGCTCCAATTGAAGCAATTGTGAACTACTTCAAATTTTATTTCCTATCATTTTTTAGAAAAGGATGAAAAACACCATTGGCCATTTTGGGGATTAAGAGTTAATCCTGTGCTGGATATAGGGTTGCTGTTCTAGCTCACCAAGCCCACCGAGTTGGTGACTAGAACTGTCCATGAGTTGGTCTCCATGCGAACTCCAAGGAAATATGTGTATAACGTTACACGTTGATGTGAATTCTCTACACCACTAATATATTAATGTGATTAATATGTTTTTATTGTGTTTATTATATAATTTACGCTTCCGCCACGTTTAATTCGTATTTGATACGTATTTTAGGCAATAGACATAATTGTACATGCATACACCCACATGTATTAGATCCCCGACAATAGTACTGAGGGAAGTAGCAGGTGAGACGACAACAATTGGTCTTTGGAAGAAGCTTGACTCCCTTTATATGCAAAAATCATTGGCCAACAAATTGCATATAAAGAAGAAGCTGTATCAGCTATCCATATCAGAAGGGACACCGATACAAGATCATATAGACGCCTTTAATAAGAACATTCTTGATCTTGAGTCTATCAACATCAAGATAGAATATGAAGATAGAGCAATTATCCTGCTGAGTTCACTCCCCAAGAGTTATGAGAGCTTTGTTGATACGTTAATCTATGGCAAAAAGAGTTTAACGATGAGTAATGTAAAATCATCATTAAACTCAAAGTTATTAGGGAAGCAGATCGAGGAAAATAAAAAAAGTCTATTTATAAGAGGAAGGCCCTCATATAAGTTAGGGTCGGTGCTTACGTGCCATCCCAGAATGTATATATACTTGTATATTTATACAAGTGTACATTACCATTAAATCGCTAATACCCATTAATATGGTACCATGCAATGTAACATTATAGACATTGTATGATCTAAAGATGTTTAGATCAGATCTAAAGAAATTTAGATAAGGGCCTACAGTTAGCCACACTGAGAGATATAAATGTTAAATGTTAGCATAGCTAAGTGTTAGCTGGTTATAATACTCAGTAGATCCAAGACTTGGAGCCTTATCTGTAATGGGACATAGACCTGGGATTATACCAATATTTGCATAGTTGAAAGAGTTGCAATCAGGTGCCATGAAATGCTAGTTACGCAAGTATGTTCTCAAATAATTATCCCTGATCTATTTCTGTCGATGCGGGTCTATTGATGTATACCTTTAATATATTGATCAGTATATGTCCTACCTATAGGGTATAGATGGTTGTTCCTAGCCGACTGTGCGCTTGGAGCTCGTATTGACATATGAGTATCCAGTTAGGATTGGATAGGGGACAGACTCACGAGGGCCTCCGATAGACACCCTATGTAAGCCATCAACGGAGGGTCCTCTCGAGTTGAATAGTATACATAGTTCTTTGACCTGATTGCCATAGTGGGCTTGTAAATGATCCACCATACCTTTGTTCTACGTATGTTACAGACCTTTCATGGTGTGATCGCTGGGTCTCGTTGGGTATGGTCCGATCTGTATAGAGTCTGGTGTGTACAGATATGGGATCCGTCAGCTCGCATAGGGAGTTAGATATCCAAATGATTCGAGATTATATCTAAGAAAGTCTTGTGGCCACAAGCATTAATCCCTAGAAAGAGTTTAGCCAGGGTGGAACAAATGGCAAAGACGTTTGTGCATATTGTTCAGTGAGATACTAATCTGAATATAAGACATGGATGAGCACTAGGGGATTTGACGGTGATAATCTATATCCCCGCACATCTAGGATATAATGACGGAATGACTATATGTATGCATTGTAACCTCAGATTGTATGGTTCGAGGCGCTAATTTATAATATCCGTGACATGTGCGTGGGGCATTGCTCACAGACTCATGAAATAGTTCCATTTGACGAATTGGGCGTAGACCTAGGGAGTCCCGCAATATGGAGTATACTCGTTATGCACTGAGGCAGCGTGGTAGATTAAAGTGTTTAATCCAGCAATATTCAGCACTACCACAGGAATACGTACGTGTCTGTATTTAAGTGTTAAATATAACAATTAGTTAATAATTATTATTTACTAATTATATTATGACACATGACATATTATGTACACTGAATTGGGTTTACCCAAGTGTGGAATTTGGTAGGACCCACTAGAGGGTATGCTTGGTAACTATTCATGATAGGCAAAATGGGCATTACATACTAATTATTTAATGGTTAAATAATCAAAATATCTCTCTTTTTATCTTATATAATATATTATTATATTATTATTTATATTATATATATGTATATATATATATATATAAAAAGAAAGAGAGAGAGATGTGTAAGTGTGTGCTCGTGAGAAAGAAGAAAGAAATGGAGAAGAGAAAAGGAAGAAGAAATAGCCGAGATGAAGAAGAAGAAGAAAAAATAAATAAATAAATGGGAAAAATGAAACTGTTTCATTTTTCTCTATGCTTCCAATTGAAGCAATGGTAGATTGCTTCAAATTCTCTATTTTTTATCCTTTTGGAGAAAATGATATAAACACACACCCAGCCATTTTAGGGATTAAGAGCTCATGCTGGATATAGGGCTGTTGTTCTAACTCACCAAGCCCACTGTGTTGGTGACTAGAACTGCCCACGAGGTCGTCTCCTTGCAGACTCTGAGGAAATACATATATAATGTTACACGTTGAGGTGAGTTCTCTGTCCTACTAATATATTAATGTGATTAATATATTTTATTTATTGTATAATTTATGCTTTTGTCTCATAAAATTCGTATTTGATACGTATTTTAGGTAATGGACACAATTGCACATACATATACTCACATATATTAGATCCCCGACAATATGGAGATGGAAGGAATAAGGGCTCAAGATCGAAGTCCAAGACTTTTAAGAATTGCTATTGCTGTAAGAAAGAGGGGCACTTTATACAGTAGTCTAGAGAAGAAAGCACAAGACAAGAAGAAAGCAGATGATGTGCTTGCCTATGATGACAACTATGATAGTGTAGAAACACTCGTCGCTTCTGATGGTAAGAATGCTAAAAAATGGATTCTTGATTCGGTTGTACATTTCACATGTGCCTGTATAAGTCTTGGTTTATAAATTTTTAGGCCATTAGTGGTGGTAAGGTGTTAATGGGTAATGATATTACATGTGAGATGATGGGAATTTGTAGTGTTAGACTTAGGTTGCATGATAGACGAGTGAGAGAGTTGACAGATGTTAGGTATGTTCTTGACCTCAAAAGGAACTTGATCTCACTAGGGACATTAGACTTGAATTTATGTTCTATTAGGATCGACGGAGAGGTTTTGAGAGTATTAAAGGGTTCTATGGTGGTAATGAGAGGAGAGAAACACAAAGGCATTTTATGTGCTTAAGGGTTAAGCTGTGAGTGGTTCTGCATTATTCTTTATAGATGATGAGAATATCTAAACCAAGTTGTAGCATCTTAGATTGGTACACCTAGGCGAAAGACACCTAAAGGAGTTATTTTGTCAAAAGGTGTTTGGTGAGGATAAGTTCCAGCCATTAGAGTTTTGTGAGCATTGTGTGCTTGGGAAAACATATAGGGTGAGGTTTAGTACTGACGAGCACAAGACTAAGGGGACTCTTGACTATATACACTTAGATCTTTGGGGACTAGCTCAGGCTGCTACTCGCGGTATTGCCATGTATTTTCTCAGTTTAATTGTTGACTATTCAAGGAAGCTGTGAGTCTATATATTGAAGAGCAAGGATTTGATGCGTTCAAGACTTGAAAGGCTCTTGTTGAGAATCAGACTGGTAAAAAGGTGAATCGGTTAAGAACTGACAATGGCCTCGAGTTTTACAATAAAGAGTTTAGTAGGTTTTGTTCTAAGCATTGGATTGCAAGGTATAGAACAGTAAGATCAACACTACAACAGAATAGCATAGTTGAGAGGATAAATAAGACCCTACTTGAAAGGGTTAGATGCATGCATACCAATACAAAGATGTCTAAGGCATTTTAGGGAGAAGCTGTAGTGACTGCAGCTTATTTGATCAATAGAAGTCCTTCTTCAGCAATTGACTTCAAGACGCCATAAGAGAATTGGTCTGGAAATTCTCCCAAGTATGACCACCTTAAAATATTTGGTTGCCCTACCTTTGTACATGTTAAGGAGGGGAAGTTGGAACCTAAAGCTATCAAATAGGTATTTATAGGATATCCCGAAAGAGTAAAATGATACAAGGTGTGGTGTAAAGACTTGACACTGCAAAGAAGTATTATAAGCCATGATGTGACATTTGATGAGATGACTATGCTGAAAGCCTCTCAAGAAGATAAAAAAGAACCTGTGTCCAAGGAAGACTCAGCACCCGAGTCAATAAAAGTTGAAGTGAAGACTAGAGTAGATTTGATATGCCCCCAGATCAACACTTCAACAAGGAGATCCTTGAAGTTAAACCAAGAACACCGACGAGTTCCTCCAAGTTTACCCAAAGAAAGACTATGACTCATAAGATGGAACTTAAAGAGTACCAGCTAACTAGAAACAGGCTAAGGAGATCTATTAACCCACCAATCAAGTATGCACAAGCAGATCTAGTTGCTTAGTTTTTTAATTCTTCTCACACTCTTGAGTATGATGAGCCTAGAACATATAGTAAGGCTATAAAGAGTGAAAACAAGAAAGAATGGTAGCAGGCCATAGAAGAAAAAATTAGTTCTCTTAGGAAGAATAATACCTGAAAGTTGGTGGAAAGATCTCAAAAGAAATTAGTTGGGTACAAGTGGGTGTATAAGGTGAACGAGGGGATACTGGAGATAGAACCTACAAGATTCAAGACTAGATTAGCTGCATAAGGTTTTACTCAGAGAGAGGGAGTTGACTTTCATAAGATATTCTCTCCAGTCGTCAAGCACACATCTATTAGGATTTTGTTCGTCATGTATGCAAATCTTAATCTACATCTAGAGCAGATAGATGTAAAGACAACATTTTTGGATGGAGAGCTTGAAGAGATGATATACATGGCACAGTCGTAAGGGTTCAAAGATCCTGAAAAAGAAGAACATGCTTGTTTGCTAAAGAAGTTATTATATGGGTTAAAGCAACCACCTAGACAGTGGTATATGAGATTTAATGAGTTTATGATAGCTTGTGCCTTTAGTAGAAGCAAGTATGACGGATGTGTGTACTTCAAAAACATAAGTTGTGGGATGATGTATTTGCTTTTATACGTCGATGATATGTTGATCACATATAAGAATATGGAAGAAATATAGAAGCTCAAGAATGAGTTAAGTGGCAAGTTTGAGATGAAGGATTTAGGAGCAATAAAGAGAATATTGGGTATGGATATTGTGAGGGAAAAAAGAAATGTCATTTTCTTGTCTCAACAGTGATATATACTCAAAATTCTAGAGAAGTTTGGTATGTCTAATATAAAGGTGTCTCTACTCATTTGGCCATGCATTTCAGACTTTCTGCAGCACAGTCACCGACATCCGAAGAGGAGAAACTGCAGATTAGCAAAGTACCATATGCTAGCGCTATGGGGAGCATTATGTATGCAATGTTTACACAATACCAGACATAGCACAGGCTATGAGTGTGGTGAGTAGATACGTGAAAAATCTGAGTAAGCCGGTGAAGTGAATTTTTAGATATCTCAAGGGGACGTCAAATCATGAGTTGATGTATAAAAGGGATAAGGGCAGCAGAGAAATGGTAATAGGATACGTAGACTTAGATTATGCAGGTGATCTAAACAAGAGAAGATCGTTGATAGGTTACGTATTCACAGTGTTTGGGTGTAGTGTATGTTGGAGATTAGTTCTACAACATATGGTTGTACTATCTACCACAAAGGCGAAGTACATAGCTGTTGGTGAAGCTATTAAGGAGGCTGTGTGGTTGAAAGGCATATATGCGGAGGTATTGGCTAGAAAAGATGTGAACAGTGGTGTATATTGTGACAGCCAAAGTGTCATACACCTAAGCAAGCATCAAATGTTCTATGAGAGGTCAAAACATATTGATGTACGGCTCCATTACATTCGAGAGATTATCCAAAGTAGTGAAGTTAGTTTAACAAAGATAGCATCATCTGAAAATTCTACTGACATGTTGACTAATCCACTATTCTCGATTAAGTTCATCTTATGCAAGGACTTAACCGAAGTTACTACTTTGTAAGGGTGGCCGAAGTTGCAGAGATGAGATATTAAGTTACTTTATGGATGATTTTGAATCAAGGAGGGGATTTGTGAGAATATTGATTAAAATTCATCAGAATATAATTTGAAGAGCAAGCTAAGTGCGTTAGGTACATGAGGATCGAAGACGGATGCAAAAAGAAGCGAAAGGCGCATTTGGTGGTGCCTAGGTTGTAGGCATCGCAGCACCCAAAAAGGAACCTAGGCACCGCAGTGACAGACGCCCGAGCGAGTAAGCCCAGCACCGCAAAGCTAGGAGCTGAGTGCGTGGCGCCCAGTGAGAGGAAGAGTTTCCTGTTTTGAATCAACTTGTTTCGTCTCCAATTTACTCCAGAACTCCCTAATACAACTCTCACACATTTAAGATAAACCTAGAATGTCCTAAAGCCTATATAAAGGCTCTCTATTGGCTTGTAAACATATCTTAGTGATATCTTTGTGAGATCTTTGTGATTGTTTACTTTGTGATTCTTAATGAGAGAAAATCCCTAGGTTGTAAGAGAGAGTATTTTTTGTGAGTCTTTCTTGTAAAAAGAATACTTTATGAGTGCTATGTGATTCAATAGTTGAAGTGGTGATCTTGATCTGCCATGGACATAGGCAATTTGTCAAACCACGTACATTTCTGTGTATTCTTCTTCTATCTTTTCTTTCTTTAGTTTCTTAATTACTTGTTCTGCACTATATTGCTTTTTTGTGTGCTTCCGCTTCAATATCTTTTTTTTTTCTTATGATCCTTCTATGTCTCAGTTCTTTTTTACTATTCTCTTTTACTTGGAGCTTTCAGCTTTTGTAAATTTTAAGGATGTGACTAGAGAAAGACAAATACTTTTATTCGCATTCCCTCTTTTTGTATTCAAAATTGTTTCCATATCAAAATGGCTTTAGCTTTAGAGAAGAAAATATGAAGCCTTAATGGTTGTATATTTAATAACAAGACAATAAAAACACATCTAAGTTCTGACAAAGCACTAGGCCAAACACTCAAAGATCATTAAACAGCTGTAGCATCTACAATAATAAGGGAAAAGAATATATCAGTTTATAACTTAGCCTTTTGTTTGCATGAAAAGATTGAGAACAATAGAAAACAATATAGCATACATAATATAAACATGATGATTAATAATATATAATAATAGAAAAGAAAGGATAATATGGTTCCAATCTCTTAGCAAATATGGGTAGCCATGTAGGGAGGTTATCATGGGCAAGAGAAATCATTTTATCATCACTATTTGCATATTTGATATAGTGTGTGATTAGTTTGACAACACTCTCATTGTATTTTTTTTTTCTAAAAGAGACCTATTCATAAGTACATGATTACTATCATATATAAGGTTAATAACAGTGAGGACAGCTTCGGTTTCTCTCTTGTCCATCTATCTGTGCTTCATTATTTTCTTTTACTAGCTTAATTGAGTTGGTAAAAACCCTGTCTAGCTTTAAGTTTTTGACCTTTGAGTAGGAAAGGTACATGTCAAAGGGATACTTACTTTACCGGAGATAACAGTTAAGAAGTATTTATGAGTTAAGTACTTGGTTGTCAATGCATCTACAACTAAAAATGTCGTAATTTGACACTACTAGATACAATATAAGGAAACTATACCTTTCACCTTGCACTATGTAGTCAAATGTGTTTAAGTGTTGCATCTTCAAATATCCTTCTTATTTAGTTTCAGGCCCTAGAAGATATCCTAGAATAAAATATCTACACTACTTCCTTTATTGACCAATATTCTCCATACTTTCTTATTATGTTTAACTTTATCACCAGTGGGTCCAAGTGTGGAAGCATCAAGCAAGTTGGGTCTTCTAAAAAAAAGTGATCTCTTTAAGATCTTGTTCAATAGACATGACTAATGTAGCCTACACTTCTCTTAACTTACACCTCTAAACTTTGGTTGCTCTTATGAAAAGTGGCCTCCATCTTTTATAATTTCCCTTGTCTATTTGGTGGTCTCCCATAGAGTACTGCCATATACAACTCGTTTACGACCATCTTTGTTGATAATGCTTTTATAAAATCTTTAACTGGCCCCTTCATTATCTATAGCCCTTTTACGACCATCTAATCTTTTATTACTTCTATTTTTGGGTCTCCAGGGCCAATGTAAGCTTCCTTAGCAGGGTTAGGCTATCTATTTTTTCTATTCTATCTCTTTTTCTACCAAGTAGGAAAAATTAAATAGTGATTTTGGATTATGTTTAATATCGAGGGTACTACAACTGTTGTCCAACTCAACTTCGATCTTTTTTCAGTCTTTGTGATTTCTTGGGTTTTATCTCTAGTCAACATTTAGCTAGATGGTAATTCTTCATGAGAGCATGGATTTGACCTCTTCGGGATTGATAACTATAGATGTTGTGCTTGTGCTTATTATGGAAGGGCACAAAGTTTGGTTTAATCCATTTGGTCTTTTAGTGTCAGTATTGTTTTCGGCTTTGTGAAGATTTCAGAATCTTTATACTTAGCCCAGATTTTCTCTGTCGGTGTATTGATCAGAATCAAAGGCTTGAATCATTTGCCCCTATCACTTCTCATCTCTATCCTTTTCCTTGGCAGAAGGTCATTTCCAATATCCCTCCATCTGAAAAAAGCTTTCTTTCTTCCTTCCGTATTTTGATTATGAAAGCTTCCTTAATTATAGTTGCCTCGGCTTTTTCTTCCCTAATCCACTACTCCGACTTTTAGTTGATTATCTCAAACAAAGAGAAATTCTTTCATATGAGATAATGAAAATAAGGAATGGATTTTTTACTACCTTTCATAAGCTTGTGTGGTTACCTTGCAGTCATAGCTTCCTAGTTCACTGAGTTCTTAATTGAATCTATTGAGAAAGGCCCTGATTATTTCATTCTCCCCTTGCTTAGAAAATAGATCCAATTACATTTTTTTCCTCTTGAAGTTCCTTGTGTATTAGGCGATAAACTGTATTGTCAATTCATCACCGAAAGCTATTAATTTTCTTTCAATCCTTAAAACCATGCTTGAATAGGCTCTTTTAAGCTTGATGGGAATGTGATTCATTTTAAGAGTTCATCTAATGCGTGCATGATCATCCTCGCATTGAAGTGGAAGATGTGTTCTTTTAGATCCCTAATTTTATTGTACATTTGAAAGTTCGATATAGCAAACTTCTAAGGTTTTTTTGCTCATTGAATGGATTCCATGAATGGGTATTGGTTTGATTTTCTCACTAGAGACACTGTATCTTTGGTAACTTCGGTTTTTTTTCAATCTTTTTATACTACTCTTCTACTTCCTTTATGATAAAAGGTCTTATGTTGTCATTTGCCTTCCTTAATCTATCTGATGTTTCCTCTCTCCTTGTTCCTAGAGCTATATTTTTTTCCATCTCATCATTTGATGTTTGATCATGTAAAGAATATCTAAGACCATTTCCTCAATGTTGATCATCTTCAAGATCATCATTCAATTTTTATGAATCCTTCTAATTTTGTCGGTTTATCTATTAACTCACTGTTCTCTTTTCTCGTTTTCTCAAGTTGTTTGAGAATTTTTGATAGTATGGCCATAAGCATGACAGAAACCTTGCTTCCCTGAGTTACTGGGTCTGGGTTGCTAATTTCTCTTACTTTTTTGTTATACAAAATTTTTGAAAGGTGTGTTTGATTATGCTTCAGTCCTACCATCTTTTCTAACTGTTTCGATAATTTTTTTGAATTGGTACTTTTATTCTGTCTTTTTGGTATGTGAAAATTATTTTCATCCCTATAGAAAGTACCACTAAAGTTTTCTAGTTTGGAACCTTGTGGTTAGTTACCTTCTTGTCCCTACATTACTCTTTTGGATGAAGAATTCATCCTCCATCCTCCTATAAGAAAAAATAATCTGATGCTTAAGTCAGTGTTTGTAGGGAAAAAAGGGTGCTCATGTGTGGATGAGTATATGTGATGGGTGACAGCTACCCATGTGATGGGAAGCTTCTGGGAATTTGCAACTATATTTATCTTAGTAGTTGCAAGTTTGACAGTCAGATTGAAAAAACCTCAGCTAGTGGTTGTAGTTGGTAGTTAGTAGTTGTAAGTTGTCATTGTTGGGATTTGTACTTACGTGCCATCCCATTTTATATGAATATTTAATTTTAATATTTATGCAATTGACATTTCTTTTAATTGCTAATTATATTTATTGAAATGGTAAGATGTTTGGAACATTTCAGATATTGTATGATCTAAAAGGGTTTAGATCAGTGCTAATATTTAGCAATATCTAAAGAGTTAGAGTCTTGTCTGAAATGGGACAAAGACCTTGGAATATATTAGTAATGATATAGTTGCAAAGGGTTGTAAATAGTGCTAGGAAATGTTATTATGCAAATATGTTCTAAAATACTAAGTTTCTGGTCTATTTTACTGATGCAGGTCTATCAGTGAAATCCTAATATATATAGATTAATGTATATCTATATCTAGATGGTCCATATAGTTAATCTTAGCAAACTATAAGCTTAATGGAAGCTTGTATAGGCATACGGGTATTCCGTAAGGACTGAATACTGAACAGACTCATGAGGACCTCCAATAGACATCTATGAAGCCGTCAATGGAAGGGCTTCTCGAGTTGAGTAGTATTCGTGATCCTTGGACCTGAGTGATAATAGCTTAATGACAATAGTATTTTAACACTCTAACATTTTTTTATTTTTGCTTTAATCCATTAATATTTGGCTACTTATTTGTTTCTTAATCTTAAATAGGTGTGTGAAGGAAAATGTGGCGTATAGGAATAAATGGGAAACAAATTAGGCGAGAAACGAGCAAAATGCGCTCGGAAGACGAAAGAAGGGAAACGAGTGGCTGGGCGCCGCGGTGCCCAGAACAGCGAGTGAGGGCCATGGCGCTCAGCACCCAGCGCCGCGGTGCTCATCGAAGATTTACGAAAACCTGGTGCTTGTACCCAGCGTCGTGGCGCCCGTGCGGATGTTTAAATACTCTTCTCAAATCACCTATTGGGGGGTGGATTCAAAGCTCCTCGCACCTAGGGTTTTTCTTAGCAACAAAAATATTATTTTGAGGTAAAAATAGAGGGATTTAGCAAGGAGAAAAATGCAAGCAACGAATACACATTTAAACCAAGAGATCAAGGTGAATTTTATTGAAGATTAAAGAATCAACTCTTGGGCAATCAAGACAAGAGGAAAAAGAACAACTCAGGGCATCACTTGTGTTATTTTCTTCCTTAGTTTTAAGAGATGATTTTGATCATGATATTTTTATACTTTTGCTTTGATAATCTTGTTTTGAACATGCGCTAAATACTTTCGATCTAGGGTTAGACGTTATTGAACCTAGTATGTAATTGATTCATTTAAACTCTTAGTTATGAACTTTTATCCCTTAATTGATTCAATCTATTTGTGCTTAATGCTTTCATTATACTTGATCACTATTTTGATTGTTTATGAACTATGATAACTTTGACAAAAGGAATCATGTGTTTGGCCTAGGGTAGATTGATACATGATCATAGAGTAATATCTATGAGTTCCATCTAGGATAGACATATACCAAGGTGACATGTATGGTTTGATTAGACTTAATCTTAATGAGTTGCATCTTATTCGGATTACCATAGACATATAGATAATTGTTAGAGTGTGATATTATCATTCGACTATCGACAGAAGCTTATGATAAAATCAGTGTCTAGCTAATCAATTGATAAAAAGGGAATAACTAAGAAGTTAAAGGGTTCAGTGAACTACTAGGGGATACGTCGATACCCTAGATTATCCATCAATTTAATGAATTCTATTTCTAAGTACTTGCGATATTTTAATTAGGTTCAATTTGATAGCAATAATTTAGTTCGTTAAACTCCATCCTTGAAGCTAGTCTGAATAAAGGTAAAGTAGAATAATTTTAGTATTCGATTGAAGAAAATAGAAACAATAGTCTCTGTGGGATCGATAATCTGGACTTAGTCCTATATTACTTGGTACAAAAAGCGTGCACTTGCACTAGGTCATTAAATTAGACATCACTGAGTGCCACGGTGGGCTTATGAGTGATCCACTATACTTTAGTTCCACATATATCAGAGACCTTTCATAGTCTGACCGCTATGTATCGTTGGATATAGTCTGATGCTCATAGAGTTTGGTGTGCGTAGATATGGGATCCATCAGCTCACATAGGTGAGTTGTATATCTAGATGCTCTGAGATTATATCTCAGGAAGTCTTATGGCCATAAGTAGTATGCCCAAGGAAAGAGTTTTCCACAGGGTTAAACAATATTGTAAAAGTGTTTGCATATATTGTTTATCGAGATACGAATCTGGAGATAAGTTCACGGACGAGCAAATAAAAATTTAACGGTAAGAATTTATATCTCTGCTCTTCTAGGATATTGATAACGGAAGGATTATACAGATATGGTTAACCTCAACTTGTATGATTCAACGCGTCGTTCTGTAATATCCGCAACGTGTGTGTGGGACATCGTTCACGGACTTGCGAAAATATTTCGTAATATAAACAAACGTGAACCTAGGGAGTCTCACAATATGAAGTGTACTCATTGAGCACTGGGGTAGCAAGCCAGGTTGAACAATGCGATCCGAGAAAGTTTTGGTAGTAGGATTCGTTTTAAGGACCTCTTTGTAAAGTAAAAAATATAGTTTGCAAATGTTGCAAATAGGTCTTTCTTTTGTTTCAAAAGGTACTCTTGACACATGCCATTAAACCATTGGCTCTTGTAATTAATTGAACATTATTTTTATTTAAATAAACATATGATGTTTATTATATTATTTTCTTAGGCATGAGTGGGACACTTGTCATTAATAAACATGAGATGTTTATTATATTATTTTTCATGTGACGTGTTGGACACTTGTCTTAATGAATTAATTAAATAATTAAAGTTATTTTCTTGTCTTGCATTGATAAGACAAAAATGTATTTTAATATATTATTTTAAATAGTGCTTGGGCCATTAAGAAAATATTTGTCTTAATTTGAATTATTTATTTAAAAATATTTCATTGAAATACTTTTAATATTAATAAATGTAGTCAAACAAGCATTATTTTAATAAAATAAATATTGTTTTTTTATTAATTAATTCATTTAAAATGTTGTTGTCCAATTAAAATGAAGTAAAAGGCTTTTGGTTAATTCTTTTATGAAAAGATAAGATAATGACATGTATATAATTCACTTAAGTAATTTTTGCATAATGGTAATGTAGTGTGAAGTGTAAAATTCAGCCAAGTGAATTATTTCACTTTTTGGAAGGCTTTCAAACACAACAAATACTTTTTCATCTTTTTCTCTCAAGTTAGACTTGATAGGAAAAACAAAAAGGCAAAAAGAGTTTTGTTACAAAAATGAAAAAGAGAGTTTGTTTTGCTTAAAGAGTTTAAGTACTAGAACAAAAACTCCTACACTAATTTTTAAGATATCATTCTAGCTTTTCTAATCCCACCAAAAGTTGGAGACTAAAATTGTTCAAGGATTAACTTCAAGGTGAGCTCCGGGTATTTTTTGTTCATCATCGAATCGTCAGCAAAGGTATGTTTGAATTACCCTAATGTTTAGATTCGGTTTACATTGATGTGTTTATCATGTTGTGAAATTTGATTTCTTATTCCGTCAATAATATTTGTATGTATGACATGCTTATATCAAAATGATGAACACATTATACACATAATCACCCTAGTATAATACACGCCCAATAGTCATTAATTATTATAATAAATGCTAAGCATCCCAAGTGATATCTATAAATACATAAAGGATGAGATGGAAAGCATATTTAGAGATTGAAATTTTAAAAATTACGAATTTATAAACTTTTCTTTTGAATTGGTGTTCGTCTTCGTGAACAAAATCACGAACCTATCAATGTTTGTGACAAGACTCGCCCCGAGACATTCTATAGATTTTAGTGGCCCGGCCGGGTACCCCAACGGAAGTTCTTCTGAGTTTAACTATCAAAACTGAAAAATTTCATGAGATGAACCATTTTTAATTCTTGCTATTACTAACTAAATCCCGGAATACTAATGAAAATATTTTACCAAATTTAAAAAAAAAACGAACGGAATTTTCTCTATTTTTCTAAAATTTCAAATACAAAACCTACAAGGAGAATCAAACTTCTATTTCAAATAGCTTCTCAACTTCCAAATAGGACCTCCGATCCTTTTGGAACCAAATCCATACTTAACCCAACAATTTCATTTCAATCACAAAATTAACATACTAATAAAAAGTAAACTATCACCATAATACCGAAACCTCTTCTTTTTTGTTCAAAATATATTTACAATATGCACAAAGTCTATAGCTACTATGCAAAAAAATCAAAAGGTGCTACTTAGCACATTTACATTTACAAAATGATCGTCAGATTTGGCCCATTAATCAGCTGTAGAAAAACCAGCAACCTGCGTACCGAGGCCTACACTTAAAAAGGGTTTTAGAAAATATAAAACACAAAACGGGTAAGCTAAGATTCTATATAAACATTAAATTTTGTATATTGTTAAAAACATGCTTCTTAAGCTATAATAAAATCGTAAAATTATACTGATAAAATCCTGCCGAGAGGTTTTTATTAATAATCTCTATAAACAACTGCTGGAATCTGTAAAACGTAGTAACTAACAGTTACACATATAAATACATAATATGCGTTCGGTAACTCAAAAATTGCTAAAACTCTCACTCGGCCATTTTTTAATAAATTGCACTGAATGGTAACCCTATAAATTTGGTTAAACATAATTTCCTTTTATCTTACCAAGAATGGAAAATTATGCTCTTTTTTCTTCATTTTTTATTTTCCATCACCCATATACATCCAATTAACACAAAGAATCATTTATACACAACAATTGAACCAAAACACAACTCAAACCCTAAAATCCCTAAAGTGGCTGAATTCGCCTTTCTCCACCCAACACATTTCTTTTCTCAATTTCTTATTCCAATGACATTCAAATCATGTCAATTTAATTCTAATGCCTTAATAACATTCAATTAAAGTTTTTACAATAAGATCACACTAAACCCTAATTTTTACCTTACTAATTCCTTTAGTTTGGTGTCTCATTTGAGTTCTACACTTGAATTCAACTCAATCTAAATCAAGAGTTTACACAAAGACATTAATAGAATTAATCTTGAAAAAAATCATACACCACCATTACTACATAATGCTTTTCTTACCTCTTTTCCTTGAATTTTCACTAGTAGAAGCTTCAATTGATCTTAGTAACTTGTATTTGGCTTTATTTTAACTTGAAAATGGATGGAAAGTCATGAAATAGCTTTGAATTTTACTATACCAGCATCTCCCCCTCATGGTTGAATTTCTCCTCTTTTTAGCTCTCAATGTTTTGCTTTTTTACTTAAGCCAAATTTTTACACACTTCCTCCTTATATAGTGCTCTTCCAAAAGTCCAAATTGCCCCTTAACTAATTCTAAATTTCTAAATTATCATTAGTTAGAATTGAAAGCATTTAATTGGTTCCTTTTTAACTATTTAGTTAGAATAGTCAAAGGAACTAACGAGGCTTCCAACTTGGTAATCCATCAACTTGTCTCTAATTGGTCCATTTTCTATTACATGGATTATGTTTCTTTACAAAGGCTTGTTCCATGTATAACACTTATATGAAAATTTATGTATTAAATTGAAATTTCCGTTTCCAAGCCAAAAGAAAAAAATTCCAAACAAATTCCATGACTGTTTGACACTCCAATCAAGTGTGAAATTATCAATTTAGGTCTAATACCTCTTATGCGCACCATAAAAAATAAATTTCTACTAGGGTTGAAATCGGGTAACTCTATAGTTTCTTTATCGCTTATTACCGAAATCTAGGTACCTACACTATTAACAAGGATCAAATATTATAGTTTGTGCTATGTCAGGTAATACCAGAGCCTCGTCTTAAGATGGCATGCCCTAGTAACTTGAATGGAGATCATTTGAATCTTTTGGATGAACGTATAAGAGATATAAAGAAAAGCATAGCAATAATGACTGAACTACTTATGGCTTTGAGAACTAAAAATCCACTACAACAAGAACCAAGTGTGGTAAGGAGAAGATTGCATAGGAAATCGCATTCTACACCTATTAATTTTAATTTAGAGGGGGAGGTTAAAGATGAAGTTGAGATTAGGCAACTAGTAAGAGGAACAGCCATAAGTGCACGAAGCTTGGCCTTACCATTTTGCCCCTCCAGAAGATGATTTAAGATAGGAGGATGAAGTGGATCTAGATGATGCTGAACCTAAGGAAAATGATGGTGATTATGAAATTGGGATGACTAGAGAATTGGAAAAACAAGACATGTGTATAGTGCAAAGGTTGATGTACGCACCTACTCAACCCAAGAAGGCAACACCTAAAGTGGAGGAGAAGAAATTATTTTCTGATATCTACAAGGAGGATAAATTCGTGGAAGAGATGAATGAGATGGGGATATATACCAACTTAGTAGTAAAAAGAGAAGAACTTTCTGGACAATTAATACTGAATGAAGTCTAAGGTTTGGTGATCAAATTTTCAAACCATATGGTTGAACCCACTATATTGCCATCAAAGCATGATATCCAATATGACATTGATTTTATTTTTGGCAAATGAAACCTCAAGAACATAATGTTCTGAGAAAAAATAGGGAGAGTCATTGAGGAAGGGACACGTCATGGAGAGTATTAATCTTTGTGTTGTTTCCACTCTACTTACACCAAAGAATGATGGAAGTTGGTGGATGTATGTGGACATTCGTGCCATTAATAAGCTTAACCGAGAAATGCATGCAGGTAACTTGAGTGGCCATGTGGAGCATGAAAAAATCATTGCAAATTTGGGGAGAACTTGTGATCATTTGAAGACGAGTTCTTTTCAAGTGGAGGAGAATGATGGGGGACAACAATCTATATAATGAGAAGCTTTTGGGAACTTGTAACTACATTTGTTATAGTAGTTGTAAGTTTGACAATCAATTTAAAAAAACCTCAGTTATTGGTAGTAATTAACAATTAGTAGTTATGAGTTGTCATTAATTGTTGTAATAAATGTTAAACATTCCAAGTGGTCTCTATAAATACATGAGAGATGAGAGGGAAAACATATTTTGAGATTAAAATTTCAAAAATTCAAAATTCAAAAACTTTTCTTTTAAATTGGTGTTCAACCAATTTAAATTTTTGTGTTGTTAAATGATATCAATAACCCTTGTCTTCATGAACAAAATCACGAACCCATCAACGCTTATCTTACATCAATATGCATGAACAAATAAGGTTATTTCCCTGTGTCTATGAATTTATGATCATGAACAATGATGCATAACCATTATTCTTATAGGGTATAAAATTAACTCCCTTCCAAAGTATGTATATACGAATTCAATTCTATTTTAACTATATCTAATACATATTATATCTTTATTAATGCATTCGTCTTTTATTACAAGAGTTTGAGTAGAATTAGTCCACTCTCAAAAAGCTATTTAAACAATTAAATTCAAAATAAAATTCATAATTTGATTCGTTTTCAACTTTTTGCAATGCTCTTATCTTTTTATAGAAATTCAAAGGTCATTAGATTTGAGTTACTTGTATTTGAGGTCTAGATCAAATTTTGAATCATTTTCGAGTTGATTTCTTTTACCAATCGGACTTGATTTCTTTCGTCCTAATTTAATAAATAAAAAGAAAAGGTTTTTAAGACACAGGTTGGTTAGGCCTACTAAAAATGGGCCCAACAAATACGAACATCTAGATCCTTTATATTTAATCATTTATTTAATATTTTTATGATTTATTTATAATGTTATAGCTATTAAAAAATTTGAGTTGATTGTGTTAGTTTTTTTTTTTTAATCTTCTTTAGATTTCACTTGTGTTGAAATTCCCGTATCAATATTTTCTTTTATACTTTTTTTTAGAAAGAAAATTCTAGCCACTACAAATTTTAATGTGTTCAAATTCCCATACCGGCATTTTCTTTTATGTTTAATTTTAAAAATGTCCGACCAATATAAAATATAACAAAAAAAGTTTTAAAAAATTAGAAACAACGGATAATTGATTTTTAAAATAGTAAAAGGTAGCGAATTATTGGGACAAATATAAGAGGGGATACAATCATTCTCCCTATTTTAACATACCTTCGAGGTATGGTCTAAAATTAGGAGTGTACCTCACATTTTAAAATTATCTTTCAATATTTTTATTGTTGTGAGATTACATGAAATATTATAAAATTATTATAAAATAACTAATATATCCTTATTCATTTACTTTTTAATTTTGGTTCTCTTTTTTTTTACTTTAGTACTAAAATAAAAAATAAATTTAACAAAATATTTATTATTTTTATTTTTGACATTTAATTAAAATAATCTTTTTAATTTTGATATTCTATTTTTTCTTTTTTACTTGACTACTAAAACCAAAAAAATTTACAAAATACTTCTTGTTTTTATTTTCTAATAATTGTTTAAAATTTTAAATAATTTAATCTTAGTAGACGTTTACAATAAAAATAAAAATTTAAAATAAGTGTTAAATATTAGAAATAATAAATATTTTGTAAAAAAATATTTTTTATTTTAGTAGTCAAATAAAAAAAGAAAAAAGAAAATAAAAAAAAAGAGAGTACCAAAATTTAAAGGGTTATTTTTATAGATACTCTTGAGGTTATCTAAATTGGTATTCTCTTTTTTTATATATATATTTTTTCATTTTTTCACTTGACTACTAAAGCAAAAAAAAAAATTACAAACTATTTATTATTTCTAATTTTTAATACTTATTTAACATTATATTTTTATTATAAACTTATATTAAGATTAAAATATTTAAAATTTTGAACAAATGTTAAAAAATAGAAATGAAAAATATTTGGTTAATTTTTTTGTTTTAGTATTTAAGTAAAAATGAAAAAAAGAACTTGTACCAAAATTTTTAAAAAATTATTTTAAATAAATGTTAAATAATAAAATAATAAATATTCTGTTAAAATAATTTTTTAATTTTAGTACTAAAAAAAGAATACCAAAATTAAAAAAATAATTTAAGAAGAGAATGAATAACAATATATTAATTATTTTATAATAATTTTAAAATATTTTATGACATCTCAAAACAATAAAGATATATATTAGAGGCTAATTTTGAAACGTGGGGGACACCTCTAATTTTAAGTTATACCTCAAGAGCACCATTAATTTTAAGTCATATCTCAGGAACATCCCTAATTTTAAACCATACTTCAGAGACACCATAAAAATAACCTTAACATAAAAGGATAAGATTAACTCTTTATATATGTATATAATAAGAGAAGAATGCATTATTATGAGAAAAAAAATAGTTGGATAAAATAAGAAAGAGATATAAAAGTAAAAAGATAAAATAATACTATTATTATTATGGTGGGTCTATTAGTATTTAAATTACTTTTACAAATACAACAATTACTCTTCAATTTTAGTCTTAACCATTAAATAAAAAATAATTTAATAACTAAAAATTTGTATAAAAAATTATATAAAAAATGGGTGTCGTTGATCCTGCTATATATATATAACAATTGTATATCATAGTTTATTTTCATTAAAACTCTTAACTCTTAAATAGTTGGATTAAAACTGTTTTTTTAATATAAAAATTATATATAATGATTTATTTCTAAAAATCAATTTTAAGCCATCTATTAGTTAAGAGGTTTTATGGCTATGCAGATTGTTACATTTTATTCGAGAATCGTGAACTTTCGAATAGAACCAGTGCAAAAAAAAATGTTTGCATTGAGCTGAAAACTGTTGGCATAAAAAAAAGGAAGATATTATTGTAAATCTTTGTTAATTTAAAAATAGATAATAATACTAGATCCTTAAAAAAATTTCTGTTAAGGTTACGTGAAGAAAAGCAATTAGGTGTTTTCAAATGCTTTTAACTCAACACTAGATTTATCATATTGAAACAATACTTATTCTGAGTCCAAAAAGTTATAAACCCATTTTTCAAAAAAATTTAAATTAAAAAACCTTAAATTTAAAAAACCTAATTTTTTTCTCTTTTTGTCTTCTCCATATTTCCTTTCTCTCTTCTCTTCATCTCTCTTTCTCTCCTCACACGTATGATTGCTACTCTCATAAGGCCAAGCGTCGCCGCGCCGTTCGTCTAGACTCCGCACCGATTCGCCGCCTCGCCGTTCGTCCAGATGCAGCAAATTCGCCTCTCGATCAATTTGGAAGACGAGCACACCACCAGGTCAATGACGAGCACGCGCTAATCCAACATCAACCGTTTAGTTTTTAGGGAATGATCCTATTGGGGCTAGAAAATGGTTATGACCTTTTGGCAGTGACTGGTGGTGTTGGCTTCATACGGTTTTTGACGGTTTTGGCAGCAGCGAACAAAAGTCGCTGGTGGCATTTGGTGGTATTGGCATCCGACGGTTTTTCGAGAACTTGTGGTGTTGGCAGCAGAACAGCTTTTCGTTCATTGCTTATTGGCGGCAGCAACGATTTTTCGACGGTGTCAGTTGGTGGTGTTGGCAGCAGCAAACAAAACTGAGAACTGGTGGTGTTGGCAACTGCAAACAAAGGCTCAACTTTGTTTTTGTTTTATTAATTTATTTTTTTTATATAATTATAATTAATTAGAGATTATTTAGAGATTAATTGGAGATTAGCATTTGTTTTTAAATTTGTTGGAAGTGTTATTATTGTTGAAAAAATGTTGATGATATATTATTAAAAATTATTAATATTTTTTTCAAAATATTTTTTATATTATTGAGGTTTTTAAGAATATTTTTGAAAAATTTAAAAGTATTTTCACAATATAATATAAAAGTATAATAGTCAAATTATTTATTTTTTAAAAAGGTACTGAATTGTATGGGAAATGGTATCTCTTGTTTATTGTGCACGGGTAAAATAATTATTTTATTATTTTTTTAAATTTAGAAGGGTAATTTAAAAGTTTTACGTAATTTTATTAATTTTAACATAATATTTTTTAATTATTAAATATTATTATTTATTTTTAAATTAGTGAGTATTATTAAAATTAAACAATACTTTGAGAGTATTTATAATAATATCTCTAAAAAAATTATGTTTAATAAAATATACACAATGAAAGTTATACATCTTGTTTACATGTATAGAGATAAAAGATCACTTTAATTTTTCACTTAATAAATCTTAAATTGAATGATTACAACTTTTTCTATTATCCTAAATCTTCAAACTCACACGTATGTGCATATAAATTTCATTTAATCTTCAAATTTATATATATCCAAGATTGAGAGAAGGAGTAGCCTAATTTTTTTTTACATAAGACTACATAAAAGAATTATTCTTATTGTTTCTCTCTTATCTATAGGCATCTCCCTTGGGTAATTAAAGTTTTAATTAAGACCATGAATTTAGAGTTTGATTAAGATTTGAGTTAGTAGAAAAACTGTAAGACCATGGGTTTCTTAGCTCTAACTTAAAAGACTCAGTCTAATCATCTTATGATCCACCAATTTTTCTAAGTTAACTCTAAACTATGTTAACAAAAGTCAAAAGCTATATTCTAGTAATCTATGTTAAATAAATAGAAGTTCATTTTAATTAAAATCATTTTAATTAATTAGTTTTGGCCTTAGACTAATAACTACTTAATTGACCTTCTAATTGATATCCATAACTAACGTTAAGCTTTAAAAAAATATCTCACATCTTTAATTATTTATATATTTTTAAGGCATCGAATGTCCAAATAATTATTTTTTAATATGTCTATATTTGTAAATAAATTTACAAATAAATATTATTATTCAATAAATAATTTATTGAATAAACTACAACTAAAGATTTAAATGATAAAGTATTACAAACAGCTTTGATAAACATCATTATTTAGATTCCATATTACAAATTTTATGTTCCTATAACTCATGAAATTATATCTCCAAATTATTAAAGTTTTGACCATTTATATAGATCTCAGTCCATAATAACTTAAAAGACACAACACATAAATGTAATGCATTACTTGCTTAGGATAAAGATCAATCAAGTTTGTTATTGCTTTTGTGAATTTATATCACTGACATTTAGTTAACCTAATCAAAATTTACAGTAATTTGTTCAATATATCACATACACTAATTTTTTACTCAAAGTTTCTATTTTGATGATTAGGGTAAATCATTTAATATAAGAAGTAGAAAACCTATATCTTTATATAATGAAATGTCATTTTCATTAATAGTTGTGAATATAATTTAATTTATAAAAAACTTGTAATTTATACCTTCTGTGTTAACATCATATGTTTAATACGTAGATCGCATACTTTATAAATATAGGTTCATCATTATATGCTCAATTATATGTATGAATAAACTTTATTAATCAAATAAAATATTATTATAGATGCTTTAAAAGTGTAAAATAACATAAAATATCTAACAATCTCGCACTTGTCCTAAAGCATGTGAAGCATCCATCAAACTTCTATATCATATATATGAGTTTCAAAACTATTTGCAAGCAAAGACTAGGTGAATGGATTCACTAGATTTTCTATTAATGTAATCTTGGATATCATGACCTTACCTTTTGCACAAACTCCTTTGCCAAGTGATATTTGTTTCTCAATATGTTTTCTTTTTATGGTATCTTAGTTCCTTAAACTGTACTACAACTTCGCTATTATCACATTGAATAAAAATATGCATCTTAGCACTAGGTACCTCTTCAAGCTTCCTAAGGAGCTTGTGGAGCCATACATTCTCCTTTACAGCTTTTGATATAGCTATATATTTAGCTTCTTTGGTAAAGTTTGTGATACTTGATTATTTTACACTCCTTTAATTTATGACTTCGCCACATAAAGTAAACACATATCCTAAGTAGATTTTCAAGCATCCTTATCTACTTGAAAATTTGAATATGTATACTTAATAGGTATAATATCCTCATTGAAATATACAAGCATATAATCTTTTATTCTCTAAAGATACTTGAATATATGCTTGCTGCAGTCTAGTGTTATAGTATTAGATATGATTAATATCTATTAACCATTCTATTGCATAACAAATATCTCGTCTAGTATAGAGCACTACATACATAAGACTTTATATAGCCGATGCATAAGAAATTTCTTATTAGGGTTTGTGCTTACGTGCCATATTTGATATTTATTCAATGTATATTTTATTAAATATCTAATTACATTAATTATATGGTACAATACTTGTAACACTACAGACATTATATAATCTAAAGGAGTTCAGATCTGATCTAAAAGAGTGATCAGATCTAAGAGTTAGTAACACTGAGAATTATAACTGCTAAAAGTTAGCAAGTTATAAGAATAAATAAAATCTAAGGAGTTGGAGCCTTGTCTGTAATGAGACAAAGATCTGAGGGTATACTAGTAATGACATAATTGTACAAGTTGCAATAAGATGTTAGAAAATGTCATTATACAAGTATGTTCTCAAATATTATGTTCCTGATCTATTTTCATCGATGCAGGTCTGTCGGTGAATCCCTTTTTTATATAGTCAGTGTATATCTATATCTGGAGGGTACAGATGGTTGTTCTTAACTGATCATGAGCTTAGAGATCGTATAAGCATACAAATATTCAGTAAAGATGGGGTACCAAATATACTCATGAGAATCCCAATAGACATCTTATATAAGCCATCAATAGAAGGTCCTCTCAAGTTTAGTAGTATTCATGGTCATTTAACCTGAGCACCACGATAGGCTTATGAGTGATTCGCCATATTTAGGTTCTATAGACGTCAGAAACCTTTTATGGTCTGACCGCTGCATGTCGCTGGGTATAGTCTGATGTTCATGGAGTCTGATGTGCATAGTTGGTACGACTGTTCTAGCTCTTCTTTTGACGAGTGCAGCGGCTAAGCATATGGTATAGCATTTCGAGATTGGCTTAGTTATAAGGAATGAGGGAGTGATACAAGATCTGTCATCCCAAATAAGTGGGTTGTATATTCAATGCTTCAAGATTATATCTTAGAAAGTCTTATGATCGTAAGCAATAAACCCGAGAAATGAGTTTTTCAAAGGGTTAAATAATATAGCAAAAGGATTTGCATATATTATTCATTGAGATACAAATTCGGAGATAAGTTTATAGATGAGCTTATGGGAATTTGACGGTGTTGATCTATGTTCCCGCACATACAGGGTATAGATGATGGAAAGACTATACGTATCCGCTATGACCTCAACTTATATAGTCTAACGAGTTAATTTTTAATATCTGTGACGTGAGCATGGGGCATCGATCATGGACTTATGAAATAGTTCCATCTAGCAAATTGGGCTTGGACCTAGGGAGTCTTGCAATATGAAGTGTACTCGTTATGCACTTGGGCAGCGTACTAAATTAAATAGTTCAATCCAGTAAAATTTAGCAAAACTGATTATTTGTTTCAGAAATTCTCAAAATGCGCGCGTACCAATACTTAAGTGTTAAGTATATTAATTAGTTGATAATTATTATTAACTAATTAAATAATGACACTTGGTGTATAGTGAGACTTTGGTTATGTTTACTCAAGTGTGTAGTTGAATGGAGCCTACTTTAAGTTAACTTGACAACTAAATAAGGGCTTAAGCGTAATTTTACCTATTTTACTATTTGATTATTTAATAATAAATATGAGTTATTTATTCATTTAATCATTAAATAATCAATGACTTAACTTAGGTTAAGTTAATCAAATATTTAATTTTTTTAAAAAGTAAACTAACTTAACTATAGTTGGGTTAATTAAATTTTTAAATATTCAGTACTTGGTGGCCAAGTTTAGTTAATCTAACTCTAAGGTTAATTGTTAATTTGAGTTGGGTTAATTAATAAAATATTATAATAATTAAGATCTTTTATTATTTAATTGTTAAGTAATAAATTGACTTAACTAGAGTTAATAGTTAACTCCAAGGTTAAGTTAAATCATAATAAAGTGAAATAAAACAAAATTGCTAAGTCTTTTTTTGCCTTGGAAATGGCCGGCTATTGAGAGAGAGAATTAGAAAGAGAAAATTATTTTCTTGCAAAGAGTTTAAGTGTTGAATTTATTCTTTATTTTCTTTTCCACTTAGCTTAAGCTAATAAAGCAAGATAAGGGTTTGTTCATTGTTCAAGTGTTAAACAAAGATTGAACAAACAAACAAGACAAAGAGTTTGTCTAGGATTAAGGTTTAAAGAGTTAAACCAGTTGTTGGGTTTGAGCTGTTGTTCTAAATAATCAAGCCCACCAAGTTGCTTGCTAGAATTGTACATGAGCCTCACTTCGGGTGGTCTCTGATTGTGATGCTATACTAGCTAAGCGCAAATGCAAGCTATCATATCAAGTAATATAAGATTTTAAGTCCAGATATCAATCTCACATGGACTATGCAATCTAATTCTATAAATCAAGTATTAAATTTGTACCTACTTAACTTTTATTCAGAAAATCACAATCTGAAATTTATTTAACTAATCTACTCTATCAATTAAACTGAACAAAAGTAAAGAGTAGAATTCACAATAAAGATAATCTAGGGTTTTGACTTGTCTCTTAGTATTTCATTGGACTCATTAACCTCTTAGTTAATCTCTTGATACCAATTGATTGGCTTATACATTAATCTCATCACAAGCCTCTGTCGATGGTCAAGTGACTATATTACACATTCTAACAATCACTTATATGTCTATGGTAATTAAATCAGAATGTAATTAATTAAGATCAAGTCTAAATTATACCATATATGCCACCTAGGTATATGTCTATCCTATATGGAACTCATAGTTGTTACCCTCTGATCATGCATCAAACTACCCTAGGCTAAACCATGAATCCCTCCATCGAGTTCATCATGGTTCCTCGATCATTCAAAAAATTGATCAGGTATAATGAAAGCATTAAACATAAGATAGAATAAATCAATTGTAATAATTAAGTTCACAAATTAAGAATCAATAAAATCCAACTACATACTAGGTTCACATAGACTAAACCTAGATAAACAATTTAACTCATCACAAAACTAAAAGTGTCAAACTAATTCATAAATATCAACAAGAAAAAGAACATAAGGATAAAGAAAGATAAGAAAAACTAATCAAAGTGACTCCTTGATGTGCTTCTCTCTCAATCTTAATTTGAAGCTTGAATCTTGATCTTGGTTCTTCAATCTTTGGCTTTGATCTTTGATCTTGTGTTGTGAATTCTCTCTCTAAGTTTTTGCCTCTTTTCTCTCTTTTTATCTCCTCCCTTCTTTAGGATTTTTGGCTTTCTATTTATACGTTTGTCTTCAAAATACTATTCACGAGTTACTATAGCAAATAATACTGTATCACTGGTTACGCTAGCAAAATACTGTTTCTATGCCACTGTTCACCGCCACGAGCGCTGCGGCGCCCAACCCTGGTGCCCCTTTCGTATTTTGAGCGTAACTTCTTAATTTTACGTTTGATTCACCTCCTGTTTATTTCTATGCGACACATTTTCCATCATGCATCTATTTATGATAAAAACAAATCACAATTAAATAGCCAAATATTTATAATTTGGAGCAAAATACGAATGTTGGGTACAAATCATACTAGTGCTTTTACGCCCCTATCAAATACCCCCAAACTTAAGACTTTACTCGTCCTCGAGCAAAACAAAGAAAAACATTCAAAAATTATTCATGACTCAAAAATAAAACTAAAAACTAAAAATAAGCTTCGGTTGATTAAACAATCATTATCATAGTCTTAAATTAAGGCTGTTAAAAATAGCACAAGGCTCTTCAGAAATCAATAAACAACTTTCAACAATTCTCATACCATTGATCAAGTACTTCATTCTCCCTTATAAATGATCACATGTACATGTGTGTAAAAAATAAGTAATTAGCTAAATAGAACATAGATTTACTCAATACTTATGAAATACATATTATGATATCTCGGTATATTTTTAATTATAACACTATCATAAGCTTGCTTTTCATACTACTCTCCACTAATGTAGAAATACACATGTCTAGGGATCTATTTAGGACTTTATTTAGCTTGTAATGTAAGGCTAAGGTAAAGGTGGGTTATGAAGATATATATAAAGTGCAAATCACACAATTAACACTTAGACTTTACTCAGAAACCTCTTGATTCCTTCTCCTCCTTGATTATTCATCTCTTCTCCAAAACTTATGCTATTCATATTTTTCTTTTAATCCATTTTACAAAGAAATTCTTTTTTTTCTTAAGCTCGGGGTATTATGCATTTAAACATTTTTTTTTATGTACCCCAAACTTAGATTGATATACACCTTCAAGACTTATTGCTTTTCATTGCAGTACCCTTCTTTCATACATCCACAACCTTCTTCATTTTAAGAATATTTCTAAGTAAACTCAAGGTTTATGGTATTACCGGTAGATTTTAGGATAAGTAAACTCAAAGTCTTTAAGCTTGTAATGTGGTTAAATAGAAAAATTGAATAATTAGGCTCAAACGGGGTGACTAGGGATAAATATACATATAAGGTAGGCTCGAAAAGGCTCAAACGGTTCAAAGATGGCCTAATGTCATTTTTCTAAGCATGTGAATTCTACGATTTCGCCTCAAATAGTAATCAAGCAAGTTCTAGAGTGTTAGTCTTCGAGACTGTGGTGTACTACTTAAGCATGAATACTCTAAGTAAAAAATTCAACTAATACATGCTTATTTCAATGTGCTCAAGAATAAGTGATCAAAAATAAGTTTGAATTCAGTGCAAGAGTCATGATATAAAATTTATCTCAAGCATCTATTATTTCTTAAAGACTTATTATTTCTTAAAGACTTGTGAAAATAAATTTAAACAATATTTAACTTCTTATCCTGGACTAATGATCATCATCTCAACTAAAACTAGACCAAAAAAACAAAATTACCCCATAAGACAACCAACCAATATAAACAGCAAAATAGACACAAAAAAAATGTGTTTCCCACCCCCAAACTTAAATTAAACATTGTTCTCAATGTCTAAATAAATTTAAAAGTAAGAGAAACTCCCCTGCTAATAGAAGTTGAAGCAGTGCAGCATTGTGTTCTGATGAGATGAATGCGGTTCTCTTTGCTTCCAACGCTTGCACTTGCTCATGGTGATTCATTGAATGCTTGAATTACTGATTTATTCCTACAAAGAAAAGAAACTAACACAACTAAAACTAAAAATAAGCTAATAAAAATAAAAATTTACTAGGGTTGCCTCCCAATAAGTGCTTGATTTAACGCCATCGGCTTGGCGGGGCTCTTTCTACTCTTATGGAGGATCAAAGTCAATGGTGGAAGCATCTTTATATATGAGCTTGTTAGGCTTTCTTTCTTTTAGCTTTCATATCTTCTTTATTTGATCTTGGGTAGCAACTTGTTCCTCTTTCTCCTTGTTTTGTTTCGGAAAGACTTGAATTTTAGACTGATAAAGTGCCTCTTTTGTGCCCTTCTCTTTGATTCTATCATCGTACTGCTTCTTTTTCTTCTTCTTTCTATGCCTTAACACCTTCTTTTTGATGTGAGGATTCAACATCTCCATGTCTTTGAAGTATTTGGTGTTTGATGGCACTACATTAATGCTGCAATAATAAAGTAATGTAGTATGCATGGGTTGATTCTACTCTTTATTACTGGTATTTTCTACTGTATTTTCACTTTTCTGCACCTTAGAATGTTGCTGCACTTTAATACCAATTTTTGCACATTTCATTGTTGAGAATTCTGCAATTTTCTGAGATTCTGCACTCTTTTTCTAGACTGGTATGTTGCTGATTTTTTATTTCAACACTTGTTTGACACCTCTAATATAGGTGTATTTTGAGTGTTTGGGAATGTTGTGGTGAAGTCCCGGTGTTAAATGGTGCATTTCAAGTGTTGAAATTAGTATACCAATATAGAAAACACTAGGACGCTGTGGCCCTGAATCTAATGCGGTGGTGCTGGATGGTGAGCGCTGCGGCATTAGGGTTTTTGGGCCCCAACACCACAGTGTTTGAGGCTTGGCACTGCGACATTGGGGGTTCTGATTCTCAATGTCGCAGTATTGACACTGTTTACTGAAAAAATACTTTTTTAAGTTGTTTAAATAATTAAATATACATGTAGGGGTTTATGAGATGCAGTGATAAAAGTTATTAGTTTGCATTATAAACCAGAATCATTTTTCTCCATGTTGATAACCACAATGAGAGCCCTACTAGTAGAGGTTAGTTGTATTTGCATAAAAATAAATTATTGATTAAGAAATCACCTTCCTATAGGATAGAAACCAGTATTTGAAAATTTCTCTTAATTAGATTGAATTGTATTACATTATTAGATAGTGTTTTACATGGTCCATCTTATCAATACGGTGTTAGAATGGTCACTATGGTCTTTCTCAATCTTGCTTTAGCATGGGAGATTTGATCGGTGTAGCTCGGACTATACCGGTAAAACATGAGATGAGTTAAATATATGTGAACATGTTGTCTAATATTTCTTTAGTGTAAGGGTAGTGTCAATAACATATATATGACAATTGACAAGTTAATCTGGAATACACTTACCCAATATTGCTTTAGCATGAGGATAATATGTATTTAGGATTTATAGTAAGAGTTAGATGTGATGTAGTTAACAAGAGTTATCTACCTGTTGGGTTTACAAAGGTCAATATTGTTTTATCGTGAGGTTGGAGTAAAATACTAATAAGGTCCACTTCTCACTGTATAGTTTAAAGAGTTTAAACTATCATTATCTCGTTCGAGAGAAATTTAATAATTCCACTAACATCTTCTATTTATCTTATCTTGTGAAGATCTGAGGGCCTCAAATAACCCTTTGGTATGTAAACTTGATGCATACCAACTCAAAGGTGTAGAAAACTACTCAGATTGGCTCATGAATCTTAGAATTGTTCTAGATTTAGAAAAGCTCAGATATGTTATTAATCAAAAATTGTCTAGAGGTGTTTTTGATAGTGCTACCTCGGAGGAGAGGGTGACTGATAAAAAATAATTGGATGATGATTGAAAAGTTAAATCTTACATCCTCACCTCTATGTCTACAGATCTATAGTGGGAGCATGTTCATATGGATAATGCTAGTAACATTATGCTTTATTTGAAGGAGCTCTTTGGTGACTGACCCTAGGTCGAGATTTACAGGGTCGCCAAAGTGCTCTTTCAAGCAAGACTAGCTGAGGGCAGTCTAGTAAGTCCTCATGTCCTTAAAATGATTGGATTAATCAAGAGGCTTGAGATAATGGATATATCTCTGAACAATAACTTGGGGAATAGCTTGATTCTTCAATCGTTGTCGGGGTCATTTGCACAGTTCATTATAAACTTTAATATACAGGAATTGACCCTTACTTATGCTGATCTTCATAATATGTTGAAGACAGCATAGGAAGACATGACAAAAAGAGGCTTGGCACTTTTGTTCAGAGTGCTTAATGCTAGTTTAGGTTGGGTATTAGATACTGCTTGTCCTTTTCACATTTGCAATGTGTTGTAAGGTCTGAGGGAAGTTAGATTGCTACAGCTAGAAGAGGTATTGCTTCATGCTAGAAATGGCAATTTTCTGCAGGTCGAAGCTGTTGGACATTTTGATTTACTTCTCCCATGTAATAGAACTATTGTATTATATAATTGTTATTTTATACCTAACATCATTAGATAGATCATTTCACTTCTTGTACTTAATAGTGAAGGGTATCATATGTATATTCAAAATTATTCTTTATGTTTATATGATGTGCATGATGTATTATTAGCCGAGTGTTAGTTAGTGAATGAGAATTATTTATTGGATACAACTAGAAAGGTTACAAATGTACAAGCTAGTATAAGTAGTAGCTCTGAAACTTTAAATGAGATAAAATTATGGCATATGAGATTAGGTCATGTAGGTATGAGACGTCTAACCCATTTGGTTAAGGATAGTCTAATACCTGATCTGACCATAAAGTTGTATCCAGTTTATGAATCTTGTATTCAAGGGAACATGGCTAAATCTTCATTTACAGGTGTTGGATACCGAGCCACTGATTTATTGGAACTAGTACATAATGATGCATACGGTCTAATGAATCACACTGCAATAGGTGGATTTCGATACTTTATACTCTTCATTAATGATTTTTCACAACATGCGTATGTGTTTCTTATGAGATACAAGTTTAAAACTTTTGAAAAGTTTAAAGAATTTAGACTTGAAGTAGAGAAACAAACCGGCATGTACATAAAATGCCTTCGATCAAATTAAGACGGTGAATACATAAGCAGTGAATTTATAGATTATTTGAAGAAGAATAGGATTCTCACTCAATATAGTCCTCTAGGTACTCCGTAACACAATAGGGTTTCAGAGAGGAGAAATCAGACTTTATTCGATATGATTCGATCGATGATGAGCTTTACCGATCTCTTAAAATATTTGTGGGGTTATACTCTAAAACCTAGTGCTCACATATTAAAAGAGTTCCATCCAAAGCTGTTTCCTTCAGTCCATATGAGACATTGACTTGAAGGAATCCAAGTTTTAAATATTTTAAGATTTGAGGTTGTCCTGCTTACGTAAGAGTTGCACAATAGGATAAACTTGACTCAGGGGGTACAAGTACTGGTTCATTGGGTATCCTAAGAACTTCATAGAATAACAGTTCTATGATTCAAAGGAATGAAACGTGTTTGTTGCTTATAGTGTGACTTTTCTAGAGAAATAATTTCTCATAGATCTTGGAGATTGTAGAAAGATTGAACTTGATGAAGTCAATCAAGAAACAGATGAACTAGGGATGGAAACTCATGTTTAATTGAGCAGATTACCTTTATCATGCCCTTCACGTAAGTCTAAAAGGATGTCAAGGCCACCTATTAGGTATGGTCAGATGCCTGAAGGTGCTCTTGGAGTTTTCTTAGTTAAAGAAAATAATCTTTTAACCTATAGAGAGGCGATATGAATCACATCGAAAAAATGACAAGAAGCAATGAAATCCAAAATTGACTCAATGCATCAAAATCAAGTCTAAGACTTGGTTAAGCTTCTTGAAGGAATAGTTTCTATTGGTTATAAATGGATTTACAAGAGGAAGCATAGGCCCGATGGGAAACTTATCCTTCATACCCTTAAGGTATTTCAAGATATGTTTGACTACCATCCAATAGTTGTCATCTGGATCAGACTGATACTGGCTTGTAACACTTATAGCCATACTGATGTTAGGTCTCGTGCACATCATAGCATACATCAAGCTGCCAACAACTGATGCATATGGTATATTAGACATTCTAACTCTTTCATATTTCATCTGAGGACACATTTTCCTAGAAAGATGAACACTATATCTAAAAGGTACATTAACTGTCTTACAGTTAGTAAAACTGTACCTTTCCAAAACGCTATCGATGTATAATAACTGAGAGAGTTCTATTAGCTTCCTAACTCTATCTCTATATCTATAAAGCTTTATATCCAATATACAGGAAGCCTCTCCCAAATCTTTCATGAAGAAATTCTTACTCAGATAGCTTTTCGTGGATTACAACATACAAATATCATTCCTAATGATCAATATATCATCCACATAAAGAACTAAGAATACCAACATGGTCCCACTGACCATTTTATATACACAAGCTTCTTCTTCATTTTTTATGAAACCAGACTTTCTGATTACCTCATCAAAATGATGATTCCAACTTTAGGAGGCTTGTTTGAGTTCATTAATGGACTTCTTCAGCCTGCATACTAGACCAAAAACCTGGCTGGATGTAAAACCTTCAGACAGTTCTATGAATATCTCTTCCTTGAGGTATCCATTAAGAAATGTCGTCTTTATATCCATCTATCAAATCTTAAAGTCATAGTATGCAGCAAGTGCCAACAAGATCCTAATTAACTTTAACATTGCAACTGGTGCAAATGTGTCGATCCCAGATCACTGAGCATAACCTTTTGCCACCGGTCGAGTCTTAAAGGTCTCTACCTTTCCATCGAGCCCACACTTCTATTTGTAAAGTCATTTACAACTAATAGGAACAATTCCTTTAGGAAGTTGAACCAAATCCTAGGCTTGATTATGATGCATAGAGTCAATTTTGGATTTTATGACTTCTTGCCACTTTTTCGAGTCAATGTCTAACATCGCCTCCCTGTAAGTCAAAGGATCGTTTCCTTCTAGCAATAAAACTCTAAGTGCACCTTCTGGCATCTGACTATACCTAATTGGTGGCCTAGACATTCTTTCAGACCTACGTGGAGGGTGTGTTAAAGGTGCACTGCTCACTTGAACTTGAGTATCCATATATATTTCATCAGGTTCCTGATTGAGTTCATCAAGTACAATCTTTCTACAATCCCCATGATCCTTTAGAAACTGTTTCTCAAGAAAAGTGGCATTCTGAGCAACGAACATACTTCGTTCCTCTAGATCATAAAATTGGTATCCTATTAAATTCTTGGGATACTCAATGAACCTGTACTTGTACTCCCTGGGTGTAAGTTTATCATGTTGCTGATGCGATAATTCTATATCGTAAAATTAAGTACAAGTATACACTATCGTATGTAAGTAATAAAGAGACTAAATAAGTCTGATGTCGAACCCACAGGGATAATTTATTGTTCTTAACTAATTACTAAAATTATGTCTTCCTAATAATTATTTAGAAAAATAAAAATCTAAGAGTGAATGCAGAAAATATAAAAATAAAAACATAATGCAAAGAGATTTAGGTGGCAGCAATATAGAGAAAACCTAGAATTAATATTATCCCTCAATATACTTTCTAATGATTGATCTCTAATATTTAACTCCCTTAGTCTTTATTATTGATCAAGACACTAATGTATTCACAAGCCTCTTCTAAGGTCATGCAAGTATACCTTAATTTACCAAATACCTATATTCCTATAGTACTTGTAATAAATTAAGATTCAATAAGATTAGGTCTTATTGATCATACATGCCAATTAGGTATATTCCTATCATAAATTGAAACTTGCATATGCAACATTGAATGTTACTCTACAATCATGCATCAAATTACCTAGGTCTAAATATTATGATTCCTCTTCTGAGTTTTATCAACAATATTACACCTCATTCACCATATATTGGCCAGATATATTGAAGCATTAAGATCAAGTAATTTGAATATCAAAGAATTAAGTTTATTAAATATTAAAAAGATATGACAATTAAGCACACATATTGAGTTCAAGTATTAACCCTAGAAAATAAGTTTAACTCATAGCTATAAGAGAACAGCAGTAAAAATAATAATAAATTATTATACAATCAATAGCAAACCGATATAGACGTCGAATTGCTCTTAATTATACTGTCTAAGAACTCTTGATGTCGAAGAACACTTTGAATCTCTCTCTAAAATTGCTTCAATTAAACTCCTATTGCTCTCCAATACTCGTGCTCTGTATTCTTGGTGTTTTTAAATGTGTCTTAGGTGCTCTAGGTTGATTCTTAAAGGCTGGGAATGAGTGACTTTTTATAGGGATTAATATAGGGTTAAAAATCTTAATTCTCGTCGGACTAGGACTCGCGTTACCACTAAGGCCCTATGCAGTTGTCACTGGGACGATGCGTGAAAAAGGCTTCACCACTGTAGCAATGGGATGTTGGCGCTGGCCTATCGCTGACGCGATGACTGTTTGGCACAGGAGCACCAGATGCGACTTAAACAGGTCGTTCTTCTTATTTTGATCACTATTCTAGCGCCGGAGCGATAATCCTCATGGTGCTGGGGCGATGGACATATACTTTGAAAATTTTGTATTTTAGTCCCTGTTTTTGATCCTTTTGCATCATTTCTTTAAATTTCATTCAAGTCCTTATAAATAACAATAATGCACATAAATAGCCATCTATTCTCATAAAACAATAAAATATCAAAATAAAAACATGAGAAAATATATGACAAATTTGCCCTTATCAGTTGCACAACTCTTCATAAGTAGGATAGCCCCAAATCTTAAGATACTTAAGACTCAGTTTTTACCCTTCAACATCTCATATGGAGTAATAAGCACAGCTTTAGATGGAACTTTATTCAAAATATGAGCTGCAGTTTCTAGAGCATGACCCCACAGGTATTTTGGAAGATCAATAAAGCTCATCATCGATCTAACCATATTCAATAAAGTCTGATTCCTTATCTCTAGAACATCATTATGTTGCAGAGTGCCTGAAGGACTATATTGAGCAAGAATCTCATTCTCCTTTAAATAATTTGAAATATCACTGCCCATGTACTCATCACCTCAATCTGATCAAAGGCACTTAATGCACATGTCGGTTTGTTTCTCTACTTCAAGTTAGAATTCTTTGCACTTTTCAAAGGTTTCCAACTTGTGTTTCAAAAGGAATACATAACCATATCGTGACCAATCATTGATGAAAATTACAAAGCATCGAAACCCACATATTGCAATGTGATTCATTGGACCGCATACATCACTATGTATCAGTTCCAATAAACTAGAGGCATGATGTTCAACACTAGTAAATGGAGATTTGGTCATCTTCCCTTGAATACAAGATTCATAAACTAGATAAGGTTCCATAGTCAAATCAAATATCGACCATCCTTAACCAGACGGGTTAGGAGTCTTATGCCTATATGACCTAATCTCATATGCCACATTTCGGTTTCATTTAAAGTTTCTAATCTTGTACGTTTATTACTAGAACTAGCTTGTACATTCATAACATTTTTCACTGTATCCAATATATAGTACCCATTAACTAAGTGACACTTAGCTAATAAAACATCATGTATATCATATAAATATAAAGAACGATTCCGTATATTTACAAGATATCCTTCATTGTCAAGCACAAGAACGGATACAATTTGCCTGATGATATTGAGTACATAAGAGGTTATGATGCGATATTTTTATATCTTAAAATTAAATACAAGTATACACTATCGTATGCAAGTAATAACGGGACTAAATAAGTCGGATGTCGAACCCACAGGGATAATTTCTTCTTTTTAACCAATTACTAAAATTATATCTTACTAATAATTATTCAGAAAAATAAAAATCTAAGAATGAATGTAGAAAATATAAAAGTAAAACACAATGCAAAGAGATTTAGGTGATATCAATATAGAGAAAACCTAGAATTACTACTATCCCTCAATATATTTTCTAATGATTAATCTTCTAATATTTAACTTCCTTAATCTTTGTTATTGATCACGACACTAATGTATTCACAAGCCTCTTCTAAGGTCATGCAAATATACCTTAATTTACTAAATACCTATATTCCTATGGTACTTGTAATAAATTAAGATTCATTAAGATTAAGTCTTATTGATCATACATGCCAATTATGTATATTCCTATCCTAAATTGAAACTTGCATATGCAACATTAAATGTTACTCTACAATCATGCATCAAATTACCTAGGTCTAAATATTATGATTTCTCTTTCGAGTTTTATCAACAATATTACCAACTCATTTATCATATATTGGCCAAATATATTGAAGCATTAAGATCAAGTAATTTAAATATCAAAGAACTAAGTTTATTAAATATTAAAAAGATATGGCAATTAAGCATACATATTGAGTTTAAGTATTAACCCTAGAAAATAAATTTAGCTCATGGCTACAAGAGAACAGCAGTAAAAATAATAATAAATCATGATACAATCAATAGCAAACCAATATAGACGTCGAATTGCTCTTAATTATGCTGCCTAAGAATTCTTGATGCCGAAGAATGCCTTGAATCTCTCTCTAATGGTGCTCTTGGATGATTCTTAAAGGCTGGGAACGAGTGGCTTTTTATAGGGATTGATATGAGCTTGAAAATCTCAATTCTCGTTGGACTAGGAATCGCTCTACCGCTGAGGCGCTATGCAGTTGTCGCTGGGGTGACACGTGAAAAGGGCTTCACCGCTAAAGCAGTTGGTTGATGGCGCTAGGGCACTGTCCTATCGTTGGTGTGGTAAACGTCTGGCTCTGGGGCGCCAGATGCGACTTCAACAAGTCATGTTTCTTATTTCGATCACTATTCCAGCATTGGGGTGGTAATCCTTGTAGCGCTGGGACGATGGACACATACTTTGAAAACTTTGCATTTTAGTCATTGTTTTTGATCGTTTTGCATCATTTCTTTAAATTTCATTCAAGTCCTTATAAATAACAATAATACACATAAATAGCCATCTATTCTCATAAAACAATAAAATATCAAGAATAAAAATATGAGAAAATATATGACAAATTTACCCTTATCAGGTTATGTATTCACAATGTTTGGGTGTAGTATATATTGGAGATCAGTTTTTCAACATGTGGTTGCCCTATCTACCACAGAGGCAAAGTATATAGTTGTTGGAAAAGCTATTAAGGAGGCCGTATGGTTAAAAGGCATATGCACGGAGGTAATGGCTACTAAAGATGTGAACACCGGCGTGTATTGTTATAGTTAAAGTGCCATACACCTAAGCAAGCATCAAGTGTTTCATGAGAAGTTTAAACATATTGAGGTGCTGCTCTATTATATTTGAGAGATTGTGCAAAGTTGTGAGGTTATTCTAACAAAGATAGCGTCGTCTGAAAATCCCACTGACATATTAACAAAGATAGCATCGTCGTCAAAAGGCTAATTTATTATAGCGTAGTGGAAGTGGCAATGAGGATTCGTAGGTTTATCGCTCGACTTGGAAGAGTTCCAAGATAGATAGATCCTATCCTACAGTTTTGCAACACACATAGGACATTGTATAGGCCGAGGTGCCAAGAGGACACTAGTACTCTAATTATGTTGAGAGGAGTCTCACATTACTAGAGAGATCTTGGCTTAAAGAGATGTGATTATTTGTAAAAGTGTTCTATAAATAATTTAGTAAACCTACTTTCTAAAGCCATGACTCTAAAAAGGTTTATGAAACACGTAAAGTCAATGTGTATGAGATACCATCAGGTATGGCACTAGAGCAAGTGGAAGATTGTTAGGGTCGGTGCTTATGTGTCATCCCTAAATGTACATATATTTGTGTATTTATACAAGTGTACATTCCTATTAAATTACTAATGCCCATCAATATGGTATTATGCAATGTAACATTACAAATATTGTATAATCTGAAGGAGTTCATATCAGATCTAAAGGAGTTTAGATAAGAGTCCACAGTTGGCCACGTTGAGAAATATAAATACTAAATGTTAGCAGCTAAATATTAGCTTATTATAATACTCAGTGAAGATCCAAGAGTTGGAGCCTTATTTGTAATCGGATATAGACTTGAGAATATACTAGTAACTGCATAGTTACAAGAGTTACAATCGGGTGCCAGGAAATGTCAGTTGTGTAACTTTATTCTCGAACACTATCCTTGATCTATTTCTGTCGATGTGGGTAGGTCGGTGGATATGTATATATATATATATATTTTGGCATATGTCGTACCTATAGGGTATAGATGGTCATTCCTAGCCGACTGTGAGCTTGAGCTCATATTGACATATGGGTATACAGTTAGGACTGGATATAGGATAGACTCACGATGGCCTCCGATAGACACCCTATATAAATCGTCAATAGAGGGTCCTCTCGAGTTGAGTAGTATACATGGTCATTTGACCTGAGTGCCATAGTGGGCTTGTAAGTGATCCACCATACTTTGGTTTCACGCATGTCACAAACCTTTCATGGTGTGACCGCTGGCTGTCGCTGGGTATGGTTCGATGCTTATAGAGTCTAGTGTGTACAGATATGGAATCCGTCAGCTCGCATAAGGAGTTTGATATCCAGATGCTTTGAGACTCTATCTCAAAAAATCTTATGGCCACAAGTATTAATTCCGGGAAAGCGTTCCGTCAGGGTGGAACAATATGGCAAATGAGTTTGCACATATTGTTCAGTGAGATACAAGTCTGAAGATAAAACATGGATGAGCACAAGGGGATTTGACGGTGAAGATCTATATCCTCGCACATCCAGGATATCATGACGGAAGGACTATATGTATGCGTTGTAACCTCAACTTGCATGGTTCAACGCACTGATTTGTATATCCGTGATGTGTGCGTTGGGCATTGTTCACGGGCTCATGGAATAGTTCAATTTGATGAATTAGGCGTAGACTTAGGGAGTCTCACGATATGGAGTGTACTCGTTGTGCACTTGCGCAACATGCCAGATTAAATTGTTTAATCAAGCAATATCCAGCACTACCACGGGAATACGTGCATGTCTGTATTTAAGCGTTAAATACAATAATTAGTCAATACTTGTTATTTACTAATTTTATGATGACATGTGGCGTATTGTGGACCCTCGGTTGAGTTTACCAAAGTGTGAGTTTGGTGGAACCCACTAAGGGGTAAACTTAGTAACTATTTATGAGGGGCAAAATAGTCATTTCACATATTAATTATTTAATTGTTAAATAATCAATAGTATCTAATTATTATATTATATTATATATTATTATTATATTATAATGGGTGATAGTTGTCACCCATTATTATTATTTATATTATATAATAATATTATTATTTTATTTATATTAGACATAAATAGTGAGATGTGGTGATTGTCAATTGGGTGTGTATTTTGGCCGTGAAAGAGAAATGGAGAAAGAGAGAGAGAAAATAAAATAGAGCCGAGAAAGAAGAAAAAGAAAAAGGAAAAATAAAATTGTTTCATTTTTCTATGGTGCCATGACAAGCAATTGAGAATTGCTTTAATCTCTATTTCTTTTTCTTTTAGAGATAAGGAATAATACACACCACTGGTCATTTTGGGGTTAAGAGTTAATCTCATGCTGGACATAGGGTTGTTATTCTAGCTCACCAAGCCCACTGATTTGGTGATTAGAACTGCCCACGAGTTGGTCTCCATGCGGACTCCGATGAAATAAGTGTGTAATGTTACACGTTCAGGTGAGTTCTCAACCTTTGTAATATATTAATGTGATTAATATATTTTATTTATTGTGTCTATTGTATGTTTAAATACTTCCGCCGCGTTTAATATGTATATGATACGTATTTTAGGCAATAGACACAATTGCACATGCATACACCTACGTATATTAGATCCCCGACAAGAATGGTATCATAGCCTTTTAGGACAAATTTGGGTGCTGTTGAGTGAATGGATACAAAATGCCCAGTGTATATTGCGTGTTTCAAGTGTTGAAATGAGTATGCCAAAAAGGGAGTACTAGGACTGGGGGTTCGATCTCCCAACGCTGCAGCGCTAGAAGTTCTTTCTCCCAGCACTGAGGCTCTGGCAAGCCTGCGCTAAGGCACTGAGGTTCTGGAATTCACGCCCCAACGGTGAAGCACAAGCGCTACAGCATAGGGGTTTGACCTCCCAGTGCTGTAGTGAGGTGATTTGGCACCGCAGCGCTGGGGGTTTAACCTCCCACCACTGCAGCGATGTAATCTGGCATCGCTGCAGTTTATTGTTCACTTGAACAGTAGCAAATGAATACAGTAGTTTTAAACATTGTTTTGAACAGTGTTTCAAAATTAATTTTGCATGTGTAGGTTTATAAGATGTAGTGATAAAAGTTATCAGTTTACATTATAAACCGTAATTTATGAGATGCATTGATAAGAGTTATCAGTCTGCATTATAGACCAGAATTAATTTTTGTATGGATAACTACAATGGGAGCCCTACTAGTAGGGGTTAGTTATTCTTACATAAAAAAATTGGTTAATTGAGAATCACCCTCCTTGAGAGAATAGAGACCTAAGATATAAATAAAAATATCTCTTAATCAGATTGAAGTATATTACATTATGAGATAATATTTTATTTTGATCCGTCTTGTCAATACGGTATTAGACGAGTTACTTCGGCCTTTTTTCAATATTGCTACAGCGTGAAGGACTTGGTCGGTTGGGCTTGGACTATATCGATTAAACATGAGATGAGACAAATATATACGAAAGTATTGCCCAATATTGCTACAGCGTGAGGGTAGTATTGATAACATATATTTGATCATTGACAAGTTAATCTGAAATACACTTACCCAATATTGCTATAGTGTAAGGATAATGTGTATTCAAGATCAAGTAATAAGAGTTGCATAAGATGCAATTAACAAATGTTATCTACCTGTTGGGTTTACAAAAGCCAATATTGTTAGAGTCGGTGCTTACATGCCATCCTTGAATGTATATATACTTGTGTATTTATACAAGTGTACATTTCGATTAAATCGCTAATACCTATTTATATGGTATTATGCATGTAACGTTGCAGACATTGTAGATCTGAAGGAGTTCTGATCAAATCTAAAGAGTTTAGATAAGGGCTCATAGTCAACCACGCTGAGATATATAATTGCTAAATGTTAGCACAATTAAGTGTTAGCTGGTTATAATACTCAGCAGATCCAAGAGTTGGAGCCTTGTCTATAATAGGACATAGACATGAGAATATACTAGTAACTGCATAGTTGCAAGAATTGCAAGAGTTGCAATCGGGTGCCAGGAAATGCAAGTTGCGTAAGTATGTTCTCGAATAATTGTCTCTGATCTATTTCTGCCGATGCAGGTCTGTTGGTGGATACTTTTATATAGATCAGTATATGTCGAGACTGTATATGGGACAGACTTGAGTAGTATACATGGTCCTTTGACCTGAGTGCCACGGTGGGCTTGTAAGTGATCCACTATACTTTAGTTCCACGTATGTCACAGACCTTTCATGGTGTGATCACTGGGTGTTGCTGGGTATGGTCCGATTCTTATGGAGTTTGGTGCGTACAGATACGGGATCCGTCAGCTCTTATAGGGAGTTTGATATCCAGATGCTTCGAGACTGTATCTCAAAAAATCTTGTGGCCATAAGTATCAATCTAGGGAAAGAGTTCTGTCAGGGTAGAATAATATGGCAAAAGAGTTTACGCATATTGTTCAGTGAGATACAAGTCTGGAGATAAGATATGGATGAGCATATGGGAATTTGACGGTGATAATCTATAGCCCCACACATCCAGGATATCATGACGGAATGACTATACGTATGCGTTGTAACCTCAGCTTGTATGGTTCAACGCACTGGTTTGTATATCCGTGACGTGTGCGTGGGGCATTGTTCACGGACTCATAGAATAGTTCCATTTGACGAATTAGGCGTAGGAGTTAGCGAGTTTTGCGATATGGAGTGTACTCGTTGTGTACTGGGGCAGCGTGCCGGATTAAATTATTTAATCCAGCAATATTCAGCACTTTTACAGGAATGCATGCGTATCTGTATTTAAGTGTTAAATACAACAAATTAGCTAATAAATATTATTTACTAATTGTATTATGATACGTAGCGTATTGTGGACCCTCAGTTGAGTTTATCCAAATGTGGGATTTAGTGGGACCTACTAGGGGTGAACTTGGTAACTATTTATGAGGGGCAAATGGTCATTTCTCAGTTTGCTTATTTAATAGTTAAATAATCAAAATATCTTTCTTTTTATATTATATAATATATTATTATATATTATATTGTTATTTATATTATATTTATATTATATATATATATATAAAGCAAAAATAAAGAAGAAAAGAGATAAGGAGATTTGGCCAAACGGTCGAAGGAAAGGAGAGAAGAGAAGAAGAAGTGAAGGAGAAAGGAAGAGGAGGAAGAAAGAAAGAAGAAAAGAAAAAAAAAATGAGGAGAGGAAAATTGAAATTGTCTCATTTTCCTCTATACTTCCATTTGGAGCAATTATAAATTGCTTCAAACTCTTCATTTCTTATCATTTTGGAGAAAAGGATGTAAATTCACTCCCGACCATTTTGGGGATTAAGAGTTAATCCCGGGCTGAATATCAAGCAGCTATTCTAGCTCACCAAGCCCACCGAATTGGTGATTAGAACTGCACACGAGTTGGTCTCCATACGGACTCCAAGAAAAATACGTGTATAACGTTACACGTTTGGTGAGTTCTCTAACCTTATTAATATATTAATGTGATTAATATATTTATTTATTATGTTTATTGCATAATTTATATTTCTGCTGCGTTAGGCAATAGACATAATTGCACATGCATACACCCACATGCCTAAGATCCTCCGCAGACAAATATTGCTACAACGTGAGGCCCGAGCAAATTTTAATAGGATCTACTTCCCGTTGTATAGTTTAAGAGAGTTTAAACTATTGTCTTCCCTTTCGAGAGATTACCGGAATTATGTAAAGCAATGGGAGGGCATTTTAAATCGAAAATGTATAATTAGTATACCCATGATTTATAAAGTTCTATTAGCGATTTAATGAACAATCTGCTTACATCTCTTGTTAAGTGTGGCCTGTCAAGAATAATGGCCACTATGAATCAATTGATGTATATAGTTAATACAGTCCAACTTAATGGTACTAGAAATTACTCTGACTGACCGATGAATCTCGAAAATGTTATGGATTCAGAAAATCTTAGATTTTTTGTTGATTAGAGTTTATCGTAAGGTATTTCTGATAACACCTCTCTAGTGGATTGAATAGATGGGGTGTGACTCTCTTTGTTCAGGGTGTTTCATCTTCTACTCCAAATGTATCTAGTGAGACAGGATGTATAAGGAGAAGAAGATGAGGCAGATACCCAAGATAAGTCCTCAGAGGCAACATTTATCCAAAGATCAACAAGAGAGCAATGTAGATGAAAAAGTGTTTCCACTGCAGTAAGGTTGGGTATTAGAAATCCAATTATTTTAGAAGCCTTATAATTGTCAGGGAGACTCCCACATGTTTATATTTGACAAACATAGATATTTCTATAGCATATGATGCCAGTTCAAGCTGGGTATGAGATACCCCATATCCCTCTTATATCTGCAATATGTTGTAGGGATTGAGAGAGACCAGAATGCAACAGCTTATAGAAGTAATGTTAAGAGTAGGAAATGATAATTTTTTGCAGGTCCAAGTTGTTGGGAAGCTTGACTTCTCATATACGATACAATGGTTGTATTGTATAATTAGTATAATATTCAAAACATCATTTGACATATAATGTCCCTTCTTGTATTTGACAATGAAGGATGTCATATGAATATTAGAAATAGTTTCTTATGTTCATATGATGTGAATGATGTTTTATTAGCTAGATGTCAGTTAATAAATTGATATTATATACAATTCGAAATGTTTGTAAATTGGAATCCTTAAATGATACGAAACTGTGGTATATAAGTTTTGGTCATATAGGCATGAGACGCTAATTCGTCTGGTTAAGGATGGTTGGATACCTTATTTGACCATAAAGCATTAACCAGTTTATGAATAATGTATTCATAGAGATGACCAAACATACCAGAATGTACATTATATCCCTTTGATTAGATCAAGAAACTAAGTACATTAATAGCAAGTTTTTCTTATGTTTAAGAAAGAATGGGATTCTCACTCACTATAGTCCTCCGGATACTCCACAACATAAAGATGTTTAGGAGATAAGGAATCATACTTTATTAGATATGGTCTGATTGATAATAAGTGTTACCGATCTATATCTATGAGAATATACTCCAAATATAGCTGGTTATTAAGTAGAGTTCCATCAGAAGCTATTTCTTCCATTCTGTATGAGATACAGAAAGAAATGAAACTGTATATTATATATGTTAAGACTTAGAGCTGTCCTGCTTACATAAGAGTTACGCAGTAAGGTATCTTATTTTTGTAATAGTTACTCAACATGATAAACAAGCACCAAAGAAGTACATGTATAGGTTCATTAAGTATCTTGTAAATTAAATTGGATACTAGTTCTGTGATTCTAAGAAGCGAAGTGTGTTCGTTTCTCGATTTACCACCATTCTAGAGGAAGAGTTTCTTATGGATTATGGGAATCATAGAAAGATTGAAATTGGTGAAGTCAATCTAGATATTAATGAACCAAGGATGGGAACTCGGGCTCAATTAAGTAGTGACCTTTTAGAACACTCTCCAAATGGGTCAGAAATGATGTCTAGGTCACTATTAGGTATATTTAATGCCTGAATGTGAACTTGGAGTTTCCTTGCTAGAAGCAAATTACCCTTTGACCTATAGGGAGAAGATGTCAGACATCGATTTGGGAAGCAGCAAGAAGCCATAAAAATAAATTTTGACTATATACATCGAAATCAAGTTAGAGACTTGGTTAAGCGACCCATGGGAATTGTTCTCATTAGTTCTAAAGAGTTTACAAGAGGTAGTGGGAGCCAGATGAAAGGTAGAGACCTTCTAGGCCCCATATTGGTTCTATAAAGGTAATCCTCAATGATCTGGGGTCAATGAAGAGGAAACCTTTGGAGCTAAAGTCGATTAGAATATTAATAGCTCTTACAGCATATTATGACCTTGAGGTTTGGCAGAAGGATGTAAAGACAGCATTCCTGAATGGATGCCTCAAGTTAGAGATCTTTATGAAACAGCCTGAAGGTTTTACATCCAGCCAAACTTTTGGTCTAGTGTGTAGGCTGAAGAAGTTCATTTATGAGCTTAAACAAGCCTCTCGAAGCTAGAATCATTATTTTGATGAGATAATTAGATTATCTAGTTTCATAAAAAAATGATGAGGAAGCTAGATGCTCTATGTTGATGACATACTGGTCATTGGGAATGATGTCAGTATGTTATAGTCGGTTAAAAATAATTTATAAGTATTTCTCCATGAAGGATTTAGGAGAGGCTTTCTTTATACTAGGTATAAAGTGATATGATATATTTATATCTAAAATTAAGCGCAAGTATACGCTATCATAACAAGTAATAAATGGACTTATAAAGTCAGATGTCGAACCTACAGGGATAATTTTTATTTACTACCAAGTAATAAAATTATATCTTTCTTATAATTATTTAGGAAAATCAAATCTTAATTTTGCAATAAATTTAAGTAAAATAAAAGTGCAGAAAATAAATGTCACAATTTAAATAAAATAAAAAATAACAATATAGAGAAAGCCTAAGGTTAATTATTATCCTTCAATATATTTTTTAAAGATTAATCCTTTTAATATTTATATCCCTCAATTCTTATTATTGGTCAAGACACTAATGTATTCACAAGCCTCTTCTAAGGTTATGCCAGTATATCTTAATTTACCAAATACCTATATTCCTATGATACTTGTAATAAATAAAGATTTATTAAGAATAAGTCTTATTGACCATACATGCCAATTAAGTATATTCCTATCCTAATTTGAAACTTGCATATGCAACATTAAATGTTACTCTACAATCATTCATCAAATTATCTAGGTCTAAATACAATGATGCATCTTCCAAGTTTATCAAAGTATTACCAAATCAATCACAATATTGATCAGATATAATGAAGTATTAAGAATAAATAATTTGAATAATGAAGAATTAAGTTTAAATAAATATTAAAAAGATCCAATAATTAAGCTCATATATTGAGTTCAAGTAATAGCCCTAGAAAATAAATTTAGCTCATGATAATAAGAAAATTATGGCTGAAAAATAAAATAAACATGATACAACCAAAAGCAAACTAATATAGACGTCAATTTACAGTTGGTTGATACGCTAAAGATTCACCAATAATCTCTTACTTCCTTTAATTCCCCTTACTTCTCTCTCTAAAAATTGCTCTTCTTCAATTAATATGGCTCTAAGAGCCCTTAGTTGTTGTGTGCTCCTTTAGGTTTGAAATAAGAGGCCTTTATATAGGGATTGATTGGAGTATTCACTGGGTATGGTCTGATGCTTATGGAGTCTGGTGTGTATAGATATGAGATCCTTCAGCTTGCATAGGGAGTTTAATATCCAGATGTTTCGAGAGTGTATCTCAGAAAGTCTTGTGGTCAAAAGCACTAATCCCGACAAAGAGTTCCTTCAGGGTAGAACATTATGGCAAAAGAGTTTGCACATATTATTCAGTGAGATACAAGTCTGGAGATAAGATATGAATGAGTACAAGGGGACTTGACCGTGATGATCTATATCCCCCACATCTAGGATATCATGACGGAAGGACTATACGTATGCGTTGCAACCTCAACTTGCATGGTTCAACGCACTGATTTGAATATCCGTGAACTGTGCGTGGGGTAATTGTCACAGACTCATGGAATAGTTTTATTTGACGGATTGAGTATAGACCTAGGGAGTCCCGCAATATAGAGTGTACTCGTTGTGCACTGGGGCAGCGTGTCGGATTATATTATTTAATCCAGCACTACCATAGAAAATGCTTGCATATGTGTATTTAAGCGTTAAATACAATAATTAGTTAATAATTATTATTTATTAATTTTATAATGACACGTGACACATTCTTGACCCTCGGTTGAGTTTACCTAAGTGCGGGTTTGATAGAACCCACTAAGGGGTAAACTTGGTAACTATTTATGAGGGGCAAAATGGTCATTTCACACATTAATTATTTAATTATTAAATAATCAATAGTATCTCATTATTATATTATTTTATTTTATTTTATATTATATATTATTATTATATTATAATGGGTAATAGTTGTCACCTTTTATTATTATTTTATTTATATTATTATTTTATTTATATTAGATATAAATAGTGAGATGTGTGTGATTGTCAATTAGGTGTGTATTTTGGCCGTGAAAGATAAATGGAGAAAGAGAGAAAGAAAAGAAAATAGAGCCGAGAAAGAAGAAGAAGAAAAAGGAAAAAAAATAGAAAAAATAAAATTGTTTCATTTTTCTATGGTGCCATGACAAGCAATTGAGAATTGCTTCAATCTCTATTTTTTTTTCTTTTAGAGAAAATGAATAATACACGCCACCAACTATTTTGGGGTTAAAAGTTAATCTCGCTAGATATAGGGCTGTTATTCTAGCTCACCAAGCCCACCAAGTTGGTGACTAGAACTATCCACCAAGTTGGTGACTAGAACTGCCATAAATTGGTCTCCATGCGGACTCCAAGAAAATATGTGTATAACGTTACACATTCAGGTGAGTTCTCAATCTTTGTAATATATTAATATGATTAATATATTTTATTTATTGTGTCTATTGCATGTTTAAATGCTTCTGCTACATTTAATATGTATATGATACATATTTTAGGCAATAGACACAATTGCACATGCATACACCCACATATATTAGATCCCCGACATCAACTGTTAGGCCTGGGCGTTGCGGTGCTCACAGGCCGAGACTATAGCCACGCCACCAGAAGCCCAGCGCTGTGGTACGGGTGCGAGAAATAGGTTTTCCATTTTAAATAGTCTCCTAAATCTACCCAGACTCTCTAAAATAACTCTCACACATTTAGGGCTAACTTAGAACATACTAAAGCCTATATAAAGACCTTCTAATGGCTTTTAAACACTTCTTAGTGATCAACACAATATCTTTGTGATCATAGCATTCTCTGTTATTCTTAGTGAGAGAAACTCCTAGTTACAAGAAAGAGTTGTGTTCTTTGCGAGTTCTTTCTTATAAAAGGCATGCTTTTGTGATTGTCTTGTGATTCAATAATATAGGAGTGAGATCGTGATTCGCCGTGGACGTAGGCAAGTTGCCAAACCACGTAAATTCTATGTGTTGTTCTTCTACTTTCTCTCTATAGTTTTCTTAATAGTTTGGGTGTTGCGTTATATACTTTAGGTTAATTACTTGTTTGATTGCTTCTACTTCAACAAATATAATATAATACAAGGAATGATACTTTATGGGTATCATAAATAGCCATGGTTTATATAAAAGTACCTAAAATAAAAAGAAAATTACATCCATAATATGTTGTATATGTTATCCCACTTAATATAGGACGTATAACCATTTTTGGCACCTTTCACCTATAAATATAAGAGGGTGTTTTCACTTTTTCATAAATAAAAAATTTGTATTTATCTGCTTTAGAAATGTAATATAATATAAGGGATGATATTTTATGGATGTTTTAAATAATCATGGTTAATATATAGTACCTAAAAAAAAGTTATATTTTCAACTTATTATATGTTGTATTCCACGTAATGTAGGATGTATTCCCACTTTTGGCACTTATCGATCACAAATATAAGAGGGTTTTCCTAATTTTTTATAAATTGCAAGTTTATATTTATCTACATTAGAAATGTAATATAATATAAGGGATTATATTTTATGAGTGTCCTAAATAACCGAGGTTAATATAAAGTACTTAAAAAAATAATTATATTTACAACTTGCTATATGTCATATCTCATTTAATGTAAGACGTGTTCCCACTTTTTACACCCCTCACCCACAAGAGGGTGTTCCCACTTTTTCATAAATTGTAAGTTTGCATTTATCTATACCAAAAATGTAATATAATATATGAGATTATATTTTATGGGTGATCTAAACAACCATAGTTTATATAAAGTACTAAAGATTAAAAAAAAATACAATTACATTCACAACCTATTGTATGTTGTGTCCAACTTAATGTCGATGTATTATTACTTTTTGTACCTTTCACCCACAAATATAAGAGGGTGTTCCCACTTTTCATAAATTACAATTTTGTATTTATTTGTACCAAAATATAATTTAATACAATGGATGATATTTTATGGGTGTCCTAAATAACCATGATTAATATAAAGTACATAAAATAAAATAAAAATAATTACATCCACAACATGTTGTATGTTATCCTACTTAATATAGGACATTTTCTCACTTTTGGCACCTTTCACCCACAAATATAAATGAGTGTTCTCACTTTTATATAAATTGCGAGTTTGCATTTATCTGCACCATAAATATAACATAATACAAGGAGTTGATATTTTATAGGTGTCTTAAATAACTATGGATAATATAAAGTATCTAAATAAAAAAGAAAATTACATTCACAACATACTGTATTTATTCCACTTAATGTAGGATGTGTTTCTACTTTTTACACCTCTCAACCACAAATATAAGAGAGTGTTATCACTTTTTCATAAATTTTGGGTTTGCATTTATTTGCACTAAAAATGTAATATAATACAAGAAATGATATTTTATAGATGTCCGAAATAACCATGGTTAATATAAGTTACCTAAAACAAATTACATTCACAATGTGTTGTATGTTGTATCCCACTTTAATGTAGGACGTGTTCTCACTTTTTACACCTCTCACCCACAAATATAAAAAAATATTCATATTTTGTCATAAATTGTGAGCTTGCATTTATCTGCATTAGAAATGTAACACAATACAATTGATGATATTTATGGATGTTCTAAATAACTATGGTTTATATAAAGTATCTAGCATAAAAAACAATTACATCCACAATATATTGTATATTGTATCCCACTTGAAATTAAAATTGAAATTGAAATTATAATATTTGACATAATTTGAATCAAAATTAGATTTAGAATTATAAAGTTTAACGTAATTAAAATTGATTTTAAAATTATGATTAGAATTATAACATTTAATGTCATTGAAATTGAAATTAGATTTGAAATTATAACATTTAACGTAATTGGAATCGTAATTGGATTTGAAATTATAATATGTAACGCAATTGAAAATGAATTTAAAATTAGAATTGAAATTATAATATTTAACGTAATTAAAATTGAAATCATAACATTTAATGTAATTGAAATTAAAATTAGAATTAGAATTGTAAAATTTAACGATATTTGATTTAAAAATTAGAATTATTTAAGGTAATTAAAATTAAAATTTGTATTGAAATTATAACATTTAATGTAATTAAAATTAGAATTATTTAACATAATTAAAATTTAAATTAGAATTAGAATTATTACATTTAATGTAATTAAAATTTAAATTGGATTTGAAATTATAATGTTTAACATAATTAAAATTGAATTTAAAATTATAATTATAATATAACATTTAACGTAATTTAAATTGAACTTAAAATTAGAATTTATATTATAATATTTGATGAAATTAAAACATTTAATAAAATTGAATTTGAATTTAAAATTGAAATTGAAAATATGGCATTTAACATAAGTGAAATTAAAATTAGAATTGAAATTATAATATTTAACATATTTGAAATTAAAATTGAATTTAGAACTGAAATTTAAATTATAACATTTAACATAATTGAAATTGAAAATGAATTTGAAATTATAACATTTAACATAATTTATTTCTATAAAGAAATGGACTGATAACATTTAACATAATTTAAATTTATTTTAGAATTGAAATTATTTAACGTAATTAAAATTAAATTATTATTTGTGTATATAATGTTTTATTTTCCCTTAAAATGATTTCAATTAGTCTATTATATTTTTATATTAGACCAATTATGAAAAACTACTATATACTCAAATGTTATATAATTCTATCTTATCCAAAATTAATTAATTTTATCCAATCATTCTCTTTAATATGGCATAACATATTCTCTCTTATCTAAATCTAATTAATATCAATTTTTTAAGAAAGAATAAAATATAATATATTATTAAAATGAGAAGTATGTCATATACAACCATGGACAAGGATGGTTACTTTAAAAAGGTAAAATAGAATATATTTAATATATTTAAATTATAAACTTGATAGAATTAAAATTTTAAAATTATAAAATTTAATGTAATTAAAATTAGATTTAGATGTGGAATTATAATATTTAACGTAAGTAAAATTAAAATTAAATTAGAATTATAATATTTAACCTAATTAAAATTAAATTTAAAATTTGAATAAAAATTATAAATGCAATTTTAATTGAATTTATAATTAGAATTAGGGATGACAATGGAGTAGGAGAAACTATAAATGCAATTTTAATTGAATTTATAATTAGAATTAGGGATGGCAATGGGGGAGGGAGGATCCAAAATTGTCAATAATCTTATGTATACCATAAGTAAAAACACATAAGATTAACACACCAATAAAGATAAAGAAAACAAATCAATCAATAAGACAGAAGATATACGTGGTTCGACCCAAAATTGTCTACGTCCACGGAGGATCCATAATCCAGCTTCTTATTATTGAAATAGATCACTAAGTATCTTCTTACATCATCAATGATCATACAAGACCCCTTAATATCTCCCATAGAGACCTCTAAGTATCTACCCTTGATCACCATGACTTCCTAAGACCTCTTAGTATCTCCTCATAAGAGATTTTTACAAGGAACACAAAAATAGCCCGAGCATCTAAGCCAAAATGATCTATGGTGTTTCTCTTTTATTCACTCAAAGAACCAAAAGAAAAACACTCCCCAAAGGTTACACCCTAGTGCACCACGCACTTAGTGCCTACCTAGCTCCTCTATTCTCTGTTATGGTTACATCTTGAAACCTTAGATGTTTAATCTTAAATAAGGGTTTACAAGTGTTTATATAGAGTATTTTCGTGCCTACTAACCCTATTCCTTTTTGGAGTAAGAGTCCACTTGTTTTGAAAGTCCAAAACTTCCCAAAACTCAAAATCCCGAACCAAAATGAACATCCTGATGCGTCTGGGCACCGCGGCGCTAGCCATTCTCGCGCCCATCGCCGCGGCACTAGAGACCCAGCGCTGCGGCACTGGGCTTCTGTGTTGAGCGCCACGGCGCTCAGCCCTAGACGCTGGCAGCTCTCCCGCGATTTCTTCATTTCCTTCATGTCTTCGAGTCCCATTGCACTTCCTCCTTCGTGTCCCACAAGTCTTAGACTTCTCCATACGTGTCCCACACATTCTAGACTTCTTCCGACTCTCCATTTTGGTATTCATCTCAATTCTTGTCCAACCAAGATTGTTGAATCACCAATTTTCCAACAAACCCTCCTTGATTCAAAATCTCTCTCCATGAAGCTAATCACCGTCACCCCTCCTTGACCAATGATCACTAGCATTGTCTATAAGTCAAGTCCCAGACTTAACTAAGGCTCTTGCGATTACGGTTTTCAAAGATTTTTGAATGCTGATGTCTAGAGTAGTTCAATGTTATAATCTTCCATGTCCCAAAGACACCATGCCTATAACCCTTAATGGTGAAAATATATTCTCACCATTAATACTTTTCCCACACATCCTCTTTCAACACCTGCCACAAAGTGATATATCAAAAGCTGCTTTATGGTCTGTTTCAAATCAACAACCCTATGTTGATCCCATTCTAAGCACTTTTCTACAAGCACATAGCCTCCATCTGTGCTTTATCACTTCCCGATCCTTTTGCTTCCCATTTAGTATTCCTTCCTTATGTCTTCCATGAATCTCCTTATTTCGATCTAGCAGTCCCGAGTCCTCTAGGTCTTTATGAGATGAGGAATCAAATCTCATATCTAGTCCCTTCCTTTTCTTTTTCACTATGTAGTCTTAATCTTATTCTGTCAATCCCCTATGACTTACCATAAGCCATATTTCTCAAATTTATAAATAACGATTCTCTATGACTCATATGAAAACACTACCCTAAATCCCAAAAATAGTTCATCCATCAGACACTTATTCCTCCAGAAGCTTTCATGCAATCAAGGTCTTTGCCAAGTCATCTAACAGACTTGCAAATCCACCTTCCTTCTATCTTTGTCTTTCTCTTAGGACTATCCTTTTGAGTGCCCTAGACACCTTTTAGATCTATCCTTCAATCTTGATTATTATTCTTTTTCCATCTCTATTTTGTGTCCAATCTGAATGATTCTTCTAACTAGGACCTAGATGATGCCATCTTCTTGGTAGTCTCCTTTTTAAGAGTGGTCCTTACTTAAAAAATAAAACTCCTTAGTAATGCCATCATCTTTTCCTCTTTCAAATAATCATCTTCCCTATTATTGTTCTCTTATATTTGTGAGTCCCTATGGCTGACAATCTTTGCTCGGTAATCTGACTCTGCCGTCTATGCTCTGCAATATGGACTTCAGCCCAAGATTTGATATCAGTTTGGACTTCAACTCAAGCTCTGATACCAGTTTGGACTTCAACTCAAGCTCTGATACCAGTTTGTTGCGGATATCAAGCCATGCACTTCAATTTGACACCCTTATGGCATCAACTAAGTCACAACCTTGATACCCTTTTTATTCTATCCGCAGCGAAAAATCATAACTCACACCATACGTAACAACACATAGGATTAACACACCAATAAAGATAAAGAAAATAAATCAATCAACAAGACAGAAGATATACGTGGTTCGACCAAAAATTGCCTACGTCCACGGAGGATCCATAATCCAGCTTCTTATTATTGAAATAGATCACTAAGTATCTTCTTACATCATCAATAATCCTACAAGCCCTTTAATATCTCCCATAGAGACCTCTAAGTATCTACCTTTGATCACCATGACTCCCTAAGACCTCTTAGTATCTCCTCATAATTGATTTTTACAAGGAACACAAGAATAGCCTGAGCATCTAAGCCAAAAGGATCTATGGTGTTTCTCTTTTATTCACTCAAAGAACCTAAAGAAAAAACACTACCCAAAGGTTACACCCTAGTGTACTACGCACTTAGTGCCTACCTAGCTCCTCTATTCTTTCTTATGGTTGCATCTTGAAACCTTAGATGCTTGATCTTAAATAAAGGGTTTACAAGTGTTTATATAGGGTGTATTTCGTGCCTACTAACCCTATTCCTTGTTGGATTAAGAGTCCACTTGTTTTAGAATTCCAAAACTTCCCAAAACTCAAAATCCCGAACTAAAACGAACATCCTGACGCGTTTGGGCACCGCGGCGCTCATCGCTAGGCACCGCGGGGCTGGCCCTTCTCGCGCCCATCGCCACGGCACTGAGGACCCAGCGCTGCAACACTGGTCTTTTGTATTGAGTGTCACGGCGCTCAGCCCTGGGTGCCGCAGCGCTGGTAGCTCTTCCGCGATTTCTTCGTTTCCTTCGCATCTTCAAGTCCCATTTCACTTCCCCCTTCGTGTCCCACATGTCATAGACTTCTTCATACGTGTCCCACACGTTCTAAACTTCTTGTGACTCTCTATTTTGGTATTCATCTCAATTTTTGTCTAACCAAGATTGTTGAATCACCAATTTTCCAACAAACCTCTCATTGATTCAAAATCTCTCTCCATGAATCTAATCACCGTCACCCCTCCTTGACCAATGCTCACTAACATTGTCTATATGTCAAGTCCTAGACATAACTAAGGCTCTTGCGACTACGGTCTCCAAAGATTCTTGATTGCTGATGTCTAGAGTAGTTCAATGTTATGATCTTTTATGTCCCGAAGACACCATGACCGTAACCTTTAATGGTGAAAACATATTCTTGCCATTGCTACTTTTCCCACACATCCTCTTTCAACACCTGCCACAAAGTGATATATCAAAAGCTGCTTTATGGTCTGTTTCAAATCAACAACCCTATGTTGATCCCATTCTAAGCACTTTTCTACAATCACATAGCCTCCATCTGTGCTTTATCACTTCCCGATCCTTTTGCTTCCCATTTAGTATTCCTTCCTTATGTCTTCCATGAATCTCCTTATTTCGATCTAGCAGTCCCGAGTCCTCTAGGTCTTTATGAGATGAGGAATCAAATCTCATATCTAGTCCCTTCCTTTTCTTTTTCACTATGTAGTCTTAATCTTATTCTATCAATCCCTATGACTTACCATAAGCCATATTTCTCAAATTTGTAAATAACGATTCTCTATGACTCATATGAAAACACTACCCTAAATCCAAAAAATAGTTCATCCATCAGACATTTATTCTTCTAGAAGCTTTCATGCAATCAAGGTCTTTGCCAAGTCATTTAACAAACTTGCAAATCCACCTTCCTTCTATCTTTGTCTTTCTTTTAGGACTATCCATTTGAGTGCCTAGACACCTTTTGGATCTGCCCTTTAATCTTGATTGTTCTTCTTTTGCCATCTCTATTTTGTATCCAATCTAAATGATTCTTCTAACTAGAACCCAGATGACGCCATCTTTTTGGTAGTCTCCTTTTTAAGAGTGATCCTTACTTAAAAAATAAAACTCACTAATAAGGCCACATCTTTTCCTCTTTCAGATAATCATCTTCCCTATTGTTCTTCTCTTATATTTGTGAGTCCCTATGGCTGACAATATTTGCTCTGCAATCTGACTTTGCCATCTATGCTCTGCAATATAGACTTCAACCTAAGCTTTGATATCAGTTTGGACTTCGACTCAAGCTCTGATACCAGTTTGGACTTCAACTCAAGCTCTGATACTAGTTTGTTGCAGATATCAAGCCATGCACTTCAATTTGACACCTCTATAGCATCAACTAAGCCACAACCTTGATACCCCTTTTATTCCATACGCATCGGAAAATCATAACTCACACTATAAGTAAGAACACATAAGATTAACACACCAATAAAGATAAAGAAAACAAACCAATGAACAAGACACAAGATATACGTGGTTCGGCCCAACATTGCCTACGTCCACCGAGGATCTATGATCCAGCTTCTTATTATTGAAATAGATCACTAAGTATCTTCTTACATCATCAATGATCCCACAAGATCCCTTAGTATCTCCCATAGAGGCCTCTAAGTATCTACCCTTGATCACCATGACTCCCTAAGACCTCTTAGTATCTCCTCATAATTGATTTTTACAAGAAACACAAGAATAGCCCGAGCATCTAAGCCAAAAGGATCTATGGTGTTTCTATTTTATTCACTCAAAGAACCTAAAGAAAAAACACTCCCCAAAGGTTACACCCTAATGCACCACGCACTTAGTGCCTACCTAGCTCCTCTATTCTTTCTTATGGTTACATCTTAAAACCTTAGATGCTTGATCTTAAACAAAGGGTTTACAAGTGTTTATATAGGGTGTATTTCGTGCCTACTAACCCTATTCCTTATTGGAGTAAGAGTCCACTTGTTTTGGAATTCTAAAACTTCCCAAACCTCGAAGTCTCAAACTAAAACGGACATCCTGACGCATCTGGGCTCCGCGACACTCATCCCTAGGCACCGCGGCGCAGGCCCTTCTCGCGCCCATCGCCACTGCATTGGGGATCCAGTGCTACAACGCTAATCTTTTGTGTTGAGCTTCGCGGCGCCCAGCCCAACGCTCATCCCTGGGCACCGCGGTGTTGGTCCTTCTTACGCCTATCGCCGCGATGTTGGGGATCCGGCACTGCGGCGCTGGTCTTCTATGTTGAGCGCCGCGGCGCTCAGCTCTGGGCGCCATGGCGCTGGCAGCTCTCCCACGATTCTTTCGTTTCCTTCGCGTCTTCGAGTCTCGTTTCACTTCCACCTTCATGTCCCACACGTCCTAAACTTCTCCATACATGTCCTACACGTTCTAGACTTCTTGTGACTCTCTACTTTGGTATTCATCTCAATTCTTGTTCAACCAAGATTGTTGAATCACTAATTTTTCAACAATAAATTTAATCTATGTTATGATAAAAAGGAATCAAACTAACAAGTTAGAATAATATGATAATATCCTTAAATAATGTGAATAATAAATAAAGTTTTAAGTAAATAATAAATAAGACAAAAAATAAATAATTTTCTAGTGCCTAGTATCATTGAGTTTCTTATTAATTACTTTATCTTCTCTCATTAAAAGTCATGAAATTATGACTTCATTTCTAAAAATAAATAAACTACTTTAAACTTCTTATTAATTTCTTTAAAATAATATAAAAAATATTTAACACAATTAAACTTACAAGAAATTAGACTGAAGTTTACCTCTATCAATATCTCTAATAAATGTGTGACATTGAGTTTTTGTAAAAGAACTCGAATCCAAGCTGGATAATAAAAATAAACTATATAGGAACTAGATGATTAAAATCAAATAAAAAAAATTAAATTTCTTACAAATAATAAATAATTATATGTCATACCTTTAATTTTGTTAATAAACAATATTGAGCAAACATCGAAACTTTTAATATTTTTGAATGTAATCTGCTATAATGAGGACTTACAAATCTACCACTTGTACTAAATACAAATTCAAATGCTATCAAAAATAATTTTGTTATAGTTTTAAATTTTTACTTGAGACGAGAGAGCAAGTGTGATGAGAGGACAAAAAGAGTAATTGAGCAAGTTTGATGTGAGTATGAGATAATAAAATTAATGATGGCTAATGGCTCAACTCAAAAATAAAAACCTTTAATATTAGATTATATTTTTTTTGTCAAATATTTTTAATTTTTATTAATAAAATTATATTACTAAAATAGTTTTTAGTAACCTAGTTAAATACAAATTATAAAATAAAAAAATTGGTAAACTATATAACTATATACTAAAAATTATATTTAATATATTTACATAAAATGGGGCACGAGGTGAGGATGGGGGGAAGGCTTAATCACATCATCACCCCATTAATAATACGGGGAATAATTTTTTTTTATGTCTCTATTCGGGGCAGAGACCCATAGGACCCCATCCCGCGGGACATTTTGTCATCCCTAATTAAAAATATAATTATAAGATTTATCGTAATTAAAATTAAATTTAAAATTAGAATTAGAATTATAACATTTAATGTAAGTAAAATTTAATTTAAAATTAGAATTAGAATTATAACATTTAATGTAACTGAAATTTAACTTAAAATTAGAATTGAAATTTTAACATTTAACATAATTAAAATTTAACTTAAAATTAGAATTTAAATTATAACATTTAATGTAATTAAAATTGTATTTCAAAATTAGAATTATAACATTTACCATAATTGAAATAAAAATTATAGTGAATTATAATGTTTAGCATAATTGAAATTGAATTTAAAATTAGAATTAGAATTATAACATTTAACGTAATTGAAATTTAATTTAGAATTGGAATTATAATTTCAACATTTAATATAATTAAAATTTAATTTAAAATTAGAATTGAAGTTATAAAATTTAACTTAAGTTAAATTAAAATTAAAATTATAATTACAACATTTAACATAATTGAAATTTAATTTAGAATTGGAATTAGAATTATAATATTTAACGTAATTAAAATTATAATTATAACATTTAACGTCATTGAAATTGAATTTAAATTAGAATTATAACAATTAATGTAATTGAAATTAAATTTAAAATTAGAATTGAAATTATAACATTTAATGTAATTGGAATGAGAATTATAATATTTAACGTAATTGAGATTGAAATTATAATATTTAATACAACTGAAATTAAAACTAAAATTTGAATTTGAATTGGAATGATATGATTTGACGCAATTGAAATCGAAATTAAAATTAAAATTATTATTTAACGTAATTGAAATTGAAATTATAATTAGAATTATAAAATTTAACGCAATTAAAATTGAAATTAGAATTAAAATTATAAAATTTAACGCAATTAAAATTGAAATTAGAATTGAAAATATAATATTTTATGTAATTGAAATCGAATTTGGAATTGAAATTATATCATTTAATGTAATTGAAATTGAAATTATAATATTTAATATAATTAAAATTAAAATTAAAACTGGAATTAAAATTATAACATTTAATGTAATTAAAACTAAAATTAGATTTGAAATTACAACATTTAACGTAATTAAAATTGAAATTAGAATTATTACATTTAATGTAATTAAAATTCAAATTAGAATTATAATATTTAATATAATTAAAATTGAAATTAGACTTAAAATTATAATATTTAACGTAATTGAAATCAATATTGGAATTGAAATTATAATATTTAACTTAATTGAATATTTGTATAAGGAATTGGAATTATAAAAACATAATTGAAATTAAAATTAGATTTAGAATTATAACATTTAACGTAGTTGAAATTAAAATTAGATTTGGATTTAGAATTATACATTTAACATAATTGAAATTGAAATTATAACATTTAACGTAATTAAATTATGATTTGAATTAGAATTATAATATTTAACGTAATTGAATTTAAATTTAAATTTTAAATTATAATATTTAACGTAATTGAAATTGAGATTAAAATTAAAATTGAAATTAAAATTATAATATCTAATATAATTGAAATTGAAATTAGATTTGAAATTATAACATTTAATGTAATTAAAATTCAAATTAAAATTAGAATTATAACATTTAATATAATTAAAATTGAAATTAGAATTAGATTTATAATATGTAATATAATTATAATATTTAATATAATTTATAGTTTAAATTAGAATATTTAATATAATTAAAATTATAATATTTAATATACATAAAACTAGAAAGAGCCCAAACCAATACACATTTCATGCATCTAATTTTTCAATAAGTATCTTAAATGTCCTCTATACATGCCACAGCCAGTCCATCAATTGCATCCATGGACCATGGCATTGTTCTCTACTAACAACTAACAATACAAATAATTACTCTAACCACTTGTATGCCATCAATTCTAAAAATAAATAAATAAATAAAGACGAGAATTAGTGAGGAAAGTGGACAATTTGTTGAAATTACATACATTAACATGTTATATTTGGGAATTGGCATAACACCAATCAGTCCTATTAGTCCAACTACAAAATTTTTTGGTTTCTTAATTAAAATTATAAAACGAAATATCAAATATTGGTGCATCATGGAAGCATGCTATTCACTACATGTCAAAAAATGATTTGACATAAATTAAAAGGAATCCTGAATTAATAAGATGGACCACTAAGGCTAAGGGCACAACGTTGATGATGTGTAGTGTGAGTTACAACTGAGACTGATTATGGCCCGTTATGTTTTCTATCAACCAAATCCAGGCGCCTCGTCGCAACAAATTTTAGCAAAATAAATACACGGCTTATTATTATTATATTTTTTATAATAGTGTTAAATAATTTGGAAATAAAACTCTGATTTTAATACTATGATAGAGAAATTTGAATTTCTATAATTTCATTTTAAATAATAATTACAAAAGATAGTCTTTATATATAAATATTTTAATTCATATATAAAATATAATATCTAACAACTACGATTATAATATAAAATTAACATAATAAAAAATATTATAAATAAAAATTCTTGACATTACAACTAACTTTAACAAATAATTTTCCCTTTCTTTCTTTAAAATTGTATCACTAATTCAGAATACATCAGAACCCTGTATATTATAATTATAACTTTTTGCCAACATTTTTAAAAGAGAGGCTTTCTTTTTAACATCACTCCATTTTTTAATCCAAGCAGCACTTAATCCTATGATCTAATGAAAATGAAGTTATTATGTAGGAAATGATTTCATAGTCACCGCTCACGACATCATCATTAGATAAATGAGTCTGCTTCAAAGTTTTTGCATTTACATGGTCCATCACTTTTCGATCAAATTCTAGCTATTGTTTAGAATCTCAAAAGTCTTTTCATATTCTAAATAATTTAATGATTTTTATTTTTTTAATAAAAATATAATATTTTGTTCTAATAAAAGTTTACAACCTTATTTTGTTATACAAAGCTTTTTCATTCAATAAAAAAATTTATTTAGATAATTTTGTTTGATCTATCTTTTCCGTTCTCATTCCATCACATCTTTTTTAACATTATAAATTATTTATTTTAAAGTTTAAGAAAAGAACAAATTTAAATAATTGAATGATCAAAATTAAGACATTTGACATTAAATTAAAAATAAAATAAAAAAGATGAAGAAGCAGGCACTTAACGACATGTTGATATATAAATATGAGTAGTGTTACAATTTATAGTCAGAATATAATGGGAAATTTTTTACAAATAACCCTAAAATTTTATAATATACTATTTTAACCACATTTTAATGTGATATTCTTTAGTAGCTGAAAATGTAAAATTTAGACTCTTATACCCTTAAATAAAAAATAACTATCTCTCTCTCTACTTGAAATTATTTTTCTCTCAATTCAAAATTCTTTTAATAAAATTTCAGTTAAATTAAAATTTTAGAACTTGTCATTGTCTAGATTAGGTCTTACACAATATATTTTCTACTTCAAACTCTGGAAATGATTGAATTCTTGGTAAAAATAAATTTTAAATTTTAGAAAAAAATTTATATTTATTAAAAATGAGTTAGAAATAGCTAATATATGAAAAATGGATTAAAATCATTTAAAAAAAAGTTCAAATCTAATAAAAAATAGTTTATTTGGGGTTATTTACCGAACCCAAATGAAAACTGAAGCATCGGCCAATTGCCGTCTAGGTATAGCGCATCTCGGCTATGTCATCTCGGGCCCGAGATGCCTTGACTGAAATGACATAATGGCATCTCAATAAGGCGTCTTGAGCTCAAGATGCTTTGGTCGAGATGACACTAACATCTTTATAAGGCATCTTATGCCTGAAATGCCTTGACCGATATGGCATAATGGCATCTCAACAAGGCATTTTAAGCCTAAGATGCCTTGATCGAGATGGCACTATGGCATCTTGGCAAAGCATCTTGGGCCCAAGATGCCTTGTCCGAGATAGGCACAATTGCATTGCGAGGCCGCGACAATTCTCTTCGATGCAACTCTCAATTTTTTCGTCACCTCATTTTTTTTTGTTTTTTGCAATGCAATCACTTCAAATTTATTTATTTCAAAATTTGAATATTAAAATATATTTTTAGAGATTGATAGACTAAAATCTAAGTTTGAATTTTTTAGAATTTGTTTCAAATATTTTTTTTTACACTATATTATGCATATGAGGGTAAATATATTTATTTATAATTTGTTTGACTAATAAAAAAACAATTAAAAGGTAATTAAAAAAAGTATATTTATAAAATTTTAAAGCTATTTTTAAAAATTTTCTTACAAAATTTGTACGACAAATGATGTGTCATCAATCTATACCTATTACTACTTATGAGGTAATTGTTAACTTTTACATTTTACTTTTTATTAATATGATCATTATATAGGACTAATTGATAATAAATACATGTCACATTAATTTGAGATACAAATAACTATATAAATGAAGCATTACCTTACAAATGTTTATCTTCTAACTTTATATATATATATATTGAATAGGTAGTATTAAACGTTTAAATGATGCATTACTTCAATAGGTGCATTTCAATAAACTTATCAATCATTTTCACAGCCAAGAAGAAGAACTTAACTAAATAAAAACAAAAGAAGTTGAAAATACAATAATATTCAATGATCTTCAATTAATGAACTGATAACAACCAACTAAAGAATGATATAGAACGAACCTACCGGTAATGAATAAATTATTCTTCATTCATTTAGGCAACCAAGAAACAGATGCCACCATATAGTTTTATATTTATATTTAATAAATCAAATTAAATTTGCCAGAAACTATTTACACTCCAAAAAAAAGAAAATTAATCAATTTTTTTATTAAAAAAAAATCGGAATTTATAGTAATTTTAGAGTGTTGAATAATGAATACAATCAAAATGGAGGTAAAGTTTTGTGTAATCGGTTGTAATTAGTAAAGAAGCCAAGCAAATCCTGCCTGTAAGGCAAATAAGATCTCTTCTTGTCACCTTCTTTAATGGCTCTGTTCTTCACATAAAACGCTTCGTGCGCCGACACTGCTGCTTTCCGGGATTTAATGACTTCTTTCGAATCCTTTCTCTCTTTCGGTTTGCACAGAAACACAAACGAGTCTTTGCCGTCGCTGTTACTTCTTTTAAGCAAATCACGAAACTTTAGCCATTTCTTCGATGACGACGGCGATGCTGATGCTGATGCTGATGCAGCTGATGATCCAGTGGAGTTGCTCTTCTTGCATCTACTGGGCGAGCATTCTACTGCTACTGGGTTTCTTTTTGGCGACCAAATGCAGAAAGTTAGCTCAGGCACTTCCTCCTTCTCCGGTTCGTCAGCGTCCGATGACGACGATGACTGTGGGGCCCCTTGATCATCATCATCATCATCATCGACAAACAGCTTCTTCAACGGCCGCCCTGGCTCGGTCTCGACGTGGCTACGTTCGTCTCCTTGATTATAAGGATAATAATAATCAACACCTTTGAGAAGATCCCGATTGAAGACCGGAAAAACCTGATGGATCTGAGCGTCGAATCTAGAAAAGAATTCGAAATCATCATCTTCATCATCATTGTTATGTTGTTGTTCTTGTTTTGAATTTGATTCTTCAAGATTCAATTCTTTGCTGACTTTGGCAACGATATCAGCTAGTTTATCGGAAGAGTAGGTGTTGAAACTGGGACAAAACGACACAGCAGAGGCAGAAGCAGAAGCAGAACTGGAACTAGTGTCTCGTTGCATCTCTAGCCAAGTGCTTTGTTTTGTTGGAGGAGATAAATTTTTGTGTTGCTCGGGAATTTCAGTTTGGGCGAGTAAAATATTTATATGCGAAGGGCAGGAAGGTGAGAAAAGAAAATGGGAGAAAGTGAGATCAGAAAAACAATAAATGGGTTTACACTTTTTTTATTTGAGCTTCTTCTTGGATACTTCTTTTCTTACTCCACACGTTTTTTCAACTCGCTTCACGCGTTACGTCGTTCCACTCCCACTCCCACTCCCACTGCTTTATTTATTTATTTATTTAAATTGTTAAAAAAAAAAATTTAAAAAGAGAGATGAAATCTTAACATTTTAAAAAATAGACAAGTAAATTTTAATAATTTCGAAAATTTCATCAATATTTTAATTAAATAATAATTTTTGTCTATTTTAATAAAAAAATTAATTCTTAAAATTTAAAAAAAAAAAGAATATCCAATTTTTTTATAATTAAAATAAATAAAACCATTACCTTATCGATGAAAATTTTGAACTTATTAAGAATACATACGACGTTTTCTAAGAACATATTATAATTAGGTAATAACATTTGGCTCCCTAATTTTTCATAATTTCGCAAATAAATACATAAATTGTGCATTTGAATCTAACAGGTCACTAAATCTTTTTGCAGTACATAATTAAAATGTGTTTAGTGTTAACATCCTACCCCCATCCTTTGTTATTGTGATAGTCCAAATTTAATATGATAAGGTAATTTGGTTATTTTTGTAAGATTACGAACCTATTAGACATAAATAGATAAATTATGTGCTTATTTGAAAACGTAGAAAACTCACGAATCCAATTGTTATTTGATTTAAATGCGATATCAAATGGATATGGAACCAAGAGATTTCAAATTTATTTTTTAAAATAAATAAATCATAAAATGTTAAATATTTTCTTTATAATTGAAATTTTGGAAAATGAATTCTGCTGACCTTGAATTTGGGGTTATCTTGAGTCAATAAGTTAGATTTGAATTTCTCTAAAAACAGTGATTGTGCCTATTAATGAATTAGGTTGTGATGAACATTTATTTATACATATATTGGACTTGATTCGCATTTGTGCTTTTAATGCTTGTTTGGAGCTTCAAAGCTTCATATTCAGTTGAGACTAGCAAAAATAATAAAAAAAATATATACAAAATATGAAAAAATTATAGTAGTTTAACTCTATAGGAGTTAAGGTTGGAAAAAAAATTTAAAAACTAAAAAGCATTTATTGGTCTGAATTGAATTGGTCAATCTAATTAATGTAAAAAAATGGTTCGATTCTTATAATTAAGATAACCAAATGATTTAATCTAGTTTCGATTCGATTATACATATAATCAGAATTAGGTTGAAAATCATCCAGTTTCGATTCGATTATACATATAATCAAAACTAGGTTGAAAAACTTGATTTTCTTATTATTAATATTTTAAAATTTGAATATAAAAATTGAATGTGTTTTGCTTTGAAAATATAATAGCCACTCTCATGCCTTTAATTTGAATATAATTGGTTGCTTTTTTTTAATTATTAATATTTTATAATCGAATATAAAAAGTTGGAATGTGGTTTGATTTTAAAATTTTGCTGGTAATAGCCCTCTTAAAGTCTTGGATTTAAATCCAAGTTTGGTTTTTTTAAATTATTAATATCTTAAAGTTTAAATATAATAAAATATAATGTATTTTGAATTAAAAATAATAATTTTATCTTAATTGACAAAATATGGATAATAGTTCTCCTTTAAAAAAAAAATTAAAAATTGAATTGAAAAAAAAAATCAATTTAGTTCGATTTATGTATTTCATTCATTTTTTTTAGTTCTCCCAAAGGGGAGAACTGAAAAACTACCAGTCAATTTGGTTTCAACCTGACACAAAAGTCTTTTCTATTTAAGCCACCTCCTGAGATTATAGGAGGATATGTATAAAAAAATATTTGGATTTTGAGATTCTCTATAATAGGGGTAGTTCGAGTCTCCGGGTCATTTTGTTTAGGTTCTTGGTTTTTGGTTAGTTTGTATTCTAATGATTATGTGGTCGCCCTCGAGTTCATGTTGATTGTTGATGCGTTTATTATTGTCAAAGATTTTAGGACCAAGGACCTATAAGTGTGTCTCAAGGATGTTTTCTTCTATAATATTTAAGCTTTTAATGATGGTGGACTAGCCCTAAGATGCCTGTATAATGGGTCCTATTATGAGCCTTGGGTGAGATTTTTTCAGGAGGATTAATCTTAGGGCTTGTGGGCCATGCTAAGCTTTATTTAGAAATTAAACTTGGCCCAAAATTTTAAAGAGAAACAGGAGTCTCTTAGTTTTTCAGTGCTAACTTGTTTATATTGAATATTCTATTATAGTTCTTAACTCTGGCAATCCAATGGAGTTTTTAAGCTTGAGCAAAGGTTTCTCAATAAGAATAAAGAGTAGTAGTTGTATGCTTCTGGGCTCAGATGATGTTGTTGTCTACATGGATATCAAGTCATGATAGTGATGGAGATTGGTATTTGAAATTGGCACCAAAATTTCATTTAATATTAGGTGACCTTTCGAAGGACCCTTGCCTTAAGATCCTGTGGGTTAAGACCCTTCCACCAGAATGGTTTCCACTAGTTTCTTCATGTTCTTTCTCAAGTAATTTTTTATCTTTGTTTGTTTGAGTACGCACCATATTTAAACACCTACATATGCTCGTTTAAACATGATTTCTTTAAATAGTACGAATCTTTTAGCCTTACATCTAAGTTTCCTAGCTTCTTTCCAGTCGGTGGGAAGCTTCTCGTCCTATAAAAAAAATCAATGTAAAGACTCATCCAATTTATAGATGCTGTGATTTTCATGAAATGTCTAGTTTTTGCGCCTTGTTATGTTGTTTCATCTTCTAACACAATCTTTTCTTAGGCAAGAAGCAAAACCATCGTATAAAACGAATGGCCTACAGTTGCTACTTTCTTTGCTAGTCTACCTGCTTTCTTAATGTTGGCAGTTGAAGTTCCGTGGTTCTTAATGAAAGTGCATCGTTCTCTTACAAGAAAAAAAAATTCTAATACTCAAGTTAGTATTTGTAAGAAACATATACTAATATGCAGATAAGAATTTGCAAAAACAAGCAAGATTGTAATATATACTATATGAATGGTGAATTGCTAATAACTCGATGAATGAGTATATTATCATGAACAAATAATCGTCCTTTTTTTTTATAGTATATGAGTTTCAATCTCTTTTAAAATAAGTACTAATAATTATATTTAAATTAATAAAATTTAAGTCCATTAACATGTCTTCAATAAAAATAATAATTTAAGTGAGATTTATTCACTTTTAAAAAAAAATTTCTTCATACAAAATAGTAACTAATTAATTAAAATTAAAATAACACTCAAAACTTAATTTGTTCCCGCACCATCATAATGCATACGATCCATTTATGGGATTCATGATTCGACGAGTCAAATTATCATTTAAATTACATTTAAAATACAAATTGAAATCTTTTATTCCATAAAATTAGGCATAATTTTGAGGTCAGTGATATCTTAAAAGGATCAGATTGTGCGTAGAATGATTGGTCAAATTATAATGCCAGCCATTCCAAAGCGTAGACTTTCTAGAAAGGAAAAATTTTATTGACCGCATTCGCAACGGATGACATCGATGTCGATTGTCGATGGCATTAGGACGAACACGACGAAATAGAAAAGCCTTTGTTTGGAGCCAAAGCATGCAAATTGCACGCAAAGCCATCTATCCTCTAAAATCTCGGGATTCTCTTTCAAATACCCCGCAGATCCAGCCATCCCCCTATTTTTAATTTTAATATTTTATGTTTATCGATATACTATATTTTTATATGTTTTGCTTATGGCTGGAATTATGTTATTTTACTCTCCAGTGGGGTGTTCCTAATGCACACAATATTTCGGATTTAGTCGACTTCTTTTTATTTTCAATTTTAATTTTTAAATGTTACTATCAATTTAATGCAATAAACATTTGTCTTATCTTTGTTGTGTCACATGTGGCCTATATCGGAAAACGAACCAATCCCTAAGTCTAATATACGGGATATCTAATTTTAATTTGGCTAAGAAGTTTAGAATCTCGAATTTTGACTGTTCAATGTCTATTCATTTTTCGGTTTCCACTAAATTTTCTCAAAAACCATTAATAATTGGTCTATTTTAAATTGCTAAAATTCTTTTATATGGAAAATTTCTCACTTTTACTATTTAATTATATTATTTGAAGTATCTCACTTAAATAATGTTGAAGAAAAAGTTTTAAAATCTTTTAAATAAATAATAAATTATAAAATATTAATATAATTTTATTATTTTAAACTATCATTATTATATAGTGATTAAAATATTTAAATTAGTTATTTAATCCATATTAATTAATATTTGAGAATTACAAATATTTATTTATAATACTATTATTATTTGAGAATTATTTAATTTTAAATTATTGTAGGAGTTACAATATATTAAATTATTTTTACTAAATATTAGAATTAATTCTAAGAGTTACAAAATATTTAAAATTATAATAATACTAAATTAATGTTAATATCTTAACCCTTATCTATCATTATATAAAAGGTGCCAATTATTCTTTAAAGAGTGTATGTGTGTGAGAAAATAAAGAAGAGAAGAGAAGAAAAAAATGACTTGGATACTGGATAGTATGTGTAAGAATGAAGAGGAAGAAAAGAAAAATGAGTAATGTGTTATGTTATACATTATTTAAAATTATATATATTTTATATTGAGTTTTGAGCAATCATAACAATGAGAATTTAATATGATTTTTTGGTTATTGTGCTTATTAAGGAGAACAACTATAAGCATAGCATTATATTTTAAAGTCATATAAATCCGTTATTATCTACACGAAAGAAGGACTATTTAAATTTAAGATAATATTATTAATAAGTCTCTTCTATGTTCAAGTCAGATTTGATTTTACTTTACTTATTATATTTATATATATATATATTGTTATTTATAAAATAGGACTGTAATAATATATAAAATAAATATACTTAACAAATAGAACATTCGGTCTTATTTTAAAAAAATAATATATATATATATGTGTGTGTGTGTTAATATGGTTTTATTTATTTTCTGTTGAGAGAAAATCTAATTTACAAATTGATTGGAGTTAGTGTGTTCGGAGGCGCTATCTATTGTAACTTAAAAAAAAAAATTATTTACTTACTTTTACTTTATCATTATGTTTATGTCAAATTAGTTTGTATACATGAGATCATAAGTGTAATACTAGTTTTTTTTAATAAAAAAAATATGAATTTAAACCTTCCAAAAAAAAAAAAGATTTAAATAAAAAGCTAAAAACTCCTTATTTATTTATTTAAAATATCAGCATCAAATGCAATTTTGTTATTAAAATTGGTATCAAAGTGTTAGATATATTAAGTCATTAAATTAAAGATTGCTCATCTTAAGTTGAGCAATAATTCAACTCAAAGTCACAAGTGAAGTGTAGATGGTTGTATGCCCAACTCCGTGGAATTTTTCTCGGCAGGAAGTAGCTAATTGTAAGTAATAATTATTGCAAGGAAAAGACTTTATTGTTTATGAAGAATTATAATTAAGATTCAAAGAATCTGAAGCTCAGATTAGGTCCCTCCCAGTTGCCTGCACAGATTGGATTGGATTCAATATTACTATTAGGTCTAAAACGCAGTTTAGACTAGATGGCTGCGGAATTTCTTGTCAAGCAAATCATCAATACTCACATAGTGATAGAGCTTATTAATTTGACCAGCTTATACTTCACTCTTTGGTCATTCTAAATTTAATTACATAATCAATTTTTTTGGACTTACGTTCATATCCCCTACAACAGATACAACATTCATTTTAATATTTATATTCCATATCTTGATATTTACAAATTGTAGTTTAATATCTAAAAATGTGCAACCTTGAGTGTAAACTTTTTATTTATTTTTGGTTTTAACTAAGCTCTTGAAACAATTTTAGATTAATTTTAATCATGATTTACTCCATAAGTATATACTTAAAAAGGACGCTCATATTATGATTTCATTTAAAAATCTACGTTCATTTCTACTTTTTAAATTAGATATAAATTTGTTTCTACAAGTCATTTAAAAATAGTTATTGCCTAACTCATTAAGTTTAAACCACTGGATTATGTCAAAATTAAACTTGATAAGTGAGACTTGGCCAATTATTTAAAGGGGCTTCTAAAATATAATGTGGAACGTTAATGCAATGATTAATATAGTGATATATGATTATGTATATTAGAAAAATACAAATGACTTTTAGCTAACATTAATTTATTATCATATTATATGATATAACTTTCTGGAAAGTTACAGTTAAAAACCTAAATATTTTAAAAATAATATCTAGAGATCACGATGTTGATCTACATGTTAGTGGGTGTGGATATGTTAAATCGTGGAATAAGATTGGCAAAATCCATCCGTAATTAATTAGGATATTGTAAATCATGCCTTGTCCATTTGGCTGCTATGAGCGGAAAAAAAGATTAAAACAAGATGGCAACTGAGTTCAACAAATAGATAAATAATTGATGGAAACTGGCACGAGTGATATTTTAATTACATATGGGTTTTAATTAGATATGGTCATTTTCGGGGGTATTTAATTAATTTAGCGAAGAATAGATTTAAAGAATCATGATCAATCACAGCTGATATACAATGGGCATACTGGTTCAGTCCTTTAATGTACCTACACCTACTTTCAACATGCCAAAACTCGTTAATTCCACAAAATCATCATGATCAATTTAAGGTATACATAGATCACGAACTTAGAATTAAAGAATATAGATATCAAACTTCCTCTCTCTACAATACATGAAAGAGACTTTCTCTCACTAAAACTAGAAAATGTAATCAACTAAAACTTAGAACTTCTACCAACAAACTTAGCAACCTCTTTTTATAAATGAATCAATCTTGATCTTGGTGTGATGAAGAGCTCTAATTTAATCTGGAAGTGAGATCAAAGAGAGAGAGTTGAAATGTAAGAACTTGGTTTCTCTAATTGACTTTCAGAAATTTAATTACTAAAGCGACGTCATTTTTGAACCTCCCAATTATTTCAAAAATGCAACTAGTTAAAAATAATATCATTTTATTTTGTTCTATATATCTAAATAATTTCTCTAAAGTCCTTTCAATTTTCTAGTTTACTTCTAAAGTTTCGAAGTTATGGGATTCAAAGCCTTTAAAAATTACTCGAGTACCCTTAATACTCCTCAGGAATCTCAAGAACACCACTATCTATCTCTTTATTTTGCCTTCGAACACTTATGGTAATATGGAACAACACCATCCTCTTATTAAAAAAAAAAAGTACTCCTACGCTTAAGTTAGTAAGTGATTAAAAAAAAAGGATGCTATGTGTGAAAAATATTTTAAAAAGCAAAAAGCTAATTAAATTGCTTAAAGATACTCTTAAAGATTGCTAGAAGATCTTAAGAGTGCTCTGATTAGTGTATGTTGAGTTGAATTAGTCGATCATAAGAAATTGCCCCTTTATATAGTAGTAGAAGCAAATATGAAATAAGATTTAATTGTGTGCAAATAATCAGTATTATGTGATGAATAAAAGTAGTAAAATTAGATTCTAAATCATAATCATACTCACGTTTATGAATCATAATAATAAATAAAAAAATATGAACTTAGAATCCAAACCTATTTCCTCATTTCTCGAGTATTTCCTCTTTTATTTGGGAATATCCTTGTTAAAGGATGGATCAAGTTTTACTTCTTAAAGAGACCATAAAACCCAAATTTGGCACCTTTAACAACTTTGGGCTTTTAACTTAAGATGTGTTAGTTCCGGTCTAAAATTTAATCCTAGAATGATTTTAGCTAAAATCCTTTAAAAGCCTAACAATAATCTTAGGTGGCACAGGCTAATTGGGCCTATTATAATTACAAAATGAAGAAGTGTATCTCTTTTTTAGGAAGCATGTGAGACACACTTTTTCATTATTCAATTAGTGAGCACTATTTATAATTTCAAAAAGTCTCACATGAACATATAATAATTTGAAATTTACGGAACATCTAATCACATAAATATTTCTACTTTTTTAGTTGAATATGTAGTGTTTTAGAGATAATTTTAGCCCTAATTTTTTGAATATATATTAGGGTTTTTTCTTCTTTTTTTTTCACTTTAAAAATATAACTATCTTATTGTAATCTTCTTCTTGCTGCAAAGATGCATTTCTTTCTAATTTCAATTTTCATATCCATTATTTAGTTTTAAAATGGTTAGAAGTGTGAGTTTTGTTTTTCCATTGACAAACTTAAGACTGTTTATCAAATACTTAAAGATATCAAACTTTAAGTCCTACCCCAAAAGGTTTCTTATATGGAACCTAAGACAGTGAAGTATAAGGAACTTTTTTTATTTTTGTGAGTACCTTAAGTGCTTTATGTTCCTTATTCACCCAATAATCTTGGAATTTCTTTATGCCTCCAGTCTCTCTTCTCTCTAGATTTACCCTAATTCTTTGACCTCCTCAAAATATATTCATTCTAAATTATATGATGAATCCACCATACTGCTTAACCTTTTATGATTTCTTCTTGACTTATAACTTTATTTGTTCCAAGTCCAACTACTTTTGTCTCCCAAAAGAGGAAAGAAAGTTTATATTTTGAAAATTTTGAAGGGAAGCGAGCCAATTTTGAGGAGAACGCTATAGCGATAAATGGTAATTTAAAGTAACCACAGCTTCTATTTGAGATAAACACCTCGTTTAGTGTTTATGAATGGAAGACCATTTTGTCCATCCCATCAATTCTCGAACGAAAGTGATTTTTGACGAAGTTTTTTAGAATAATCTTTGATAAGGCGTAATTGTATAAACTATTTTATCTTTCTAACTTGATATTTGTTCAATTTATCTCAATAATTGGGCTATTTATGCATATTAATGTTGTTTTATAGGTTTAAGCATTATCAGAGCAAAAATACCGGAAAACGGACGTAAATGAGAGCATTAGAGATAAAAATACAAATGGTGGCACTGTGTGCTACAGTACCACTGTTTGCTACAGTGCAGCGCCGCAGCACTGGATTTCAGCGCCGCGGCACCAATTGCAGAAAGTGAGTGCCGCGGCATTGAATCGCAGCGCCGCGGCGCCGAGACCTAGGCAGCAAAAGTTGACAGGTTGCTGAAAATCAGGAAACCCAAAAGCAACCCTAAGTGCGCCCTAATTCCGTGCTCTTACCTATATATTTGCACAAAACTTACATTTTGAAGAGAGACTCCAGCTGGGACAGCAGCTAGAAACACAAAGAAACACCTAACTTCTAAGTTTGGAGAAATCAAAGAGGAGGGAAGCAAGCTTCAACAACAAAGGCATTTGACAGGGATGTCTTCTTTGCTTTGATTCTTTACTTGTTGTAAGATGTTTAGTTTACATATATTGATGGAATTAGCTTCAAGATTGTGTAGTTTAATGATGAGCTAATTTCATTAATCTAGGATTACATCATTGAACTCATTATGTGATTGATTTCAGCTCTCTCTTTTATGGTATTAATTCAGCTTTTGATATATTCATTGTGCTTGTGCTTAATGCTATTTGATTACTTGGCCAGTAGTTAAATTGATCTAGAAATGCTTAAATAAACTTGACAAAGGCATTTAGGTATTCAGTCTTAAGCATATTGATGCATGATCATAGTGTAGTACACTTGAGTTTCATATGAGATAGACATATACTCATAAGGCATGTATGGCTCATAAAACTTGTGCTTAATGAATTTTGTTCAATTCATTTATCATAGACATATAGATATTTGATTGGATAGAATATATTTGCTTGACCTGCAAAAGAGGCTTGTGATGTGTTAAGTGTTTTGGTCAATATATCAAGTTGAGAACCAATAGACCTAAAAGAGATTCTGCTGAATTTATGTGCATAATGGGGGATAGCTTGTAATCCTAGGATTTCTCATATTGAATTTAACTTGTTAGTAATTTAGTTTATCACTTAGCATAATTAAGTTGTTCTTTTATTTGAGTAGTTTAATATCATACATTAAATCATTTTCTGGATAATAGTAGAAAGACACCATTTCAGTACTTAAACTAGAAAAGACAAATCATTCTCTGTGGGATCGACACTTTTCTCATCATATATTACTTGTTGCGACAACGTGCACTTGCGCTAATTTGTGTTATAGAAAACACACAACAATCTTATCAACCACAAACACATTCATTCTCTTGAAATGTTGATGAAGTACTCCAGTTTACAATGGATTCATTACTTTTCATGTGCTCTGACCTAGGTGAATGGGAATCTGAAACCTTTCAATTCTGTGCGATTTCATCACATGGTCCTGCTTCGTGAGTTTTTTCTTTAAAAGGAACTATTTTTAGAGCGAAGTCTCAAGGAGAATGACACTATTTACTTCCCATTTTCTTATAAGAAGTTTTTTGTTTCCAGATATTAGTAAGTGTTTTCTCCTTTGATGAATTGAATTTTGTGTGACTTTATGATCCTCAAATATTTTAAGTTTTTATTCTTTCATTTCTATACCTACTCTAGTGGAGACAGTTTGTCACGCCCCAGACCCAAAAGATCTGACACATGACATCACTTACATTCATTCAATAATACTTAAACATTCATTTTAATTTCTTTCAGAATTATAGCAATTGAATTATGACTGGGACAATTAGTAAACCGAAGATACGCAGAGTTTTCTCAGAGATTAACACTCTACTACGTCACCAGTAGCAACTTTATTACCGGAAGCCTAGAATATATTCATTGTAAATTCTTACTTAAAATCAATCCATTACTATACTTGGTGAAACTTAAACTAAGTCCAACCACACACCATAAAATAATACATAGGTATTTATTCACTAGGGACAAATCAAATATCTTATCCCACGTGTCCCCAAATGAAACACTTAGCAACCTAACAACTTAGGGAACCCAAGGAACAACAGAAGCCTTGCCAAATCCGCTAAGCACACATGTACCTTATTTACCTGAAATCACCATAAACTATAATGAGTATAAAACTCAGTAAGCATACTAGTTTTTCATGTGTCAAATACAAATACATAGATGTACACAATGCATATGTATGATATGCTGTGATCAATCAAAATCATAATCTTATCAAATCACATATCATGTAAGCGCTTACACATTCTTTCAAAACACATAATAGGAATACCATCACTCAACTACTACTTAGTAGGACTTACATATCACATATCACATAATGAGCCAAATGTCACTCGTAGGTGACATACCGTATGAGAGGAATAGTACAAGTGAGGTCTTGAATAACACATATATAATGCTTATGCCCGAAGGTAAAAGCCAAACCCTCACCCTGATCATCGGTGAGTCCTCTCACATGCACCAATACGCCACCACACGAATTTGATGACTCACTCTTCCTTTAGGTACCAATAGGATCCTCCCTACATACGGAACACATAACATATAACAATCCCAAAGGAAAGGCTACACATAAAGGCTCCACAAATCACATAAAATGCCTACTAAGTTAACAGTGAGTTCAAGTACCCTCAAAATACAAAATATTTCTCATGGACATATTACACTTCAAAAGCTTTCTTTATTAAACACATCTTATTTTGAAAGCTCACTTACAAAAACACATGTATATCCATGCTCAATGTCAATGCTCACATTCAGAAACATATATTCACATTTCATATCAAAATATACTTTGACATAACATAAACATATTCTTAACCCCATTTGCAAAATCATACAAAACAATTACTATGTTTATTGTGATTTCAGTAAAAAGTCTAGTATACTTACCTCTTAATACTTTCAGCTACAAGGCTTAAATCTCCTTAACCTATTAATGGAGATTAATCCTTTCATAAGCCTCACAATTCACACAAAATACTTTAAATAGCTTACAAAATTATACAAAATGCATTTATCACATCAAATTGGTCTAAATACTTGGTTTCTCAAAACCTGTCATTCTGATCACTTACACTTAACAAAATTTTCTAATAGATCAAATGATGTCCAATTACTCCAAAATCAGAATATATCATTCTTGACTCATATATCCTTCTTATATATGAATATTATATCAAAATTCCTACACAATTCATTCCATACATACCATCGAATCCAAACTACTAACCTGACAAGATCAAGATACTTACTGAACAGTATTCAATCTCCCAATTTTATAAAATCATATACTAACTCAAAAATTATAAAACTATCACATAATTACTCTTAACGCATATCTCAGTCCATAATAAATATTTCACTTCCAAATCACTGCCAAAAATATTTTAAAACTATTTTATTCCATAGCTTTAAAAATCTGTTAATCAAATACTGTAATGAGCGGATATACTTTAGAAAATCATAATATTTCAACCACACTGATCTAAATTCTCAATTCTGAGTATATCATATTAGACATATAAACTTATCATATTCCACAAATTCGTAATTTTTGAAGATCATTCAGTAGGACAAACATTGTTCGTCACTGTATTATACTGTTCACATAGGAAATTTCCAGAATTTTAGGGTCATTTTGGTAAATTCACAACAAATTTAATTTCTGAAATTTTGAATCGATTCAAAGTCTCAGATAATCCTAAACATGTCTAATTTCATATATACAAAATTCAAAATCAGAATCGAATCACAACAATTTATAAAATTCTTGGATCAAGAGACTATCAAGCAGAAATTCCACAATTTATCATGATTTATCAAGCTATCTTATAGATCATCATCAATTTTCACAATATCATACGAAATACACATCAAATCCTCAATTATACATATTTCCAGAAATCAAAACTTAAAGAAATTAACTTAATTAACACCAATAAATTGAGAAATAGTTGTAATATACCTCTTAAGATCCAAAATTCCAATTTCTTCTCCTTCTTCTCTTTCTCTCCCCTCTTTTCTCTCTTCTCTCTCTCTAAAAGAGGTAGCTCGACCAAAATGAGAGAATTAGGGTTTTAAAAGTGTATTTTTATACTAAGTGGTTAATTTTTTGTATTTACGAATTTACCCCCAAAACTTTCAAAGTATTACAATTTGGTCCCTAAAATAAATCTAAAGTCTTGCAATTAAACCCAATGCTAATAGTATCACCTTAACCTATACAAACACTACTAATAACAATATATAAATCAAGTATCACCAACATACAAATAAAATACGTATATTTATACATATATAAATACTTATTCTTACCAGTCGTGGATACTGGTTACTACATAGTTCATCTTATCTTAAAGGATGAAGTATTAGATTTCACTATGACTAGTTTTCTTGTAAATTTTAGAAGTCATTCGTTTGGTAGGGGAGAGGCTGGTTAAAGTTTGAACATCGCTTAAGATTCTATTCGAGCAAATCCTGTTTTATTTGTAGGTCCCTCAGTGTTAGAGGTCCCCGTTAAGTACTACTGGTCTTGCTTCATCGGGCATTACGCCCTAGGAAAAAGGAGGTATCTACTACTCTTCTTTATTTTGTCTTTATTTTTTTAGGTGTTTCATATTATGATATTATGATTTCTTGTCTTTCATCAATTCTTGAATCTTTCATGGAAGATATTCTAGATGTATTGGTAGATTTCTTCCTGCCACGAAAGCCTAAACTAAAGAAAAGGCTTCAAAAAATACTCTAGGGATTTCTAAAGGTTCCCCGACAAAAAAAAAGTGAAATTGAACATCTCTTGTGTTGATGAGGATGTCCCTTAAGTGGTTCTTCAAGTTCATATGGTAACTTTTGAAGTTCTTATAGGATTCTTGAAATTCCTAAGGATCTGTAGATGTTCCTTTAAAAGAAACTTTAATTAATATAAGCATTGCTGCTGTAGAGGTTTTAGAATTTATGGGTGTTACTACTGCAACAGTTCTAAAGCCTCTTATGACTTCCGATCTTATTCCTAGGCCTTTGTAACTGTTAGTAGAAATGAAAATTTTCATGTTTAATAAAATAAACGCAGTGGAAGCCAGATCGTCTTGTTCATAATTACATGTATAGGGATAGAAGATTACCTCAATAACTTGCTATGACAAATCCTGAATTGACTGACTGCAATCTTCTTTACTAATCTCAATCTTCAAACTTAATGCATGTAGGCACATGGATCTTTCTTCAATCTTTAAAATCACTAATACTTAAATCTGAGAGAATGGTAATAACCAAATTTTTTTTTTTCACGTAAGAATACGTAAAAGATTTTTCTGGTTATAGTTATTATAATTGTTTGTTTTACTATTCCATACCTTTCATATATATAGGAATTTTCCTTGGGTATTTGAATTAGATTAGGATTAGAAAATTAGAGTTTGATTAGAATTTGAGCTAGTAGAGAGACTGCAAGACTCATGGGCTTCCTAATTCTAACTTAAATTAAAATAAAGTTGAACAACTCCTACTGCCTTGGCTGCAACAGTTATGCCATTTCTTAACCTAAGACTAATCTCTTATTTATTGAGTGATTTAGTTCCCTTACAACGAATTACAAATATGATTAGTGGCTTCAGAATCTATTATCCAAGAATCTGTAGAGTCGACCACTAAACATGTCTCAATGAAAAAATTATTACCAGAAGATAAAACTGTTCTTTTAGCTATTGAAAACTTAACTAAATGATAGTTTCTCTTTCAAAGCCCTTTAATGCCACATTGGAGATACTTTTCTTTGGGCCTTACTACCTTTTATAAATTTGCACAAATCCTGAATTAGATGCTTTCTTTGACTTATTCTTTTTCTTCTTACATCTCTTTCCTTTAGGATTGAGACCAAAAGAGAAAGATTAGCCCTTTAGTCAAGTGACTATTATAAGCATCTATTTCATCTTAGAGTGCATTTTCATTAGGTTTTAGAGGGCATTTATTAGTTAAGACATATCTGTACCTTTTAGCTGTAAGTTCAATATCTAAGTTCCTTTCCCAATCCACATAATTATTCCTGGACAACTTGTTTTAGTTTAGGATTAATGCTAGTAGGCTGAATAAGGACATAATTCTGAAAAATAAATTCATACATGAGTATACATTATCTAATAGCATGCGTAACCTTTGCATGAATGCATGAAATGCATTTATGTAAAACTCTTTAACTATATTATGTATCGATAATCCAATTTTCATTAAAAATATGCCTCCTAGGGTGGTCGTATCCGTCATAAATCAGACTAGTACCATACTAATTTATTATTATTATTATTATTATCTCGATATCTCATATCAAATAATAATAAACTACCCATTCTTTAATCCTTAGATTTAATTGACAAGAACTCCGTAGGGAGGATATCAATCAACCTAATTTAAATGCATAACTATTATTTCAATCATTTATATTTTCTAATTAAAAAAGTCACTGTAGGGTAGTCAATTTCGCATGAGTCCTATATTGGATCTTATCCTTTAGGAAAGTCCTATCTAGTAACCAGTTCTAATTAATACCCTTCGTAGGGAGCTCACAAGATTTGAGGTAAGACATTAATGCACCTTACTATAGGACCAATAATGGAGGCCATGAGCTTTATGCCTAAAGCCCTCTTTCACTCAATATTTTAATTCTTAGAATTTTTAATTAATTTATAAAATGATATTCTACTCATTAATATCTAATTTTATTTTCATAAAATAATTAATAAGGTCACGTCTAATAATAAATTAATATAATATTAAAAAATATGACGATAATCTTATCTTAATCTCATTATAACATTAATGTCATACAAAATGATATATTTTATCCATAGACATGTGAATGTGACACTCTTAATCTATATGACATGTTATTCATCCAATCAATTAACTAGATAAATAAATAATTCATAATTCATGGCTTTTTCTAAGAAGAAAAACATTTAAGACTAGGCTTAAATTCTTCAAAGTCTTCTTTGAAGTCAACTTGGGATCTTTCATAATATTACCTCCTCTTGCTTGTCTCCTTTTATGGGTTTGAATTTTGGGCCTCTTAATTTTCTTTGGTCCATTTATTTTTAAAAATAAATTGGGCACATTTTAACCTTAAAATATTTTTGGGCCTTCTTAAAAAATATTTTTAGACACAATAATTTTAATGAAATAGCCTAAATAAAATTTTATAAAATTTGGACCAAAATTAAAAGAAGTTTGGACTAACTTTAAATTTGTAAATATCCAAAAATTAATCCAAAAATAAATTTGGGTTAAATTTAGGACTTGTTTGTAAATATCTCAAAGTTTTCTAGCCAAATTTTGATTACCCAATACCTGGAGGGGCTGAACAAAAATAAAAATCCTGTTAGGTCACGACAAACTTTTAAGGGTCAATTTGTAATATATGCAAACTTGACTAGGCTAAAATAAAATTAATTAAACAAAAAGGGGCTAGGTGATATTATTCTGATGAAACCCTAATTCTATCATCTTTACACGACCACCACTTACTCTTTCCACTTTTTTTTTTCATTTTTCTTCTCTTCTTTTTTTATTTTTCGTCTTCCATTTTTTATTTTTTATTATTACAACCAAAATAATAATAAAAATATATATTCTTTAGATTGTAAATCAAAACCCTAAGCCATTTAATTGGCTTACAAAAAAATCTAAAGAATTACCAAGAATTAACCTAACCATTAATTACTATAGGCATAACTATTCATCATATAATTAATAAAAATAATAATTATAGATTAAATATGCAATTGGTGCCACAACAAACAATTGCTATTATACATAAAAATAAATTATACATGTAATATGAAATAAAGCGGCTCTGATACTAGTTGTTAGTAGAAATAAAAAAATTTCTGTTTAATAAAATAAACGCAGTAGAAGTCAAATCGTCTTGTTCATAATTACATGTATAGAGATAGAAAATTACTTCAATTTCTCACTATGACAAATCTTGAATTGACTGGCTGTAATCTTTTTTATTATTCTCAATCTTCAAACTCAATGCGTGTGGGTATGTAGATCTTTTCTCAATCTTTAAAATCACTAACACCAAAATCTGAGAAAATGTTAATAATCAAATTCTTTTTCCACGTAAAAATTTGTAAAAAGAATTTTCTATTTATAGTTATTGTAATTGTTCTTTTTTTTTTTACTATTCTATACCTCCAATATATATAGAAATTTCCCTTGGATATTTTGAATTAGATTAGGATTAGAAAATTAGAGTTTGATTATGATTTAAGCTAGTAGAGGGACTGCAAGACTCATGGGCTTCCTAACTCCAACTTAAAAGGTCTAGTCTTTATTATCTCATAATACATCAATTCTTCTAAGTTAATCCCAAGCTATTCTACTAAAAGCCAAGAGCTGTACTCTAGTAATCCATGTTATTAAGCAAAAGCCAATTTAATTAAAAATTCTTTTAATTAAATTGGGTTTGGTCTTTAGACCAATAATAACTACTTAATTGACCCTCAAATTGATGTCCATAATTAATGCTAAGCCATGAAAAAAATGTCTTGCCTCTTTAATTACTTATTTTTCCCTAAGTCATTGAATGCTATAATAATCACTTTTAATATGTCTATATTTGTAAATAAATTTACAAATAAATATCATTAATCAATAAATAATTTATTGAATAAACTATGATCAAAGATTTAAATGATCAAGTACTGTAAACATCTTAGGTGGACATTAATTATTAGATTCTATCTTGCAAATATATGTTCCTACGACTCATAAAATTATATCTCCAAGCTATTGAGGTTTTGACTGTTTATATGAATCTCACTCCATAATAACTTAAAAAATACAACGTATGAATGTAAGTTCATTATCTGCTCAGGATTAAGATCAATCAAGCTTATTAAAGTTTTTGTGACATTTAGTTAACCAGATTGAAATTTACAGTAGTTCCGTTCAATGTAACATATACACTAGTTTTTTACTTGAAGTCTCTACTTCGATGATCAAGGTAAATCATTCACTATAAGAAGCAGAAAAATTACAACCTTATATAATGAAATGCCATTTTCATTAATAGTTGTGAACATGATTTAATTTATAAAGAACTTGTGATCTATACCCTCTGTATTAACATCATATGCCTAATACATAGATCACATACTTTATAAATATTAGTTTATTAATGTATACTCAATTATATGTATGAATAAGTTTTTATTAATTAAATAAAATATTATTTCACATGATTTAAGGGTATAAATAATATTATATGTCTAACAATAACCTCCATAGACCCAATTTTGAACCTTTTGCACCTTTAAATAATTTTTTATTTTAATTTTTTTTGGTATTTTTCTTAGTTCTTGTTTGCAGCTCTAACTTTTATAGGTTCCACTCGTGCTAAGGATCTTATCGAGACAGTGCAGTTGTAGTTTTGGGGAGATTGTTTACTTGTGCTGACTTGAATTTGGTCCTTAACTTACGAGCTAGCGACTAGTTACGTGTGAGTGCAGCTTCTACATTCAGGGTAGGTGGATGTGTATTACGTGATTTTGTTTTAAGTTTTTTTTTGGTAGAAATTTTTTATTAACTGTGTTTTATGTTTTGTAAGCTCTCTAAGATAATTTGCTCATAGCAGAAGCGTATAAAAGGGAACTTTAGGAAGTTGAGCAGAGAGCTACAAACTTGCGGGAGCAAGCTAACAAGAGTTTTGAGGAAGAGGCATTTCTTCGTGGTTGTAATTTGTGATAGGAATAGACCTCTAGCATTTAAAAGAGAAGAATAAGAGACTTCGCGCTGAGTTGGAGGAGGATCATAAGAGGAGTGCATCTCGTCAAGATTTTGAGCTCATCTCCCGAGAGCTAAATGAAGCCTGTGAGATGAATGCTGAAGTATTAAGGGATCGAGCTGAGATTCAAGCTTACCTGAAGCAATGTGAGGACAGGGTTTCCTTTTTGGAGAGGGAAATGGAGAACCTACTACAAAGGAAGGAGGTTTTTTCTGCTGGTTTAACAGAATTACAAGGGAATAAAGATTCCCTTGAGAGTACGTTTTGTTAATTTCAAAGCAAATTTCTGCTACAAATTGGTGTCCAAACATAATGAACTGCGGGTCATGGCCAACTATGCTGCAATTGGAGCTGACGAGATCTATATCTCATTGGAGATATCAGAGAGGGAATTTGCTGCTTCCCCAGTAGATAAGGAAGCTTTGGATGCCTAATAGGAGCTAAAGTTAACAATGGCAATAAACGTTTTTATGTGAGAAATGCATGTAGCAACTATCTAAGGTTTCCATCGGGGCTTCCATTTGCTCAGGGATTTTGATGTAACTTTTGGTTTCCACAAGGGTTGGTCCACGAGCAGCGGAGGTGGATCTGGATGTAGTAGATCTTCCACCAGATTCTCCTGGTGAATCTTGTTAGCTTTATTAGTTTTGTTTTTTTTTTTCTGTCTTGCACTCATGTATCATTGAAACTTTGTAAATTAAGAATGAATGGAAAATATTTTTGTATATGTTCTTGTTTTCTTTTTTTTTTTGTTCCTGTACTTGCTTTGATGATTCTCATAACAATTGTGAATTCTGCTATGTGATGTATGCAAGAGTTGATATTGTGGGCAGCATTTACTTCCCTGTCAGCAAAATTGTATCCTTCTTGTTTGGAAGCTTTGGATGCGTTCAGTGTAGTTTGTTGTGTTTCCTTGAACTGTGAGGTGGATTGTTTTCATGTTTTAAAGAATATTTATCTTGTCTGTTTGATATAGAAGTCCTCGAGCGAAGTATTTGTTTCCAGTTGGACTCAATAGAAATATTTCCATGATTCAGAAGTGATAGTCTTTATGTAGGATCTCTAGAAATTTTGAATTTTGATCATGTTAAGGCCAACTTTCCTAGTTTTGTTGGAAATTGAATTTTCTAGGTAGATAATGGAAGCGAATGTATTGAGTGTGATACTATATATTGAGTGTGATGATTTTTTTTGGCTTAGATGTCGTAACTTGCCTGTAGATAATGGAAGCTTTGTTAAGTATTCCCTGGTTTTGGCATGCTGGCCTCCACTGCATAGCTCCCTGGCTTAGATGCTATGACCCTCCCTGCAGGACGGGGCCAATGATAGTATCTCCTAATTCCTAAGTGGGGGTATGAAGTCCACCGCAAGGTTTACACAGTGATCCCTATGTGAGAGCATAAAGTCGCCCATAAGGTTTCCTTGGTGATTTTCATGTGAAAGCATAAAGTCTCTATTCTCCTGTTGTAATCGAATTCTACTTAACTTAAAAGTTGTAACCCATTCTTATGGTACGAGGCTAACAATAGTGTATCTTGATTCTTAAGTGAGGGTGTGAAGTGTTAACGTATTTTTAAGTGTATACATGTGATTGTGTACATATTAAAATTTTAAATATATTTTATATATATGATTTTCAGTAGAATTAAATATATAATCAACATGTACATATGTATGCAAACTGAATTATAAATAAGTTAAGATTATATAAACATATATTTGAGTAACTTCGGTGAGGATTACAAATTTTGAAGCTCACCTTGAAGTTTACCCTTGAACAATTTTAGTCTATAACAATCCGGTAAGATTATGCAGCTAGAATGATAAGTTTGATTAATTTCCAGCAGCATTTGTTCAAACTCTTTCAACACATACATATTTGTTTTCACGAAAATAGATTGTTTATACAACTCTTGCATATCTCATTTGAAATTATTTTTTATTGAAGCATGTTTTTATCCAGTTCTTGTCTAAAAATTAATTTTGCTTCTTAATTTTCTTACTTTTCTTTGGCATTGCCGGATGATAAAAATTGAGAGAGAATTGATCAAATCATTCCTCTTTTTAGTGGTTGAATTACTTTTATTTAATATTTTTTTTGTTTTGTTTCTCCACAAAAAAAATAATAAATGGCATATCCATTAATTTTGTTGGCCATCAATATTTTTTCTCCTTACTAGTGCTTATCCATTGAAAAAATTTACAGTACTATTAATTAAAACGAATAAAATTAAAAATGACATCTTCATGTTTATTTATTATTGTGCTAGTGTAATTTAATTACCCATTTAATAAAAATTAAAACATTTTTAATTTTTATAAGTTTTGTAAACTTTACTTTAATGTTGTTCTATCATTCATAATATCATGCAATTATTAATAGGTTATAGTAATAATTGTTTGTACCCTCATTGACATTTATAATAACAATTATTATATATAATATTTAATTAATTATTCAAAATAATTTTGAATAATTATTTTACCTTAGTTTTACTAGCGAGTTTAATAGGTCCATTTAAGGTAAAAATAATTTATGGACTAAATTATGCCACTTGTCAACATCCTATTAATTAACAATTTATGCCAACCAATTATATGATGTACTTAACAATTAAATCTTAATAAATGTACATCTCAAGGGATCTTTAAACAAATATTTAGTTTGCTAGAATTTCTTGGATCAAATTATTGAATCCAGTCCGTCACCCTAATGCACAATGAGTATACTTCATATTGTGAGACTCTCTAGGTCTATGCCTGATTTGTCATATGGAACTCCTCTATACGTCCATTAACGATGTCCCACACATATGTTATGAATATTACAAAGCAGTGCATTAGACCATACAAGTTGAGGTTATAGCATACACGTATAATTCTTTAGTCGTTGATATCCTGAAATAGCAGAGATATAAATCATCACCATCAAATTTCTATTTGTGTAACCTTGAATTTATCTCCAGATTTGTATTTTCATAAACAATATCCGTAAACACTTTTGTGATATTGTTTAGCCCTATAGAAACTATTCTCAGAGTTTATGCTTGTGGCTACAAGATTTCCTAAAATACAATCTCGGAGCATCAAGATATACAACTCACTCATATGAGCTGACGGATCCCATATCTACACACACCGAACTCCATGAGAATCGGACCATATCTAGCAACACCCAACGGTCAGACCATAAAAGGTTTTTGACATGTGTGAAACCAAAGTATGGTGGATCACTCACAAGGCCACTGTGGCTCTCAGGTTAAAGGACCACGAATATTACTCAACTCTGAAGACCTTCAATTGATGGCCTTATGAGATGTCTATTGAAGGTCTTCATTAGTCTGTTTAGTACCAAGTCTTCACTGAATACCTGTATCTCTATAGAGCTTGTCCTTAGATCATGATTTACTAAGACTAACCATTTGGACTATACAGATATAGACATACACTAATCTATATTATTGAATTTCACTGATAGATCTGCATCGATGAAATTAGATCAAGAACATAGTAATTGAGAACATACTTGCATAATGATATTTTCTAGTATCATCTGCAACTCTTTGCAACTGTGTCATTACTAATATATTCTCAGGTCTTTGTCCCATTTCAGGCAAGGCTTTAACTCCTTAGATTTCGCTAACTCTTATAACTTATTAACTCTTAACACTGCTAACTCTTAACACTTATAACTTTTAGCGTTGATAACTTTTAGCATTGATCTAAACTCCTTTAGCCCAGATCTGAACTCCTTCAAATCATATAATGTCTAAAACATTACAAATATCTTACTATGTAATAATTAATAATATTAATGATTTTATTAAAAATGTTAATTGTATAAATATTATAGTTAATATTTATACATAATGAGATGGCACGTAAGCACAAATTCTAACATGAAGTCCTTCCATAAGGTTTCCACAGTGATTCCCAAGTGAGGACATAAAGTCCCCCACAAGGTTTCCTTGATGATTCCTAAGTGAGGGCATGAAGTCACTCACAGGGTTTCCATGGTTGGATGTTGTAACCTATCTCTGTGCAACAAGGCCTATAATGGCATATTTTAATTCCTAAGTGAAAGCATGAAGTCCCCCTACAAGGTTTCCATGGTGATTCCAAAGTTAAAGTTCTCATAAAGTTTCATCGGTGATTACTATGTGAGGATATAAAGTCTTTCATAAGGTTTCCTTGATGATTCCCAAGTGAGGCACAACCCCAAGGTTTTCATAGTGATTCTTAAGTGAGGGCACAAAGTCCTCAACAAGGTTTCCTTGGTGATTTCCAAGTGAGGAACACACAATTCCTCACAAGGTTTTTGTGTTTTAGATGTTGTAACCTATTTCCATGGAATGAGGCCTTACTTTCCAAGTTTGAACACAAATGGCCTTTACGAAGGAAGTGTTGGCGCGCTTATAAAATTTGGAATTGAAATTGCAATTTTATTAAAATAATGGAAAAAATGAAATTTCATTGCTTATATAAAGAACCTTTTGAGTTTTAATATGTTTTAGGGTGTTGACATAGAGCATTCGTCCATGTTCTTTAGGAAGGCACTTTTGTCTAATGTTTTCACATCTTTTTATGGACCTTCCCATGTTTCAGCTATTTTGCTCACATTTTTTTCTTTGTTGATGTCAATTGCTTCCTATAAGACTAGGTCACCCTTTTGATTTCTCGTTTGCGGATTTTATTATTGTATTACCTTTACATCCTTGCTTTTGTATACTATTGCACGATGGCTGCAATGTCTTGTGCCTTATTAGTTAAGGCTTTTGCTATGGCAAGAGCTTCAACATTAAGTTCAAGATGGATTATCTTTGTATTGAGTGTTGAATTATATAGGGTGTATGCATGTGGTATTATGTCTTTATCATTAAAATATACATATCTCATACATATATGTGCACAACAGAAGCATAAAAATATTTACAATAAATACAATAATTATATATTAATCAAATTAATAACAAAATTGAAAATTAAACCCTTGAAACCTTTAGATTAAAATTGCTTGAAGTCCACCTGAGACGTAGACTTTGTCAATCCTAGTAATCAACAAAGGTGGGATTGATTGTCTAGAATAGTAATATATTAATCCAGCAATTTATTTAATAAATTAAACCTAAGTATTTGATTTTCCTTAGATTAACACTAAATCAATAAATCAAACATTTATCTTGCTTAATTAGTTTAAGCTTAATGAAAAAAAAAAGATTAATTATAAATTCAACAATTGAATTCAAAATAAGAAAACGATTTTTCTTTCTCTTTCTCTTTGATGATCGGTTAAACACTTAGCAAAATAAAAACTTGACTTAATTTTATTTCATTTTGCATATATAAACTTAATTTCACTTAATTTGAATTTACATTTAACTTAACTAAAGTTAACATTTAGCCCTATTTATGTTAGTTTAACTTAACCCTTAAGTTTAGTAAATATCTAACTAACCTAACCCTAGTTAATTACTTTAACCATAGTTAGGTTAACCATTACTTAACCATTAAGTAAGATTAATATCTTATTAACTTAACCATATGGTTAACTTTTAAACCATAGTTAAAACTATTTATTTAACTATTAAATAAATAAATATTTATTTTGATAATTTAACAATTAAATAATCATTAAGTGAAATTACTATTATGTCTTTATTAGGTTACCAAGTTAACCCAAAGTGGGTTCCACCATTAACCATATACTTTAGTTAACTTAACCACAGTAAATTATTGGATTTTTACTGTATTGAACTATTCAATACGGTATGCTATCCAAGTGCACAAAAAGTACATGTTATATTAGGACTCCTTAGGTTCATGCCCGAATTGTCAAATGGAACTATTTTATAAGTCCGTGATTGATGCTCCACACACATACGTCACAGATATAATAAATTAGTGCGTTAGACCATACATGTTGATGTCATTTTATATACGTATAATCCTTCCGTCATTATTCCTTAGATGAGTAGAGATATAGATCATCACCGTCAAATTTCTATAAATGTATTTGTGAACTTATCTCCATATTAATATCTCAATGAACAATATACGCAAACACTTTTGCTATATTGTTCAACCTTATGGGAAATATTTTTCTCGGGTTAATTGTTTATGGCTATAAGACTTCATAAGATATAATCTTGGAGTATCGGATATACAACCCACTTATATAAGTTGACGGATCCCGTATCTACGCACATTGAATTCCATGAGTATCGGACCATACCTAGCGACACATAACCGTCAAACCATGAAAGGTCTCCGACATATATGAAACCAAAGTATGGTGGATCACCCACAAGCCTACCATGAAGTTCAGGTAAAAGGATCACGAATACTACTCCCATTGATAGGACTTTCCTTTGACGGATTCATAGGATACCTATTAGGGTCCTCTGCATTGTGAATATCATTCGATTTATGACTTCTGGTTGCCTCTTTCTTTGGGTGTAGCTACGAGAAAATAATTGTTGCTGAAGGAAGTGACAACGAAACTAATGAATTATCTTGGATAAGTCTTTAGTGGGATTTTTTTTCTGACAAAGGGTTAGTGGTAGATAAGGCATATAGACAGGTATATTTGGAGTTATTTGTAAAGATAGACAATTATGTCTTTCAATTACATTCGAACACTTCAACAACTTTAGTTACCAAGAGGTCTTCCTGTATTGTAAAGTCTTCTAAAGACATATAGAAATTTACTTGTGCACTCTCTAATATCTGAAGTCTTTTGCTTCTTCATAGTCTAGGCAACTTTAGAGGAGGTCTCTTAATTAAAAAAAATTAGTTGTTTAAGTAAAGTGTTGTTTCACCAGTGGTTACTGCTAAGCAGGCCCACTCGACACAAAGAATGTGTTAGAATGCATGGGGATAAAGAACCATTATACATTGAAGAGCTTACACAAACTTCTCTTGAAGTGTTCCCCTGACTTAATTTTTGTCCATAAGCTACGTTATATGGCAAAAGAGCGGCAAAAGTTTGTCAGAATTTTAGGTTTAACTTTTATTTTGATGTTGATTTTTTTGGAATAAGTGGTAGCATTATTTTACTTTGGAGTATTGTGTGTAGGTTTTTCAAGGTTTCATGTTGACGTTCGTGTGATGGATGATAAAAAGGCAACTTGGAGGGCTATTGAATTTTATGAAAATCTATTTTAAAGTAAGAGGTGGCATAGTAAGAGTTACTAAGACACTTGTGTCATAATTCCTTGTCACCTTTTATATGCAGTGGTGACTTTAATGAAGTGCTATATGCATAGAAAAAATCAAGAGGTTTTTAATGGATTAGAAGTTCCATGGTGGATTCATATAGAAGGGTCCATGGGTCAAGGATTCTTTGGTGTTTGAATGGCTGGATAAGGTCTTGGTGAATTTAGAGTGGCATAATCTCTTCTCGAATGTGGTTGTGTTACATCGAGATTTTTTATCTTTGGATCATCGTTCATTGTATGTTGTTCTTTATCTAGTTACAAGATTGAATAAGAATATAAAATGTGGTAAAAAGTTTTGTTTTGAGCCTTTATAGTTGGGGAACCAGATTGTCGAGAGGCTATTTTAGATATTTGGTCTTAGCAGTGGGTATCTATTTCTTCGACGCTTGCTTCTTGTGCAAAGACTTTGCTTAACGGCAAAGTCGTAAAGGGGTTCTGTTTCTATTCAGTTGTATAAGGCTCGACAAGCTTTGAACCATCTTTTAGGCATTGATTTTAGGGTTGTAGACTTAGATTATATAAAAAAAACCGATCTAAAATTCAAAGGTTACTAGCAAAGGAAGAAATGTATTGGTTTCAAAAGGCTCGTTTGAATTAGCTTAGGTGAGGAGATCAGAATTCGAAGAATTTTCACCAAAAAACCATTGGACGTCATAAGAAAAATTATATTATAGGTCTTTTAGATGATGATGGGATATGGGTTGAGGATCATCCTTGGATTATAGGTCACATGCCATGGAACTGAATTTTGAGTGCTACGGTGTTGGGATTATTTCTTTAATTCTTCTTAATTTTTGTCCAATTTTTATTATCTTCACGCTGAATGATTGAAAACCTTTAATTTATCAAAAAAATTTATAAACAGCTAAATAATCTTAAAATAAAGAAAATATCGAGCTTGTGGAGATGAAAATATTAACTCTAATAAATCCCTATCAGTGATGTACCCAAGCAAGATGCCTACTCACATAATAGATAGTTATATTCCATACCTTAGCAGAACACAAGCAAATGCCCACTCACATAGTGGATTGCTAGATTCTTTATCTTTGTAACACCCAAGTAAGATATCCATTCACATAGTGGATGGTCAAGCTTTAGCGTCAAACCCAAGCAAAATGGCCTTTAAGGTGAGGCCTTATCTCACTAGGCATCAATACCTAAGTGGAAACAAACAAACCTGTATGGCCATGTCACTTACGAAATTTGAAAAACTAACATTAGAACTCTAATCTCTCCTTGTGTAATATGGCAAGACACTTACTCTTACTTCAAAAAAGTGAAAGGCTAACATTAAGCTATACCCTTCATTAGTAGTCAAGAGGAAAGTCATACTAAATAACATGTTTATAATTCTACATCATTCTGGATATAGCTCACACTAAAATACCCATATAAATTATATAAAAGTCCATATTGAAGTTAGAATAATCACACGGGATAAGTCCTAAATTTTCCGTGCCCATACATCATGGAAGTTTCCATTCTTTGAGAGAAATTATATAGAAATAGTCCCAAATAAGCTTCCCATGCACATCATGGTAGTTCGTTTTATACCAGAAAAAATAATGTTGTATGGGTTACTTGCGATGTCTCAGATTCCCTATGAGGAAAACATCTTACAAGGGATGCCTACATGTGAAATAATTTTGCTGAAGCCCATGATGACTTGCATGTCTCATGGAAATGATAGGTCTAGATTATAATAATATTTATATCTCTTCAAACTTGATATTTGCTTGTTTAGTTTCAATTATTTGGTTCTTTATGCATATTGTTGGTTATTTAAAGGTTAAAGGCAAATAGTGTAAGAAAAGAGAAAAAAATAGGTGAAAAAGGAAGCAAAAAGATGAAAATGATGAGAATGCCATGGCATCAGAATAACCAAAGCCATAGAATTGAAACTTACAGTTAAAGAAGTCCTAAGCCAATGTCTTGGCACTGTAGTGCCTAGAGGTCAATGCTGCAGAGCCAATACAATCTAAACAAAGTACCTAGATCAAAAGTTGAGCGTCTAGTGCCAGTATGTCAAGGTCGCAACATTAGGCAACAAAAAAGAATTTCTAACCTAACTTGGACAAGAAATTTATCCTGTTATGAAGCCACAAACCTTTATATAGAGACCTTTACAAGCCAAAAAAAATTAACAAAAGAGAGGACTAAAGATTACAAGTTTAGAGAGTTTAGAATTTTATTTAAAGATTAAGAAAAAAGATTCTGCAACAATTTATAGAGAGAAGATGCGAAATCAAGGCACTATTCTTTATTCTTTTTCTTTTCTTACTTATATCTTTTAGTTTTCAAGATGATCATCAACTCTAGTTCTAAAATTCTATTTTTCGCCATGAACTAAGTTTTTATTTCCAGGGTTGCAACTTTGAATTGGATATGTAAATTTAATTCAATTATTTTCTTATTTTATGGACTCATTCATTATAATTGTTTAATTTATTTGTGCTTAATGCTTTTAATTTATCTAGCCAATATTTAAATTGACTTAGAAACCATAAAGAACTTGGCAAAGGGATTTATATTTTTAGCCTCAAGTAAATTGATATATAATTATAGCATAACAGTTATGAGCTTCATATAAGATAGATATATACTCATATGACATATACGATAATATAAACCAATTCTTAATGAGTCTTATTCTTCTCTGATTACCTAGACATATAGGTAATTATTAAGGTTAAGATATGTTTACTTGACCATCGACAGATGCTAGTGAAGATATTAGTGTTTAGCCAAGAATTCACATTGAGGGATTAACTTAAAAAAGATTAATTGGTCTACATAAATTATCGAAAAATAGTTGTAACCATAAGTTTGTCAATTATTGGTGATTATATCTTGTTAAGCTTTAGTCTTGTCTTATTAAGATTTCTATTTATTTAGATTAAATTTAATATTTGTAGTTATAAACTTATCTACATAAAAGTAGGAAGAAATAATTTTAGCATTTAGTAAAATATTATGTATAAATTACTCGTGGGAATGATACTTTACTCATTCTATATTACTTGTTGCGATAGTGTGTACTTATGCTTTATAAGAAATAATACAACAAGTTTTTTCGTCATTGCCAGGAAATTTAATATTTATCTTTTTACTAATACTAATACCAATTTATCTTGCCTTAATTCAAACTTTTGTTTTTTTATAGAAAAATTTAGGTAGTTCATGCAACAATAAAAAAACTGTTAATCTGGTTGCTTTTGATCATAAAATTGAAAAAACATTTAGAAGACTGTGTCAAGAACAGAACCAAGCAGACAACATGGATAATCAAATTTATAATGTGGCTGAAAAACCAAGATCTTTGAGGGATTATACAACCATTTTGGTAGATGGAATTCGCTCAAGCATACACAGACTAACCATCAATGCTAACAATTTCAATATCAAGCAGAGTACAATTCAGATGCTTAAAGATTCATTGTAGTTCAATGGACTACCGAATGATAATCTAATGAACACATCATGAATGTTCTAGAGATTTGCAACATTTTTAAATAAGACAAAATATTTGATACAATTGTTCCCTATCTCACTTAGGGATAAGGCAAAGAATTGGTTGAGGTCATTACCATTTGGATTGATAGCAACATGGGATGACTTAGCACAAAAGTTCTTGGAAAAGTCTTTTCCACCAAAAAAGATAGCAAATATGCATAATGACATTACTTCTTTTATGTAGTTTGATTCTGAGCTATTGTATGAGGTATAGGATCGATTCAAGGATATGCTAAGGAAATGTCCACATTATATAATCCTTAAGTGGTTATTAGTGCAGACATTCTACAATGGACTAATGGGGCATTTATAGACCATAATAAATGTAGTAGCAAGAAGAGCTTTGATGAACAAATCAATAGATGAAGCATATAATTTACTAGAGGAGATGGCATTCAACAGTTATCAATAACCAGCAAAAAGGGTTAATTTAAAAAATATTGTAGTGTTAATGACATCAATGCACTTACTACATTGACAGCCCAAGTCAGCCATTGTTCAAGAAAGCTAATACCCATAGAGTAAATGTAGTGAATAGCTAACTGGTAACTTGCGACTTTTGCAGAGACAACCATCAAAAATTTTAATATAAAGATAGCACAATATATTGGAAACTTTAACTACTAGCAACACAATCCTGACTTTAACTTTTATAATCCTTGGTAAATGAATCATTTAAACTTCTCTTAAAGTAACAACCAAGGGCGGCCTTCAAAGCCAATGAATCCACTAGGATTTCCATCACAACCTTAATATTAGCAAGAGAGAAAACCAGCCCCAAAAGATTTGTTAATGTAATGCATGAAGTAGACTATCAAAAAGCCAAGTAGGCTCTCTAGTACCTTACAAACTCAAGTAGAACAGTTAGCTTTAGTAATGAACAGTTGTCCACAAAGATCTACACCAAACAACACACAAGTGAATGGAAAGAGTTACAGGGAGTAATGTAATATAGCAACATTGAGGAGTGGTAAGGAATTACAAGATAATGCAAAAATGTTCCAAACACAACAGCCATCTATATAAAATAGTGCAAAAAAATAAAAATAAAATAAAAGGCAAAAATGGTGTAGAAAGAGAATGCACACAGCCTTACAGTCCTCATTCACCATTTCTCTAAAGGTTACGAAGCAGTAAGATAAGCAATTGTCAAAAAATTTGGAGATTTTTAAGAAGTTACATATCAATATTCTATTTGCAGACGCACTAGAGTAGATGTTGAGCTATATAAAATTCATGAAAGACATCCTGTCAAGGAAAAAGAAACTAAAAGAGTATGAAACATTAACACTAACAGAAGAGTAGAGTGTAATTTTATAGAAAATGTTGCCTCCAAAGCTTAAGGGTCTAAGAAGTTTTACCATCCCATACACCATTAGAAACCACTACTTTAGTAATTTACACAACTTTAAAGCCATCATAAACTTCATGCCATTATCCATCTACAATAAGCTATGACTAGGGGAAGCAAAGTTGACCAATGTCACTTTACAGCTTATAGACCGTTCGCTCACGTACTCAAGATGTATGATTAAAGATGTGCTAGTCAAAGTAGACAAATTCATATTTTCGACTGACTTCATTATGCTAAATTTGGAAGACGATTACGAAATTCAAATCATCTTAGTTAGATCGTTCCTAAGCAACAGAAGAAACTTAATTGATAACCAAAATGGGGATTTGACCATGAGAGTGCAGGATAAGGAGATACCATTCGATGTGTTCAAAGCCATGAAACTCTCAAATAAAGCAAATGAGTGTTTCACATTAACATCATTGATAGAGAAGTCCATAAGGTATTCAAAAATAACTGTATTCAAGACTCTTTAGAAGATGTTGTGATCCATAAAAGTGAAGTGAAAAACTATGAAGCTCTAGAGTATCTCAAGGCATTAAATACTTCGCCACACTTTAACCATTTGAGACCCATATTCAAGCTATTAAAGAAACCTAAACATATTCAAGCCATGTCTAATTTGCCTTCTGTTTGTTCCTATATGTTACATTTTATTTCGTGCATCTATTCATTATCAGAAACATAAATAAGTAGCCAAATATTCATAATTTAGAGCAAAATAAAAAAGTTGGGTACTAATCATACTAGTGCTTTTACACCTCTATCAAATACCCTCAAACTTAACACTTTGCTCGTCCTTGAGAAAAACATTCACAACTTATTATTGACTCTATAAAAACTAAGAACTAAAATAAGCCTTGGTTAACTAAAGGATCATATTCAAAGTCTCAAAGGCTGTTAAATGGCACAAGTCTTTTTAGAATGCAATAGACAACTTTCATTAATTCATTCCACCATTCATCAAGTCCTTCATTCTCCCCTATAAATGATCACTTGTATGTGTGTGCAAAAAGTAAGTAATTAGTTAAATAAAACTTAGATTTACTTATAACTTAAGATGGCACATAAAAATGATATTCAATTTTAACATTAGCATAAGCTTGCTGTTCATACTAAATCTTTACTAATGTAGAAATACACATGTCTAGGGATTTAGTTAGGACTTTTATTAGCTTGTAATGTAAGGCTAAGGTCTAGGTGGGATACAAAGAAATATAATTGAAGTTTAAATCACACGATAAATAGTTAACTTTACTTAGAACTTCTTGATCTTTTTCTCTTTGATTTATCTCTTCCCCCAAATTTATTGTATTACCATCTTTCTTTGTCACTATTGCAAATAATTTCTTCTTTTTCTTAAGCTAGGTATATTATTCATTTAAAGCTTTTTTTTTTTAACTCTTCTTTCTTTTTAATGTACCGCCAAACTTAGATTGATATGCACTTTCAAAGACTTTTTGCTTTCCATTGCAGTATCCTTTTTTTTCACATATACAAATATTTTTCTTTTAAGAATATTTCTAAGTAAACTCAATGTTTATAGTGCTACCAATAGATTTTAGGATAAATAAACTTAAAGTCTTTAGGCTTATAATGTGGTTAAACAGAAAAAAAAAGGGTAATGAGGCTTAAATGGGGTAACTATGGATAAATATACAATATAAGGTAGGCTAAAAAAGGCTCAAACAGTCCAAAGATGGCCTAATGTCATTTTTCTATTCATGTGTTTCTTAGGATTTCACCTTAAGTAGTAATCAAGCAAGTTATAAAGTGTTAGTCCTCAAGACTGCAGTATACTACATAAGCAAAAAAAAAAAAAATCAACTAATACTTGCTTAGCTCAATGTGCTCATGAATATATGATAAAACAAATAAGATCAAATTTAGTCTAAGATGCATGATATAATAGTTATCTCAAAAGTCTCTTGTTTCCTAGAAACTTGTGAAAATAGATTCAACTAATACTCTAATTCATATCATGGACTAATAATCATCTTCTCAACTAAACCTTAACAACTAAAAAAACTTTTTCACAAGACAACCACTCAGTAAAAGCACCAAAATAAATACAAGAAAGTGTGTTTTTCACCCCAAAATTTAAATTAGAAATTGTCCTTAATATCTAAAAATAAATTCAAAAGAAAACTCCTTGGTAAATGAAGTTGAAGCAATACAGTGTTGTTATCTCTTAATGGGACCGCGGTGTTTCGTTGCTTCTAACGCTTGTAATTGCTTGTGCTGCTTCCTTGAATGTTCCTCTTGTTTTATTCATACAAAGAAAATAAACCAACATAACAAAAATTGAAACTAAACAAAAATAAAAATAAAAATTACTTGGATTGCCTCTCAAGAAGCGCTTGATTTAACGTCGTCGACTTGGCAGGGTTCTTTCTACTCTTTTGGAGAATCAAAGTTAATGGTGGAAGCATCCTTATATATGAGCTTATTGGGATTCCTTTCTTTTGACTTCCACATTTTTTTTATTACATCTTAGGTAGCAACTTGTTCTTATTTCTAGTGCTTCTCCGGAAAGACTTGAATCTTAAACCAGTGAAGTGTTTCTCTTGTTCCCTTCTCATTGATCCTTTATTCTCCATGCTTCTTTTTTTTTTATTTTTTTATTTTCCTCCTATGCTTTAACGCCTTCTTTTTTATGCGAGGATTAAACATCTCTATATGCTACAGCAGTTTAGTAATATAATGTGCATAGGCTGATTCTGCTTTTTGTTACTAGTATTGTTTTGCTATATTATTACTTTTCTACATCTTAGAATGTTGCTGCACTTTAATACCAAATTTTGCACTTTTCCTTGTTGAAAATTCTATACTTTTATGAGATTTTGCATTAATTTCTGGACTGACATGCTATTGATTTTCTATTTTAACACTTATTTGACACCTCTGTAGCCTTTGAGGAAAAAGAATTAACGGTCTATATGGCTATACTTCATTTTTCTGTACTTCTTTCTCCTTTATACTTAATGGTGGTAGTATGGATGTGTGCTCTTGTAAGATCTCACCACTCCTTTAAGTTGATCGCTTGGCATTGTTGTACATTCCTTCTTGGATTTATCTTATGGTAGATTGCTTTGAGATTATTTGTTAATTGCAGCAGTAAGTTGTCCAAATTGAACCTCTAAATTCTTTAATGATGCTGAATAATTCTGTAGGATGGCATCATTGGACTTTATATATTGCATCAATATATCTTCTAATGCTGGCTTCTTCTCTTGCGATGGCTGAAATTCTAGGGTATTCCATAGTCTAGATGACTCCTTTTGGCTGTTATGCTAAAGAAGTTTAGATGTTCTCTCTACCCCGGATTGTAGAAATTTAATTATGGGTTAGATTGTTGACGATTGAAATTGCCTACATAATTTACTGCTTCTATGCACTGTCTATTCATGTGGTTATCACCATAAAAGTCACAAGTTACTTGCTGGGTTTTGATGGTATTCAATGCATCAAAATTCTTGGATAAAGTATTAAGTTAGACTGTCAATGCACTGAATGTGTCAATCTCATATATACTGGTGACTCTCTTAGGTGTAACTATCTTTGATGGATATTAGTAACTGTTTGATGCCATCTGTTCCAATAAATTATAAGCCTCATCTGTAAACTTATTCATCAAAGCTCCTCCAGCCGCAACATTTATAATAGTCCTCAAATAACCTACTAATCCATTGTAGAATGTTTAGACTAATAGCCATTTAGGGACACCATGATGAGGACACTTCTTTAACATGTCCTTAAAGTTCTCACATGCCTTATACAATGACTCTCTATCAATATAACTAAATGAGGTGATGGCATTCCTCATCTTTGTTGTTTTGATAGTGGAAGAACTTAGCTAAGAACTTCTATGCTAAATCTTCCCACGTCGATATGGATCCTAACGACAATGGCATCATTAGAGACTTCATTGTACTTGAAGGTATCATAAATTTCTAACAAATTTATGATCTGCATGTTAGGATCATTATTAGGAGCTCTGCTAAACAATACAGTCTCTTTCAACATCTAAATAACATCCGGCTTGATCTCAAAATTATTAGTGTTAATGGTTGGTCGTCGAATACTCAACTAAGCATCATTGTAGTTGGGATAACATACTCTTTCAAAGATCTTTGTGGTATCATAGGCTCAAACACTGGATTATTGATGTGATCATATTTTCCCTTTATGTTTAAGGATCGTTGGTGTTGTTCACGTCGAAGTCTATGCAATGTTATTTCAATCTCAGGATCAAAAGAAGTTAAATCAGCACTTTTTACCTTTCGCATAAACTGTCAAAGCAAAATAAAAAGAAAATCAAAGTAAAAAGAAAAAAAAACTAAAACAAAAATAAAATATAAATTAAAAGCAAGTATCTTGGTATTAGTATTGATCTAATAATAGAAAGAAATAGTCTCCGGCAATGGCGCCAAAAATATGATTGGTGCTATAATAGCTTAACGCAAGTACACGTTATTATATCAAGTATTATAGAATTTTAAGTCCAAGTATCAATCCCACGGAGACTATACAATCTAATTCTTTTAATCAAGTACTAAAACTATAACTACTTAACTTTTATTCAGAAAACTAAAATCTGAAATTTAATTAACTAACCTAGTTTTATCAATTAAACTAAACCTAAACAGCAAATAAACAAATAAATAAATTCACCAAAGGTTGATAATCTAGGGTATAGCTTCATCCTCTAATATTTCATTGAACTCATTAATATCTTAGTTAATCACTTAATATGAATTGATTGGCTTAAACACTAATCCCATCACAAGCCTCTATCGATGGTCGAGTGACTACATTACACATTCTAGCAATCCCCTATATGTCAATAATAATTAAATTAGAATGTAATTCATTAAGATAAAGTCTAATAATACCACATATTCCATCTAGGTATATGTCTATCCTAGATGGAACTTATAGTTGTTACCCTATAATAATGCATCAAACTATCGTAGGCTAAACACATAAATTTATTTGTCATGTTCATATGGTTCCTCAAACATTTATAATATTGGCCAAATATAATGAAAGTGTTCAACTTAAATAGAATGAATCAATTATAATGTATTAAGTTAATAAATTAAGAATTAACAAAATCTAACTACATACTAGGTTCAATAGTCTAACCCTATAATAACAAGTTTAGCTCATCACAAAACCAAAAGTATCAAACCAATCCATAAAGAACAGTAAGAACAAGAACATAATGATAAGAAAAGAGAAGAAAAACTAATTAAGAAGACGTCTTAGGTTGCTTCTCTCATAATCTTGACTTGAAACTTGAATCTTAATTTTGAATCTTGATTTCTTGGTTTTGATCTTTGATTTTGTGTTGTGAAATCTTTTTCTAATTTTTTGCCTCTCTAAATTCTGTGTTTTGCCTTTTAAAATTGTGCTTTTATAGGTATTAAAAACTCTAAGAGCATCATTGAGAAGTCCAAATCGCATTAGGAGACCAAAACTAAAGAAAAATAAACTAAACTTTCTCGCATAAGGGCCACAACACAGGCTTCCGGGCACCGCGACCCTGAGATTCTATCTCTGTAGCCGTAGCCTTGATCAGGTGCTCTAATATTTTGAGCGTAACTTCTTCGTTTAACATTTGATTGGCCTCTCATTTGTTCCTATACGTCACAGTTTTTGTCATGTATCTATTTATGATCAAAAACATGTATTAATAGCTAAATATTCATAATTTGGAGCTAAATACAAAAGTTAGGATACTTATCATACTAGTGCTTTTTCACCTTTATCAGGTTACAACCTACTCTCAATACTTCATTGAACCAATTACTCACTTATCTTAATTCTTCAATTATGAATTATAAGTTAGATTCCTAATCTCATCATAAGCCTCTGTCAATAGTCGAATGACTATATCTTATACTAACAACTACCTATATATCTAGGTAATCAGATAAAGATAACACTTATTAAAGATTGATCTATTAACACTATATAAAACTCACAATTGTTATGCTATTGTCATATATCATTCTACCTAAGTTAAACACACAGATTCCTCTATCGAGTTCATTATAGTTCCTAAAATAATCAATATATTCGCTAGATGTAATGAAAACATTAAGTACAGATAAAATGAATAATTCAAATTATTGAGTTCATAAAAATACGAGAGATAATATAGTTCAACTATATATTAGGTTCAAAAGTTATAATCCTAGATAATAAAAATTAGTTCGTGAAGAATAAAAGAGTATTAAGGTAATAATTCAAATACATTATAAAGAAAAATAATTAATTTAAGAAAAGAAAGAGTTTAAACAAGGTTGGTAGTCCTAAATCTTTACTTTCTCTCTCTAGCTTGTAGTATAATTCTTCTCTTCAATCTTCAATTCTTACTTTAATCTCTCTTGAATTTATTTATTTTTTTGCTTGTTGCTCTTACTTGTGTGTCTTTTTGGCCACCAAATATGCCTTATTTATAGGCTTCTTAGCCTTGAAGTATGATTTCTTTAAGTCCAAGTTTGATTGAGACTTTCTTCAATATCCTCTTTTATCGAACTAGTGGCACGACACTTGCTTCTAACCACTGCAGCACTGAACTCTTTAACTTTAGCACTGTGGCCCTGGGTTTTGTTTGTTGTGGCATTGAGATCTTGAAATATGTTGTCTAACTTTTTGATTCTAGTGTCGCGGCGAAGGTTGTAGAGCACCGTGGCGCTAAGATCTCTAAGTTAAGGATCGGGGTATTGAATCTTGAGCATCATGACACTGGGCCTTTCTTGAACTCCCCTCACTTTTTGTTCGATTTCTAGTATTTTAATGTTGAATGATTGAAAACTGATAAATTATTAATAAACTTCATAAATAACTAAATATTCTTTAATTACTTAGCATAATATTGAATTTAAGGGATGAAAATATTAAACTATTTAACCATTATCAAATACCCCCAAATTTAAGAATTTGCTTGTCCTTGTGCAAATAAAAAATAAGAACAAAGAAAATCAACTTAAAAAAATCAAATGAATAGGTTAAATTGATAGTTGATAATTAGTCTCAAGGTTGTATTACGCCTATTACTCTTAAGAATCTGAAATACTAATGAGAATTCAATACGCCCAATCATCATGCTTATCTTACTATATGTAATCACTTGGTGTGTATGTGCATAGTTGTTATTGTCAGCCAATTGCACCCAGAATAGTTTATGCATACAAGAATGATTAGGGTCCCTTTAAAAGTTCATAGGCTTACTTTTCATAACACTCTTTTATACTAATGTAGGACAACATATAACTAATGATCAACTATGACTTTTAGAAGCTTTTAATGATAATAGGGTATGGGTGAGGAAAAGTGGGAATATTTTAAGTTTATTTCATACCATAACCATAGTTTTCTTGTTTTTAGATCATCTGACCTTTAGTTCTTTCTAAGGATCCTTCCTAAACTTAATTTCTTTCTTTCTTTACTATTTTGTTGCTCACTTTTTCTTTTCTTTTCTTTCTTTCTAAGCCAGGGATAAGGAGTGTTTTTTTTTTTTGGGTTCAAACATTCCTACCCCAAAACTTAGATTTTTACACTATTGTTGTAAGCTATCTCTTCTCTTTTTTTTTCTCACCCATGGCTTAGGACCCTATATAACCCTTAGCAAGATTTTTATGTTTATAGTGCAATGGGTGTTTTATGAAATGATTTCATCAAAGGCTTTTGTTTGATTGTGGTTTAGTAAAGAATTTTGTCATTTTAGGCTCAAATAGGGTGAGTAGGGATAAAAACATATAAAAGTAGGTTTAAAAGGATCAAACGATTCAAAAAATGCCTAAAACCATCTCCTTAGTTATATCTGCCCTAAGATTTTACCTCGAGTGCTAATCAAACAAGTTCTAGAATGTTTGTGACTCGAGATGGTTTCTTGTTGTACATAATTATCCTCTAAGTTAGCAACTAACTTACATAAACAACTATAATGGTTAATCTATTTCAAGTGACTGCAAATAGAATAAAATATGCAAGTAGACTGGTCATATTAATAAACATAACATCTATTGATTCTTATGATTTATAACTTTTCTACAATCAAGTTTTAATTTCTTATCATTGACTTACAACAATCTTTTTAACCCAAAAAAAAACAACTTAAACCTAAAACATAAATAAAAGATAAATTATAGATATTATAAAATAAATAAATACAAAAGTGTTTCCCTATCCCAAAAATTAAATATAGCCAGTCTTTATGACAGCGGTAAAAATGGAAAAACGAACCACTTCCATGAGGTAAGAGCTTAGCTTCAGTCATCAATCATGTCATCTTCATCATCATCCGTAGTATCCTCATAATCCTTAATGGCTTCACTATCATCGTTTGGAGCAGCATTGATGACTGTGACAAAGTGCTGATGTCCATCCTAAAATATGTAGCTAATTTGTTAACGAAGGTTGGGATGAAGATGAGGTAGCTAGCAACAGTCTCGGTCTAGGAACTATTAGAATTAGGCCCTGCTGGCCACCACTATCTTGGATCTGGGATATGATGCTACTATCTAGTAGGTTTACAAGATGTAGTAGGCCCTCAGAAGGGTCGTACTGAACTTCAACTTGGGCATAAAGCACTATAATAAGAGATGGGTAATAAAAGCTCTTCTTTTTCTATCGGATGCTGTGGAAACTTTTGTCCTTAGAGACATTGCTAATGTTGCATTGTCCTGCTAATAAACATGACATAAAGAAAGATTATTTGATGCTTGGTCACACTGCCGACATGTGTGAATGGCCTAAGACGTGCTATAATGAAATAGTGCCATGCCTTGGTCCCTCAACTCATGTATCTAGCACAGAAGAAAATATGTGAGCTCTCGGACATCTTCCATTCAACTTTTTCGGTGCCTAGGTACCAAATAATGGTCGTAAATCTGGCTCTTTCAATAATTTATGATAATCATCACATGGGATGCTTGGTAGGTTGAAGAAACAGTTGATGGCAATACTTGTGATGGCTATGTCGCCACCCCTTACTTTCATTTTCAAATCCCAGTGGTCAGGAGTATTAGTGTAGAATTCCTAAATAACGAGAAGAGTTACAGCTTTTGAATGAGCACATAGCTTTTGCCACCCCTATTCATTGATGATTCGCTCAATATTTAGCAATTAAACCTTGGAGATGTTGAAGCCTTGTTCCGAAATGATGGTTCATTTAATCACAAATTGAGTACGTCACTCAAATGGCACTTGAGATACAAACTTAATTGTATCATAAATCCATATGCTAATGCCAAAGTTCGGGACCATTTTGGGGACATTTGGCAATCACACAATACCTAAAAATAAATTGCATACTCCTAAATATTTGAATAATAATCACCAACCCAAATCCTTTTTAATTTCTCATAATCCAATCCAAAAATACTCCCAAAAATATGAAATTATATGCTAAATTCGACAAGTTTAATTTATAATAAGTCACCAAGAACAATCTATGGGCTATGTATCAATCGAATGCAATAACTCTAATTCTTCACTTTAATATATATTCTAAAGAGTAATCGAGTGAAGAACGATGAATTGGTTACCTTGAATAAGTTATATTTGCCAAAAATTGAAAAAACAGACTCTTGGCATTCTTAGCATGATTTTTGGATTTTTTATGAAATTGATGTATTGGTTATGAGTGATTTTGTGTTCTTGATGATTTTCGAGTTTGGTTTAGTAGAGAATTGGTTGCATTTTGGTCGATTTTCTAGGGATTGAGAGATTAGGGGTTGGAGAAGTGTTTTAGGTGATGAACACATAAAAATGCATATTTGTTAAGAAATTCAGTCACCATTTAATGTCACTAATTTTAGCATTTTCTTGTATTTTTAGCTTGAAATAAAGTATTCTCCTTAAATTGTGATTAATGAATATTATTTATACAGGTTTAGTTAAAATGGACATAACTCTCAATGTATAAATCAAAATGAAGAAATTATTAAACCTAGAGTAACATGACTCAATTTTACACAAACTTGAAGAATAGTTAAAAAGCCAAATCCAACATATTATGGACCAAATATTAAGATACAATAGAATCAGGCTACAACTTTCACTCAGCTTGACCCAACTCACGTATTTAGACCGTATCTCACAAAATACATACCCAATTAGTATAATTATTAAAGCTGCAAAATATTGACTTAATCTTCAATAACTCATATGTTGATGGTAAAGTCCAAATTAGCCGTTATCATGGACTAAATTGTATTGCAAGTGGGTAAAAGGGGTGTTGGCCGAAATCTGATATATCTTTGGAATTTTGCCCATATCTCATTGGATACTTATCCAATTTGCATAAACCTTGTGGCTTTGGAAAGAGAGACAAAATGCTACAACTTTCATATCTGCCACAAAGGCTAAATCGGTTATTTACATTATCAAAAACGTACTGCAAGTGGGTGAACGAGTTATTAGCCTAAATTATTGAAGATTGATGTCACACTTAACACATTTCCATTCATTGCCTATATAAGGACACTCTTTGGACATGTTCAACATTAGATAATTCTCTCTTAATTTCTTCTCATTAACATGTATTATAATTTAGGCTAGAGTTCTGGGAAAACTACGAGATGAACTTTTGTGTTTAATAAATGTACTTATGTGCTTTGATTTATTGTCAAGAGCTACAAAAGTTTATAAGTTTGATTATGCTTAAACTCTTATCTATTTATTTTCTATAATCCAAAGGTTATAATTCTCATATTTCATATATTTTCAGTCATGCTTTCTTTATGTGATTCTTGTTGAATTATAATTATTATTGGTTACATTGTTTTATATGTTAATCTTTTACTACAATATTGTCAATTGATATATTGTCGATCTTGGATAACATGTAAAGACAATAAATGTTTGATATTCAAGTTGATCTTTTACTGTAATATTGTTAAAATGATATATTGTCAATCTTAGATAACTTGTATAAATGAACATGATTTGTGTTAATATTTGCAAAAAAGTTTAGTCATATCAAATGCATGTGTTATCAAATGTGCTATATTTTACATATCTTTCGATTGATTGTTTAGATGTAAAACTATTAATTAAGTTATAAACATTGAATCAAAGTGTAGAGTAGATTTATAAAGCATGATTATAATTCTCGAAGCCTTGCTTAAATCATTATAAGACATTTTTCTCAATTCATAGAAAATTCTATCTCATCTACTTAAAGCAATTAATTAATTTTCTCATTTATTACTGCTTTAATATTTTACTTCACCAACCTATTTTGCCAAAAGCTTCCTTGTGGGATCGACACCTCAATCTATACTGCGATAGTCGCATTACATTTTGAGCGCAAACATTAGGGTTTTAAGAGAAAGTGGGAATTGTGTCCAAATTTAGAGATTTTTATTGTTTTACGAAGTAGTTGTGGAACTGAAGGCTCTGGCACTGCAATGCTAAATTCTTGTCATTGGGGTGCTAAGCTCAACTCAACACTCATCATCATTTTTTGTAAAAATAAAAAAAATAAATAAATTTATTAAACAAGAAGGATACTTTATTTGGGTTGTGTTCGAAGAAGCGCTTGATTTAACGTCATTGGCTTTACATAATGCTCCTTCTTCTAAGGTTGTTGGAATTGTATATCCAAGGCATGTTTCTGGTAGAACTTCAATTGGTGCCTATGATTGTTGATAATTTGCTTCTTAGACTTCCAAGGCTCTAACTTGAAGTTGTTAAGAGGTGACGCTTACCATTTTGCCTAGAGTTTCCCAAGAAATGTTTTCATCGTAGGTTGAAGAATTTACCTTGCTAGCCTGTATCTTTGTTTCTCTATGATGGTTTTACCATGCCCTTCTTTTTCTTTATTTGCATAGCCTTGCCTTTTTGTAGGTATGGCTTTGCAATCCCTTTATTGTTTTTTATTTTCACTGTAATTCTTCACTTAGTTGCATCGAATTAATTCGAAAATAGTCTATTGATTTATATGGAAGTTTTATTTTCTTGAAAACTTTGAAATTCACCTCATCATCTTGAACTCTCATTGTGAGTTCCCTTTTTTATATGTCGATTATTGTCCATCTTATGGCTAGGAAAATTTGTAGGAAATATAAATTTGACAAGTAAAACATCCTCTATGACACCTCTTGGCTATGTTAGTGAGTGATCGGCGAGTTGGAATGTGACATTGGTTGGCTTGGCTTCCCCTAAACCTAGCTTCTTATAGATTAACAGTGATTAATACTAGCTCCAAGATCACAAAGCACTTTATTAAAGAATTAATTAGCGATTGTACATGGTATGGTAAAGCTCCTTAGGACTTTAAGCTTTGGTGAAAATTTCTTATAGAGGATTGTACTACACTCGTTTGTTAATGCCATTATCTTAAAATTACCCATACGTATTTTCTTGGATAGAATGGCTTTCATGAATTTGACATAGCTAGGCATTTCCAAAATTTTGGAAAACTTCTTTTCTGTTTACTTCTTTTGGAGGCTGGGGAAAAGGCGATGGTGGGACATATAGGTTGGGCTTACTTTCTAGTTCCTCTAGTTCTTTTTCCTCTGCTGGGATCACTTCTTGTACTTGCTCTTTTTCTCTACTGGAGATCTTTTCATTCTAGGATGTAGTTATGTTAGGAACCCTAGAGGATTTATAGGCCTTGATGATTGCACTTAGTTGTTACTCCTAGAGACATTGGGATGATTTCAGCACCCTACTTTTAGAAATTCGAATAATGGTTATTTTGTTGTCTATTGAAATTCCCCATATATTGTGCTATCTCCAAACATTGACCATTCAAGTGGTTATCACCATAGATATCACAGGTAACATTTTGAGCTTTCATAACATTTACTCATATTGTATTGAACTTCTTTGACAACGTATTGACTTCAGCAGCTAATGTGGTAAATGCTTCTATGTCGTGGATTCTTATAACCTTCCTTGAGGTAACTCTCTCAATTGGTCATCGATAACTACTTGACGTCATCTCTTTTAATAGATCATATGTCTCATCTGTATATTTGTTCATTAACGCTCCTCAAACAGCTGGATCGCCAATAGTTCTCAAGTGTTCAACTAGTACATTATAGAATGTTTGAACTAGTAATCATTTGAGAACTCTATGGTGACAGCACTTTCTCAACATATCCTTGAACCTTTCCCATAATTCATATACTAAGTCACCATTCGATTGAATGAAAGATGTTATGTCATTCTTGATCTTGGCCGTCTTTGTAGGTCAAAAGAACTTAAAAAATTTTGAGTCAAGTCATCCCATATGGTTGTAGATCTAGATGGTAATTATATCAACTAACGCTTTGCTTTATCTCTTAGTGAAAAGAGAAATAACCTCAATCTAATGGTATCATTTGAGACTTCATTCTATATAAAAATATTACAAATTTCCAAAAAATTTACGATGTGCTCATTAGGATCATCATGTGGTGAGCTGCTAAACTACACTGAATATTTTAACATTTGGATTATGCTTTGCTTGATTTCGAAGTTATTTGCATTGACAATTGGTCGCTGAATACTAGAACGAATACCATCTGTCGTAGGTACTATATAATCTCTCAAAGATCTTTTTGCTTCTTCTATTATTGGGTTCTGAATTTTTGCATCATAGTCATCCATGGTTGTTGGTTGGTTCTATTCTCAACGTAGTATACGAAGTGTTCTTTCTATCTCAGGATCCAGTGAAATCAAATCCAAGGCTTTTCATTTTGCGCATAAACTAATGAGAACCTGTAAAAATAAAAAGAAAAATTTTGAAGTAAAAATAAGATAGCTTAGTATTAATATTAGCAAAACAATAAATTTTGAAGTCTCCAATAATGGCACTAAAAACTTGATGTGTATTTTCTACTTGGTATAAGTGCACACTATCGTAACAAGTAATATAGGAATTAAGTTCAAATATCATTCCAACAAAGACTTTGTTTAACCAATTCTTTACTAAGAACTAAAATTAGAATTTCTTACTTTTATTCAAAAAAAAAGTAAAATTGATTTGAAGTTGAACTAATTTAACCTAATTAAACAAGACAAACGAAACTAAACAAATAGGTTGATTCACTAGAGAAGAAAAAATCTAAGGTTACCACTTATCAATACTTTATTGAACCAATTACTCTCTTATCTTAATTCCTCAATTATGAATTATTGGCTAGATCTCTAATCAAGTCATAAGCCTTTGTTGATGGTTGAATGACTATATCTTATCCTAACAACTAGTTATATGTCTATGATAATTAAATAAAGATAAAACTCACTAAAGACTGATCTATTAACGCCATATATACCATATAGGTATATCTTTATTGTTTATGAAACTTATAACTATTATGCAATGATTATATATCATTCTATCCTAGGCTAAACTATAAATTCATTTGTCAAGTTTATTATGGTTCCTAAAGCAACCAATATATTGGCCAGAGTATTAAGTACAGATAGAATAAACAATTCAACTTATTCAGTTCATAAAAATAAGAGAGATAATAGACTTTAACTACATATTGGGTTTAAGAGTTGCAATCCTAAATAAAAAAAATTAGTTCATGATGAATAAAAGAGTACTATGGAAAAAATTCAAAGACATCATAAAGAAAAATAATGAATCTAAGAAAAGAAAGAGTTTAGATATGGTTGGTAGCCCTGAATCTTCACTTTCTCTCTTTAGCTTGTAGCACAATTCTTTTCTTCAATAAATTAGGGTCATGGCATTGGGGTCTTTAGCTTGCAGCATAGAAAGAGTATTGTGGAGCATCACGACATTGGGGTCTCTAAGTTAAGTGCCACGGCATAGGGCCTTTTTCTTGAATTCCCTTAATTTTTGTTCGATTTCTAATATCTTCATGCCGAATGATTGAAAACCTATAAATTATCAATAAACTTCATAAATAGCCAAATATTCTTTAAGTAATTAGAAAAATAATAAATTTGAGAGATGAAAATATTAAACCTAATTAACTCTATCATAAACCCATGCATATATTCAAGTACACATAACAAGGTAGGTATAAGATTACATTAAGGCACAAAGCATGTAGCTCACTTAAGGGGTACTTATCCCAAAATAAAGTTGAGCCCATGGTACAAAGGCTATTAGACAAACACAATCCTAATGAGACACTATTTGTCCCTTAAAATTCTTTCTAAAATAAAAGTTTATAACTTTCTTATTTAACTTGGTAACTAATAATCACATTAGTCTATTTATTTGGAATAAAATTAATATCTTGCTACTTTTGTTTATTAAATTCATGTTTTTCATTTAAAAAGGATAAAACTCATTTAATAAGGTAGACTCTAAGAGAAAACAATGACCAAATAATGAATCTTAATGTAGTACAAAATCCTAACACTATAAAAATCTTTATAGTACATGTAAATAACATTAATCACAATAATAGAAATCCTCTCATGCATCATAGTTTCCCTAATTCTCCATTAACAAATGACATTTTGTATATTGCTTCTCTTTCATGTTCTTCATAAAAGAATACAAGCACAACATTAGCTCTATGTCTATTTCAGAGTCTGAGGCCTTCATTAATGGATTACCAACTCAGATATGCAAAGTTCAAGAAATAAGTTCCCTCTAACCTCCAAAATGAGATTCTTATAGCTCTAAACCTTATTCTTGTATTATATACTACACACCTCACATAGGCTTTACAACACTCACAATAGTCTCAAAATATATCATAACACGTGTGTTTCTCTATTATTTTATGCATGCCCATCTCCTACACCTCTCAATATTTGAGACCAGTTTTATTCGTAAAAATTTCTTACACTCAAGTTAGCCACAATAAATTTGAAACATTAAGTTTCTTAAAATCTAAAAGCTTTTTAAAAGTTTAGTAGACCTTATTCTTGAACTCACAGAGAAAAAGAGACTGAGATATACCATTTAGCCCTATATGTATCTGTTGGGTTATGGGGTACGAATTTAACTAGGGTGTTCTTGCATGTGGGTTTGTGTTCATCATACAAACAATATACATATCTTATACATACATGTGCACAGCGGAAGATTGAATACAATGAACACAGAAAATAACATTTGATTAAACTGAAATTCGAGATTGAGAAATATCACCTATGAAGCCTTTGGATTAATTTTCTTTGAAGTCCACCATGAAATGAATCTTTGATCAATTCTAGCAATCAACAAGGGTGGGTTTGATTGTCTAGAATGGCAGCATCTTAATCCAGCATATGTGTTTAACTCTTAAACATTTTACAAAGTTAAACCATTTAACTTAATTAAATTTGTTTTTCCTTTTATTCAACTCTTGAATAAATAAAACAAATCTTGTTTTTAGTTATTACATTTAGCAACCATTAATTCAATTTGTTTTGTTGTTCTAACACTTAAAACACAAAACAAACAATTTCAATTTCTCAAATTGAATTAGCTCCCAAAATGCAAAACCTAAAATCTAAAACATTTATGATTTTCAATTTCATTTCACTTTATATACAAATGCATTAATTTCAAACTAATTTGAATTTCATTTGCATTTCATTTGGCTTAACCTAACCTTAGTTAACATTTAACCTTAGTTAGATTATTTTAACTTAACCTTTAAGTTAATAAATATTTAATTAATTTAACCATAGTTAACTAACTTAACCATGGTTAGGTTAACCTTTACTTAACCTTTAAGTAAGGTTAACTTAATTAACTATATGATTAACCTTTAATCATAGTTAAATTAAATTATTTATTTAACAATTAAATAAATAAATATTTATTCTTATTATTTAACAATTAAATAATCATAAAGTGAAATTACTATTATATCCTTACTCGGTTACCAAGTTAACCTAAAGTGGGTCCCACCATGTAACCATATACTTTAGTTAACGTAACCTTAGTAATTGCTGAATTATACTGTATTGAACAATTCAATACGGTACACTGCCCAAGTGCTCAAAGAGTACATTTCATATTGGGACTTTCTAGGTCTACACCCGATTTGTCAAATGGAACTGTTCCATTAATCCGTAATCGATGCCCCACGCACACGTTACGAATATTACAAATCAGCGTGTCAGACCATACAAGTTGAGGTCATAACGTATACGTATAATCCTTCCATCATTTATATCCTAGATGTGCGGGGATATAGATCAGCACCGTCAAATCCCCATTTGCTCATCCATAAATTTATCTCCAGATTCGTATCTCGATAAACAATATACGCAAACACTTTTGCTATATTGTTTAACCCTATGGGAAACTCTTTTCCCAGGTTTATGCTTGTGGCCACAAGACTTTATGAAATACAATCTCGGAGCATCGGATATACAACTTACCTACGTAAGCTGACGGATCCCGTATCTACGCACACCGGACTCCATGAGCATCGGACCATACCCAGCGACACATAGCGGTCAGACCATGAAAGGTCTCTGACATATGTGGAACCAAAGCATGATGGATCACTCACAAGACCACCGTGGCGCTCAGGTCAAAGGACCACGAATACTACTCAACTCGAGAGGACCTTCCTTTGACGGTGTCATAGGATATCTATTGGGGTCCTCATAAGTCTGTTCAGTATCCAGTCTTGACTGGATACCCGCATGCCTATACAAGCTCTAAGCTCATGGTCAAGAACAACCATCTGAACCAGTCAGATATAAACATACACTAATCTATATAAAGTGAATCACCGATAGACCCGCATTAGTGATTATAGATCAGGAACATTATCTTTGAGACATACTTACATAATGATATTTCTTAACACCTATTGCAACTCTTTGCAACTATATCATTACAAGTATACTCTCAGGTCTTTGTCCCATTATAGACAAGGTTCTAACTTTTTAGACCTCACTGACTCTTATAACCTGCTAACTCTTAACAGTGCTAACTTTTAGCATTTATAACTCTCAGCTTTGCTAACTATTAGTTCTGATCTAAACTCCTTTAGACCAGATCTGAACTCTTTCAGATCAAACAATGTCTGTAATGTTACAAGCATTATACCATATTAATATGATATTAACAATCTTTATTCGAAATGTTTATTGTATAAATATTAACAATTAATATTCATATAATATTGGAATGGCACGTGAGCACCAGCTCCAACAGTATCTTTCATAAAGCATGCCACAACAATATATAAAATCACTATTGCTACTAATATTCTACATGTCATGATCTTCAAAACTACCCTAAACAATTTCTAGTATCTAATTGTCTTCAACATATCATTTAAAGCTCAAGTCTTGTGTCAAAATTTGAAGTTCAAAAATTTAAATTGATATATCTTCAACCATAAAAATATATTTACACACCCCTCCTTATTCGCTCTATCTCCTCATACACATATAAATATTTTATTAAAAAAAGAAGTTAAAACTTTAGTTCTTGTATTCTTCTTAAATTACCTATGACATCCGAAACTTTTTTTAATTACCCCAGTTAATTTCTGTCATCCAAAAAACACAGCAAAGTAAGCACTTTTTTTGTTTTTTATCATTTTACCTTTAGTTGAAATAATGTGATATATATTAATATAATAACTCTTAATGAAGATTAAAAATTAAAATTAAAAAAATAATTTTAAATTTTAAATTAATTAATTATTAAATAGTAATTGAAAATGATAATATTAATATTACAACTTGATATTAATATGAAATTAATATTATAAGCTTACATTAAAAACTAAAATATATATATTAAATTTAAATTTTCAATCCCACTATCCTACCTCACCACTTTTTTCTCCCCTATCTCACTTCACCACTTTTTTCTCAAAAAATTTAATTTTTATTTTCTCTCTTCTTACCTTTCTCCCTCTAAAATTATTTTTTAATTTAATAATCAAATAAACAAATTTAGTTATTAATTTTAAATTAAAATTTTTATTCTTCCCACCACACTTCACCACTTTTCCCTCCCATATTTTAATCCTCCCCCCAAAATTATTGTTTAGTTAAATGATCAAATAAATAAATTTACTAAAAACAAAATATTTCTTCAAAAAAAACACATAAATCCAACTATTTGGGGTTGGGGGGGATGCTAGGTATGGGTGAAGGGTTGGGGGAGGGCGGTGGCGGTGGTAATGGAGAATAGTGGAAGAAGGGGGCAGCAACTGAGTGATGAGTGCAATTTATATCTATTATTTTGAATTCTTAAACTTGATAAATAAGAATATATGACTTTTTATGTGTGTTATTATCATTTTATAAGTGCAAAGTTAATGAAGCTATTTGGGATGAAAAAAATTCAAAGACAATAAGGCAAAAATATCAAAAATGTTATAATATATTGATACAGTAAAATGCTACCATACCTATAAAATAGTTAAATGCTACAGTATTTTTGCTACAATGCCACGCACCTAGGCACCAAATCGGGTTCTCCAAGTAGTATCTTTGACGCCTACAGTTAACACCTCAAAGTCATTTTTGACCTTTTATTTTATTTTCGAAGCCCATTTTTGAAGCCTATATAAAGAAGATTAAAAGCATCATTTATCATTTAGAAGAAAGCATGAAATTGGAGAGAAAAACAAAGAGTTTCCAGTGAAAAACAAAAAGTATTCAGAAGCTTAGAATCTTGAAGACCCTTAAAGATTGAAGGCCCTAAAAGCTTCTCCAACTAGTTTTCTCTTCTCTCTTTGTCTTATTTACTTTTATTTTAAGTTTATATTTATAGTTTGTGTTGTTTGAACATGATTAGTCTTGTGAACCTTTGGATTAATGTAATTAAGCATTTTACTATTGATAGCTAATTTCTTGTTCTAGAGCTTGATGTAACTCTACTAAGTATTATCTTTTGATATGTTTAGTTGATTAATGAATATGTCTTGTGTTTAGCATTTATCGTTTTCTGGGTTTAATACTTCTATTTTGATTGAAAAAAGTAATTAGATAATTTAGAATTATGGATTATGTGTTTGGGAAAGTTTGACCAATGTGTTGGAATTGAATAGCATAACCTTTGATTCTATTAAGTTGAGATACTAATAGAATTAAGGTAATTACTTAAGGGTAGAATAATGCATGTATAGATAAACAGGTTATAGAGGGGTACCATCTTGATTGTGTATACATAGAATCTCATTTGACGCTCGAAAAAGGTAATGAGATTAGTTATAAACCCTTGATTAATGAATTCACAAGAATAGTTGTTAATCACTAATTATAAAGAATATAAGAGAGTTAGAGTGAAGTCAATACTCTAGGACCCTTTTACCATAGTATTTAATTGTTAGTTTTAGTATCTTTAATTTTCTTGACCCACTTAGAGTTTAAATTAACCCAGATAAAGTTAGGTTATTAGCACCATAATACTTAGCATTTATTTAGAGCATCAATCCTCATAAGAATGATAAACATTCATTACTTTATTACTTGCTCACAACCCGTGCACTTACGACTTTATATATCACGTATGTTTAATTTCACAAACAAGTTTTTGGCGTCGTTGCCAAGGATACTAAATTTTGAATTTTTGTTGATATTGTAAATAAACAGCTTGATTTTAATTTATGCATTTATTTGTCTTTTGTTCTTGTTGATTTTTGGCTATTGTGAGTGTTTTAAAGGTTTATAAGAAGAGGTTGTAGCTTAGAGCATTCGCCTTTTGATCCAAAAGTTGAGTGCACTTTGCAGAGGCTTAAGAGAGATAGGGAAAACCTAGCTTAAGCTATGACAGATGACAATAACTACCAACCACAAGCCTTGTGGACTATTTCAAGCCCGTGGTCAATTAGAACTATTCGAGGATATGGCTTCAAGGGGTTCAAGCCAACAATTTTGAATTAATACTAGCCTTTATTAATATAGTGCAATAGAATTAGTATGGGGTTTGCCAAGTGAGAACTCAAATATTTATCTTGCCATATTCTTAGAGATATGCAACAACATCAAGATGAATGGAGTTTTGAATGATGTTATTAGGTTACACTTGTTACC